>CM035432.1:124762337-125364837 GCA_020310875.1 Ceratopteris richardii
GGTTACTAAAACATGATTTGCAATGGGGGATCTTTTATGGAACTTTTTACATTGGTCTGCATGTACGATTTATGTATGTCTGCCATGTGTACTCCGATTTATTCATTTTTGCATGTTACATTCTCAATCCTGACTGATAATATATGGTCCCAGAAACAGAATATGATGAGGATGTTTGCAATATTCAAGGTTCACATAGAAAGTGGAAATCAAGAATGGTGGCTTCAGATGCAGAAGATATTGATGGACATTCTAAGATAAATGAGCTTCTAGATGAAGACAATGATTTGGAAGTATTGCTCACATGCTCAAATGTGCAAATGGCACACAATGTACTTTGTGACCATACAGGATCATTGGCAGCTACAGCCATGCAGAGTGCTGAAAATGATCATGTTTTAGCTAGGCAGCAAGGGCTCCAAATAAGGCAGGAGCTTGATGGGCTGCATTCTGCTTCAATAGATGATGCCTATGACCAACTTTTGGATGATACAGATCTCTTTGCTTGATGAAATGAGTGGGTTCAATGATTTATGGTTTTGACTATCATCTCGGAAGTGCAAATTTTTCATTTGTATGTTTATAAAATGAGGGTTCTATGAAACTGGATGACCATTATCTGGCTAGTAGAGTCCAGAAAATTGATGATTTCATTGTTTCAAAGAATTGTTAATTTAGCTTATTTGCTTTTTATGCTGCTAACACTTTTCCTCATGCCATTATCGTCACATTCTGTAGCATACTTTGTAATGAGGTAAGAGTTTTTGGAGCATAAATATCAGCAAAGCCTCAATAATGTTGTTGTATACCTAAGCCAGTTTTTAGCCAAACAAGATATCCTAATAGTATTTAGGGTCTAGTTTTCTTTCACTTGTACAGAGTGCATTATAGCGTATTTTTTATATGATTCAGTAGTTGATCACCTATGTTTTGCATTAAAGTTGTATTATTGAAATGTGTTAGATTGGCATGAATATAACAAGTCATCTGCCTGTAGCCTTTTGGATGCTTTTATAAAATGACAATTGTATAGTTTGGCCTCACTAATGAGGCAAACTCTCACAACCCATGCTAGTGCAGACTCTCCTCCCTAGTTTCTTAACTGAGTCGAGCAAAGAAGCTCACCCAATCTTAATACAAGTAACTAATCACATTAGGAAGGTAAACTTTCATTTTTCATACCCATGTGAGCAATCAGTTCTTGGAGAGAGTCAAGGATCTATTAGACTTGAATGCCAAGGGGATTGATGCAAAACCATAACTTTTTGAGCAACCACCCATACAAGTGTGTTTTCCATCACACATGGGAGTGCACCCATCGAATCTGTCACCTATCAAGCACAGTTAGTTTGAAAGTTAAACTGGCCAGATGAAAAAAATTGAACTAGGTGAGCAATAATTGGATTAGATGAAGAAAGGACAATAAGCTAGACTAGTCGAGCAGAAATTGGGCCAGAACATGAAAATTTTGGCTTGGATAATAAAAAACTGGATTGGACAAGGAAATTTTTGATGAGGTGATGAGAATTCTCCAAAATGGGCATATCCTCATCCCATTGGTAGAAAACTGTTATTGTGTTATGTATGTGACGATAAGACCTTGCACAAATCCATGCTCTGTTCTAATGCAATTGAAGAAAACTTCCAAAATGTTTTCATATTAACAAAATCAATATCTTATTACTTCATTGGCACGAGGGTTGTAGACACCATTTTAATGAAATACTTGTATATTTATCATAAAATCTTCTAAAACAGGATTTACAAAATGCGTACCTTAGCTGTTGGTGGTCTCAATGGAGCATCCAAACCTAAGAAGAGCATGCGGGTGTCTTTTCTCCATTGAAATGTTTCCACCTCTCCATTGATGAGCATGGGGAAAACAACCAAGCACCATGGACACTGTAAGACTCATGGGTTACCTCATTCTTTTGGGCTCATGCAATCAATCAATGCATCAAAGGCTATGGAATGTAGGGACACTCAAGTATCAATGAAGCTTGGTTGTGGAGATTGTATAAAGAGGAAAAATTAGTACGTGTAGGATATGATACAACACATGATAGCACACATTGATAGAGAAAGAAAATATGTCAATCACTTGGAGAATATGTGAAAATCATGAAGTTTTATTGGATTTTATGTAGGTGGTGGTTCTTTCTCTAGTCCTGATGGGTTCTTTCTTCTTGTTGGTTTCAATCCTCATAAAGCATGCTAGTTTTGGTGCTCAATTAGTATATGTTCTCCCTCATCTCTTCTTTGCTTATTTTCCATTGTAGACCTAGTTAAAGGTAATTGTAAAACTTGTGTCTCCTATGACTTAAAGTGTATTGTGCTCCATTTGAATAAAAAAGGAAAGCACTTTTTATGTGGTACCAAATTGTTGCACATCTTTGCATTATAAGCAAGACATTGTTTCAGCTTTGGTCTCAATTTTCCAAATTGTCAAGTCTTTTCCCCTTATATTGTAGTTTATCATCAAGAAAAGGGGCTATTGTGTTGATGACATTCCCTACACCTCATGAAGAATTTGCCCCACTCTCCACCCTCTCTTCACATCATCATTTTACATATACATTCGCACATACATACATACATACATACATACATACATACATACATACATACATACATGCATAAACACACACACACACACACATACATGCAGACATAGATACATACATACATACATACATACATACATACATACATACATACATGCATGCATGCATGCATACATACATACATACATACATACATATGCACATACATACATATATACATACATACATATATACGTACGTACATACATACGTACATTACATACATATGTACGCGCATACGTACATTCTTACGTATGTACATAAATACATACATACATACACACATACATACATACATACATACATACTTACTTACTTGCATACTTGCATACATACATACATGCATACATACATACATACATACATACATACATACATTGTGTACCTAAGTCACGAGGTCTTAAGGACTTGTGCCTCATTTGCCACACAAGTATGTATAGTGGTGGATTGACACGCTTAATTATCAATCTGAAGAATCTACCAAACCAAGTGTATGAGGACGTATGCGCACATGATGGAAAGTGAAGTGGCTCAGCTAAAATGCATGAAAAAAGATGGAAAAAGACGAATCTACCTCTCCAACTCACTTAATCTCTGAAAGTCTCTGCCGCGATACCACTTATAACATTAAATACAAATTCGAATGTTTCTCCCAGCTCCGAACTCCGAATATGGCAATACTCGATTTCTTTCAAAGCTCTCGACGAGAGGCATCTACTGGTGCAATTTTCACTCGAATCTGACAACCACTCTTCAAGTTATGGCCAAAACAGTGAATGGTGGGAAACACCTTCACTCACTCCACAACTCGTACTTGCTCTGGCACACACTAAAGTAGTTCAAAAGTGATGGGGAGGGGTAGACAACAGTCCTACACACATTCTAAGCTTCACACACAAAAAATTATAGAGAAGATAAAAATTTGCAGGAAAGAAGCAAATTCGAAAGTTTGAGCTCTCCTTTTTCACAATGGCAAAAAGTCTTTACAAAGAGTCACAAAGTGACTTAGATACATATGCCCTAAAAATGGTCCTTTCACACAAGTGACCGGCACCTTAATGGTTAATCTCTAATTTCCTATTATTTTACAAGAAATATGTTACAATGAGTTTGGCTTATGCATCTAGAGGGCTCCTCTAGTGCATTTATATAGCTTTGAGGGAATTTTCTAGGATTTTGAAGAAGAAAAATATGCCCACTAATTTGAAATTTTTGGGGCTCCTCTTTTGTGCCTCTTTGCTCCACAACACTCTCCCCCGCTTTGTCTCTGTCGTCCCTTGACAAGCTTTGTTCGTTTGTCTGCATCTTGGTTATGGCTCCTGAATACATGCACCCAGTGGTCGAAGAAGCGATAAGGTTTGTCAGACAATTTGTTACTTTGTCCGAAATTAGTACTTTGCTTCTATAATCCCCTTGGTATTCCATACATTCATAAATGTGGGTTGTTGCGTTAAATTGGGCTGCCACGCACGTCATCAGTGGCTAAGAATGTGATGTTCTTAGTCACTCTCTTCAACTTTTCAGCCTTTGCCTCTTTCTAGCTTTTGGTCTTCTGATATGTCTTTGTCTTCACACATGTGACCTTGTTGTATTGCTTGGAGCCTGTTTACTTCTTTTCTGTCGCACACCTCACTTTGCTGACCTCTACTATCTTTTAAGTCAGCGTTACATTTTAAAGGCCATGTTCTTGAATCTTCTTTGTCATCCTCTAGGACCTGATTCATTTCTTGTTGATATATTTAGGTAGTGATGTGTGTGAACACACTAGGACCGCCGGGGCACTTTTTTCCCTCTTTAGGAGGTTTTTTTCCCTTGGCTTGTATATACGCCTATTGCCCTAATGTGCTAGTTATCTTTGTACATTCTCTAGTAATACATTCAGTATTGTGTGTTGTGCTCCAAGCTTCTTCTTCTTCCTTGTGCTATTCGCGTGCTTCCGCAGACGTCTAACTCCAATAATTGGTATCAGAGCAGGTCGTCGCTTCATCTAGGGCGCCGTCGGCACTCCTCCGTTTGCAGTCTCAAAATCGTACGAATTTTGGTGAGCATACTCAGCGTGTTTTTGAGATCAAAACCGCTTCACTCTGTCATGCCGAAATCGTGATCTGAGCTTGTTTCGGCCTCCGAACGCACTATCGCAGCACTTGTGCAGGCTATTTCATCTTTTTGTGCCAAAGGTATATACCAGTTTCTTTTCGCCAGTATAAGCGTCTCGAAGTCTGCTACAGGTTTAGCAGAACTCGTCTGGGCAGTTCCGTTCAACTTTTTGAGATACAGTCAATTTTTTGCATCAAGGTATTTTAATCACCGGCCATGGCTAAAAGTAGTGATGTATTCCATATGTTGGCTGTTGAGGATAAGTTGGATGGTACCAACTACCCATTATGGGCTTATATGATGCGACATGTATTGGTTGCAGAAGGATTGTGGAACATTGTGCAAGGTGTTGAAAGACGTCCTATTACACCTATAACAAAAGGTACTGCAAATACAGGTGCTGGAGTTGATGGAGATGGTGTCGAAGATGATATTGTGCAGATTCCTGTTCGTGCTGGTGTTTCTGCTGCACCTACTGCAGAGCAGATTCGTTGGGATGGCAGAGATGCCTAGGCACATGCATTGATAGCTTTGTCTATCAAACGTGCCATTATTTCTCATATTCGCTCTTGCAGAACAGCTAAGGATGCTTCGGATACACTTAGCACATTGTACCAAGCTAGGAACGAGGCTCGTGTTGCTTACCTCCGAAAACAGTTGGAGAGTGAGCACATGAATGAAGGTGATTCTATGGACAATTTCCTAACAAAGATCAAAGACTTGAAGGAATATTTGATTTCTGCTGATGAGGTTATACCAGATAGCTCACTTGTGCAGACCGTTCTGGATGGTCTTCCTGATTTATATCAGAGTTTTGCTTCTACTCTTCGACTGATGATGAAAGGCAATCCAAATGCCTTGTCATTTGAGGAGTTAGTCTCTGTTCTGTTGAAGGAAGATCAATCCAGGCAAAACAGGTCCATTATGCGTGTTGCAGATCAAACTTTTCTGGCTAGTCAGAAGGGCAAAGGAAAATGGAGTTCTTCTACTAGTAAGCAGAAATCTGCAAATGTTGCACATTCGAAGAACCAAGACAAAGATGAGAAAAAATCAGAAAAGCAAAAATTGGTTTGTAAGTACTCTAAACGGAATGATTTTATCATAAAGAACTGTCCAAAACTGGCTGCAAAAGAGGCAAAGAAGAAAGAGGTTGGAGTGGTTGTTGCAGAATCCTCAACACCAAAAACGGAGTCTGCTAATCTTGTGCAGGAAGAAGAATGGACGTTCAACTGTTTGCAATTTTGACCCATCTTCTCATGAGCAGTGCATGTCTGTAGTAGACTTAGATGTTTGGTACTTTGACAGTGGGGCGACCAAACATATTACCTCGTAGCGCAGTTTCTTCTCTTCACTCGAGCCTGCCCTATAGGGAATACTGTTACATGTGCCAACAACTCCTCTTATCCTGTTATGGGAGTTGGTAAGATCATTTTGACTACTGCTGATGGTAGTTCTTTCACTTTGTCAGATGCTTTATTTGTGCCAGGGATCAAGAAGAATCTGTTATCAGTTTCTGCATAAGCCAAGATTGGCTTGGTTGTGAAATTTGTTGCTGAAAAATGTACAATTCATGATATGTCAAATGGCGATGTTATTATTTCTTCTGGCATTTTATGTCGTGGGATGTATAAGCTCATAGACTATGAAAGATCTAAAAATGATTTGGCATGTGCAGTAAATGATTCTCAGGCTATGTCAGATGCAAAGCTTTGGCATGCACGCTTTGGTCATCTAAATTTTGCTAGTTTGCTACGTCTTCAGAAATCTGAAATGGTGTCCTCTTTGCCCAAACTTGAGGCACCTGGAAAACATGTTTGTGAAGGCTGTATTTTGGGCAAAATGCCGCGTTCCTCCTTTCCAAAAGATGGTTCAATTCGGGCTATACAGAAATTGCAGCTTGTACATAGTGATGTCTGTGGTCCTATGCAGACATCCTCTTTTGGGAATTAGCTTTACTTCGTGAATTTTCATTGATGATTTTTCCAGGCATGCATGGGTATATCCACTCAAAGCAAAGTCCGAAGTGTTCATGTGCTTTAAACAGTTTTTGGTTTTGGCTGAAAATATGTCAGCATGTAAAATGGGCACCCTCCGTTCTGATCGACGGGGGGAATATATGTCTTTTGATTTTAATGCATTTCTAGCTGAACGTGGGATAAAACACCAGTGTACAGTGCCGTATACACCTCAACAGAATGGAGTTGCTGAACAAAAGAACAGGTCACTCATGGAGATGGCGAGGTGTATGGTCAAGAGTCAGGCTTTACCACATAGTTTTTGGCTTGAGGCTGTCATGTGTGGAGCATATGTACTGAACATGTGTCCCACTAAAGCACTGCAATCTATCACTCCATATGAGGCTTGGCATGACCGCAAGCCATTTGTTGCTCATCTGCGTCTTTTTGGTTGTTTGGCATATGCATTAGTGCCTTAACAACATCATAGAAAATTGGATGATAAAGCAGTAAAATGTATTTTTGTTGGGTACAGTTCTGAAAGTAAAGGCTATGGTTTGTATCATCCACAGACTAAATGCATTTTGGTTAGCCGTGATGTTGTTTTTATGGAGGATGCTATTCAGCCATTGCTTTCATGTACTAAGGAGACATCTGTTAGCTCCAAAGACATGTATGATACTTTGATGCCTCTTTTTACAGGTGGACAGTCTAGTGCTGGTCCTAATGAGGCAACTTCTTAGCCTTTGTAGGTTTCATATGATGATGCAGATCATTCCATTTTTGATGTAGATTTACATGATGCACTTGTTGATGAGAGAGTTGATATTGAGCAGGCAAAAACTGTGCCAAAATGGCTGGTGTAGACTTTGCATGATAGCAAATTAGATGCACCTTTGTCATATCGTACTCGTTCAGGCTCTCATAGTGCCTCCTTTGCATTAGATTTCTATGCTATGGCTGCGTATAGTCTCTGTGATGAGAATGAGCCTGTTTCTTTTGATGAAGCACAAAATTCAGAAAATTGGATGGCTACTATGCAATGTGAATTTGATGCAATAATGAAGAATGGTACTTGGTCTTTATGTGACTTGCCTCCTGGCAAGAAGGCCATTGGCACTAAGTGGGTATACAAGTTGAAGCGTAAACCTGATGGTATAGTTGACAGGTATAAGGCTAGGCTTGTTGCAAAGGGTTATGCACAGGAAAGAGGCATTGATTTTGATGAGTCCTTTGCACCCTCATGCCATATGACTACTGTTCGAAGCATCTGTGCACTTGCAGCCCATCATGGTTGGAATATACATTAGTTGGACATTAAAACAACATTTCTGAATGGTGACTTGCATGAAGAAGTGTATGTTTTTCATCCCTATGGCTTTGTGCAGAAAGGACATGAAAACCAGGTGTGCAGGTTAAAGAAGGCATTATATGGTTTAAAGCAAGCACCACGTGCTTGGTATGAGAAGATACATGCCTATCTGGTTGCACATGGTTTTGAGAACAGTGCAATTGAAAGCACCTTATATGTTAAGCGTGTTAATGATGTGCTTCTGATCATTGTTGTCTATGTTGACAACATGCTGCTCACTGGTCCTATTGAGAAGCATATTGCTGATTTCAAGGCTGATTTGCATGCCTCATTTAAGATGTCTGATTTGGGGCATTTGCATCACTATTTGGGCATTCAGTTTATGCAAGTTGATGGTGGAATGGCTTTGTGTCAAACGAAATATATTGACACATTATTGCAGCGTTTTGGCCTTGAAGACTGTCAGCCTATTGCCACTCCTATGGAGACATGTTTACAATTGAGTCTTCATGATGTTGGCGATGCATTTGATGCTGTTCTCTATCAGTAGGCTGTTGGATGCTTGATTTACTTATGCATTACTCGGCCAGATATTCAGTTTGCTGTCTCACAGATGAGCAGGTTTATGCATTGCCTAGGAGTCACGCATTGGAAGGTGGTTAAGCGCATCTTTCGCTACTTGAGTAATACTCGGCTACTTGGGTTGTTTTATCCCAAGGGGGGATCACTACCACCAGATTTGCATGCTTTTTCTGACTCAGATTGGGCTGGTTGCTATGACACTCGTGTGTCCACCAGTGTTTTTTGCTTCATGCTTGGTAGCTCATGTATAACTTGGTTGAGCATGAAGCAGCCTACTGTGGCCACTTCTAGTTGTGAGGCTGAGTATAGGGCAGCTTTCATAGCAACTGTTGAGTGTGTGTGGCTCAGACGCCTTATGGCTGATTTGGGTGTTGGCCAGTCTTTTGCCACCACCATCTTCACTGACAGTCAGAGCGCATTGGCAGTTGCGAGGAACCGTGTGTTCCATGCTCGCACTAAGCACATTGAGGTGCATTATCACTATGTCAGGGAGAGGTTCTCTGCTGGGGAGATCAGCTTGGCATATGTGCCCACGCAGGAGAACATTGTAGACCTTTTCATGAAGGCTCTGCCTAGGGAGAAGTTTGAAGCTTTCCACAAGGCTTTGGGCTTACTTCCTTTTGTGGAGTGATTTCCACATAGCTTGGAACTTCCTTATACATGAGTGCCATCTCCTTGTTCATTGCATCACTCCCAGGGGGGATTTGTTGGTATATTTAGGTAGTGATGTGTGTGAACACACTAGGATTGCCTGGGCACTTTTTTCCCTCTTTAGGAGGTTTTTTTCCCCCGGCTTGTATATACGCCTATTGCCCTAATGGGCTACTTATCTTTGTACATTCTCTAGTAATACATTCAGTATTGTGTGTTTGTGCTCCAAGCTTCTTCTTCCTTGTGCTGTTTGCGTGCTTTCGCAGACATGTAACTCCAACATTTCTTTCCACCACACGCATCCAATGGACAAGGAGGAAGCTAGGACCTTCAGACAATTGGTTATCTTATCAGTGTTAGTATATGATAAATATCTACCCCTCATGATTGTATGCACATTTTGTAAGGCCCCCGTTATGAGGAGAAGCCAAGCGTGCATTACCAATTGATGGGAATCCCAACTTGCATGTTGGATGAAAGTCATATTGGACCATGTAAGGTATGGTAAGGAATGGGAGTTACCAGGGTCCCGAATTGGGGGGTCTGGGGCAGCGGGGAGCAGCCCCGACTGGGGGGTCCAAGGGGGCCAGCGGGCCCCTTGGTGGGGGTCTGGGGGCAGCACCCCCGAGGCGACGGTAAAGGAAGAATTCCATAGAATATTCCCTATCGGAGTCAGAAATCATTTATATTTGTTAGGTCGGTCAACCGATCTAAGCCGTGTATGGCAATTACGCGAGCGGTGGCTGCCCATGCTCTACCGCCCATGTATAGCCGTCCACGGAAGGCCACCCATGATCCTATATATACATGACTTCTGCACTACCTGAGACATTGAGTTGAGCCAACATACCTCTACCTTGTATCTCCCTATCTAGAGTTGTCTAGAGCACCATTTAAGCTCTACCTTGAGAGCGCACGGGTGGACAACGCCATCATCTTTTTACTTGCTGCTAGTAGAAAATTGTTAAGATTCTCCTATATCTGTTATCTTCTCTACTATTGCTCCTGTGTTATATTGCGTAACTATTGTCTTACATGGTATCAGAGCTTTAAGGTTCGAATAGCTTGAGAAGTATCACTATTTTTGGCTACTAGCAGACTAGAATAACAGTAGATTATTCGAGTGATTACATGATGGCTTCATCGTCGAGCACTAGTCTTGGTGCTTCAGCTAATGTTAATGCTGCACCTATTCGAATTCGTCCACCTGCATTCACTGAAGGGAAGCTGGATGGAACCACCTATGCACTCTGGAAGTTCAAAATTTCTACAATTTTGGACTCCTATGAATTACTTGACACTGTCATGGGACCGATGGGATTGGATCCAGAGCCTATACCAGTTGAAGATCCAACAAATGCAAGATTGATGATTCAGCCAGATCCAGATCTTTTACGAGCTTGGAAGAGGCGGAATGCTGATGCATTATGTGCGATTGTCACTAGTGTAAGTGATTCTGTGCTTACTTTAGTTCAACATACTACTAAAGCACATGAGGCTTGGGGCATATTGGCTCGTCAATATGAAACCAAGAACCACACTAGGATACAGAATTTAGAAAATCAGTTGGCAAATGAAAAGCATTCTGATTCTAAAAAGGCTGAAGTTTTTATCAAACGGATAAAGCATCTTCAAGATCAATTGGCTGCAGTTGGTGTTGTTATAACACCAGAAGAGCTGGCTCGAAGATGTGTACGTGTTCTTCCAGCAAAGTATGATGGATTAGTAACAGCCCTTAACACTCAGGTAAGACCAACTCCTCTTACATTTGAAGAGTTTTGTGCGATGCTTTTAGAAGAAGAGATGCGGCTGAAGAATCGGCAAAGTACAAGTGATGCTGCATTCTCAACAAATGCAAAAGGTAAAGGCTCTTCTGAAGGATCGAAGAAGAAGCCAAAGAAGAAAAAGTTCACAGGAAGTTGCTTCTATTGTGAAAAGAAAGGCCATGCCATCAAGGATTGCAGAAAGAAGCAAGCTGATGAACGGAATGGGACTGTAAAATCATCATGGAAGAACAAAGAGTCAGCAAACAACACAGAGCTGGAACTTTGGGTAGCTATTGAAGAGGTATGTTCATCTACTCATGCTCGTATTGATGAACCATGGATTTTAGATAGTGGAGCTTCTCGCCATATGACCAGTAAAAAGGATTGGTATTCCCTAGTGCCTCTGCGGGAATCCATCAATGTAGTGGTGGGAAATGACTCCAAGTGTCCAGCCGAAGGAACTGGAACCATCTCTTTTATCACTTCTCCAGGTGTTGAGAAAAAGTTATCCGATGTTCTCTATGTACCTACACTCAAAAGAAATTTGTTGTCAGTTTCTGCAATAACAGATCGTGGACTCGAAGTTCACTTCAATAAGAGTGGTGCGAAAATCATGGATTCATCAGGTAATGTTGTAGGTAAAGGCATACGACGGGATAACTTGTATGAGTTAAGTGCTTTAACTGCTACAGAAGATATAGATGTAAGCAGGTTATGGCACCAACGATTTGGGAATCTCGGAGTTGCAGTTTTGAAGGAGATGCAAAGAACAGGGATGGTTGCTCATTTGCCTGCATTTTCAGAGTTGCAAGAACCTTGTGAAGCTTGTATGATGGGCAAGCAACAACGAAAGGCATTTCCAAGAGAGACCAGCAATCGATCTCAAGCTCCTCTAGAGTTGGTACATGTTGATCTCTGCGGTAAAATGTCTACACCTGCTTTAGGAGGATCTTTCTACTTCTTGCTGTTAGTCGACGATTATAGTAGAAAGATGTGGGTTTATTTCATTCGAGAGAAGGCTGATGCTTTTGAAAAATTTAAAGCGTGGCATAAGTATGTAGAAAATGAATCAGAAAGGAAACTAAAGAAATTTAGAACAGATAGAGGAGGTGAATTCTTGTCAATAGAATTGAACAATTACTGTAAGGAGCATGGTGTGAAAAGGCAACTTACCACAGCTCATACACCTCAACAAAATGGCGTTGTTGAGCGCAGGAACAGGACAGTAGTTGAAATGGATCGTTGTATGTTAAAGGCTCAAGACATGCCTGATTCATTCTGGGCAGAAGCAGTCAATATAACAATCTACATCCTCAATCGAAGCTACACAAAAGCTCTGAAGGGGATGACTCCTCAAGAAGCATATTCTGGTAAAAAGCCTTCAGTTTTGCATTTCAGAATTTTTGGTTGTTTCTGTTATGCACATATTCCTGATTCAACAAGATCAAAGTTGGATTCAAAAAGCAAAAAGTGTGTCTTCCTAGGATATAGTGAAGAGTCTAAAGCATATAGGTTGTGGGATCCCGAGGCAAGGAAGATTTTTGTCAGCCGAGATGTGGTGTTTGATGAACGACCACACTTAGTAGAAGATAAAGGTAAATCTACTATCTCATCAAACGGAGAAACACCTTGTGCCTACCAAAAGACAGGTTAAAGTTGAGGAGGAGGAAACATCTGATGGAGAAATTTCCTCAATAAAAAGCCAACCAGTTGTAGCTGCACAGCGTAAGCCACTACCGAAGTGGGCACAACAGCTCTTTGATGATCACAATCCACATGTAGATGTACCAAAATCATCATCGGATGGATTACGAAGATCAAAGAGAATAGATGAGCAAAGAAGAGCCTCAGAACACATTGTTAACATGGCTCTAATGGCAGATATCATGGGCTCAATAAAGGAACCTACCACCATTGAAGAAGCCCTTGATGATCCAGGTTGGAGAGCGGCAATGCAGTTGGAGTATGATAGTATACTAAAAAATGATACATGGGATCTAGTCGACTTGCCGCCAAAGAAGAAGGTAATAGGTACTAAATGGATTTTGAAAGCTAAGTATAAAGCAGATGGAACATTAGAAAAGTATAAGGCAAGATTAGTTGCACAGGGTTTTTCATAGATCGAAGGATTTGATGTTCAAGAAACTTTTGCACCAACAGCACGCATGACAACTATTCGGATGGTACTTGCGGTAGCTGCACAAAAGGCCCGGCCTATTTTCCAGATGGATGTCAAATCTGCATTTTTGAATGGTCACCTCAAGGAGGAGGTATATGTATCTCAACCACCAGGTGTTGAGGTGCCCAATTCAGAAAATAAAGTTTGCAGGTTGAAGAAAGCTTTGTATGGACTTAAGCAAGCTCCACGGGCTTGGTACCAACGAATAGATCAATTTTTCAAAAATATGGGTTTTGAAAGAAGTACTTCTGATGCTAACTTGTATATAATCAAAAGGGATAGCAAGCTAGTTGTTGTCATTGTATATGTAGATGATTTGATCATTACAGAAGATCATCAGGAACTCATCAATCAAACTCGGATCAGCTTGGGAACTGAGTTCGAAATGACAGACTTAGGTCTACTCCATTTTTGTCTAGGAATTGAAGTATGGCAAAGGAAGGATGGCATTTTCATCTCACAACAAAAATATGCCAAAGAGATTCTCAAGGCATTTGGAATGATGGACTGCAAGCCAACTAGCACACCTATGGAGGTAAATCATAAGCTATCTATGGATGATAACATGCCTGATGTAGATGCTAAGAAGTATAGGAAGCTCGTTGGAAGTCTTATTTTTCTGTGCAACACTAGACCAGACATTTGCTATGCTGTTGGAGTATTAAGCAGGTTTTCCAACAAACCTAAGGAGAGTCACTGGAATGCTGGAATGCGAATTCTAAGGTACATTGTAGGAACCTTGGATTTTGGTATTTTTTATACCACAGGTGATACACTCCAAGGATATTGTGATTCAGATTGGGCTAGAGATTGTGATTCTAGAAAATCAGGATTTGGATATTGTTTCTCACTTGGTTCAGGAATATTTTCTTGGGTAAGTAGAAAGCAACCAACTCTCGCACTCTCCTCCACTGAAGCAGAGTACAAAGCAGCTTGTTTTGCTTCTTGTGAGGCACTCTGGTTAAGGAGAATTCTTGCAGATCTAGGCTTTCCATCAAATATGGCGACTGTACTCAAGTGTGATAATCAAAGTTGTATGGCTATTACAAAGAACCCAGTATTTCATGCTCGCACCAAGCACATAGAAGTACAATACCATTACATTCATGAGCTAATTGAAGATGAAATTGTGGAGCTAGAATATTGCCCAACAGAGGAAAATTGTGTTGACATATTCACTAAAGCACTTGGAAGAGAGCAGCTCAACAGACATCTTCAACAGATGGGCATACGACCGAAACCTACTTGATTTTTCATTGGTAAACATTGAGGGGGGGTGTTAGTATATGATCAATGTCTACCCCTCATGATTGTATGCACATTTTGTAAGGCCCCCGTTATGAGGAGAAGCCAAGCGTGCATTACCCAATTGATGGGAATCCCAACTTGCATGTTGGATGAAGGTCATATTAGACCATGTAAGGTATGGTAAGGAAAGGGAGTTACCAGGGTCCCCAATTGGGGGGTCCGGGGCAGCGGGGAGCAGCCCCGGCTGGGGGGTCCAAGGGGGCCAGCGGGCCCCCTGCGCTTGCCCCCTGGTGAGGGTCCGGGGGCAGTGCCCCCGGGGTGAGGGTAAAGGGAATATTCCATAGAATATTCCCTATCGGAGTCAGAAATCATTTATATTTGTTAGGTCGGTCAACCGGTCTAAGCCGTGTATGGCAATTATGCGGGCGGTGGCCGCCCACGCTCTACCGCCCATGTATAGCCGTCCATGGAAGGCCACCCATGATCCTATATATACATGACTTCTGCAATACCTGAGACATTGAGTTGAGCCAACATACCTCTACCTTGTATCTCCCTATCTAGAGTTGTCTAGATCAACATTTAAGCTCTACCTTGAGAGCGCACGGGTGGACAACGCCATCATCTTTGTACTTGCTGCTAGTAGAAAATTGTTGAGATTCTTCTATATCTGTTATCTTCTCTACTATTGCTCCTGTGTTATATTGGATAACTATTGTCTTACAATCCGATGAAGAATCCTTCTTGTGCTATCTCTCTTCCTTGCTTGTTTCGCTTCACCGCCTTCTCCTAGTGGATGAGGAAGCTGTGTGGAACCTCCCATGAAATGTCCTGGTTGTTATCTTTTTTTAATTCCAATCCTCAGGACCTGCTTCTTTGGTGTTGTCGGCTGATGCATGCCCCTGCGGGGCTTTGGGCAGAGAGTTGTTCTTTTCCTTTATAAACTTCATTCCTTACTGAGCAGTTTAATACTTTGATCTTCTTCTTCTTCTTCTCTTTTTGCTTGATTCCCAACTTCATTCCTTACTGAGCAGTTTTATTCTTTGATCTTCTTCTTCTTCTCTTTTTGCTTGATTCCCCTTCCACATACATACATACATACTTTCATACATACATACATACATACATACATACATACATACATACATACATACATACATACATACATACATACATACATACATACATACATACATACATACATACATACAGACCTACATACATACATACATACGTACATACATACATACATGCATACATACATACAGACCTACATACATACATACATACGTACATACATACATACATACATACATACATACATACATACATACATACATACATACATACGTACGTACATGCATGCATACATACATACATACATACATACATACATACATACATACATACATACATACGTACGTACATGCATACATACATACATACATACATACACACATATACATACATACATACATACATACATATATACATACATGCATGCATGCATGCATACATGCATACACACACATATACATACATACATACATAGATACATAGATACATACATAGATACATACATACATACATAGATACATACATACATACATAGATACATACATACATACATACATACATACATACATACATTACATATATACATATGTACATACACATATACTTACATACATACATGCATGCATGCATACATACATACATACATACATACATACATACATACATACATACATACATACATACATACATACATACATACATACATAGATACATACATACATACATACATACATACATAGATACATAGATACATACATAGATACATAGATACATAGATACATAGATACATAGATACATAGATACATAGATACATAGATACATACATGCATACATACATACATACATACATACATACATACATACATACATACATACATACATACATACATACATACATACATACATACATACATATATCCATGCATGCATGCATACATACATACATACATACATACATACATACATACATACATACATACATACATACATACATACATACATACATACATACATACATACATATAGACATACATATTGCAAGAGACTGATGATTACGACCACCACATGCTAGAGACATGAATTTTGTCCCAAACTTATACCTCTACATATAGCTCTCTCCAAGGGACTACCTACTATGGTAGGCTGATATTAATCATCCAAGTATCGGCCATGTAACTACATGTGCACCAAGTGTTCCACTTAACTGTATTGAACTCAATTGGATACTTCTAGAAGGTTCTAGAGCTCTTTGGGAAAAACTCACTCCCAATGCTTCCCATGGGGATTGAATTGATGGGCTCCTTCACATCCATATGACTTAACTACTAGGCTAAGTGGATCACTTATTTAAGAGAGAACATGACCTTATGCTTAAGTCTAGTCTCGATTGGTCATACAAAGGAGTGACCAACTTCAGATATGTTTGAACCAGTTGGACCGTTAGATCATAGACTTACTTTTGTATTCTCCCCGCCTTGAAAAACATTTTTGTCGTAAAAAATAGAGCTATATAAATACTGAAGGCAACCCTCGAGCCTCATGTTCTAAAACTCAAAGAACATGTTTCATATCTGTGGTGGAATCCCTCCCCAAATGATTCAAAACATAATCTAGCTTTGCACTTTGATAAACTGATAAAAGTACAAATTAGTGAATGAATAATAAGGGTGGATCTAAAAACAACATCCCTAACCAGTTCACAATTTTACTAGGTGTTATCTGGGCATGAAAATGTGAAATGGGTGGATTCCAAGTATTAGTCCATTTCTAGGCATCACTCATGCATGAAAATTGTAACTAAGGCTATCACAAGCCTTTGAGAACTCTGGATTTGATTTAGTAAACTAGAAGTCATGCTGGTCCAAACATCAAACTTGGATGTTTATACAATGCTAATGCTCAACCAACATTTACTTGATTTGCTCACCTATTTAGAGGACTACCTTGTCCTAATGGGCTTAAAAAATCCTATGTCAAATGTAGGAGAAAGTTTGCCATTTACATTTGGTCAACTGTTCTACACCTTGACCAAGTCAAATAAAAAAGTAAAAATTGTCCAACTTAGGATACTTTTCTAAAAAAATTGTAGCTAAAAGTTCTTGGGAATTGTCAATCTGATAAGCGATTCCTAACTTGTCTGTTCGAGTGTATTGAACTCTAGAAATTCATGAGAGTTATGCTCGATTATTAGAAGCAAATTCAATGAATGAGTAAAATTAGACTTAACATCTTTTGAAGATTGAAAGGGTTCTTGTACAAAACATCTATCTGGTATGTTTAATTTAGTTTCTTGGTTATATCCAATTAACCTTGGACTTTCATGAAAAGAATCAGAAACTCTATTCGAGTCGAATCCAAAAGATTTGGAAAGTCGAGAGAAAGAACTAAAACTCTGTACAACCAATTCAAACTTCATAGATACGTAAACTTGCTATGAGCCAAATTCTAGATGACTCAAGCCTTGAACTTTTCAAAGATCTATTTCAACAAGGTATTAAAGCATTTTTTCTATCTACAAGAGAAATAAATTGGATTCTTAAGAAGATTCATAGAGTAAATCTAAAACATCATCTGACCACAAGATACTAATATGGTATCCAACATGAATGTGCGGATCCATTGAGATTCTATTGATGAATTTTTTACTCAAATAATGCTTCACTTGAGACTAAGTTCATTTCTATATTCAATATTTATGATGGTTTAATGGGGATGCAATTCTTGTGCATTGCTTTGAGTCAAAGGATTGAATTTACCAAGTTAGTAGAAACTTGGTGCTTGACTTAGTCAATCTAATCCTTAATTGAAAGGACCAATTCAAAGTCAAAGATTGACTTCAAATATTTTTGAATAAAAAACACTTTATCTTGAAGTGTTTTATAACTCAAATAAAAATAGGTTTTTGCACTTTGTGATCTTCTTACTTACTTGAACTTCAAGTGTCTTATAACATTATCCTTTGATCCTCCTTGAATTTAAACTTCTCTTGTGAAGTTTTAATTCACTTGAGGATCAAATCGTACTTCAAGCTTCACTATAGGACTAAAAGATAATTATCATCTCACGGTCCGATGTCCCATACCATCTTTCACACATCAATTTGAGTATGAAATCTGGTGTCCCATACGACCCTATTTTATATTCACATTGACGTGTGAGTGATATGTACATATCTTTATAGAGTACCTTCTCACTTCATTTCTCTAAAAGAATTTTGAAGTTTTGGACATTACCTCTAACTTGATATTCTAGGTTTTGATTCCTTCATACGATCATTTCATGATCGCGTGCTTTTTCCTTGGAAACTTAAAAACCTTTGAATAGAACATCCATTCTTCCTTGCTAGGTAAAAGAAAAACCGATTATAATTACAAGTTATTGAGTTTCTCGAATTCAATTTTGATTGGTTAGGCACAATCAATTTGTAGTGACAAGAGCTTTCTTGTCTTTAAATTCCTTTCTTGCTAAAGCTTTGAGTTGCTACCTTGAAGACTTTACATGAATCTCTCTACTGCTTAAGTCTAAGCATTTGCTCATTCTTTTGGATTTCACCTTTAAGAAATCTCTTTAAGGAAAGAAAAACATTATGTTGTATCTTCCACATACTTAATTATCATCATCATAGTTGTAGACTATATACTTGGAACATTTTACTCAATTCAAACTTGGAACAGTTTATGCTTTCACACTTTCCATTGGATAAATAGAACTTTAAGTGAAAAAATTCCCAAACGGAGTTTGATTGCCAATACTTGGGTAAACTTTGGAGTAATTCCAATCGCAAGTTCTTGGGCAAACATTGCCAAGCTTGATCAAGTCTTGTTGACCTCACGACAAGAATAAAGACTTAGTCTTTATCATTAAGATCTCTTGAACTATTGAAAGCTTCTTCGCTTACCCATGGGATATTAGAGTTCTTTCCCTCAACTAAATTCCAACAATGTGCTAATGCCTTTTAGATTCCAAAACAAAGAATCTTATCAATATTGATACACCTCTATGTGATATCAACCATTGGAATTTAAGTACCACTACTGGTGGTTTGAGAATTCTTGGGAACTACTTATGTCTAATGAGCTTGAAGAATTCCATGTTCACTACTAGGGGATAGTTTATTCTTCCAATACTTGAGATTCCTTCCAATGAATCAATAACATGAGCAAATGATTAATTTTGGAATATTTTACACTATTGGAAAGATATTTGAAAGGAATTCTAGACTTTCAGACAATATTTAGAAGCTTTATTGCTTCAGTTGTGTTCATTTCCTGAGTATCAAACTAAAGGATAAATATCACGTTTAGTATATGGTTTCCCATTTCATTATGAAAATTCAACTTGAGCTTTCATTTGTGTGATATATGTTCCTATTCTTGATTAAAAAGAAAAATCATTGGTCAATCTTTCGATGTTACTAGAGTACTTTAAACATATTGCCATAATCTACTATGATTGCATAGCTTAAAGTACAAGCATCTTATAATATTGAATCAATGGACAATAATTCTATAATGAACATATCATTGTCTTCTCTTCCTAACCATTAGTTAGGCTTAATGATCCTATCCTTTTTCTAGAGAATATACTTGAAAACAAATCAAAGCTTCCAACATCTGATAGCTTCTATCTTTAGATATATTTTTTTTCAAAAGGACATCTTCACGTACTTGTCCTAACATATTTATGAACTTTATGGCTTGTTTTGGGAGAAAGTTCATGGATCAATGAAGATCCCTTTCTTGGAACTTCTTGTATTCACAAAAGAAAAGTTTAAGCAAACAAAGATGCTCAATAATCAAAAGTTTTTTTTGCTGTTGGAATTCGAAGAGGGAGAAGATGACATGCGTATAGAGGATGATAAGAAAATATCCCTACGGAGAAAATAATCACTAAGATCTCCATGGAAACTTGTGAGGAAGGTGATGGAGCCACCAAGATCTCCATAGAAGCTGTGCTCTGATACGAATGCAAGAGACTGATCATTATGACCACCATGTGCTAGAGAGATGAATCTCCTCCCAACCTTATGCCTCTATATATAACTCTCTCCAAGGGATTGCCTACTATGATATGTTGCCATTAATCATCCAAGTGCAAGTCATGTAACTACATGTGCACCAAGTGTCCCAATTAATTGTAGTTAATGGATACTTCTAGAAGGTTCTAGAGCTCTTTTGGCAAAACTCACCCCCCATGCTTCCCATGGGGGTTGAAACTAAAGCCTCCTCCTTCACATGCATATGACTTAACCACTAGGTTACGTGGATCACTTGTTTAAGAGAGCACATGACCTTATGCTTAAGTCTAGTATCGAGATCTTTGATCATACACATGAGTGACCAAATGATGTCCGATTTCAGATATGTATGAATCCATCGGACCCTTAGATCATAGAATTACTTTATTACACATACATACATAGACATATAGATACATGCATGCATGCATGCATGCATACATACATACATACATACATACATACATACATACATACATACATACAAACATACATACATACATACATACATATATACATACATAGATACATACATACATAGATACATACATACATACATACATACATACATACATACATACATACATACATACATACATATGTATATACATACATACGTACATACATACATATGTACATATGTACATACATACATACATACATACATATGTACATACATACGTACATATGTACATACATACGTACATATGTACATACATACGTACATATGTACATACATACGTACATATGTACATACATACGTACATATGTACATACATACGTACATATGTACATACATACGTACATATGTACATACATACGTACATATGTACATACATACATACATATGTATATACATATGTACATAGGTACATGCGTACATACGTACATGCGTACATACGTACATGCGTACATACGTACATGCGTACATACATACGTACATACGTACATACGTACATACATACATACATACATACATAGGTACATAGGTACATACGTACATACATACATACGTACATATGCACATATGTACATATGTACATACATACATACGTATATACATACATACATACATATTCATGCACATACATACATACATACTTACACACACATACGTATGTACATGTGTACATACATACATACATACGTACATACATACATATGTACATACATACGTATTTATGATGTTTTGTAGATTCAAAATTTTATTACTATTCCCCATTGTTCTAAGATTCATCACTACACTACTTGATGTAATATCATCACGTACATAGTCTTTTCCAAGAATGCTCCGTAAGGGTTCTTAGTTGACCTTGATCTAAGCAGGTATATATATATGGTGGTTCAACATGTATATATGTATATGTGTGTGTGTGTGTGGTTTCAAACAGAAATATCTTAATATATATTAATGTGTAGTTTCAAACTGAACACTTGTTTTGGTCTGAACGTTTCTACACATCCACCAGATTGTTGATAATTAATTCTATTCACCAAGTTTCTACATTTGTTTTGCGCGTTTTATAAGCATACCTAAATGTCTATATAGTCTAAAAATTAGAACTGTATCATAGTGTTCTATAGTATAATGTGGCAAAGCTAAATCTTCATGGATTATTGCATGCATTGAGCATGATAAGTTATTTCTTATGGTACCTTCTCCGATTTTTTGGATATTATAGAGTATGCTGATCTGGAATAGGGAAATACTTATATGCTTCATTGGTTTCTCATGTTGATCATGTAATTCACTATGTAGATGACATGTGTAGTGACAACAATAACAAGTGACTCTAACGTCATACTTATCTTTTGAACAAGTTCTATTAATCCTCAATATTCAATGATTTGTTCGATGGTGAAAACTATGGTACTAGACTTCTTTACATGGAATCTCACCAGGTGATGGACAAGACCTGATGAAGGATGCTATCTTATTTTTTTCCATAAATTTACACTTCACCCAAGCATGTTATATTATGCTTTGTAATTATGTCCCTTGTTTAAATAAATAAATAAATAAATAAATAAGTAAATAAGTAAATAAATAAATAAATAAATAAATAAATAAATAAATATATAAATAGATAGATAGATAAATAAATAAATAAATAAACATAAATAAATAAATAAATAGATAAATATATATATATATATATTTGTTAGCAAGATTTTATCAGTTATTCTCGACGCCTGATCTTCTGTAATCATGTGTATCTAATGCTATGAATTCATGTAGGTCTAAATAATACATGGAAATCTGCATAACAATTGATTTTTTTCCTCTAAAATTTTACCTTGAGATGTGGTTTCCCGCTTCTATTCCATTTTTCATGCACCCATTATGATTCTTAACCAATGTAGTTTATCTTATAGTTTCGTACACGACCACACATATACAAAGTTTCTATGCACATTTGTATGAAATGTTCTTTTTTTCAATACTAGGTGTATTATTCTTTTACATATTTGAGATTCTGTAGCGAAAATGGTCATAAATGGTTGAATGTTTTGTTGCATGTGGTCATATTTTAGTTTTCCTTGACAAGGAACAATTTGTTATTAGTTTCCTTGAGTGTTGATGTATGTATATCCATATGATGGAGTTGTGAGGGATAAGATTTTGTGTTTTACATTTATAAGTCAAGACATTGCCCAACAACTCTTATCTCTCTTTGATATTTTCCTTTATGAATGATGGTTGCGAGTTCTCATTTCTTTTACATTTGAAACTTGTTTAAAGTTTCCCATATGTATGAGGAGTCATGCAAGTGAATATTACACTAAAGAGAGGTCGATCTTTTAGAATCTCAACAACATAATTTTTGCATTTGAAGCTACTATTAAGATGTATTTTTATGGTTGGATAGTTCATGAATACGTACGGGGATGATTTTTATCAAGATATTTTATTTTTTGTTCTTTCATTAAGCAAGCAATTTCTTTATTTTCAATGTTCTTCATTCCAATATGTACCTCTACAAAAAATGGCGAAATTTATGTGTAACTCAAGATGCGTGGTCATTAGACTTAGTAAGTTCGTAGAGACATCTTTTGAAAATGTGTAACTTGATATTATTGTTAAAGCTTTGGATATACTTTTTGGCTTGGAACAAAGAAACAAGCAGTTCTTGCTGCATCCAAATGTGCCTAAACACTCTTTTGAATGCCGTAAGAGTAAAGGCACTATGGAAAAGTTGAAAGAAAGAGGCTCTCTGAACTATGGGACTGCGCCAAAGGACTTTTGTAGAGATATCCCTCGCATTACAATGGAAAGAGCATCATGAGCCATAAAGATACCCTTGTTTTGTCATGGGACGATCTTTTTAATCCCTTGTAATAAATTGCAAAAGATGTGGATCACTTATTAAGGGGATAACACATTCATTTGTTGGAGTTTGAGGTCTAAGGAAGCACATGAACAACACAAGGAAGAAGAAGAAAATTGGAGCACAACACAATACAGAATGCATTACCAAGTGAATGCACAAAAGAATAGTGACCCATTAGGGCTATAGACATGTATAGAAACCTGCAGAAAAAAACCTCCTAAAGAGGGTAACAAGTGCTCTAGTGGTCCTAAGTCTATTCACACACATCACTACCAAAATATATCAACAAACCCCCCCTGGGAGTGATGCGGTGAACAAGGAGCTGGCACTCATGTATAAGGAAGTGGAAAGAGATGAATCCACAAAAGGAACCAAAGCTTTGCAAAATGCTTCAAACTTCTCTCAAGGCAGAGCCTTTGTGAAAAGGTTTGCAACATTATCCTATGTGGGCACATAAGCCAATAAAATGTCTTTCATAGAGAACCTCTCCTTGACATAATGATGGTGCACCTCAATGTTCTTTGTGTGATGTGCTCTGACTCTCAATGAAAATGGTGGTGGCAAAAGAGTGACAAACACCAAAACCGACCAAAAGGCACCTGATCCACACACACACTCAATAGTCATTGTGAAAGCTTCCCTATACTCAACCTCACAACTATAAGTGGACACAATGGGATACTTCTTGCTCAACCAAGATATGCAAGAGCTACCAAGCATGAAGCAAAAGCAATTGGTGGACACACGAGTGTCATAGCAACTAGCCGAGTTTGAGTTAGAAAATTCATGTAAATCTAGCAGTAATGATTCCCCCTTGGGAGAAAACTATCCAAGTAGTTGGGTAGCACTC
The DNA here is from genome assembly GCA_020310875.1 of Ceratopteris richardii. Lineage (NCBI taxonomy): Eukaryota > Viridiplantae > Streptophyta > Polypodiopsida > Polypodiales > Pteridaceae > Ceratopteris > Ceratopteris richardii. The sequence goes on from CM035432.1 coordinate 124,787,007, forward strand.
AATTAGTAAAAGATGCATTTAATTGATTACCAATGCTTGAAACCTGAGTAATGCATAAAATTGCTCATCTAAGAGGCAACAAAGTGAATATTAGGCCGTATTATACACAAGTAAATCAAACATCCAACAACCTACTGATAGAGAACAACATCAAATGCATCTCTAGCATCATGAAGACTCAATCCTAAACGTGTTTCCATGGGAGTGGCAATAGTTTTGTGATCTTCAATGCCAAAATGCTACAATAATGTTTCAATATATATTTTTGGACATAGCTATTCCTCCATCAACTTGCATAAACTGAATTCCAAACAAATAATGATGCAAATGCCCCAAATCTAACATCCCAAAAGAGGCATAAAATTTTTCCTTAAATTCAAAAATATGCTTCTCATAGGACTAGTGGGCAACATGTCATCAATGTATACAACAACAATTAGAAATACATCATCCATACACTTAAGATAGAATGTTCTCTCAGTTGGATTTTTCTCAAAACCATGTGAAATCAAGTAGGCATATATCTTTTTATACCAAGCATGTGGCGCTTACTTCAAACCATATAATGCATTTTTCAACCTGCACACTTTGTTTTCATGCCCTTTAGGCACAAAACCGTGGGGCTAAAAAACACACTTCTTCATGTAAATCACCATTCAAGAATACAGTTTTAACGCCCAATTGATGTACCTTCCAACCATGATGAGCTGCACGTGCACAAATGCTATGAATAGTGGCCATTTGGCATGTGGGACCAAAGGTCTCATCAAAATCAATGTCTCTCTCTTGAGCATAACTACTGGCATCAAGACTCACCTTATACTTGTCAAATGTTCCATCAGGCTTATGTTTCAGCTTGTATAGCCATTTAGTACCAATGGACTTTTTGCCTGGAGGCAAATCACATAAAGACCGAGTACCATTCTTCATAATAACATCATTTCTTATTGCATAACAACCATCCATTTTTCTCAATTTTGTGATTCATAAAAAAAACATGCTCATTCCCATCACAAATACTAGAAACAAACATTGCATGTTAATATGATGCAAAGGAAGCACCATGATAGCCTGAAGGATTATGATATGTTAATAGTGCATCTAATTCGCTCTCTCTCAAGGTATAGACTAACCATTTAGGCATAGCTTTTTGCTCCCCTATGTCATCCTTCTCATCAAGTGCATCACGTAAATCTTCATCAGAAATCAAATGATATGCATCATTACTTGAAACCTCTAATGGATGAAAAATTACCTCATTTAGACTAGCACTTGACTCTCCACCGGTAATAAGAGGAAGCAAAGTGACATATACATCTTTCGGGTTAACTGATGTCTCCTTGGTACATGAAAGTAATGATGAATTTCATCTTCCACAAAAACAACATCACGACTAACCAAAATGTGTTTAATGTGTGGATGATCTAGATGATAGCCTTGCTTTCAAAACTGTACCCAACAAAATACATTTTATTGCTTTATCATACATCTTTTTTCCTTTCTTCAAGAACTAATGCACATGCCAGACTACCAAAGACACAAAGATGAGCAATAGATGGATTGCCCAAGCCTCGTATGGAGTGATCAGTTGTAGTGCTTTGGTGGGACACATGCTAAGTACATATGCTACACACATAACCCCAAGCCAAAAACTATGTGGTAAAGCTTGATTTTTGACCATTCACCTCCCCTTTTCCATGAGAGAATTGTTCTTTCTTTTAGCAACTCCATTTTTTAAAAGTGTATACGACATTATAAACTCATGTTTTATCCCACACTCAATCTAAAATTCATTAGAATCATAAGACATATACCCCCCCCCCCCCCCGATCAGAATGAAGGGTGAGCAACTTACATGATGACATATTTTCAGCCAATCTTGACTAATGCTAAAACTGAGAACAAATTTTTCTTGATGCCTCACACATATAAAGCATTTGACAATGTGAAAGAACTACCATCAACAATAAATAGAGTGATCATTATCAAATCCCATCATAGGATAAGAGGAGTTCTTGGCAAATGTGATAGTATTCCCTGTAGGGGTAGGCTCAAGTGAATTGAAGAAACTACATTGCAAGGTAATATGTTTGCTTGCCCCACCAACAAAGTAAACATCTGAGTCTACTATAGACATACATTTCTCATGAGAAAATGGTTCATAGCTGCAAACAATGGTAAATGCCCATTCTTCATTCTAAAGAAGATTAGGATACTCTATTTTGGTTGTAGATGCCTCTACAACAACCATTCTAGCCTCTTTCTTCTTTGCCTCTTTTGCAATGAGTTTAGGAAAACTCTTTATGATATGATCATTTGCCTTACGATATTTGCAAAACTATTTTGGCTTTTCTATTCTGTTCTCATCTTTGTCTTCCTTCTTTGATTGTGGAACATTAGCAAATTTTTGCTTACTAGTAGATGAGCTCCATTTACCTTTGCCCTTCTGACTAGCTAAGAAAGTTTGATATGCAACATGCCTAATTGAATTGCTTTTCTTGAAATGATCTTCCTCCAACAAAACAAAGACTAAATCCTCAAACGTTAAGGCATTTGGATTTCCTTTCATCCTTAATTGAAGAGTAGAAACAAAACTTTGTATGAATCTAGAAGACCATTAAGAATAATCTACACAATTGAAATGTCTGCAGGTCTTCATCAGCAGAAATCAAGTGCTCCTTCAAATCTTTCATCTTTGTCAAAAAATTGTCCATAGAAATTCCTTCATTCATATGCTCACCCTCAACTATTTTTGGAGGTATGCATCACGAGCCTAATTTCTTGCATGGTATAAAGTTGAAAGTGTATCCCAAGCATCTTTTCCTATCTTGCAAGAGTGAATGTGAGGGAAAATGGCATGTTTGACAGACAAAGATATCAATGCATTTGCCTGATCTTCTTTGCAATCCCAACGAATTTGCTGTGTAGTAGGTGCAGCAAGAGCCACAACACGATGAGGGGACTGAAGATCATTGTCTTCAATGCCATTTGCATCACCTTCATGAATATTTGTAGGTGTAGTAGGACATTATTCAATAGCCAACAAATGGAATACATAATTTCTTTCAACCATGTCTAGTGACTAAATACATTGATGAAGAAAAATGAATATACCTTAGAAAGTTGAACATTTGGATCTTGAGAGAATTGAAACCTAGTGTTCTTTTGCCTCTCTACCTTTTGATGTGATCCTAGTCTGGGATTCTAACATGGTGGAGGTGATTTTGGGTAGATGAACACTTAGAAGTCATGTAGTTGATGGACTAGAAAAGAAATTTGATCGCCTCAAGATCCACCATGGTCTAATTGAAGTCAAGGATTCTAGTGGCTTTACTTGGTGGAACCTTTAGTATGGCATTAAGCTCCACAACTTTAGACTCGATAGAGGTTACATTTCTTATAACATTATTGATCTTTGGGGGCTTCCCACACTCACCCAAAGCATTGATATTGCTGTGTTCGATCACTTATTGCTCATTATCTCTTTTCTACCCTTTGCTAAGGGTACAAAGTCTCCTTGGTTCCTCATTGATCCTTTGGTGTTTTGGCTTCCCTCAAGATCCATCAAGAAATATCACTTGTTTGGAGGCAAGCCTTCCATCCTTGCTCCTTCCCATCTAAGAATTAGATCAATGTTGTCATAGGGACCATGATTATATTGCATCAAACCCAAAGGATATTTAAAAACTTAGAAAATTAAGAAGACAAAAGCTTTATAGAAGAGTTATTCACCTAGAGATGGGAGTCACCCAAGCTAAAATGCACCTGTAGAAGGACCTCCTCAAGGTCACAAACAATCTCAAATATGAAGAGGAAATAAAAATAAAGAAACTATAGTTGTTCGTTCAAGAATGATGGGCTGGAAAGGCAGACAATCCCTCCAAAAAATGTGTATACTTTTCAGAAAGAAGCACCTTAGTGAATGACTAACAATAATGGCACTGAATGCAGATCGAAGGAGGATAGTCATGATTTTATTGTCAATCACTTTTCTCAAATTTTTGGGGTGCCTCCAATGTTGTCTCCTCAAAGATAAAAATGCATGGCTCTCATTTTGAGAGTTAGATCCAAGAAGATTTTGCAAGACATTACTCATAGCCTCCGTAGCCTGCATGTAAGCAATCGAAGCAAGGATGTTATCAATGCCTTTTTTAAAGGAAAATCTCGGATCTTGATGGCCTTATTAATGAATTCTTCCAAACATTTAAAGAATATTTTGTTAGGCTACTATGGATGATTTTAAAGGAAGCTCTCAGATTGGGCACTTTGTCAAGATGCCTAAATGAAGGTGTCATAAAGCTCATTCACAAGAAGGGCAACAAAAATAGAATCCAAAATTGCTATGCCATCATCATGCTTTAAATTGTTTATAAGATTTTAGCCAAGGCCTTAGCAAAGTGCGTCATGGGCCATCTTTGATCATGGATTCATGAGGACCAAAAAGGATTCAACAAAGGTAGTTTGATTCTTAAAGCCATTGTCAACATATGGGAAGGACTATATTATGCCTATGAGTCATCTCAGAACCTTCTCTTCCTCAAAATTGTTGTTGAAAAGGTATATGAAAAACTAGAATGGGATTTAATTCCTCAATCCCTCAAGGATTTGGGTTGTGGACTTAAATTCATCAAGATGGTCTCTAATCTTTTTGGAAATGCTACAACTAGGATTAACATCAATTGCCATATCTCCTTGCTTATTGTTCTCAAGTTCTCTAAGGCATTGTATCACATTTGAGGATATCAACCATAGTCATAAAGTGGACTATAAAGAATTAGTGCTTGTGATGCTTTGGAGGTTCACCTGCTTATTGGCCAAGATCCTCCCCATTTCAAGTGTTTGAAGTGGAGTAATGGTAGCAATTTTGAGAATTAAATGAAATCTAGATATTCATCAATCTATAAACAAGAATTACTGCATAGAATTGTCTTGGATCATATGGGAATTTAAGTTCAAGGACCTATGGCATCCACTTATAAGGAACAAGAAATTAGTTCTCATGTGGGAAATTCTTCACAAAGGGATCTAGAACAATGTCAAAGCAAGTAAAATATATGGTGCTCCTTCATGATGCAAAAGATGTTTCAGTGGTAGGGAAGATATAGGTCACCTTTTGTTTTCTTGCTCCAAGAGCACCAAGATTTGGAAAGGCATTGAAAAGTCCCTATTTCTTGGTCATCAAATTAGCTGGGAGCAAGCATTGTTTGGAGAAGCTATTGAATGCTCAACATCTCTTTTGAATACCCTTAGAAGTGAAGCACTATGGAAAGTTTGGAAAGAAAGATGTATGGCCAACTTTGAAACCTACCTCCCCCTAGAGAATGGTATTTAGAGAAGCCAGACTCTCTAGATAGAAAAAAGTCAAAATTGTAAAATCTCTTCCCCTTTCAAACACCACAAGGTTTTTATTGTAGAAAGCAATAAGCTGAAGAGCAAGTGGATCCCCTACGAAGCTGGTGATGAGATCATCAACCTACTTTGTTTCTCCCTCTAATGCTCTTGCACACCTTTCCTTCTCATTAACTTAAAACACTTTTGTCAAAAAATATTCAAGGACTTATGCCCTCAAGATGTCCACTTAAAATTCACATAGAAAAAATTCAAGGACATTATGCCCTTCGTGTGAACTTAAAATTCCCATGATGTAACTTAGACAACCATTTAAATTGTTCCTGCACTTAAGGATTTACTTAAACTATTTTGGAAGACTTTCCTCCTTTGATCTTGACATCAGACTCCTCACAAGCTTATAATCCTCAACACCTTTTAGTTTCCCTTTCCAAATCTTCACACTGATGTTCTCAACCTTGATCGATGATCTCTCTGCACTACTACATAGAAATGTTGTTTCTTTTCCTTGATTTGTGACTTCCTTCAAGGGATTGGACTTAATCTTTTTATCTTTTTCTTCTCTTGGGTCACTATACATAGTTTTTTCTTGTGTTTTTTTGAAAAATGAGCTCCCTTATCAAGTATACCTACATTCAATTATTTGTAAGATTCTAGAGAAATTGATCCATGTAACTTAGCCTTTCTCTTCAAGTATGATCAATCTTATCTCTTCCATTTTCTACTTTTTATCCCCCCCCCCCCCCCCCCCAATTGCTCTTTCACTCCCATTATTTGAATATCTAGAATAGCATGCTATTTTCTAATCTCATCCATTAGAGAATGCACAAAATCCTTGTATAAATAAGTTTTCCACCTTCTTTCTTACCCCACTTGGTGTGAGTTTACCTTTCTTTTGATTTCTTTTCACTTTTACCCACTTGAACCTCTGACTCTCCATTCCAATCCTTTTACACCTAAAAGATCACACTTGATGAAGTGTTTGATGTAGAGGATGATGTATACCCTATCCTCTCCACTAACCCTTAATATAATGCACTTTAGCTCAATGCAATCACTGAACACTCATAGGTCATTAAGGCAATCCTTGTGCAAGTCCCTTGCACGCAACCCTAATATGGTGATACTCAAAACTACACCCCATCCTCTCTGTACTTCTCTCTTGCCATAGTGTTGCTTCTCTCACTTTGATATCAAGCATTCATGAGCCTATGGAAATTTTTGAAGTTACCTAGGTGATTTGTGATATGCATTATGATTCAATGTTTTTCTTTTGTTTTCTTTATCTATAGAGAATGGAAAGAAATTGAACAAGCTACTCTATCAACAAAGATGCAAATGCAAACTCCTTGACTTATCCTACCTACTAAAATTAGAGAGTCCGAATTTCCTACTGACTGTGGTGATGATGATGAAATGCATAGATAAAGAGATCCACATAAACTTCAAATATGGCTCAAGAAATCACAAAAATGGCTTATCGATTCACTTAGCATGTTCTCCAAGGCTTCATACATTCGTAGAAGACCTTGATTTATAGCACAATCCTTGGCAATTGTTGGAGTTTGAGGTCTGTGAAAGCACACAAATAGCACAAGGAAGAAGAAGAAGCTTGGAACACAACACAATACTGAATGTATTACCAAGTGAATGTTCAAAGATAAGTAACCCATTAGGGTTGTAGGCATATATACAAGGTGAGAGAAAAAAACCTCCTAAAGAGGGAAAAAGTGCCTTGGAGGTCCTAAGTGTGTTCACACACATCACTACCAAAATATATTAACAAATCCCCCCTAGGAATGATGCACTGAATAAGGAGCTGACACTCATGTATAAGGAAGTGCCAAGCTATGTGGAATGAGATCAATCCACAAAAGGAAGTAAGCCCAAAGCTTTGCAAAAAGTTTTAAACTTCTCCTAAGGTAGAGGCTTTGTGAAAAGATCTTCAATGGTATCCTATGTGGGCACATATGCCAAATGGATCTCTCCAGTAGAGAACCTCTCCCTCACATAATGATAATGCACCTCAATGTGCTTTGCATGAGCATGGAACACAAGGTTCCTTGCAACTTCCAATGCACTCGGATTGTCAGTGAAGCTGGTGGTGGTAGAAGACTAACCAACACCCAAATCATCCAAAAGGCATTTGAGCCACACACACTCAACAGATGCTGTGAAAGCTGCCTTATATTCAGCCTCACAACAAGAAGTGGCCATAATAGACTGCTTCTCGTCAACCAAGATATGAATGAGCTACCAAGCATGAAGCAAAAACCACTAGTGGACACATGAGTGTCATAGAAACCAACCCATTTAGAGTTAGAAAAAGCATGTAAATATGGCAGCAGTGATCTCCCCTTGGGATAAAACAATCCAAGTACCCGAGTACTAGCTAAGTAGCAAAAGATGTGCTTAACTGCCTGCCAATGCTTGAAACCTCAACAATGTATAAAACTTCTCATCTCAGATACAAAAAAACTAAATATCAAGCCGAGTTATGCATACATAAATCAAGCATCCAATAGCTTTCTGATAGAAAACAACATCAATGCATCTCCAACATCATGAAGACTCAACTGTAAACCTCTTTCCATGGGGCTGGTAATAGGTTTGCAATCTTCAAGGCCAAAACACTGCAATAATGTGTCAATATACTTTTTTTGACACAAAACTATTCCCCCATCAACTTACATAAATTGAATGCCCAAATAATGATGCAAATGCCCCAAATGTGACATATCAAAAGAGGCATGCAAATCAGCCTTAAAATAAGCAATTTGCTTCTCATTTGGACCAGTGAGCAACATTTCATCAACATACCCAATGACGATTAGAAGTACATCATCTGTACACTTAACCTATAAGGTGCTCTTAGTTGGATTGTTCTCAATACCATGTTCAATAAAGTAGGCATGTATCTTTTCATACCAAGCATGTGGTGCTTGCTTCAACCCATATAATACCTTTTTCAATCTGTGCACTTTCTGCACAAAACCATGGGGCTAAAATACATACACTTCTTCATGTAAGTTACCATTCAGAAATGCGTTTTAATGTCCAACTGATGTACATTCCGAGCAGGATATGATGCAAGTGCACATATGCTATGAACGATGGTCATTCAACAAGTAGGTGCAAATGTCTCATCAAAATCAATGCCTCTCCTAAGCATAACCTTTTGCAACAAGCCTATCTTTATACTTCTCAGTTTTTCCATCAGGTTTATGCTTTGGCTTGCATACCCTTTTAGTGCCCATGGACTTTTTACTTGGAGGCAAATCACATAAAGACCAAGTACCATTCTTCATAATAACATCATATTCCGATTACATAACAACCATCCAATTTTCTGAATTTTGTGCTTCATCAAAAGAAACATGCTCATTCTCATCATAGAGACTAGAGACAAGTATTGCATAGAAATTTGATGCAAAAGAAGCATTGTGGGATCCTGAATGAGTATGATATGACAAAGGTGCATCTATTTTGCTATCTCGCAAAGTCTCCACTAGCCATTTAGGCATGGGTTTTGCCTCCTCTTTATTATCCCTCTCATCAACAAGTGCATCATGTAAATCTACATAAAAAATAGAGTGACCTGCATCATCATGTGAAACCTATTAGGGTTGAGAAATTGCCTCATTTGGACCTACACTAGACTATCCACCTATAAAAGAGGCAATGAAGTTTCATACACATCTTTGGAGGTAAGTGATGTAATGGCTGAATTGCATCTTCCACAAAAACAATATCACAAATAGACAAAATGTGTTTACTATGTGGATGATATGAATGATAGCCTTTGCTTTCGAAAATGTACCCAAAAAAAATATGTTTACTGCTTTATCATCCAATTTCCTACATTGTTGTTCATGCATTAATGCACATGCCAGACAACCAAAGACACACAAATGAGAAATGGATGGCTTACGACCATGCCAAGCCTCATATGGAGTGATAGATTACAATGCTTTGGTAGGACACCTATTGTCACAATAGCTTATGAGGAGTGAATCTCCTCATAAGAGAGGGCCACATGGCACTTATGGGTATCTTATACCACATTAGGTAGAAGAGAACAAGAGAGAGTTAATGAGAACTCATAAGACTCAGAGAAGAGCTCGGCGGCAGGGAGGATCGAACATTTATCTAACCTCTGTGTGAGTCAAGGACTGCAAATGGGCGATGCAAAACGGAAGCAAAAGTGGCTGGGAGGAGAACACAATCATCCCTCTGTGTGTGACGATGACAGAGAGTAGCTGACGCAAAAGGGAAGACTCACGATCTCAGATTGGTATCAAAACCTTGGATCCAAGCTACGCGAGACGCTGGAAGGTGTGGGATTTGAACCCACGCCATTTCTTTGAGAGTCATACGATCTATCCATGCTACCCACTTGGCTTCATGACAAAGTATTCGCACAGTAATATTTGATTTAGTTGTTATTTATACGTCTGACTTCTATCTATGGTAGAAGTAGTGAGAGGAAGACAATTTAGAGTCTCCGCTTTCATCTATTGGGAGAGGGCGTACTTCTCTTCTTTCCCTTTTTGATTTCGGAGCCACACAAAGTTGAAAGGATATGAGTTAAAGAGTAATTTCAAATGAGGATCGAGAACAAATAAGCGAGAGAGATGGGATGCACCTGTTGCATTGGAGGAATTCATGAATGAAGAGCATCCCTTCCATGAGATTTTCGGTACCGTGCTTCCAAAGTGAAAGAAGATGGAGATTCCTCTTAATCATAGGTATTATTATTTTATTTTTGAAAGGATTTGAATTTGAGGGAAGGACAATGAAGCATTTGGGGGCCAAGTTCTTGGAGGGAAATCAATTATATGGAGAGTATAGCATATAAAGTCTCATCTTGAGTTAAGGATTCCCTCAAGGTATAAGAAATCGTAATCTTTAGATGCTTTCAAAATAGCTCTGTTTCATGATTTTCATGAAAATTTTAGGGGCTATTTTTTAATAAATAGTCATTTTGGGAAGGGAGTATGAAGCGGGATTTTTCTTGTTTTGGTAAGAAAAATCATGCAGACTTATAGCCTAATGTATTGACTTTCATGTAAGATCAAGAAATCCAAAAGATACCTCAGTTTGATGGGAATTTGAAGCTCCACAAAAACCCCCTTCCATCATAGTTTGAGAAAAAAATTCAGCACCTCAATTTGAGAAATTCCCATTTTGGAAGAGGGAAAAAGAGGTGCACTAGTTACGGATGGATGGGAATAGTTATATACTGAGAGTGTGGTGTATGGACTTCATAGCCGAATCATTGGATTCATTAAAATGATAAGTTAAGGAGGAATTTTAGTTCCTCAAAAACCCCCTTCCCGCACATTTTGGAAAAAATTTAGATGTTAATTTTTGCCAAACTCCACTTTTGGGAGTAGGAAAAAAGACCATTAAAGAGGCTTCCTAGGGATTAGTGCATACACACATGATGTATGGTGTATGAAACACCTTGGAGAAGAGAAAATCCAAGAAAAATCCACATTAGGAGTGGATTAGGAGCTTGCTAAAAGCTCCCATTTAAGTTTTTGCATAAAAGCAAAAATCTTGATTTAGGCCTCTTTTGGGGAGCGAATTAACATGCACGAAGGGAGGATTCGGTAAGGTGATAGTAGGCCCAAGCATCTTCATATATTTCTCTCTGAGATTATGGAGAGAATTTTAGCATTTGCTTGATGGAAGAATGCTTTTGGGCACCCCAAAAATCACATTTTTACACTTTTTCCAGCCCCTCCAATAGTCCACTAGTTTGGCATGTCCCGCTTAGAATGGCCATATCTTGGGCTAGAAAACTCCAAATTGGATGTGCTATGGATTGTTTCGAAGAGCACAAGGTCTAATTTCAGTTTATCCGAAGAAATTTTGGAAAATAAATATTTTTGCAGGTCTGTATAGCTCTGCAAAGTCTGAATAGTTTTTGGCAACTACCTTCCGGGAGCCATATCTTTCAAACCGGGAAGGTGATTTGAGTAATTTCACTTCGAGCTCTTTGCACATGCTATATATTTCAGTTTATGAACATTTGCAGGTCCTAAAGTGGTTTTTGCAGGTCTAAAGAAGGATTACTAATGCATTTTTTGACTAATTTTGCATTATTTTAGTAATCATTTGACCATGCTTTATGTTTTGGGGAGTGCTCCGATGTTTTCGGACACTTCAAAGTTTATGTTAAGACCTGAGGAGGAAGGTGCAGAGGTCTTGAAGCTTGTCGAGAGCGATTGGATTCATGTAATCCCAAAATCAGACTACTCAGGGACGTATATTTTATGCTTCAGGCATTTTACTTTATGTCATGGCATGTTCTGTATGTACATGCTGTTAGACGGCCGCCGGAGTAGGAAAAATGTATGCCGGATGTAACGGAGTTCCTTGAATTACGCGCAAAAGTTGGTACGCGTATTTTGTAAATCTATATAAAGTAATGTAAGGAGAATGCTCGCAAGAGACGTTTTTTCTGGACTTGCTAGAGTGATTGTCGAAGCCTGTGTGATGTAATGTTGTGTAGTCTGAGTCTTGTTAGTGTTCTGATCATTCCGCCTTGCCCACTGATACTGTGGTGCATAGTAACGAATCGTAAGTAAAAGGTTGTGTGTCTGCTTGTTGGCGTTGTGTTCGGTTGTATAAGTCCCTAGGGCTTGCGTACTGTCAGTCATTTTCTTTGCATAAGCTAATTGATAGTGTGAATTTCGAATAGATAACTGGAAGTTTGTTCTCGTATGCTCTGTTGTGATACTGGATTCAGTACCTGCGGTATCATTCTCTGGTAACCCCGATTATGAGAAGAACTAGTACCTTCAGTAGCCTGAATAAGTTGACTGAAGAGTACTGATGAGTTTTGTGACAATTGAATCTATCGATTATAGTACATTCTGGTTGATTTACTGCCTACTGTGAGTTTGGATGCTATCCGGCATATATGCTTGTTATGAAGAAGTTGTGTGTTGATTTACGAGAATATAATACCTATTAGTTGTTAGTATTGATTCGGACTACTGCTCTGTGATGGAGAATGTTAATCTCCAAAAGAACAACTTACTCTTGTGATTAGAGCACCTCTATACCAAGAGTAAGTCAAACACTTCACTAATTTAGAGGATCAATTGCTAACTTATCAGAAATTAACAAATCTGTGAAGAAGATGATACACAGAAAAGTCTGCTGCATTGTTCATTCACATTGACCTATCAAATCTGTAAAGTTTTTGATAAAACTTTGTACGAATCATCTCCTAGAGATTGCGCAACTATTCCAAGTTGAATTACTCCAAAAGATTAAGTATAACTTGAGAAATTGATTTCACAAGTTACCTATGTCAGAAACTGTTATCCAAAACAGTCGACTCTACACCTGTAACTTTTAAGACTTGGTTCTCCTTGAATAGAACCCGTTTTACAAAATGCTTCTAGACATAAGTAGCTTATCTTCCAACTTAAAGATTAAGCCCTCACTCATGCAAAACTTTAAACTGTGCTAGGAGAAATGACCAAAACATTGACTTCGAAATCTGCGCCTGTTTTAGGAACCTGTGAGCACACTTCACATATGAATGTTCCTACACTTAATTCACTCAGCCTGATTACAATTGGAAGCTAAAACTTTGCACAGAGGTCAAGCAACTCTCAACTTAGACTTGTACAAAAGCATTCCTCAACTGATCTACTGTAGAAGGAGAACACGCAGAAACATCGGGTGCAAAATTTTTCATTTACTCAGAGAAAATACAACTGAGTGATGAGAGCTAACTCAAATTCACTTTCCTCTATCTTATGACTTCTATCTCCCTCATTCTTGACTTCTAACTAATGTCACATAAGCTCTCATACATGCCCCGACTTTTCTCAAGGTATTTATAGATAATTTGTACATAATTCTTACTGAACAAAAGATCTAAGTCATCTATGACTATGCTAATGTACATATGTGTACACTTCTCTTGTCCTCTGATTGTGATCTTCTTCCACACTTTAGGAATTGATTCTTCCTTCATCATTTGATCTTCCAAGCCTTCAATTGGTGATTGGTATGCACCAACAGCTCCCCCTCAATCATCAATTGAGGTCTTCTCTGTATTCTTGATACTTGCCATGTCTTTGAACCTTTGTAACTTAGGTCCATCCAAACTCTTTGTCATCATATCTGCCACTTGTTCTTTTGTTGGAGTGTACATCACTTCAATCTCTTTATCAAGTACCTTTTCCCTCAAGAAATGATACTGAATCTCTATATGCTTAGTCCTGGCATGAAAAACAGGGTTAGCTGCCAAATACAAAGAACTCATATTGTCTCCAAAAATTATTGGAGTACTATGATCAAACTCAAAACTCTTCATCAAGGTCTTCAACCATATCACTTCTTTTGCAGCTTCTACCATTCCCTTATACTCAGCTTCTGTGGATGATAAAGCAACTGTGTGTTGCTTCTTTGAACACCAAGACACTAACTTGTCTCCAACATAACATAGATATCCATGAGTAGACCTTCTATCATCTGAGTCACCTGCCCAATCTACATCACTAAACACTTTGATTCTTGTGTCAGAAGTGAAACCATAATACAAACCTTCACTTAGGGTTCCCTTGATATATCTGAGTACCCTTTGGGCTGCAATCCAATGAGTCTTCTTTGGACAATGCATGAATTGTGACAACACACCTACTGCATATGATAGATCTGGCCTTGTCAAGGTAGCATAGATTAGACTACCTACCAAACTCTGATATTTCTTCATGTCATTGAACTCTTCACCTCCATACCTGCTTAATTTATGATTTACCTCCAATGGTGTAGTTGAGGTCCTGCAATCTTCCATGTTAAACTTGACTAGAAGATTCTTCAAGTATCTCTCTTGTGAAACATATACTCCATGTTGAGTATACACAATCTGCATTCCTAGAAAATAAGATAAGTTTCCCAAATCACTTATCTTAAACTCCTTCTCTATTTGCTTCTTGAGTTCATTGATTCCTTGAGCATCTGTTCCTGTAACAATAATATCATCAACATAAATGCACATGTAAATATATCCATTTTCACTTGCCTTCACTAGCAAGCTACTATCTGCCTTTGATGCTTGAAAACCACATTCATTCAAGAACTTGACCAATCTGTAATTCCAAGCTCTTGGGGCTTGCTTCAACCCATATAAAGCTCTCTTGAGCTTACACACATAATCTGATCCAATTGATTCCATAAAGCCTTCTGGTTGCTCCATATATACTTCATCTGCAATGTAACCATTAAGAAATGCATTCTTCACATCCAATTGTGATAATTTCCATCCCTTGCAAGTAGCAATAGCAATCAATGTCCTAATTGTAGACATCTTAGCAACAGGACTAAAGGTTTCATCATAATCTATCCCATAAGTTTGGGCATAACCTTTAACCACTAGTCTAGCCTTATATCTAGACACCTTACCATCTGCAAACCTCTTTGTTTTATATACCCACTTGCATCCAATGACCTTCTGATTCTTTGGTCTTGGTACTAGTTCCCAAGTTTCATTTTCAAGTAGAGCATCATACTCTTCTTGCATTGCCTTCTCCCAATTCTGTTTACCTTTGGCTTCTTCATAAGTAATTGGATCTTCTTCTGTTTTCACAATGTAGGCATAATCTTTTGTTGTTAGGAAAGATGTATCATAACTATACCTTATAGGCTCTTTCCTTTCTCTTGTAGATCTCCTGATTTCTGCACTTCTTGAAGTTTCAGCCTCATTTGATTCTGGATCAAATCTTGGCCCTTCTTCTACATGATCCTGCACTCTACATCTAGAGTCAACTTCATCAACAATTTCTTCACATACTTTTACCTTTGCCTTTCCTTTCCTTTGTATTTCTTCAACACCTGCATACTCATTTGGTGATCCTGTATACCACATGTTTTGCTCATCAAATGTTACATCTTTAGTAACAAGAAATTGCTTTGTGGATGGACTCCACAACCTGTAACCCATTTGTCTATCATCATATCCAATAAACACATACTTCTCTGCTTTTGGTTCTAGCTTATGTCTTAATTGTGAAGGAACATAAGCATATGCAATACATCCAAATACTTTGCAATGATCAAGACTAGGCTTCTTACCCCACCATGCTTCATAAGGGGTTCCTCCATCCAAAGCTTTGCAAGGCAACCTATTCACAAGGTATGTTGCAGTGTTAATGGCCTCTGCCCATAAGTAATTTGGACAATTCTTTTCCTTCATCATGGCTCTTGCAAACTCTACAAGAGTCCTATTCCTCCTTTCTGCTACTCCATTTTGTTGAGGGGAGTACCTGCAAGTCACTTCTCTTTTGATACCTGCATTCCACAAATAATCATCAAACTCTTTTGAGAAATACTCTCCCCCTCCATCTGATCTTAACCTCTTTAGCTTTTGTCCTGTGATCCTTTCTGCATAAGCATGGAAATGTTTGAATGTCTTGAAGACTTCTGATTTGTCCTTGATTACATACAAAGTAATCCACCTGGTTGCATCATCAACAAACAACACATAATATCTGGATCCATTTATGCTATAGTCCCTTGAGGGACCCCATACATCTGTATGAACCAATTCAAGCATGTTTGAATACTTGTACCCTGATTTGTTATAAGAACTTTTATGTGCTTTACCTAATTGACAAGCTTCACACTTGTACACCATATGTTGCCCTTCAATGTTTGGCAATCCAAGCACCACCTGATTCTTTGACATCTCCTTTATAGCTCTCTCATTGAAATGACCTAGCCTCTTATGCCATAGGTCTAATTCAGATACCTTTTGACCTCCATAGGTAAACAATGCATGTCCCACATTACCTTGGACTTTGAGAGTGAACAATCTTCCTTCCTTTTTACCTGCAATTATGGTTCTATATCCCTGATTTGGATCTTGTACATAGACATTATCATTTGTGAATCTTACCTCATATCCTTTCTCCACAATTTGCCCTACACTTATCAAATTTTTAGGAATAGTAGGAACATAAAGTACCTTACTCAGAAGTGTACTTCCACTCTTTGTCTTCACTGATCCAATGCTCTCCACTTTATGTTTGGTATTATCACCTGTCTGAACTGTATGTCCATTTACCCTTGCTTCCATATCAGTCATCAAGGATAGATTCCCACTCAGATGGTTGCTGCACCCTGAGTCAATATAAAACACTCTTTGATCTTCTCCCATTGATTCATGAGTTGCATTCAGGATAAGAGTCATGTCATCCTTCTGATCTGATGCATAATTGTAATAATTATTGTTGTAGGACTGAGATTGGAAGTTCCTTCCACCTCCTCTACCATATGATGTCCTACCACCTCTTCCTCTGAAATTGCCTCTTTGGTTTCTGCCTCCTCTACCTCTTTGACTATAATTCTGATTGTTGTATCCTCCACTTTGATTATTATACCAACAATCATTTGCCAAATGATTTGTTCTGCCACAAATCCAACAAGCTTTAGCATTATCTTTGTTCTTACCTCCTCTTCCTTTACCTCTGAAATTTGTCTTTCCTTTTGTGAAATTGGCTTGATTTGAATTCCCTTCATCATCATTTGATTGCTTTCCTTTGCCATTCTTTTTCTTGTCTTTGGAGTACATAGCTTGACTTGTACTTCTATCATTGTCTCCTTTAAGATCCTGCTCAAAGGTTAGCATGTGTCCTAGCAATTGATTAAGGTCAGGAGTAAAGTGATCAAGTGACAACTCTATGGACAAGATAAAAGGCTTCCACTTCTCATCACCTCTTAGACCTGTAAGTATTTGTCTTACCAACTTTTCTTCTTCAATATCTTCATCCACTGCTCCCAAGCTATCTGCAATATCTTTCATTCTTGCCACATAATCTGAAATTGATTGTGAGCTCTTTTTCTTGAAAGTTGTGAACTCAGCCCATAGTGAGGACTTCCTTGACTTAGTTGTATTTTGGAAATGCTCTTCCAAGGCATTCCAAACATCTGTAGCACTTTCTAAACCTCTGATGTGAGGTAGAAGGTAATCATTTACAGACATGTAGATGATGCTCCTTGCTTGAGCATCCTTTCTCATCCAAGTCTTCAACATTGCAAGTTCTTCCCTAGTAGGAATACTTGGATCTGCAAATTCTGGTTTTTCTTCATCTCCTGTAATAAATGATATAAGATCTTTGCTCATGAGGTGTGCTTCCATCCTCATGGACCATGCTGGATAGTTCTCCCTATCTAGCTTATCAATCTGCAAGCTTTCTCCCATCTTGTATCCACCTGTATATTGAAATCTTCAAGCTTTACAAACAATGTATGTACCTTTACTTCGAGTTGAACTCCTTTTGCCTTTCTTGATGTCAAATAGTCTTCTCCTCGAGCTTTGACTCCAAGCTTTCACTTCTTAATCCTTCAAGTGTTGAATCTCTTGAATCTGCAGCAGTCGGGATCCTCCTTTTCTTCAAAGTTGATGTCTCCTGCTCTGATACCACTGATGGAGAATGTTAATCTCCAAAAGAACAACTTACTCTTGTGATTAGAGCACCTCTATACCAAGAGTAAGTCAAACACTTCACTAATTTAGAGGATCAATTGCTAACTTATCAGAAATTAACAAATCTGTGAAGAAGATGATACACAGAAAAGTCTGCTGCATTGTTCATTCACATTGACCTATCAAATCTGTAAAGTTTTTGATAAAACTTTGTACGAATCATCTCCTAGAGATTGCGCAACTATTCCAAGTTGAATTACTCCAAAAGATTAAGTATAACTTGAGAAATTGATTTCACAAGTTACCTATGTCAGAAACTGTTATCCAAAACAGTCGACTCTACACCTGTAACTTTTAAGACTTGGTTCTCCTTGAATAGAACCCATTTTACAAAATGCTTCTAGACATAAGTAGCTTATCTTCCAACTTAAAGATTAAGCCCTCACTCATGCAAAACTTTAAACTGTGCTAGGAGAAATGACCAAAACATTGACTTCGAAATCTGCGCCTGTTTTAGGAACCTGTGAGCACACTTCACATATGAATGTTCCTACACTTAATTCACTCAGCCTGATGACAATTGGAAGCTAAAACTTTGCACAGAGGTCAAGCAACTCTCAACTTAGACTTGTACAAAAGCATTCCTCAACTGATCTACTGTAGAAGGAGAACACGCAGAAACATCGGGTGCAAAATTTTTCATTTACTCAGAGAAAATACAACTGAGTGATGAGAGCTAACTCAAATTCACTTTCCTCTATCTTATGACTTCTATCTCCCTCATTCTTGACTTCTAACTAATGTCACATAATCTCTCATACATGCCCCGACTTTTCTCAAGGTATTTATAGATAATTTGTACATAATTCTTACTGAACAAAAGATCTAAGTCATCTATGACTATGCTAATGTACATATGTGTACACTTCTCTTGTCCTCTGATTGTGATCTTCTTCCACACTTTAGGAATTGATTCTTCCTTCATCATTTGATCTTCCAAGCCTTCAATTGGTGATTGGTATGCACCAACACTCTGTCTCAATAGTCGGTTGAGTCTGTAAAAGTTAGATACACAGATTCCCAGAAATCGGATATTGTTTGATAAAGGATAGTAACTGAGCTAAGATGTGTTAATGTTTATTTACTGTTGTGCAAAGATTTGGGAAATTAGTACAGGGCCTCTGTCTAACAGACCCCTACCACTCCCAAGAACCCACGTTGTTTCGGTGACGATACTGGAAGTTTAACACAATTTACGGTGAATCACTGTTTTACGTTTAATATTGGTTCGGTAACGATTTCGGCTAGACAGTAACACATCGTGTGTTTAATACGTGTAACACTTTTTACGCTTCTTTAACACTTGGCGCCGTCTGTGGGAAGGTGGCATCAAGATTGCCAGTTGTCTGTCAGAATCAGATTATTGTTCGATTGGCAGTAGCAACAGAACCAAATTGTTGCAGACTGTCCCGTTAGTAATACTACGCGATTAGTACGAAAAATGATACATGCCGGTTACTCGATCCGGTGAAACGTATCCCAAGAACCATCAGTCTGGAGTACTTAATGTACTAAAGACAACTCTGGAAGGTAAAAGTACAACTAGGTCTGACCCAGTTGTCAAGAAAGTTAAGAATGTTAAAACTGAATCCGGTCATATTCCGGTAGAACGTGTTACGACTCTGGTACATTCTGGTACTATTTCGGCACAATCTGTCGAAGATATAGTAAGTCCAGAACCTACCAAGACGCAGTTGGAAACTAGTTTAACAATCTTGGAAAAAGATTCAGATTCATTTACGATTAGAAACAAAGAAATCGGCGAAGGCGAAAAAACGCCGAATCCGGGCATAATTTCGGTTCATTCCGGTGAAATTTTGGTAAGAGAATCACAGTTTTTCGGTGACGATTTAGCATTTTCTACTGAATCCTCAGCCCAATCACCGCGCTTGAAAGCGAGTTCCCATACACTGGACATCAAGAAGGAAGGAAAGTTGCTCGAAACAGAGATTCGAAGCATATTAAGCAAGATAATCGCACCGGAAAGTGCACCATCCGACGATACAGATTCCGGTAGTTTAGATATTCAGACCCTAGATACAGAAGGAAGGTATAATACACTTATGATGAACAGGCAACAACAACAACAACAACAGTTATGTCCACCCAGGCCACCTCCAACGGGAGTGACATACACGAAGTTTGGTGGATTTCCAGGAGATGATCCGGATGCTCACGTATGCACTTTCGAGATAAGCTACGCAGTTCTCAACCATCCACCGGATCAGGCCTACAAAGCCATTGTCTTCCAATCTACACTTGTTAATGAAGCAGCTAGATGGCTTACAGAATATGATATTAATCATTTCGGCACCTACGAGGCAGTACGAGATGCTTTTCTCCAGCGATTCAGGCTAAAAAAGAATCCAGCCAAAATTTTTGACTATCTGCAAAACAATAGACAGAAACCAAATCAAACCGTACAGGAGTATGCTACTCTCTTCAGAACACACTTAAGGCAGCTACCATCGGCCCACGCTAACTTGCCAGATGATGTTATCACTCAGTGGTTCATCAATGGCTTGGTTCCACAACTTAAGCAGATCATGATCATAAGATGTGTCGGAGCCATGTCCCTCGATGCAGTTATTGCAATGACTCTGCAACTGGAACACAAAGTCGGTGGATTTACAGAAGATCTGGAATGGTTAAAAGCAAACAAAAATATTGCAGAAGATATGACTAGACAAGTATACTACAACATATGCAAAAATTCAGGACATACCAGTGCCAATTGCGCACTTAATCAGACATTCTGTGCTATCTGCAACATTGCCAGACACACCACCGAAAACTGCACATACAACGCTAGAGTACAGGGAACAGCGACTGTCAATGCAATTATCCAGGAACAAGGGCAGCCAGTTAACCACTATGTGCCTCCACAAATGAGAAACAACCAGCAGCAAGGATATCGAAATTACCGAGGACAGAGGAATAACAACTATAATCCAAACCGCTGGCAGAATGGGCCACCACCGGAAAATCCCAATTTACCACCACCACGCTGTCAATTTTGTGGCGAATTTGGACATATTAGGAGATTTTGCAAGGATGCAGCTGAGTATGATCAAAGGAAGAAGGAACGTCAAAATCCCATGGCCAACATGGTAAAAATCATACCGGTAGAAACACAGGCTGCTGCAGTCCAGACCCGTTCTGGTAAACAACTGCAACCAGCAGCAGAAATATTTGAACCAGGGATACGTGAACAACACAGAATGTACAACAAGGCTAGTCAATGGACCACAGCAGAACCACCAGTCTTCCCAGAACCTATTCCGGTAACCCAACCCTCGTTAACAAAGGAAGGAACACAACAAAGGGAGTTAGCAGCAGGAACATCATCAGCAGTAGATACATTACCAACCGTAGATACCTCCGCATCAGCAGAGGCATCAACTTCAACATCAGTAGAGTCTATCAATCAATCTCAACAGGCCTGGGAAATCTTATCTAAGGCATCTATCACTCTGCCTCTGGGCCAACTACTGGCATTAGTACGTGGAATTCGACAACAATTCCAACAACAGTTCAGTCCGGTACCTTCTTGTATTTCGGCGACAGCAGCAGTTCAACCGGAACCTGATTCTACGGTTGATCATTCAGTCCCCTTGATTACAGTATGGTATAAGAATCATAAGATTACGCAGGTATTAATTGATGGAGGCTCTAGTGTTAACATTGCGACTACGGCAGTATGCAAAAGATTAGGATGGACCGAAATCGAACCAGTTCAATTTTTTGTCAGAATGGCAGATCAATCAAGAGTCCATCCTGTAGGACTTGTGCGGAATGTACCCATCACTTTACAAGGTACGACCTTTAAAATGACATTTGTTATACTAGATTTGCCGAAATCCACTTTGGATTACAACCTTCTTTTCGGCCGACCCTGGCTGAAGCATGCGAAGGTAATACAGGA
Source organism: Ceratopteris richardii (assembly GCA_020310875.1). Classification (NCBI taxonomy): domain Eukaryota; kingdom Viridiplantae; phylum Streptophyta; class Polypodiopsida; order Polypodiales; family Pteridaceae; genus Ceratopteris; species Ceratopteris richardii. The sequence continues at coordinate 124,808,795 of CM035432.1, forward strand.
CTGGTCTGCACAAGAGCTTACGTTTAAAGAAGCCAATCATAGATATGTGGTAAAATTAGATGCTATACAACCCTGTGAGCTACATGCTAGACCGTATTTTGCTGAACCAGTCCATATGCTAGATGGATTGTCAGACGATGAAGAAGAAGAGTTTCTGAAGAATAACGCTGATTTAATTTCTTTAGGAACTGTTGATCTACAGACCGTTGTAGATAATTGGAACGCTTCAGTCTGTACAGTAATACCCATCACAGAAGAGCCTAAGAAGGAAGACACTGTTTCGACACATAACGATGAACTGCAGCAACTCTTTAAACCAACAGACAACACAGAGAAACATCAACAGTTCTATGTCCCTGAAGATCAGCTGATCACTTACAATTTAGGAGATGAAGATCATCCGCGTCCTGTGAAGATAAAGCAAAACTTACCGGAAACATTTCAAGCAGGCTTAATCCAGCTACTCCGAGAATTCACCGATGTCTTTGCATGGGACTACAAAGACATGAAAGGATTGGACCCTTGTATCTACCAGCACAGGGTCATGCTGAAGCCAGAATCAAGACCGATAAAACAAACCAGCTACCGGATGAATCCCCATTATGCATCTCAGGTAAAGGTAGAACTTGATAGGTTATTAAAAGTCGGATTCATTGTGCCAGTAGAGCATGCTGAATGGATCTCTCCAATTGTGATTGTGCCTAAGAAAAACAAGCAATTGCGAATCTGTGTAGATTACCGGAAATTAAATACAGCAACCGTACCGGATCCCTTTCCAATCCCCTTTTTGGATACCATGCTTGATAGAGTAGCAGGTCATGAGATGTATTCATTCCTAGATGGATACAGTGGCTACAACCAAGTGAGAATGGCCGAAGAAGATATACCGAAAACTGCATTTATTACCAATTGGGGTGTCTTTGCTTGTACGGTAATGTGGTTTGGATTAAGAAACGCACCAAGCACATTTCAAAGATGTATGCAGGAGATATTTTCTCCTTATCTCACTTCATTTATGCAAGTATATCTCGACGATTTTTCAATTTTCGGTAAGATGATAGCACACCTGTTTCATTTACGGTGCTGTTTTCAGAAATGCAGAGAGTATAGACTCTGCTTGAATCCAAACAAATCAGTGTTTGCGGTCTCATGTGGAAAGTTACTCGGCCACATTGTCTCTGCACAAGGTATCCAAGTAGATCTAGATAAAATTTTGGCAGTATTAGAAGCTCCGGTGCCAGCTACTCCAAAAGAAGTCATGCGCTTTTTGGGTCAAGTACGGTGGCATGGAAGACACTTACGGTGGCTTGCTCATTTGGCAATACCCTTGAACAAGCTAATTACCAAGACTCCTCGACAATTTGAATGGACCAAGGAATGCCAAATAGCATTTGATCGCTTAAAGCATTTATTAACACAAGTTCCTATCTTACAACTGCCGGATTGGGATCACCCATTTCATGTATTTGTCGATGCTTCAGATATAGCAATAGGAAGTGTGTTGATGCAACAAATTGATAAATGGTTCAGACCAGTGTATTATGCAAGCCGAAGATTAGCGCCTGCTGAGAAAAATTACTCTGTAACAGAAAGAGAATGTCTAGGGCTAGTATATTCGGTCAAGAAATTCAGACATTACTTGCTAGGCCGTAAATTCACATTTCATGTAGATCATGTTGCACTTGTCTATCTAGTTCGGCAACAACATCTAGGTGGTCGATTAGCGCGATGGGTCTTACTTTTATAGGAATTTGACTACGAAGTCATTCACCGACCAGGCAGTTCACATGCCTTAGCAGATTTTTTATCCCGCTTAGATTCCGGTGAAGCTCCGGTGGGCATAGATGACACGACACCCGCGATTTATGTGTCAGAACCAGTTAATGAAGATTATGCAGATCCATCTATCCCATTTTCATATTATGATCAGATCTTGACCTTTCTCACTGATGGTTGCCTTCCATCTCAGACTTCTAGAGCAGTACGCAGGAAAATTGCAGTCTTTAGCCGCCGATTTCGGTTAATTGCTGGAGAATTATATTTTGTAGATCACACCGGAATCCTACTTCGCTGTATTCCACCACATGAAGTTAATTCAGTTATTACTTTGGCTCACTCAATTCCTTCCGGTGGCCATTTTGCAGCAGACTTAACTCATCGAAAAATTATGCAGAGTGGTCTCTGGTGGCCAACGATGTACAGAGATATCTCACAGTTTGTCCAACAATGTGATACTTGCCAAAGATCTGGTCAGCCCTTGCAACGTCATCTCTTTCCTCTGCAACCCATCTTACCATTGGAACCTTTCCAGAAATGGGGTCTAGATTTTATCGGTCCAATTACACCTCCAGCAGTCTACAGTAACAACCGTTACATACTGACTTGCACAGACTATGCAACCAGATGGGCAAAAGCTTGGGCTTTACGGTCTGCTACAGTCGTTACGGTAGCAAAGTGTCTGCTAACCGATGTGTTTCCACGTTTTGGCTTACCACTGGAAATTGTCTCAGATCAAGGTACTCATTTTATAAACAATTTAATGAAGGCACTTACACAGTCGTTCTAGGTCACACATAAATTTAGTTCTCCTTATTATCCTCGTGCTAATGGATTGGCCGGAAGTACAAACAAATCTCTGCTGAATATCCTTCGAAATTGATCATGGAATCACCGGAAAGATGGGATGAACTGCTACCTGCAGTGTTATGGGCATACCGGACTACGTACAAGGTAACAACAGGATTGACACCTTTCAAATTAGCTTATGGCTTAGAAGCTATAGCACCAATGGAGATAGTCATACCAAGTTTACGCGTAGCAATCACTCAGAAACTTCTACCGGAAGACTCACTGTCAATTCGATTGGACACTCTTAGAGAGTTAGATGAGCATCGATGGCTCAGTTTTTTTAACCATGCGCGAAGTCCAACTAAGACAGGCAAGGATGCACGATCGAAACCTGAAGACTCCAGTATTTTTGGTGGGACAGCTTGTACTTTTCTATAATGCAAAGTCAAATAGATCCGCAGGCAAATTTAAATTACGGTGGTTCGGCCCTTACAAAATCTCAGAACAAATCGGCCCAGCAACTTTTCGGTTGACTACGTTGACCGGAAATCCACTTCCAAAAGCAATCAACGGCTCGAAGCTGCGGCCGTATTAAAGCGCTACTAGTCCGCATTAAATCATTTGGCGGTGGACCGCATTTTTTTTAGCTTTTGTTTTCTATTTTTCATTCTGTTCTTTCTTTCTTTTAAAATAGCCGTGTTTTGTCATAAGCCGCCCTCCTTACCAATTACTCAAGCATGCATGCCAAATTAAAAGCAATATCATTCCAGCACCGCACAATGATAACCATCACTTCCTACCCCCCACCGTAATATCTGTACTTAAGCTCTTCGATTGCGCCAAAAAACGCTATTGTGTTCTTGTGATTGTGATTGTGTTTTCGGTGTTCTGTGTATCCGTGTGCTGTGTCCTGTGTATTCGTGTTCGCATGCACAATGGAAGCGTTGGTGAACTACACAGCTTTCTGTGATGGTATCCCTACCGAGGTAGGAGAATACCTGTGCACCCGAGGGTTGGCCAACTTCGCTGAGCTTCCATGGCACTCAGTGGAAGCCCATCCCTTGTTCGCACAAATCATCCCTGCCATCGCCCAATCCCCCATCGCTGAACGACAATGGCTCTTCCCCTCCCTACCATCTAGAACCGTAATAACCTTCCAGGCCTTCGCCGAAGCCTTCCGCCTCACTCCACAAGGCCACGAGAATGGCCCAAGTATCCCCGTAGCCCGCATCACCGAACTTTTCCCCCGCCATTCATCGAACGAATACGCCATTCTCTGCCGCCCCGAACCTGAAAGAACTGCATTGCAGTTCTTAGTCGCAATCCTTAACCTCCAAAAATGCACCTACGGTATCTCCCGCCCATTCTATTCCGCCATCGACCTTGCCGCACATGAACCCGTTAATTTTGCCTCATTTTTCTTTCATCGAATCCATAAGGAGTGTGTCGCCATAATGAAACAAGTCAACAAAGGAACCACCCCTCGATCCAGACTTCCCCACATCCTTTCCTTCCTCTTCCCAACCATACTCGCCGCTCAACCACCACCATGAGGACCAGTTTTAAGGCATGAAGAGTCAGTTCAGCTACTAGAAGATGAGGAAGAAGAAGATGAAGAAGAGCTCAATCAGTTGTTTCGCCGGAAACGTATTAGAATTAGCTCCTCAGAAAGTGAAGCACAAGGCTCAGCCGGAAACGATAACGAGGACAATAAAGACGAAGAGAAGAACGAAGAAGAAACCTTCCATGATACAACAACTTCAATGCACAATGAATCATTGGCAGAACAACAAGAACAATAGGATCAAGCAGAAACAGAATCAATCTCGACCGAAAAAGAATCGGAGCAACAAGAAAATGAGCAGCAACCTAATCAAGATGCACTAGACAATCTACTGAAGGCAGTGGAATCCACAGAAGCAAACAACGCAGAAACAAAAAAGGTACAAACTACTGACTCTGTCCTCCCCAAAACACCGCCTTCCCAACCCGAACCACCCCGTAGCCCCATCAAGCCTAGTCACCACACCGGAACTGCTGAAGCCTCTACATCCTCCCTAAACTATTCACCTCCAAATTCACAACAACTCCTCACCGAAACCTCGTCGCAACCTCGCCCTCCTCTGCCATCCCACCCCATTCCAATTTTTTCGGAACTAGAATCTATGGGTCACCTTTTAATCAATCTATCCCAACAACTGCCGCAACACCTGAAGCAAGCCACAGACGATGCACGAGAAGAATTCCAAAGGAAATTGGAAATAATGGAGGCGGATATCACCCCTCTTCAGGAAGAATTACAAGCAGCAAGAGCGGAAAATCATGCACTACATTAGCAGATCAAGCAACTACAGGCTACACTCCAAGCACAGGAAGAACACTCAAGCCAGAGAGATAAGGCATTGGTTGAAAAAGATGAATTACTGATAGCTGCCGAGACCGAAATAATAAAGTTAAAACAAACAATCAAAGATACAGAAGACACACGTATCGCGGTAGGCAATTTACTGGAAGAAACCAAACTCCAGCTGTAGGACGCAGTATAGAAGTACCAAGAACAGCAAAAAGAAGCGAAGCAAGCAGAAGAACAGCTACAGGGAACGAAAGAATCACTGGATGAGGTGAATTCCATACTTAAACATCAATTACTCAGGGAAGCTAAAAATCAGAAGGATTTAGCGAATGCCCGTAGAGAACGAGATGCATACCACAAAACTATACAGTTCGAGAATCAGGTACGCAACCAGAAAGACCGAATCACCGAAATGCAGAAGCAAGTAAGTGAAATGAAGACAGCCAGAGATGCGGCATTATCCAACGACTTCTACTTACAAGAGGCCTTTTTGCAAACACAGGCCGAAATTTTTCTCACCGAAGCCATTGCCCTTAGTTCTGTTAGAGTAGATGCGCAAATATTAGAACCCGACACCCTTAAACAGTTATTAGAAACCCTTAAGAAAAAAAATAGCCCGTACATTTAGATTAGCCAGAAATATGTATCTATAAGGAATCATAGATGAACAATAATTTTTGTAATCAAAAATCACTTGCGGGTTCGAGTCCACCGTGCGTGCCAGTGTTAGACGGCCGCCAGAGTAGGACAAATGTATGCCAGATGTAACGGAGTTCCTTGAATTACGCGCAAAAGTTGGTACGTGCATTTTGTAAATCTATATAAAGTAATGTAAGGAGAATGCTCGCAAGAGACGTTTTTTCTGGACTTGCCAGAGTGATTGTCGAAGCCTGTGTGATGTAATGTTGTGTAGTCTGAGTCTTGTTAGTGTTCTGATCATTCCGCCTCGCCCACTGATACTGTGGTGCATAGTAACGAATCGTAAGTAAAAGGCTGTGTGTCTGCTTGTTGGCGTTGTGTTCGGTTGTATAAGTCCCTAGGGCTTGAGTACTGTCAGTCATTTTCTTTGCATAAGCTAATTGATAGTGTGAATTTCGAATAGATAACTGGAAGTGTGTTCTCGTATGCTCTGTTGTGATACCGGATTCAGTACCTGCGGTATCATTCTCTCGTAACCCCGATTATGAGAAGAACTAGTACCTTCAGTAGCCTGAATAAGTTGATTGAAGAGTACTGATGAGTTTTGTGACAATTGAATCTATCGATTATAGTACATTCTGGTTGATTTACTGCCTACTGTGAGTTTGGATGCTATCCGGCATATATGCTTGTTATGAAGAATTTGTGTGTTGATTTACGAGAATATAATACCTATTAGTTGTTAGTATTGATTCGGACTACTGCTCTGTCTCAATAGTCGGTTGAGTCTGTAAAAGTTAGATACACAGATTCCCAGAAATCGGATATTGTTTGATAAAGGATAGTAACTGAGCTAAGATGTGTTAATGGTTATTTACTGTTGTGCAAAGATTTGGGAAATTAGTACAGGGCCTCTGTCTAACAGACCCCTACCACTCCCAAGAACCCACGTTGTTTCGGTGACGATACTGGAAGTTTAACACAGTTTACGGTGAATCACTGTTTTACATTTAATATTGGTTCGGTAACGATTTCGGCTAGACAGTAACACATCGTGTGTTTAATACGTGTAACACTTTTTATGCTTCTTTAACAATGCATAGATTGGATTGCATACATCAAATGTTGATCATTATTTAAATTCTAAAAGTATGGATCGATAGGCAAGAAGTATACTTTTTGATTGTTTGCAGGAAAGAGGATTACAGAAACCATATGGCTATGCAACACAGAGAATGGTTGCTAGCAATTGCTCTTATGTTTTTGCAGGTTATGGAATTCATATATCAGTTTATGGCGTGCATGCCATGGGCCTGTCAAGCCCTATGTTATTGGGTGGCCTATGTGCCACTGAGCTTATGGTTAAAATTTTTTTGAGATTCCATTTCCTGGGGAAATGCTGTCAAAATTTTTCCTATCGCATGACGTTATATACGCACTTGCCTTTAGGTAAGAATGTTATGGCATAGTAACATGCCTTTCTGCAAACATCATTAAGTTTTAGGCATGCTTATAAGCATGTATTTGATGGACTTAGGACCATCATAGCAGTATACATAAGGCAACTTCAGTAGTAACAGGATCTCTACACATAATCCTTATGGATTTAGACCATAGGATTGCTAAGGGAAGGAGCTACACCTTCACTATTAGTAATGTGCACGAGCAATCCTATAGGTTTTAGGAAGTTGAATACAAGCACGGGAGATACCTTTAGGATAATCTCCAAGGTAGTGAAGATTTACTTATCTTCACAAGAGTCTCACAATAGAATTAGGAGACCATGGGGTATCATGATGCATACCCAAAGAGTGACTAGTTTCACTGATGTATATCACTTGAGCAAGTAGTGAAGCATTTGCTACACTACTAAGGAAACCAATTAGATGGGATCACAGAGATGGGTTTCATGAGACAACATCGATGGGTGCTTATGTGATTCGAGTGATGGTTAGGAAGGCCACAAGTCTGGCACTAGCTCTATGGTATAGAGCTTAGATCCCATAGTCAAGAATAGTTGGGGTACCCAATACATACATATGTATCTTGGGATCTACAGAGAGGTACCTAGACTTAGTTTTTGTACCTAGGAACAAGTTGGTTTTGAACAGAAGGGGATATCCATTGTCACATTACTGACTAGAACCAAACTAACTAGTTCGAGGATATGGGACTCACTTGAGTCCACCTACATGATTTTAGGATATTGGATTCATTAGAGTCCACCTATATATTCTATTACATATATATGGAATATATATTTGGTTTAGTGTAGGTATGACACCATGAATTGGAAGAAAGTTCCACTGGTATGGGACGGTGGAAACGACTTCCCTTTGAGGACTCTTCTTCTATGGCCAAGAAGAAAAGGACTCATCATTCATTGCGTCATGTCTCACTAGATCGCAGGAGACCTCTTAGTAGAAATCTCCTTAGGATCGGGAGTTATCCTTCATTGTTTAGGGAAGATTTATTCTTCCAGTAGAGAATGTGATAGGTGATTTTATCACCATTGGTATCACATACTCATTTTGAGTTTTTCAGGAAGAATAATTCCATTACTTTGATTGGATCATATAGATCCATGCACAGAGTATGGTTGGCAGAGATAGCTCTTTAGTATGGATACACATGTGTTTATGGCATCATGTCATATCATTGCTGACCATTTTAGCAGAGGGCTTTGACCCTTGATAGGAATTTATTTTCTCCACTCTTCACTACATACACCTTCATTAGTCAAGGGAGATTTGTTCTCCATCTTCATAGGAATATGTGTAATGAGGGATTATGCATTAGTTATGGAAGAGAAAACTAAATAAATTCATGAGTTTCTCTTTTAAGGAAAGGAGAAAGTGGGAATCAGCTCAGAGATCCATGAGAGATCTCACTTTAGTTCAGTGGTCTCACTTTAGCTCCTGTTCTTCGAGAGAGAAAGAAGGAAATGAAAACATTATTTGTTCATTGGAGAAGAATAGAGTATGTTTTCCTTTTGACAGAACAGGTGTTTAGGAAACATCTCTTAGTCTATATTTCAGAAGGAATTCATTTCCTCTACTTTTCAATGTAATTTTCCTTCACATGGGAGTATGATTTTCCACTATTTTGGGAGGAAAAAGTATGGAGAGCTTATATATGTATTCTCAGTTATGGATGAGTAGAGCAAATGGATTCAAAGGAGTCTCTTCCAAAGGAAAAGGGAAAGTGCAATGGATTCCACTACCAGAGCTCTTTTCCTTTGAGGAGATTATACAGAGAGAGACATGGAGAGAGTTTCACTTTCTCATTTTGGTTGTCTAGATAGAAGTGGTACTCTTCTATCAAAGACAATAGGGAGATCAGTTAATCATGACGGTTAGATTGAGTCTAACATGGCGACTCTAGAGAGAAGCAGTTATGATGTTCGAGTGATGGTCTCTGACTAGATGAGATGATCTAGTTATTGGCATTAGTTACATTGGGAGTAGAATTATGACTCTTCTCTTTAGGGTTTCTAGGAGATAGGGAGATATCTAACCTATTGAGGTACCAAACTCTTAGTTGGTGCTACATCATGAGTATGATGAGTAAACATCAGTTAGGAGGATGGGTACTTAGGGATAATCTCAAAGGGAATGCTTTTTGCATTCATATGGCAAACTACAGGGAAGAGAAATTCTAGATCTTGCACTAGTGTCAATAGATGCTCTTCCAATAGAACTTAGTCCAATGGTAAAGGATGACAAACCACAAACTTCCTAGTTGGTGAAATGTAGAGATTACATTTTACTACCAAGAAATTCTTATATATGAGCTAGATGATGGAATTGCATATTCACAAGGTAGTTTAGAAGAAACTATTACTTGTGAGCAAAGTCAAGGGTGGGAAGACCTGGAGTGTTATGAGGGCAATCTATCATTTAGTCTTAGATGGGTTTGGAATCATTTGTTATGGGACTTTGTTCTATATTCCAGAGGATTCTATGGTTTATTATCTCCATTATGACATGTTCAAGCCTATAAGCTTGGCACTTTTACATTTGCTTTACATGCTATTGCTCCAAGGAGGATACATCATATGGACTTAGGTCATTTGGATGATGTTGTATGTTATGGGAGTGATAGTTTGGAGGTGGAGTGTACATGGGAGATAGTAGGCACCACTTAGACGGTTTCCCACCTTTGAGATGATTTCATATGAGGCTTCTTAAGGGGAAGGATATGGGGAAACAACACACAAAGATGACCATGTACATAGAGTACATGGGTGTTGGCAGTATACGGGAAGAAGCAAATACGGGCATACATGCAGATCTAGCACTAAGGCAACCCTTTATTTTTTTCCAAACCCTTACACCATTTAAAAGTGATTCTTATCACTAAAAACCCTTGTAAATATCATTTCACCTTTTTGTAGCTCCATTTTGTACAAGCCGAGGAGTCCTCGAGCTTGGGGAGCCTTAGAAGTAGTTGCCTGCCAATTTTCATATTTTTTAGATCTCGTTTGAGCCCTCAAATAAACCCTGGAACCTAATTTTTAACTAGGCCGGACACTAGGTCTGGACAGGGCCAAAGCTAGTCAAAAACTATAAATAAAGGTAGAGAGCTCATTTTTGGGAGAGCTTCTTGTAGTTTTGAGCTTGTATGAGAACTTTGTTGCAATAGAAGTGATTCCATTGTCTGACTCTCTTTGTTCTTGTTGTGTGTGCACGTGTGTGTGTATGTGTGTGCATGTTAGTGTGCTTCGCACTCACACATTTGTGCCTTCACTTGCTCGAGGTCTTCATACCATCCTCATGTCTTCCCGGATTGACATTAAAGGAGGTGCTACTCATCACTGAGCTACACCAAATTTTGGCGCCGTTGCCGGGGATTCGAGCTTTGAGGACGAGCGTGTGATCGTAAGACGTAGAGAGGACGCGTTGGAATGGTAAGTAGTCGGTAAATTTCTGATTTTTCTCCATCTCCATCTCCATCTTCACCTCCTTCTTCATCTCCACCTCCACCTCCTTCTCCACTACATATTCCCTCTTCCTTGTCATTCCCCTCATTTGTTGTGTGCGAGTTTGAGAGAGAGCGAGTGTGTGTGCTTGTTTTTGTGTGTTTTTGCATGTTTCTTGCAGGCTTCAGCTTCATCATCATCTCCAGCAAGCTCAGCAGGTATGGATTTCCTCTGCACAGGTCCGAAGGCGTCAAGCTCGAGCTATCGCGACACCTCGAAAACTTCACCCAATCACAATTCTGAGTGCACCACGACACTGCATAGGCTGAGAGCTCCTAGGATCACTAGACAGAACTGAAAAATTCACCATATCCCGAGCTATCGTGACACCTCGAAGTATCGCGACACACCGAACTATCGCGACACCCTGACCCCACGACCTATCGCGACACCTCGGAGTATCACGACATCTCGAACTATCGCGACACTCCAAACTATCGTGACACCCCGAACTATCGCGACACTCCCAAGTATCGCGACACCTCGGAGTATCGCGACACCTCGGAGTATCGCGACACCTCGACCCCACGACCTATCGCGACACCTCGGAGTATCGCGACATCTCGAACTATCGCGACACTCCCAAGTATCGCGACACCTCGGAGTATCGCGACATCTCAAACTATCACGACATCTCGAACTATCGCGACATTCCCAAGTATCGCGACACCTCGAAGTATCGCGACACTTCGAAGTATCGTGACACTCCGACCTATCGCGACACCTCGACCTGACCTATCGTGATACACATGCTTAACGCATAAATTTTTAGGATAACTTGATTGATTAAAATTGGGGTACTTTTTGGGGATTAATCTTGGACACATTGGGAGGATATAAGAGCCTTAGGAGTGGGCAAAAGACCTAGAAACCAGGGAGGAATTTCCTGAACCCTGAGAGCCTGTTTGGACCCCTAAGTGCCTGAATGGTCATAACTTCACCATACGAACTCCGATTGATGAGGGGGTGCAGTGAGTTACTCCAGGGGGGACTCCAAATATTGATGTGTGTCTTTCAATTACTTGTGGTAATAGAGCTATACTGACTGGTGAGCTTTTGTAGGAACATTGTGTGCACTCAAGGCAATCCAAAGCAAGCTAGCAAGGGTGAGTACCAAGCTTGGGAGAAGGCTTCCTATGCTTGTGCAGCAATCTGAGCAACCAGAGGATTAAGGTTGGAAGTTCTCTCAGCCCTCCTTTGTCAATTCCTAGCCTAGGCTAAGTACGACTTAGGTGTGGTAATTAATTAGGGCAACGTTAGGCACAAATCAAGTCCAAGAGAAGTAATCAACCAAGTGCAAGAATTAAGTAGGTCTTAAGTGCGAAAACCCTAAGGGACAAAAAGTAAACTGGAGTCGACCACTTATCAAGTGCGAAATTCACTTAAGTACTCCTGACGACGCGATTTCAGACAAGATCATAAACATAATATTCAACTCAAAAGAACAAGGTGATTGGTGCAAATTAACCTGCAACGAGAGTGTGCTTGGGTCCAAGGGGGTAGATAAATCAGGCATATGAACCTTAGATCAGGCAGACACTTAGGCCGAGACAAACAAAGCCTTAGATCTTCTGAAGCTAGTGTCAATCACACTGCTAGGTCTTGGGCCCAGCAGTTGAGTGATTACCCATACACTCCCAGATCAGAAACAAGTGATTCTGAGATGTCCTATAACATGGAGAGACCAGTAGGTAGTTCAGGAGTGGCGTACCTAGAAAAGCCAGAAGGACCTTACAAGACTCAATTGGAATACATCAAGACTAATCGTCTAGGTGCTCGCATCTACGAAGACGACCTGAGAAGATCTATGGTCCAGATTAAGAACCCGGATCAACCCCATAGACTAGAACACCTGGTAGTCAAGTTCGAGAATGGAGCATACCTGGATAAAGAGGTGACTATTTATGTAGTCACCACTCTTCCTGATAGAACAGACGAGTTTGGAAATGTGATTGCAGAGACCGACATGGGTGATATAGAACAAGGAAACTTAGAGAAAGAGCCGAGAACTCCCCGGGGTAAATCTATCTTGACCAGAATCATGACTCCAGAGTGGATTCCACAGGATAATAAAAGCATAGATCTGCTTTTAAACCGAGAAACCGATGAGGCTTTTTGGAGATATAAATCTGCTCAACCTCAGGAAGTGAGTGCCCTCACAATCTATGAGTTTAAAGACCCTAATAGCCCAGGCAAAGTAACCTACCTAGACAATGCATCAGAGAGAATCTTCATGGTCACTGAGCATGGCAGACATGCCTACACATGGAAGGGTGAATTTGTTTTTCCCCAACCAAGGTCTAATGTGTCCTTTGGTCACCAAGGAGGTGGGACCTCCCAGGCTCATGGAGTCCAAGGAGATAGAAGTAGAGATAGACCTGAAGTAAGCTTTGCCGACCCCCACGGAAGAGAAAGAAGGAGAACAGGGACGGACAGAGGGGAAACCGAGAGATTTAGAGACCCAAGAAACCAAAGAAATGTTGATGATTTTCCTTTGCCAAGGCCGAGAGAACACCCTAGGACCCTGCGGCCAACTCAACTGGTGAAGTCCATGAAGAATTACTTCGATGGCACGGGTGACCCTTATGACCATGTGGCAGAGTTTAGGCAAGTCTTGAAAGCTGAACAGGTAGAGGACCTATTCACACAATATAATGCTTTTGGTCTAACCCTTAGGAACACTGCCCTCACGTGGTTTCAACCATTGAACGAGAGGCATTTCAGAAACATAGACCAGCTCCTAGAAGCCTTTATCATTGAGTTTTCTAAGAGTGGCATAAGGCACAACACTTCCTCACTAATTCATAGCTTCAAGCAAACACCTCAAGAGACGGTCAGACTAGCTGGGAGACGGTTTAGGCAATACCTAGAGAGATGCCCGATGCTGGAGTTACCTACACCGGCCAAGCAAGTGGCCTTGTTCTTAGATGGATTGTTGAGCACCAAGCTCAGGTCATATGTGTATCCGAAGGACCCCAAAACTATAGAAGAGTGTGTGCGCATGTGCATAGACATTGAGGACAATTTAGGCGAGGAGTTAGAACTGTAAAAAATCTATAAGGATTCTGATAGCGCTAGTAGCCTCACATCTGGTCAATCCACATCCATTGAGGAACTTGCAGAGAAGGTAGCTCAAAAACTAGGTGTCTCTAGCAAACAAATTCTGAGATTTGCCCCAGCTAAGTGGTGCTACACTTGTGGAGGTGACCATATGGCAAATGTATGCCCCATTATGGCGCAACCCCAGGTGAATCCTAGTAGCCAGTACTGCACCATAGAGCGAAGGTACACCAACCACACTGCACAAGACTGCCTAGATAACAAACAAACTGTCAGGCAAAACTACCCTCAGCCATATCCACAACAAGGTAGATATCAGAATCAGTACCCACCACAACAATACAACCGACCACAACAAACTTATCAGCCACTTTATCAAGGGCAGCAGAGACCTCAACCTGTCCTAGTACAGCAACCCCCTGCTCCAACCAATGTGATCCCAGTGAAATATGCATCTGCTGAAGAAAATCCAAACATAGCCATAGTTCCAGTCACCCCATTGCTATCAGACAGTGATCCAAGTGACCATAGTTTTGACTCCACACATATTGATAGCCCACACGCTTACTACATGCAGTCACCCGAGCATAATGAGTCATACTTGTTGGAAGTGAGGTAGGCCCTTAGGCTCATGTCACAGGTCCATGGTTCCATAGTTCCAGTCATGTACAACATTAATTCCAGCAATCTTCCATATTGACAAAACATGAACATACCACAACTTAATCATACAAATGATGAGACAAAGATAGAGAAAGAATAGACAACATGTGTAAGGTGTTACGTAAGCCATCGCTTACTCATAATATCATATATACCAATGTTCAATGTACAATGTGGGAGCAAAACTCTCAACCACTCTATGTGATGAGAAATAGATGAATGAGTGAATGTACAATGTAATAAACATATTCAGATGTGTGGGCAGTAATCTGAATATACATGAGATGTGTGACCTAATAGGTTATAGAAGAGTGAATATGAGTGACTGAATGAGGAAGGATCAGTGTGAACGGAAATCCTCAAACTCATGTGAACACACCTTCTCAAACACCTCATAAAATATGCATAAAGCATATACGTACTGTTTCTCTTGTACCTATGCCGAATAGGACTCCTCCTGATATGAACGCCACAGCCTCCATAAACTTCAAGTAGTACCTGTGTGCATAAAGAGAATATGTACATGAATACTTAACATAAGATGTGAATCTTATGTTAATCTCCATCTAATGTCTTTGAAGTAGCCCGATATCTTCTTTGTAGAAGACAATCTTCAACCTAATATCTTCCTGTAGAAGATAATCTTCAAAATCATGTAGATGGTCCCATCCAATGTCTTTGAAGTAGCGAGACATCTTCTTGTAGAAGATAATCTTCAACCTAACATCTTCCTGTAAAAGATGATCTTCAAATACATTATGTAGATGGGCGATCCTCACCATCAAGCTGCTAATAATCAAGTCTTCTTGCCATGAACAAGAGATGACCTCCTCTCCATGAGCTAGAGTGTGAGCACACCCTTCATCTTTTCCAAGAAGAATCACCAAGAAGAACTCCATAGCTGCTCCTCAACATGCTTCAAATTAGCACCATGGCTGCCCCATGTGCTAGAAGAAACACCACCTCTATTGAGGTCCAAGCTCTAGAAAGCTTGTGTTGATCCTAGGTGAAGGATGCTTGACAATGAGCCCAAAGTGTTTCTTACATAGTATTGGTTGTCCTTGAAAAGCTCTTGAATAAAGCACCTCAAAAGCATAAGATCGTAGCGATCGTAAAAGAACTTTATTCGGTAAAAACTCCTCCGCTAAACGCGTCCGTCGTTGATTGAAAAGCATAAAGCTTGATTTAAAAAAGAAAACTTTCTTCGCGCTATTGAGATGCAGCCGAAGGTTTTGAACCCGCGCCAACGCTTTAGGAGGCTTCTCTTTTATTCACGTCGTCGCCACACTATTGATGTACAAGAGCTGATAACAAACACTATATATGTTGTACATCTGACCAATAATTTGACCAATTGGCATTGTTTCCAACAATCCCCCCTGCAATGTCATATTGGTACAACCTGGACTGAATCTGCAAACTTCATAAGCTGCAAACTATTATAAGCTTCAAGCTTGTACTCCCGCACTGACCTTCAAACCTGAATTTGACTTTCCTTTAAAAATTTGAACTTGCTGAATATGAACCATAATACTTGAGAAAATATGCAAACTAGATATCCAATAGTGTACTTATCAAGCAATCACTGCTTGACAACAAATATAGCATGAACTGTCTTTGAACCTGCTATCTCCTGTCTTCAAGAACCTGAAAACATGCACTAGGATCCATATATTTGCATTTACCTTATGACAAAGGTTTCTCAACGTACTTCTGCTGCGTCATGTAAATACACTAAACAAAATCAAGAACTGAATCTTGGAACCTGTGACTGTCAACTCACAACTTAGTGTATTATGAACACTGCTGCTTCATCTCTGACTGTACTCAAGTCATGTCAACTCATCTCAATTGAAATCAACTGAAATATGAGTCAAAAAATCTATGATGTCATCATGTCTTCATCCTTTAAATCCTTCATACCTCTTTCCTTCAGAACCGGGTATAAACATATATGTGCGCACTTCTGAAATATACCTTTTTGAAATATCAAGTTTCTCTTTAAATAGAACTCTGGAACCTTCTCCTGAACAGGAACATCCTAACATGAATTTTCTCCAAACATTCTTCTTCTTCCTTCTTCTTTCAAAGCTGGAACATAAAGAGAACCTGACAAAGGAAATATAGGAATACCTGAAATAGGAATACCTGAAAGTATGAATCTTCATTCTTTCACATATGGCTGAAAATAAGTCTTCATGTTTCATCACCCCCTGGATGATTTAACTCTAGTATCCAGAATTCTTCAAATATATCAAACTTTATGAAATGTGGAACGTCTTCCTTCTTTCAATAAATCTGATCTTTAGTAATCCATACTTGTATCTGAAACAAAAGTTTAGGATCCATAATCTTCTGTAACATAATAAGTATCTTCTTTTTCTCTGCAACACAAATCTGATAGAATCTGAATCTTTGACTTACTTCTTCCAATGCTAAGAACCTTACCAAACAAAGGATAGACAACTGACTCATAAATGTTCAAGATCATACAAGATCAATGATCTCTCCTGTGTAGAATCTGCTCTTATCAAACCTTCAAGACTGAATGTTTGATTTGTTACCTGAATGTCTCCAAGTGTCCATGCTTCTCAAAAAGTTGTAAAACTTTTCTTCAAACAAATCCTTCAAGGAATCTGCAATTCCTACTTGAAACATAAGTGGACATACTTCTCACCTTGAGAACTCCAAAAGCTGCAAGTTGATACTTCATAACTTTCATATTTTACCCGGGTGAAATGTGACAGTACCTGCTTGACTTTCTTTTGGCTAACTCCACTTCTCAATCAAGTGATAGGATATGATGGAACACCTTTTGGAATACAAACATGTATCCAAAAATCTAGACAATCATAAAAAGTAGATTCTTCAACTGACTGGTACATCAACAAGTCTAAATTTTCTGAAGTTTTCTGAAAATATTGAATATGAGGTAACCTTTTCCAAACATAAAACCTCAACGCAAGTCTTCAACATCTGCTACAAAAAACTCTTTTACCTCAAGAGTTAGATAAAGAAGAAATATACTTCTCTGCAACTTGTCATATATCAAGTAGCTTTGTATTGACATTCCAAGAATTCTTTGAGGGAACATATAAGCTGCCTGCTTAAAAGCTTCATAACTCATATACATATGAGTCAAAACATATATCTGCTGCTTTTCTTTCTCTCAATGCAATTCTTTGTCAAATCTACTAAATCATGACCAAGTGTAATGCAAAACAAGAAACTGCTTCTTCTTTAAACAAGATGTTCTCGTAGACTTGTCTTTGGATGTAGAGGATAAAATAGGAAAAGTATATGGAAAATATGAGGGAAAAGGAAGTCTTACTTTTCTTTTGGAAATGATGGACTTTCTTCTTCTGCATCTTTCTTCCACCTGATGATGTCAACATCTTCAAACTTCTCTTCCATACCTTTTGTTCTCTTCATCTTGAAGTAGCAAACACTCTTGACCTCTTCAAATGAACTTCTCTCTTCCTCTAGTACTAAGAGTAAGAGATAAAACAAACATGGTATATAAATGGAAGTGAATATAGAAACATGTTTTACCATCTCCTCATATCTCTGAATCAAAATTTTGCTTCAAATGTCTGAAATGACTAAATTCACCAATCGTTGTCTGAATGATGAATTGCCCTTCTAGAGTTACCTTCTCTAGATACATTTGTACCTTGATATCCAACCAACTTACAACAGAAAATTGGCTGAAAAAAAAACTCATCCCATCTCTGCGCTTGTCTTCTTAGATGAACTTTCTTGCCATGAAAGAGATCTTCTCAAAACTCTCTAGAAAAACCTCTAGATACCTGTTTTGATGTAGCTAATGCTTTAATCTTTCAAATGATGAAAGCGTATAAAAGCACTCCTTGAAACCTTCAAAATCTCTTCATAATTGCTCTTCTAAGATATGACCTGCAAATGATAATCTGATAGTAGAAACTGATACCTGTGATTTGATGTTGATCTGCTTCCTTCATCTTCTCTAAACCATTGTTCTTCCTTGAATTTGAAGTAGTCTTCTCTTCATCAAGTCTGGGTCTTCAAACAATACTTTTGTAAAGTATTTGCATACTCTTCCAAAAATATTTGGCTGCTAACAGATCATCAACTTCATACTCCACACTGATGAATACACATGTAACTGAAATGTCTAATTCTCAAATCTCTACTCATCTAGATTAAGTGTGTATGTCAAATGTCAAATATTAGAAGATGCTTTCAAATTATATGTTGTAAATCTGGAAGACTGGGAACTTGGGCTTATGAATGAGCCTTAATGCATTGATGCCAAAGATCTAAAGTTCTGAAACCAAAACCTTAGTGCTCTGATACCAAATGTTGGAAGTGAGGTAGGCCCTTAGGCTCATGTCACAGGTCCATGGTTCCATAGTTCCAGTCATGTACAACATTAATTCCAACAATCTTCCATATTGACAAAACATGAACATACCACAACTTAATCATACAAATGATGAGACAAAGATAGAGAAAGAATAGACAACATGTGTAAGGTGTTACGTAAGCCATCGCTTACTCATAGTATCATATATACCAATGTTCAATGTACAATGTGGGAGCAAAACTCTCAACCACTCTATGTGATGAGAAATAGATGAATGAGTGAATGTACAATGTAATAAACATATTCAGATGTGTGGGCAGTAATCTGAATATACATGAGATGTGACCTAATAGGTTATAGAAGAGTGAATATGAGTGACTGAATGAGGAAGGATCAGTGTGAACAGAAATCCTCAAACTCATGTGAACACACCTTCTCAAATACCTCATAAAATATGCATAAAGCATATACATATTGTTTCTCTTGTACCTATGCCGAATAGGACTCCTCCTGATATGAACGCCGCAGCCTCCATAAACTTCAAGTAGTACCTGTGTGCATAAAGAGAATATGTACCTGAATACTTAACATAAGATGTGAATCTTATGTTAATCTCCATCTAATGTCTTTGAAGTAGCCCGATATCTTCTTTGTAGAAGACAATCTTCAACCTAATATCTTCCTGTAGAAGATAATCTTCAAAATCATGTAGATGGTCCCATCCAATGTCTTTGAAGTAGTGAGACATCTTCTTGTAGAAGATAATCTTCAACCTAACATCTTCAAATACATCATGTAGATGGGCGATCCTCACCATCAAGCTGCTAATAATCAAGTCTTCTTGCCATGAACAAGAGATGACCTCCTCTCCATGAGCTAGAGTGTGAGCACACCCTTCATCTTTTCCAAGAAGAATCACCAAGAATCACCCCCCCCCCGGCTTTCCCCAAGGCTTACGACTAAGGCGGCGACCAAGGCATAGACCTTGGCATACCTTGTCATCCGAGTCACCGAAGTCACCGTTGGCGCCGTTGGCTGCGCGCGAGGGAGGACCTCAACGATCAAGGAATATAGAGGTTCCCGGTACTTCCCGGGAGGTCACCCATCCCAGTAATGTTCCCCCCAGAGCTCGCTTAACCGTGGCAATCTCTTGCCACTAAGCTACACTCTTGTGGTGTTTGAAGAAGGGGAAAGACTAAGGTTGACATTACCTTGAACAAGTTTTGGTCCCTCAAAGCTTCATTTTTTGTTTTTAAAGCCTATTTCTGAAGCAATTTTGGGGTGTTTTTGGAGCCATTTTGGAGTACTTTCACACGTAGTTCTCTTCACACAGGTCCAAGAACATCAAGAAGAGTGTTCCTTGTACTTCTCAGACAATAAATATCAACCTTTGGGGCTGTATTTTTAGCCACACTCGTAAAACTACAGGTTTCTCGAGGGGTTTTCAGTTTTGGTGGGAGTAGTCGCTGCAAATTTATGCAGGTTTTTTAAAGCCTAAAACATCAGAGGTGACAGACACTTGCAGGTGTTATTGGCTAGTTTTTGGGCTGTGTATTCAGCCTTTTAGTGTCATTTTACTGCATATATTGAGCACATACACACCATGTACGCTTCTGTGGATACCGCTTATGTACGTCCATGTGGGCATTGATATGGCGGTTACGTTCTTTGCATAAAGCCTTTTACGTTTGATAAAGAGGGTCGTGGTGAGGTTTTCTTAACTGGGAGACACCCAGATGTCGGGGTCTCTTCGGTGATGCAGGTGGAAGACTTACCCAGCCTCGCCATAGGAGATGTATGATAGTTGTTCATAGGTGCTCAATAAGCCTAGTTGGCTTCTATTGGGTAACTAATTATATGCAGTGGAGTCAGTGATTCACTATGCAGGTAGACATGTCAGTACTTGCAGTTTTATGATACTTTGACACTGGTCATATGCTAATATTGCAGAGGATACTCTGGCAAAATTTTTCCAGATTTCTGGTTTAGTCAACTATATAGTGGTCGATTTACTCCTTGATACACTTATTTGTTGGTGTTTGGACTCTTCTAGCTCCATTATCATTCTATTCAGTTCTCTACGATCATGGCATCAGAGGTCTCAGGCACATCCGATGGATCAGGGTCTAGTGCTAGCGTTCCGAGGAGGAGCTATAACTTGCAGGGCAAAGACCATTTTGAGATCCGAAAATTTGATGGCACAAACTTTGCTCTATGGAAGAATCAGATTAAAGATGTGCTGATTCAAAGAAGGCAATGGAAGCCAGTAAATGGGATTTCAAAGAAGCCTGCTGACATGGATGAAGATGATTGGGATGAGTTAGATGAAATGGCCAGGTCTACCATTCGCTTGCACCTAGCAGATAATGTTTACTTTACAGTATTAGACTGTGAAAGTGCAGAGGAGCTTTGGAAGAAGTTATGCAATACATATGAAAAAGAGACGGCATCAAATAAAGTATATCTGATGAGAAAATTATACGACCTTCGTATGAAGGACACAGATAGTGTTGCTGCTCATCTAAATGAGTTTGATGCCATATTCTCCCAGTTACAGGCTCAGAAAATGGATATGGACAATGAAATGAAAGCAGTATTGCTGTTATGCACCCTGCCATCATCATGGGATACATTTTGCACAGCTATTAGCAATAGTGCACCAGGTGGTAAACTTGTCTATGATGACATATGTGGAGCACTCTTGAGTGAGGAGATTCGTAGAAAATCTATGGTTGGCACTCAGAGTGGAGATGCATATAATGTTCGTGATTCTTACCAAGGAAAGAATCAACAACGTGGCAGGAGCAAGAACAAGGAAAAGAATGGTCAACGGAATAAGAGCAAAAGTAAATCAAGGAAGAGGGATATTGAATGCCATTATTGTCATAAGAAAGGACACATGAAGAAAGACTGTTATGCATTAAAGAATGCTAAAGGTAAAGGACAGAATGTTGATGGGCATGTTAAACAGTTACCTGCACCATCTACTTCGACTGTGAAGATTGAAGAAATTAATGCTATTTCTGATGATGCTGATGTGTTGACACTTGATAGTACTGTGCCATTTGAGGCACTTATGGCTGATTCTCTTTCCCACACCTGGCTGCTAGATTCTGGTGCTTCTTTCCATGTGACACCACATAGAGAATGGTTCTCTAATTATGCAGCAAAGTCTCTTGGTACCGTGAGACTTGGTGACTCTTACCAGTGTGATGTTGTGGGGATTGGAGATGTGGTTGTGCAGTTCATTGACGGTTCAAAATTTACTATGCATAATGTACGCCATGTACCTCAGTTATCACGCAGTTTGATGTCAGTTGGTCAACTTGATGACCTTGGTTACAAGGTGGTCTTCTATGCTCAGTCCTTTCGTATATCAAAGGGCAATATGGTTATTGCAAAAGGAAGGAAAGTTGGCTCACTTTACCCTTTATTTGTATCACAGAAAGAACACTTGTTAGCTGTTACTGAACAGCCTATGGCTTGTATTTGGCATGGTCGTTTGGGCCATATATCTCGTAGTGGAATGGAAAATCTTTCTCGTTCTGGCTACTTACCTGTGTTATCTTTCTCTGATTTTTCATTTTGTGAGCATTGTCAATATGGAAAGCAAACCAGAAATGTGCATAAAACGCACATTGACTCTTCAATTCAGCCTTTAGATCTTGTTCATACAGATGTGTGTGGTCCTATGCCCACTAGGTCCTTAGGTGGTTCTCTTTACTTTGTCACTTTCATAGATGATGCTACTAGAAAAGTCTGGGTATATCCTATCAAATCGAAGGATGATGTATTCCCTACTTTCAGAAAATGGCTTGCTTCAGTTGAGACTGAAAAAGGAACTAAGCTTAAGGCTTTACGTTCAGATAATGGGGGTGAGTATACCTCACATGAATTCAGCTTTTTCTGTCAGTGTAGAGGGATTCGTAGAGAGTTTACAGCTCCTTATACCCCAGTACAGAATGGTGTAGCTGAGAGGATGAATAGAACTATTCAAGATAGAGTAGTCTCTATGTTGCATCATGCAAACCTCTCACAAGGTTTTTGGGCAGAAGCAGTATTGACTGCAGTTCATGTGATTAACCTTTCACCTAGTACTGCCAAAGGTCTGAAAGTGGCACAAGAGTTATGGACAGGGAAACCACCATATTATGATCATCTTCGAGTTTTTGGGTGTGAAGCATATGTTCATATACCCAAGAATCTTAGACAGAAGTTGGACCATAAGTCAAAGAAATGCATTTTTCTTGGATATGGTCGAGAAGGACAATTTGGATATCGCTTATGGGATCCTGAAACACGGTCAGTGATCAGAAGTAGTGATGTCATTTTTAATGAGTCTAAGATGCATAAACAACCGATTAAGGAGGTTGAAGTGAGAAGAGTGGTGTTTGAGGATACTAGTCCTCCGGTTAGCATGCATAAAAATGCTGCACATAGGGATGTTCAAGAGAATGTCCATTCAGATCAGTCTGCACATGTTCCTGTTCAGCAACCATTGAGACGTTCTGCACGTGTCTCATATCCACCTGATAGATATGTTCCAGGTTTGGATTTTGTTATGCTAACAGATGCCGGTGAGCCCTCTTGCTACAAAGAGGCTATGCAGACAGAGGATCATGTCAAGTGGGAGCGTGCCATGAAGAGTGAGTTGGATTCTATTCACAAGAATGGTACTTGGGACTTAGTACCTTTGCCAAAGGGCAGGAAAGCTTTACCATGTAAATGGGTATATAAGCTGAAATTCACATCAGATAGTGCTTCTCCAAAATATAAAGCACGACTTGTTGCAAAGGGTTTTAAGCAACAACATGGTGTTGATTTTGAGGAAATCTTCTCTCCAGTGGTCAAGATGACTACTTTGCGCATGTTGCTTGGATTCGTTGCAATGGAGGACTTAGAGCTAGTCCAAATGGATGTGAAAACAGCTTTCTTGCATGGAGACCTTACAGATGAGATCTATATGGAACAACCAGAGGGTTATGTAGTTCCTGGCAAGGAAAGTCTAGTTTGTAAGCTCAAGAAGAGCTTGTATGGACTTAAACAGTCTCCTAGACAATGGTACCAAAAGTTTGATGCTTTTATGAAGTCCCAAGGCTATTCTCGGAGCAATGAGGATCATTGTCTCTACACAAAGAGATGTTCTGATGGCAGCTTGATATGCTTGATACTTTACGTCGATGATATGTTGATTGCTGGGAAGTCCTCTTATGATTTGTCAATTCTCAAAAAGAAGTTGAGTCAGACATTTGATATGAAGGATTTGGGGGATGCCAAACATATTCTTGGCATGCGCATTACTCGTAATAGGAGTAAAAGATGCATATACTTGTCTCAAAGTGAGTACATATCCAAAGTACTTCATCGATTCAATATGCAGGGTGGAAAGGCATTGAGTACACCTTTACCCACATATGTGAAATTGAGCAAGGATGACTGCCCCAAATCAGATGAGGAAAAGGAATTCATGACCAAAATTCCCTATCAGTCTGCTGTTGGTAGTCTCATGTATGCTATGGTAGCTACGAGACCAGACATTGCATTTGCAGTGGGAGTTGTGAGCAGATATATGTCTAATCCTGGCAAGAAACATTGGGAAGCGGTCAAAATGATTTTGAGATATCTGAGTGGCACTAAGGACAAGTGTCTATGCTTAGGTAGAGGGAAAGCATCCATTATTGGTTACACAGATTCTGACTATGCTGGTTGTGTAGACAATCGTAAGTCCACATCAAGGTACATTTTTCATTTTGCTGGAGGTGCTATCTCTTGGAGATCTCGTCTTCAAGAATGTACAGCTGTTTCCACCACAGAAGCAGAGTATGTTGCAGCAAGTGAGGCATGTAAGGAAGCATTGTGGCTTTCTCGTCTTGCTTGCGATATGGGTTTGCCTCAGCATGTACCTCACTTGCTCAGTGATAATCAGAGTGCCATTGCTTTGGCTAAGAATCCGGTCTATCATGCAAAGACCAAGCACATTGAGGTGAGGTATCACTTCATTAGAGATTGCTTAGCCACTGAGAGCATTATTCTTGAGAAGGTTCACACTCGAGATAATGCTGCAGATGCTTTGACTAAAGCTCTACCACAGGATAGCTTTCGACACTGTTGTCACTTGATGGGGGTTACTTGATTCTTGATCTTACACAGTCACTTGTATACTGTGTAACATGCCCATCAGGTGGGAGGTATAGTTTGTATACTTACACTCAGGTATTCTTTATCATTCTTTCTTTTTTCTCCCATAGTTACTCTGGCCATATTGGCCTTTAGTGGGAGATTGTTACCGTTAGTGTCCATGTGAAAGGCCAAATGGCCACCGGACACTTCTTTGTATATGTTCTTTAATAAAACATATAGTGGCCTGGTCAGTCACGGACTGTAAGTTCGACCGCATTTGTAAGACCTAAGAAGTCTGTCTTCGTGCTCCCTGTATACTGCGTTTTCTGCGTATATGTACAACATCTGTGCGGAGTACTGTGTGTGGCGTCAGGAGTTCGTTTTTCTACTCCGAGCATATCGTCGTGGAGCTCTCGAGAAGGAGAGTGCAGTGTGGTGCATCGCCATCCAAATACTTCACAAACAAGTGCCAGACATAGCAAAATCGCACTCCCAAGTAGGATCTCATAGAACAGTGCCTGAAATACCATTGGATAAGATAGGAGACATGAGTGAAGGAGAAGAAGGAAATACCTATCTCCCAGTTACTCATCAGGGTTACACAACCAAGGCGATTTTGGACTCAGGTGCAGGAGTTGCAATTGCTACAACTTCCCTATGGAAGCGATGGGGCAAGCCAGCACTCCGACCAACGAGAATGAAATAGCAGATGGCTGATGGTCATATTGAAAGGCCCTTAGGATTGCTAGAAGGAATAACTCTCACTACATGTGGGGTTGAGTTTGAGCATACTTTTGCTATATGCGAATTTAGCAAAAACCAAGCCTATGAGATGATTTTGGGAAGGCCATTTATGCGGCAATTGCAAGTAGTCCAGGATTGGGGAACCAATTCCTTGTATTTGCAACATCTAGGTGTTACAACCAAAGTCAATCTTAAGGATTACTCTCATAGAGACGTACCGCCTATTCAATGGAATCCCATCCATAGAGCCAAAGATGAGACTGAGTCTGTGCATTCCATAGAATCTGGATCCTCGTGGATGCATAAAGACACCCACTTATGGATGTGTAAGGTAGCAGTAGAAGAAGAGAAGAGAGAGAAAGCCAGAGAGGTAGGTGCAAAAGAAAACCATAGATCAATTCAAGACCCAGCCTATGCACCTGTAGTCTTTCCTAATGAGGAATTTGAACCCCATGGCTGGGCAAAAATCCTAGCAACAATGGATGTAGCCATCAATGAAGAGCAGTGGACACCTCACTGTGATGAGGATGGCTATGACATTTCAGTCTTTTCAATAGAGCCAATCATGGGAGATGCAGTTTTAGAAGAATGCGAACCTAGCCTTGATGCATTTGAGGATGCGAGTGACTCCGATCTAGAGTCAATCATTATGGACTCACCTTTTGCATCAGATGAAGAATACTTCTATGAAGTAGAATTTCAACCCCAGAGGCACGGAGAGCTTACAAATGAGGTGAGGTTAGCCACACAAGTAGCTACTAAGAGTGGAGGAAAGAAAAGAAAAAAGAAGGAAGTCACTCCGGAGGCAGAAGAATCCTTGTTTGAGGTCCCTGAAAACTTTAAAAAATATGAGATAGACGATAGGAGAGTCATGATAAGAATGCCTAAACGTGAGGCACAAGCAGGAGAAGCCTATGATAGCAAGGAAACTACCAAGAAAATAGTTGTCGCCATTGAGGAAGGAGAAGAAAGATGCACATACATAGGTCATGACCTGACAGAAGAGGAAGAACAAGAGTTGATAACCTTGCTAAGAGAATACCGAGATGTATTTGCTTGGAGTTATAAGGACTTGAAAGGGGTAGACCGTGATATATGTTCACATACAATCCCCATGACCTCAGACGCCAGACCCTCGAAACAGAAGCCCTACACATACAACGATAACTATGCTGCTAAGATCAAAGAGGAGATAGATCGACTGGTTGAAGCCGGATTCATCTATGAAATTGAGCACACTGAGTGGGTATCCCCCATTGTAGTGGTGCCCAAGAAAAATGGAAAGCTGCGTGTGTGTATTAACCTTAAAAAAGTTAATGCCGCCACGATTAGAGACAGTTATCCGCTTCCTATCACTGAGCATCTATTAGAAAGGGTAGCAGGCAAGGAAGTGTACAGCTTCCTAGATGGGTTTTCAGGCTACAATCAAGTAGCCATTGCTCCAGAGGATCAACATAAGACGGCTTTGCCATGGAGTGGGGCATATTTGCCTTTCGGGTAATGCCGTTCGGGCTTACCAATGCACCGGCTACCTTTCAAAGATTAATGTGTCACGTGTTTAAAGAGTTCTTGAGGAAGAATTTGGAAGTCTATGTTGATGATCTTTGCGCTCATTCCAAAATTAGACAGACCCATATACCCGAACTCAGACAGATCTTTGATAAATGCAGAGAATATCAAGTCTGCCTGAACCCAGAAAAGTGTG
This sequence comes from Ceratopteris richardii, assembly GCA_020310875.1. Classification (NCBI taxonomy): domain Eukaryota; kingdom Viridiplantae; phylum Streptophyta; class Polypodiopsida; order Polypodiales; family Pteridaceae; genus Ceratopteris; species Ceratopteris richardii. The sequence continues at coordinate 124,835,973 of CM035432.1, forward strand.
TTTTCATGGTCAGGCAAGGCAAAATTCTAGGGCACATAGTGTCTAAGAACGGCATATCCACTGACGAAGAGAAAGTGAGAGCCATCGCAGAACTACCTAGGCCAAAGAACGGCAAGGAAGTACAGGCTTTCATGGGGCATTGTGGTTACTACCGCCGGTTTATACACATGTACGCCATCATAGCAAAGCCTCTGTATGGACTTTTGACTAACTTTGAGTGGACTGACGAATGTGAGAATTCCTTCAATGAGCTTAAACGAAGATTGTGTTCAGCACCAATGTTGACCACACCGGATTGGAATAAGCCATTCCATGTCCACGTGGATGCATCCAATTATGCTATTGGGTGTGTACGCGCGCAACCTACCGGTGAAGGTAATATGGATCTTCCAATTGCCTATGCTAGTAGACAATTGAATGCAGCTGAACGAAATTATACCACTACGGAGAGAGAAGGACTAGGCATGGTATATGCAGTTAAAAAGTTTAGACATTATTTGCTCGCAAATAAGTTCAAATTTTTTACTGATCACCAAGCTCTACTGTACCTGGTAAACAAGCCATGTAATACGGGCAGATTAGTAAGATGGTTTCTCTTACTAATGGAGTATGACTTTGAGGTAGTAGTGAGGAAAGGCAGAACTCACCTGAGAGCAGATCACCTCTCAAGGCTCACATCAGGAGAAGCCCCACAAGGAGTGTCAGATGACTTACCTGATGCTTACTTGTTTAACTTGGAAGTTGTACCGCAGTGGACTAAGCCATTAGTGCCAGTATTAACCTACGGGCCTAACCACTCAATAATGGCCACACAGGATAGAGAGGTAGTAAAAGCCCAAAGTATCACATCATGGCAGGAAGTATGTACAAGCACACGGATCAAGGGATCTTGGCTTGTTGTGTGGAAGAGGACGAGCACGCGAAGTGGTTGCAATTAGCACATGTAGGTGCATTAGAGCAACACTACTCAAAACAACGAACCCTACAAACATTGAGGAGACTTGGAGTGTACTGGCCAACTATGGAAGCAGACGTCCATAGAATGTGCAAGGAATGCCCAAATTGTCGCACTAAGCCACCAGTGGAACATGCCACCCTTTATCGCGTGTCTCTAGTGCCAGACTGGAGCAAGCCACTAGTGGCGTTTCTGAGGACGAAAACATTCCCTCAAGATATGACCCTGACGAGACAAACAAGTCTAGAACAAGAGGCCCTAGATTACTCACTCATTGGTGATAATCTATACAAGCACGGAAAAGATGGTTACCTGAGACTATGTGTTCATGAGAGTGAATATCTAAAGATCTTGGAAACTGCTCACAAGGGTGTAGCAGGAGGACACTTTGGTCTAGATAGGGTGATCAAAGAAATTCTATTTGCAGGATTTTGGTGGCCCACCCTTCACATGGATGCACATACCTATGTGAAGAGGTGTGAGATTTGTCAGCGAACCCAGTATCCTATACGCAAAGATGAGATGCCACTGAAGCCTATGATGGGCGGACGTGCATTCTCTAAGTGGGGAATAGACTTTGTAGGTCCTATTAATCCCCCAGCTAAGGGCTCACATGCTGAATATATCATCGTGGCCACAGACTATCTAACCAAGTGGGTAGAAGTGAAAGCTACTACAAAAAATGATGCTCAAACAACAGCAAAGTTCTTATTTGAAAATGTGTTCACAAGGTACGGATTGCCAATAGAGTTGGTGAGTGATAGAGGCACACACTTCTTGAATGAAGTCATAGAAAACCTTCTCCAAGAATTCTTGGTAGTACATAAGAAGTCTGCCCCCTATCACCCTCAAGCTAATGGCCAGGCTGAGAGTACAAATAAGATCTTATGCAATGTACTGACGAAATTAGTGAACAATAAATGCTCTGATTGGGACAAACAGCTACACCATGTTGTTTGGGCATACCGAGTGGCCTATAAAACGGTACTCCAAGCCACACCCTTTCAGATGGTGTTCGGTCAGAATGCGGTGCTACCCTTGGACTTTTTGATACCTACATTGAAGGTAGCACAAGAGCATGACTGGAGAGGCCATGAACTCTCCTCTCGAATTTTTGATCTTGAACGTCTAGGCGAAACACGATTGAGAGCTGCAGCAGGAATCTATGCAGCGAAGAAGAGGCAAAAGGCATATTTTGATACACATGTGAAGGATAAAGGCTTGAAAGGAAGAGACCTAGTCCTAGTCTACACATTGAAGCAGCATGCACGAAAATTAGAGAAAAGAGGCTATGGACCTATGATCATAAATAGAATTTCAACTAGTGGGGCAGTACAACTAGCAACTTTGGAAGGCGATATTCTCCCTAGCTACATAAGCGGATGTAGAGTCAAGTTATACCAAGAACCCCTGACTGAAGAGATGTTAAATCAGCTCAACACGTCCAAGAAACGTAAAGAGGAGGAAAAACGAATTCGAGAAGAAGCACAAGCAGAGGCCTTAGAGCGCATCCGACGAATGAAATTGAGGAGGCAAGGGAGAGATCAGCCTATGATTGACACTCAAGAGTTTCCAGGCTATCACATGGCCATGTGCGAGGCTTCAGGTGAACGTACCCATAAGATAGTGGATCGGCAACCTTTTGTAACCCTAGAAATAGGACAAAGATACAGCACAACAAGCGTGAGAGCTTTAATTGATTCAGGAGCAGCCACTAGTGTAGTTTGGCGTTCTTATTGCTAGCAGCTGCAATTGGAGGTAAAACCCCTAGAGGCATATCTGATAGGATTAGGAGGTGTTGAAACCCCTTGCATGGGAGAGGTGGATCTACCCCTCTACATTCAGGAGGTACTAATGCCAGTAAGAGTGCTAGTATGTGAAGACGAGGATCTTACTGAGCCTCTTGTCTTAGGCCAAGACTGGATCTATGATCACGCAGTCAACCTCAACCTAAGAAGTGGACTTCTTCAGGCTTGGGTAGGCCAAAGCTGTCTTACGATTGAATTAGAAAATCAAGCACTCAAACCAATAGAACAGGCACCAACTCCTGGTCCCTCCAGGAATCCACATAAAGATAATGATGCTCTTCTTGTCCAAACTTCTATGGTGCAAAGGATTGTCAATCTTACCAAAGGTACAGGAGTCAATGAGGAGTTCGCAGCGGGGTCAAAGGAGATTCTAAACATGAAGACCAAACACTATACAACACGAAGGAGGCCAGCCAACTAGTGCAACACGGAGTACCTCGTGGCGCGAAGCAGATCTGGATACGCAAGGATGGAAAACCCACAACTCTAATAGCAGACTCTCGAGGAGGCCACAAACAAGCCACACCATCACGGACACAAGTGAAGGAGTCCCCTAGACAACCTCCTAGGCACACCACGTCTATTTGGGTCCCTAAGCGGTCAATGAAGGCTAGCCCCAATGCTAGACACATATGGGTGCCCAAGGCCTGTTTACGAGCCCAAATAGATCCAACTCTAGTTATTGGCATAATTCAACACTCACACGTCCTCTCGACTAACAACGCAGGAACTCTACCTAAAGACCACCCTAACCCACACTCAACCAAATCGAGAAATGTCTGGAAATGGGTGCCCAAAAGGCCCCAACTCCATCACACTCTAGTTCATAAATCTCTACCTGTCTTTAGCTCTAAGAGCTACGAACCCTCTAGCAAAGTTTGGAGACTTAAACCATGTATCAAACCCCCAGACCCAATTTTTGTAAATCCATCCTCTCTGACATAGGTGCATTCTGAGTCCATTGCATAACCAAAGTAGACATCTAGGATGATACTGACCTCTAATCACCACCCACATCTATCACAAGCACTTCACCTCTGACCACTAACCTTAGGGATTGTCATGTTAGTATTGTGAAGGGAACACCACATTAGGGAAAAAAATGAACCCTGCATGGGCCTTTTGGATTAAGGAGTGATTAGTGATGGACCAATGAGAGGAGGGTGGTGGACACAGTCTATAGCCTATAAATCACTAGGCTGAAGGGGGATGAGGGGACAGGATTCCCCTATGTTCAGGTTTTGCCTCTAGAGAGAGAAAGGAATCTCGTAACTTAACTGTGCCCAAAAATTCAAAATTTTCAAAAAGTTATAAAACTCATCATAACACCATTTAATGGTCCCCCAACCACTTTTTAGGATCAAAAGTACTATTTTTGGGTTCTAAATCAAAATCCGTGCATGAACTGAAGTGAAAAAAGTGACTTTTTCAAAAATAACTCAAAATGCAACTTTCTCCCTCCAAAACCTCCCATTTTCATACCCAGGTCCCAAAAAGTCATCTCTTTCCACTACTTTCTCTCCCTAGCACACCATTGCAGCTCCTGCATCTCCATTTCTTTCTCTATGCATCATCTTCTTTGAATTCCTACTGTCATTTCCATAGCCTGATCTCCAATGGAGAAACCTAAATCTCATAGACGTCCAAAAGATGAGGTTATCGCGATAAAATGTCACAATATCAAGGCTCCAGAAGGATTTTGGTTAGGACAGGAGTTCTGCAAAGGTGCATGGGTGTACATGCAACCCTCTGGTGTTGGTCCTCACCATGTGAGAGATCGTGGAAACTTGGATCTTCATTGGAAAGGGAAGTTACTAGGCTTCAAAAAGCTCAAAAATGGTGAAACTGTTGCCATTGTACAACATGTGTTCACAATGTCAACCATGAAATTGGAAAACTCAAACAAAATGAGATATCCTATCAACTGTAAGTATTACTCATTGACTTTTGTCCAAATTTCAGAATATACCTAGCTAAGTTGTGTATTTTTTTGTTGTAGACATATTTCCTTCTACCTTGGTGGAAGAACAACCACTTCATAGTCTTACAGGTACTTTCCAAGCATTGCATGCAGATGTTGGGTCGATAGTCTTTCCACAAGCCCGTCCTGCTCAGCTATTATGTGAGAGAGTTTTCTTTTACACACATACATATGTTGTACCCTCTTCATCAAATGATTTTGGCAAGTTAGAGATGATTAAGGTAGATTCTCTCTTAAAGCTTGAGTGGCCGCAACCTGATGTATGGACATTAACATCTTTGAAGCATAAGATGGTGATGGACATACACAACTCTTTGAAATTTACAAGAGTTTCAAGATCTATAGGATTACACTGGTGTGTTCCTGTTCATTGTTTTGTACATTTATTTCAGATATTCACAATTCTAGAGACGTCAACAATGTTCATGTTAAAAGATATCACGTATGAGCAGGTAGAGTGTTTGCTAGGTGAAAAATGGGGACTTGTAGAAGGATGCACCAAAGGGGATAGATACATTTGTAAAATTGGTGCAACAGGCATAGGATTTCGATACTTGAACATCGTACTTCATTGTACATTAGATTCTATTATGAACGTTGGATGTGTAAACTTGGTGAATGGATACCATTACAAAGTTCTGAGGGTGTTTTAATTTCATTTGAAATTAAGATAAATCTACCCAACAATGAAATGGAAGTTATTTCAGTAAATCATCATTGGACTCTTGCCAACGTGAGAGAACATCTAGTAATCATGTGATTTGAGGATCTGGATCAATCAAAGTTCAGAATACAAGGGCATAAGGTAAGTAGCATATGGTATTTCTTCTTTTGTTTATACAAATTCTTACACTCAAATATGTTCATTTAAAGTTTTCTATTTGTCTGCAGATTGGTAAGAGGTTGGAGGATAAAATTAAAGTCCTCCTTGAATGGAGTGTGGATGGAACTCAACTTTCATTGTCATAGCTCAAGGACTATTTGAGTGCTACAGTGTACACACACCTATGTTCCATTTATAATCCTACATCTGCAACAATGTATTTAACATGCAAGACATGTAGCATGTAAAATTTTTTGATCTCAATATGATGTACAATTTGCCAAATCTTTGGTTTTTCCAATGGCAATTTATTATAATTTTAAAGTTCTGAGAATTTTTTTTTTCTATTGTGTTGTCGTGTATCTTATTCTGGTTAATGATTCTGTTCAATCTTTTTATGAGCAAAAGTTTTTTTTCTGAGAGTTCTGTGCATGATTGTTTTATTTGAAGGTATCAGTTTTAGTTTTAAAATGGGTCCCACTCACTTTAAAATTTTGAAACTACTATAAAAGCAACACTTATTCTCTCATTTCTCACTTTTGCAACCAAGAAGAGCTACAATCACTAGCAGAGTACGCACACAAGCTAGCATCACGCGCAATGGCTGCCGCATCCTCCAGTACCCTGCAACTCAAACGTCCACGTGAACTCTTCAATGAGTTCTTGGAATCAACTGAGTTCAAAGGTCAGAACCACTTGTATGACCTACTGTCTAGGGTCCCTGATCTAGACAAAACAATTCAACTGAACTCTGATGTGCTCAAGGAAATCATAGAGTTCCTTGAGTACTACATCTTGCGTTTTTCTATAGAAATACCGCCTTATGAGGGTAAATGGGTTCCATGTGACCTTCTACTCTACATACATAAAGGCGATGAAGCCTTCATGAAGCGCCTTAAGCGCTTCATGGCAATTGCGGAAACTGTTGGGCACTTACTAGATGACTCTGTGCCATTAGTAAAAAAACTTAACAAAAAGAAGAGGATGGGTACAAAGTACCTATCCTACACTGCAACAACATATTTTATTATTAATGAGGAGTCGGAACCTACACCTGTTGAGCTCCCCAACCTTGCCACTGGGGGTTTTGTTAAGGAGAAGAATGAGCCTCAACCAGAGGCCATAAATTTTTCCAAAGAAAGCATTACAATCCACCAAGAATTCCCTGGTGGTGTTGAGGATAAACTACATGTGCAATCAAGCATGGAGGAGGCCCCCCCTTCAAATCTCAACCCCTCTGAGCCCACATTACCAGAGGTGGAACTTGAATATCTCTCCTGCATCGTTGTGGATGGAGAGGAATTTATTTTACTCCATGACATTGAGAAGGCATTCGGTCTACGTCTAGATGAATGCTTGAGTATTTTCTCCATAATGTCAGATGTTCCACTTGACAACACATCTGACATACTTGAAAAGAAGTCCATCCCACTTGGGGATTCTGTGGCAGACACCATATCAATGGTGTGTGCTGATATTTTAAATGATGACAACAATTCTACTACAGAGGAGGAGTTCAATGCAGCACAGGAGAGGATACTGAAGCAAAAAATTCCTACATCCCATGTAGCAGAGCAGAGTGGCATGGCCCACTCTAGCATTGATCTTGATGCCCCTGGAAGAGGGGAGGAAGAAGACAAGCTTCATGATGTAAGTGGTAATTGAATTAAATAAATCGATAATTTTAAGTTAACATTGTAAGAGCTTGAATTCTCATTTGTTCTTAACAGGAAGCAATTGAGCTCGACAAGTTCGCAGCAAGGTCTGGTGGGGATCGAGCTTCTCGTGGGAGTGGTGCATCCTTGGCAAACTACATCGGAAAGTTGCCAAAGGATGATTTTGTTATCATACACAAAGACTAGAGTCCCGATGGGCACTTCATCACTTGGTGCTTGAAGGCCCTTAGCAAGATTTTGTGTTTATGTACAATTACCCAAGGCACTAATTGTGTCATTTTGGTTAGGAAATCCTTAGTTGTAACTACTTTAGGACTTAATTTTAGAGGAAAAGTATTAGGGCAAATAGGTATCGCCATGAGTCTTGGAATGCAAGACCCCCATGTAATATCAAGATCTGTATTGACTTACCAGCTGCCTCAATCTCTCCAAAGGAGAAAGAAAGTTGTGGAGAAATTGAAGGCAGCTGAGAAATGATGTAATGTCTTGATAATACAAACTTTTTTTTTCATCATTTGTCTAGTTCTGTATATGAATGTGCTAAAAAATTGAACTTATCTTCTCTCCACAAATTGTATCTAATTGGGGGTCTTTGTATTGTGCTTTGGTCCTCTGTATGATTATATGCTTAAAAAAGGCCAAAAAAGCCCCAGCCACAGAAACGCGGGAAACAGCCCTGCAAAATTTTTGCAGGGTTGTTTCCCGCGTTTCTGTGGCTGGGGCTTTTTTGGCCTTATCTAGTGTTTTTAGGTGCTACAATACATAGGAAACTATGTAATTTCAGATTTTCAATTGGTTTTGGTATTATCAGGACCAGAAGTTTTCAGTAGGGTATAAACTCAGCCTTTAGTAGCTAAAGATCTCAATTCCTATAGGGTATAACCTCTTAATACCTAGACCATTGCATCTCTACCATATGTCTTATGCTTACCAAAGACCAAATATTGCAAAAAAAAACCCCAGCCACAGAAACGCGGGATTCAGCCCTGCAAAAATTTTGCAGGGCTGAATCCCGCGTTTCTGTGGCTGGGGGTTTTTTGGTATGAACAGGACATGTTGCACACCAGTATGTAGAAAAGGAACATATCTAGTCATAAAACAATAGGCAAGTGCATGCATGTTTAACTAAATCCATATATAACTGACTGAAAGAGAGAGAGAGAGAGAGAGAGAGAGAGTGAGAGAGAAAAAAGAGACAAAGAATATAAGTCAAAACAAAATTTTCTATTATCCATTGTATTACATCGCAAAGTAGCCTATCATAGGGTATAATATACACATCATGGGTTATTTCCTCTAATTCTTGTTGCTAGCTGAATGTCCTTCGGTTGTATGGTTACTCTCTTGGCATGGATAGCACAGAGGTTAGAGTCCTCAAGCATGGAGATGAGGTAGGCCTCAGCTGCCTCTTGAAGTGCTTCAAGTGCTATCCCTTGTATTCTTAGACCTGCTTGGTAGCTTTGTAGTTCATCTTTCACTACCCTTGCAAAAGCTCTTCGTGGTATGAGTAGTTCAACGGACTTTTGGTAGTGTCGTATCTCTGCAAAAGCCCTGCAGTGCTTCCTTCGTCTTTGTGGAGCTCTTGGGTTGGGAGGTATGTTTGGCTGGCGTTGAGGTCGACGTCGAGGTTGATAGTTTTTTTTTCTCCGATGTACACGATGTGAGGGCCCAGCTTCATCTTGCACATTTTGTTGTTGATGTGGTTGTTGACTTTGCTCTCTTTCCTCCTCTGTTGGTATTTGCCCTTGTCCTTGTGGAAGTGTCTTACCTCCATGTGTCACCCTATGGCTCGTTGGTATTTGCATATCATTCCATGGTGGTTGATTGTTGCTTTCCTCATTTTGGGATGACTCTTTGTCGCTCTCTGGTACACTCCTTCTGATCAACTTCTGTTTGGGTCTTGATTTGATGGGTGTCCTTGTTGGTGGCTCATCATCTGAAATGGCCTCTGATCGTCCTGGAGTGTAATAATCTTGTATATTGGACACTTCATTTTCTCGCACTGAATTGCTCCCAGGTGGTGTGCCATCGTGTGACACAGGCACAGATGTGCTCTGGGAACCACTTCGAGGCCTTTGGGGGGGTTGCAACCATGGTGGGCGTTGTGTCCCTAGATGAGGGCTAGGAAAGAAGACGCGATCTTTCCTTGCAGTTTGCTTGGTGCGTGCCATTCTCTTGAGTTGCAAAAAGTGTGAAATGAAGTGAGTTCTCTCTATTTATAGAGTTTTTTAAAAAACTATTTGTTCACACTAGAACGGACAAAACCTGTTTAAAACCATACAGAATATTATATATTAAATAATAACACATTGAAATCAAGATTACAATAATCATATGTATTACCACATAATGGGAAATAGCGAATTCACTTTACTTCCAAGCTGAGCCTTCTCGTTGTCTCCTTGCACGCCACTGAGCATGATGAAGAGGACCTAACGATGACTTCCATTTCTCACTGGCAATGTTGTGTTGCATCTTTCTTGCAAGTTTTGCCAATTTTGAATCCCTAAGTCGTTCCACAAAAAACTTTCTCGAGAATGTAGTGCGGTAAAACCAATTAAACATCTCCTCCATGTAGTTTGATTGCATTGGGCCACCATCATGTCGGGTGTTTTTGAAGTAGACACCCCTCGCTTTGTAGTGTGACTTTTCCATTCCTTGGGTACTGAAAATCTCTAATGACCCATATCGATGCATGAAAAAAGCTCCATGTGCAAACAAAATATGCTAAAAATTGTTAAGTACATTGGAAAAAGGTAAGTGCAATGAACACTTGTAGAAGAAGATTACACTTACAATGTAGTGTGTTATATTGCTCTCTCCCCAACATTGAATGAAACACTTGGTGAACTCCACTAATGTTTCTTGAAACATTTGATGTTGAATAGCACTAGACCTAGTCAGACCCATTAAGCCTACAACCTTATCAAAGCTCGACCAAACTTTCTTTCTCTTATTACAAAGATCAACTTGAGAGTCATTGTCTGTTGTGATCATGCATAGGTCTTTCCACAGCTCATAACGTTCATTATTTTGAGTGCTAGTACCTCTTCTAAAAAAATGTCTTGCTTTATTCCCTGTCATTGACACTTGTTGCAAGCTATCTTGAGATTCTCCAACTTTCTTAACAACTAGGGTTACATTTCCACCATGACAACCAATTGAATTAAGAAGTTCCTCCAATTTCTTTATAGCTTGAATAGATTTATCAACTGGCTTCATGGCAAATGCGTATTCTATATGGAGCTTCAATAGTCTATCAAAAATTCTCATGAAGGCATGCAAGGTGCAAAAGTGGACATTGACTAAAGGGAATGGAATAATGGGATTCCAATCCTTATCTGACATGTCACGATTAGGTGTACCTAACATGGGACACCTCATTAAAGGTGTATCCCATTCAGCAGATGGAGTTGCATCTGTGTCATCAACTAAATCATCTATGTTGTTTTGTTTTCTCTTTGTTCGTTTATAACCTCGTGTACAATATGGACAAGGATAGAGAGTAGATGCACCTTGTTTGCACCCTAACATGCATTTGATAGTCTTTAAGTCTCCACCTAAGTGCCACTCTACTTCAAAATCACCAAGGCTTTCTACATTGATTTTGGCACCATGAATTTGAGAAGTTATCACCTCTGTGATCCATGGGATCCTATTGAAAATCCATGTAAGAACATCATTGGATTCTTTAGGTACTTCAATAGCACCTAACCACCATATATCTTTCTCTGATTGGACACTATATGTAAAGTGATGGGTAGATTCTTCACTATCATCAATAATAGCATGGGCCATAGCTTCGTTCATGAGTGTCACACTAAGTCTCTCCATACGGCGTCCCTTTATGATTTGACATTCGTCTAGCTTCAATACAAACTTGAGTTTGGAACCACAATCTACATCAAATAACAAACATTATATTATTAAAAATACTATGAATGTCATTATCAAAACAATGGATATACCTTGAAGTGTGGATTTGTAAAATTTAACCATTTCCTTTTGGAGCCTCTCCAAATTGACAAATATGTTGTTGTACTTTGTGTAGATGAATCCCTGTCTAGATGTGTTTTTCAACTCTTTCTTTGATGTAGATGAATGATGAATGGATGCAGGCATAACATCTTCTATATGCAGGTAATTGCCAAGAGTATTGGCTACATCCTCATTGGTTATCTTCTTCCTCACAGATACCTTGTAAGGGCATGGAAAAATGCTCTGGAAAATACCTTTGTTTTGTAGAGCCTACTTCAAAAGATTGTACAATGCAGTGTACGCTCTAGTACTAACACCTGCTTCATCACATACCATCTGTACCTCACTAGGACTAATAATATCTTCTAAGTTGCCTGCAAAATCTTTAATCACTTGGGTTTTGATGTGATTTCCTATTGGTGACTCCAAGATCATAAGCACATGTTTGTTGCTAAGACAAGAATTCAGAAACTTCAATTGATCCTCCATTGTTGAGGAAGCACTCCCATCTTCAACAAATGACCTGCACAATAAGAATCTCAATCTAAAAGTCTTTTAACATAACTAAACAAAGGAAATACATACCTAAGTGCGTAAACACGTCGCTTCCGTGCTCCACCACCAGTTGAAAGAGCTTGAAAGGATGATAATGGTCGTTTCCTAAATCTCATCCCAAGTGGAGTCTCTTTTAGTTGTGTAAGATTGGCTTTCAAATTTGTAATTGTGCTCTCCTTTTCTTCCACATCTTGTTTGAGTCTATTATTGTGCTCATCCAAAGATTTGATAGCACTTTCTAAAGTGTGTATAGCACTCTCTAAACTGTGTATCTTGAAATGGTTGTGATGACATTGTTGCATCCAATAATTTGCTATAGATGTAGAATGGTTAGACAATCGCTTGCAATAGCCTAGGAGTCCATCTTCACCGGAACCAAGGAATTGTAGAAATGTGGAGATAGTATGGAATCTAGGATGAACATTAGCCATTGGATCCAAGGGATACAAAGCACCATGGACCCAAAGATCAATATTCTTCTCTCCAGCTGCACGTCGTGCATTTTGAGAATCTATGTCATTGCTACCTCTAGTTGTTGGTGCAAATTCTGTAGGAACACGAACATGTACACTCTTTGAGTGAGGAGCACGCGCTGGTGCTAGTGTCATGTTCATAATACATGTGAGCACCATGATGTTCCAAAACTCCAGCACCGAATGGGAAGAAGCACACAGATGGCTGGAATGGCTAGTACAGTAGCTATGTGCAAGAAAAAAAGTGTGTTTTGGTATGTGGATAGGTCAAAATGAATTTTTTCAGTATGTTAGAGGGAAAATGAGTTTTTTTTCAAAAATTCATGTTTTGGGGCAACCAAAGTTACGAGTTTGATGATGTGGCACTTAACTTTTGGAGGGATTTTGAAAAGTATGTTTTTTAAGTATTTTTTATAAAAATAAGTCTAAAAAAATTAAGTTCTGACATATACATAAAAGTATGGGCCATTTTGAATAAAGAATAGCTGAAAAAGAGACTTTTTCAAAAAACTCATTTTTTTATTCATAAAGATGGACGGATTTGATGAGATGGAAAGTGGTTTTTCTCTCTCTCTATGTGCAGAAGAGAGAGAAGGTCCTAGCTCAGCCTAAAAAAAAGCCTACTTCAGCCTACCAAAAAGTGCTCTATTAAATGCACTTTGTCCCCTTAACAAAGAACAAGATTAAGTTTAATCCCTAAAAATTAGGAATCCTTACAAGGCCCATGCAGGGTTCACTTTTTTTCATAATGATTACATCCTGTTTCCTATGCAACACTAATGTGCCTTTCTTCTTCTAGCAGATAAGCACCCGATTCCCATGGCAGCAGCAGCAGACACGAGTTCTCAGGCAGGCACCAGCACTCAAATCAATTGGGATACCATGCATGTGGAGGTTCCACTGACAGCTAGGCCGAAGGAGCTTTTGAACGTAAGAAGAATTCCCATTCCAGATCCACCAAGTGGCCTAACAGAAAGAGTAAAGGGGCATTCTCATTGGTTCAATGAGATGCCAGGGGATTTGGGAGACGCAGATCATATCTAGGAATCCAAGATGGAATGTGGAGGAGTGTGGTGGACCTTTCAGTTCTTCTCACGAGAATTTGAAGCATTGCAAAATGCAGCTCCTCTTCAGGATATTTGGCAGAAAGCGGGATTGCAAGATTACTTTAGTGCAGCCTTGCCTAGACCGGATTTTCTTAGGTGCTACTACTTGATAGCCACACTGAAGCCGATAGGGGATAAAGATCATTCAGGCACATTCTGGGTGCCCTTCCTATCAAACCAGGAGTAAATGAAGAAGTTTGAGTTGAATGTTACCTTAATCAGGGAAGCTCTTCAGATGTATGGCACCCACGTTCCCTCTGATAGAGATCCCTTGATACCAGAGTCAATGAAGAGCAACATAATCAAGAAGTTGAAAGAAATGTGTGCCCTCACCCCTAACATCGCCATACCCTTGCGAATGTGCCTTCAACACTTCGCATTTCCAGCTCAAGACCGTTTTACCCAACCTCACAAGAAAATATGGTATGGATTATATCTAGCAGAGACAGGAAGCTTGCCAATTAAGATGCCTGTATGGATTCTGGACCAATTGTATGAAGCAGGCAAGCGGGGTGTGAGGAAGCATACGTTACATGGCTGCTGTGCGATCACCAGAATTATTTATAGATGTCTTGCATATGACGTGCCAATAGCCAGGGCCCTTAAATACTCACAACTGGAGTTTTTCAAGGGGCGGAAGTCAGGGAATCAACCAGCGAAACGAATGCGTGGATCACTCTCCCAGGTCATGATCCCTCACGAGGCCAGAGCCAAAGCTCCCCCTAGAGAAGAAGCCCACGTGGCACCTTTCACAGTACATCTCCAAGGAACTCAATCAGGGGGTGTGGTACAGCCCACTCCATCCGCCCCTCCACTACCTACCGATGCCGAGTTTGCATCTATGGCCACCTTAACTGAGGATCCCAATTTTGATTTTGAAAGATTCCTGCAGACGGCCCACTTATCTGATAGTGAAGGTTTTTCTGACAATGCCGATCCGGGATCATCATTCCAAGGAGAACAGCCACAGGGCGAGACAAGCAGGGTACATTGGGAAGAAGAGGCACAACATCCTCATGGTCCAAGCACACAAAATCAGGAAGAAGAACGGGGGAATGAACCAGAGGAGAGTGAAGAGGAGGCCCCTGCCTACACGGCATAACTCAAACGGCTATACAAGACAATCAAGCAGGTACAGAGAAGACATAAGATGACAGAAGAGGCGAATAGAGCACTAGTGAACCAAATGCTTCAAGCCGAGAATGTCGACTCACATTTTGTTGAATCATTGAATCTATTGGCGGAGACATGTGGGATCGGGGAAGCATTGAGGACAATGGTCTATCAGGAGAACCCTACCTATGATCAACGAAGGATTGATACACGGCCACGACGAGGAAAAATGATTCAAATGGAAGTCTCTACTGCCTTGCCTACCACAATTTTAGAGGATGTTCACATGACGAGCCCAAGTCCCACTGACGAACAAGATGTAATTACACAGGTACCATCTCCACCGTCACCTTCCATTCAACCCTCAGAACCCTTCTCCACTAGTCTTTCTGAACAACCGATATCCACCCATCATGAAACCATTGTACACACCTCTGTTTTTACATCCTTCCCTTTACCCACATCCATCACTTCCACCCAAATTTTTGAACCTCACACCGGTCATCCTGCCACCGATCAAACCATAATAGGTCAACCTTCCTATCTCCCCGCCCTTGGACAACCACTTGCCACTAGCCAGACCTTATCCCATCCTTTTCCATTCACACACACCCAAACCCTATCCACCGCTTCCCTAGTAACTGCCTCATACTCAACCCAAGTCACACAACCGTCATTCTGGACAAACCTTGTAAATATACTCCAACAGGTCGAGAACTATAATAAAAAGTCCCTTTCCCAACCCCACTCCCCCACATTCACTGCCACCACTAACAAACCACCTACCGTTCCCGTATTCACAATTCACACTCCACACACTCTCACATCCGATCCCATGGATATTTCACCATCCATAGGAGCACTCACCACCACGTCTGTTCCACCATCAGCACATCTCACTTCACTCATAGGCACATCATCCACTTTTCCCTTTCCCACCTCCCGACCCTTTGCATGTTCCACCTCTACCCATGCATCCACATCATTTAGTAATGCACTAGACACCATGGTTGAAGCGGCCACTCAGCTTAAGCAAGAGTATAAGCTATTAGAAGAAAATAACATAGAGCTGTGCAATCTCTCGGCTCAACTCCAAGCACGAGTTGATGCCTTGGAACTAGGTAATACAGCACTACAACACAAGGTGACTGCCCTCCAACACTCGAAGACAGAACTCAAAGCTAAGTATGCAGAGACAGGCAAAGCTATGGAGGAACAACTCAGAGAACAAATGGGCCGCAATGCGAGACTTCAACGCAACATGGCCCTACTACGTCGCCATCTAGCAGCGGCTCAAGAAGAGAACCGAAGGCTACAACAGCAAAACCAGGAGAACCTAGAAGCGGCCATGGAAAACACCCCAGGAGCACCCATAGACCCTGCAAAATTCTAGGCTGTCCCCTCAGAGCATATTCAACAGGTTTTAGAAGGTTATGCGACCCTCTTGGAAGCCCATGATCAGTTGGCAGACCAGATAAAGGAACTACAAGGATCCAAAGTACCGACAACACACCCACCCACACCTAAAGAGACGGTCGATACCGCTACTTCGCCAGAACCTGAACCTTCAACCAACAGTGAGGTACTTGAGCTACGACAACAGGTTGTAGAACTAAAAATCAAGTTGTTACAGTATGAACGACCTCCCTCTCCACCTGATCAAACCATAGAAGAAGAAACAGTAGTCATTCCAGTGGAGGAGACATTTGAAGACAATTATGAGCCTCAACCCCTTCCAGGAGGCAGAATTACGGAGGAAGGCCAAGACACATATGAGGAGCCCCCATCGGCATGGATGAAGCAGGTAGAGGAGATGGGCCACACTCACGAAGAGCGTGTAGCAACTCAGATGCTGGCCATGAAAACCATTGAGGAGTCTATACTCAAGTCTGAATATTTCTCGAACTTGGCTCCTAGGCGGTTGATCACCAATTCAGAGTTACAATATAAGCCCTATTTTGTACTGCTGGCTGACTATAATGCTGAGATCAAATGCATAACCAACCAGTACCCTACATTCGCAACACAGTTCGAACCCGAGGACATTCCAGAGGCAGCCAGAAAGGGGGCCATATTCCAACCCATATGGAGGCAAAAGTTACTGGAGACCTATCCGGAGATGTTACGAACATGGGATCATGCTCCCATGCATTTGAAGTATAACCCTTGTTTTGGTCCAGTACAAAGAAGAAGATCATGGAAAGCATTCGCCATCAAGGTTCAGAACAACGCAAATTGTAAAGAATGGCTCAATTACCCCGCAATCGCACCCCCAACCGGCATACCTACAGTATCATACATGATAGCCACCATCAGACATTGGATGCCACGCCTCCACCCCATGCCGGATGTCGCCGCTCAAATGATGCTCAAAATTTTGGACATGATGCAAGTGGTGCTAAAGACCTTTCGAAATGTACGTAACATCCAGCCTTCAATTCCGGGCTTCATCAATGGTAATTATGATTTACTGTATGACATGAGCACGACCCCGAGCATTCGAGTAGCTTACGCATGGCATGCACGAATAAGATATCTCCCTGCCTGCTACAAGAAAACCTTTGATGATATGTTCACCACGGGGTTTTGGGAGTCACACTCAGAAGTATTCGCACCATGCCCAACCCACCTGCTACAACTATTTGCGTGTGAACAAACCATGCACTCGGAACTCTACACCACACCACACCCTGATCTGCCAGGAGCAGTCAATTGGGATGCCCTTCAGAGAGATTTGGTCCGGGGACTACGCATCAAGGAACAAGAAGTGGCAACCGACCTCCTGCAGAGGTACATTGATCAAACAATGGAGCAGAGGTCTGTCAGAGGCGACAGACGCTAGGGGGGGGAGAGTGTTGGCAGTATACGGGAAGAAGCAAATACGGGCATACATGCAGATCTAGCACTAAGGCAACCCTTTATTTTTTTCCAAACCCCTACACCATTTAAAAGTGATTCTTATCACTAAAAACCCTTGTAAATATCATTTCACCTTTTTGTAGCTCCATTTTTTACAAGCCGAGGAGTCCTCGAGCTTGGGGAGCCCTAGAAGTAGTTGCTTGCCAATTTTCATATTTTTTAGATCTCGTTTGAGCCCTCAAATAAACCTTGGAACCTAATTTTTAACTAGGCCAGACACTAGGTCTGGACAGGGCCAAAGCTAGTCAAAAACTATAAATAGAGCTAGAGAGCTCATTTTTGGGAGAGCTTCTTGTAGTTTTGAGCTTGTATGAGAACTTTGTTGCAATAGAAGTGATTCCATTGTCTGACTCTCTTTGTTCTTGTTGTGTGTGCGTGTGTGTGTATGTGTGTGCATGTTAGTGTGCTTCGCACTCACACATTTGTGCCTTCACTTGCTCGAGGTCTTCATACCATCCTCATGTCTTCCCTGATTGACATTAAAGGAGGTGCTACTCATCACTGAGCTACAATGGGGTTCAGGGGAGTCCGAGCACTTTCTTCTACCATTAGGGACATTTCATCTACATTTTCGAGGACGAAAATGTTTTCAAGGGGAAGGAAATGTCACAATAGCTTATGAGGAATGAATCTCCTCATAAGAAGAGAGGGCCACATGGCACTTATGGGTATCTTATACCACATTAGGTAGAAGAGAACAAGAAAGAGTTAATGAGAATTCATAAGACTCAGAGAAGAGCTCGGCGGCAGGGCGGATCGAACATTTATCTAACCTCTGTGTGAGTCAAGGACCACGAATGGGCGATGCTCACAAATGGGCGATGCAAAACGGAAGCAAAAGTGGCTGGGAGGAGAACACAATCATCCCTCTATGTGTGACGATGACAGAGAGTAGCTTATGCAAAAGGGAAGACTCGCGATCTCAGACCTATTAAGTAAATATGCTAGACACATAACAACATCAAGCCAGAAGCTATGTGGTGAAGCCTCACTTTTGACCATACACCTTGCCATCTCCATAAGAGACCTATTCTTTCTTTTTTCAAATCCATTTTGTTGAGGTGTATATGATATTATGCACTGATGTTTTATCCCACGCTTAGCCAAAAATGCATTAAAATCCAAAGACATGTATTCCCCCCTCAATCAAAATAGAGGGTGCCCAATTTACATGCTGAGAGATTCTCAACCATATCTAGAAACTGTTTGAAGCACATAAATACTTCAGACTTTTCTTTCAATGGGTAAACCCATGCATGCCTAGAAAAATCATCAATGAAAGTCACAAAGTAAAGGTAGTTCCCAAAAGAAGGTGTCTACATGGGACCACATATGTCACTATGAAAAAGTTGCAACTTATGACTAGCTTGAACTAAATAACCTTTAGGAAAGAAAGAATGCTACATTTTTCCCAAAATATAGCCTTCACATGCATTTTAACAAGGTGCCTCAAGTTTGGGCAGAGAGGAAACCATTTCAGATTTATGTAGGCATAGACAACTAGCATAATTCAGATGACCAAAGCATGCATGCAAAAGCTTTGCATCTGACATAGCTTGAGAATCTTGAACTGCACATGAAGAATCATTCACAGGTTTTTCATAGTGTATGAGCTTATACAACCCATGACATAGAATGCTCGAAACAATAATAACATCACCATTTGAAAGAACATGAACTGTACATGTGTCATCAACAAATTTAACACCCAAGCCGATCTTGGCTAATGCTAAAATTGACAACAAATTTTTCTTGATCCTTGGCACAAACAAATCATCTGATTATGTGAAAGAACTACCATTAGTAGTGGTCAAAATGATCTTATCAATTCCCATTATAGGATAAGAGGGGTTGTTAGTGCATGTGACAATATCCCTTGTAGGGGTAGGCTCAAGTGAAGTGAAGAAACTACACTGTGAGGTAATATGTTTGGTTGCCCCGCTATCAAAGTGCCAAACATCTGAGTCTACTACAAACATACACCTCTCATGAGAAGATGGGTCATAGCTGCATATAGTGGTAAATTCCCACTCTTCATTCTACACAATATTAGCAAACTTTGTTTTAGGGGCAGAGGCCTCTGCAACAACCATTCCAACCTCTTTCTTATTTGCCTCTTTTGCAGCTAGTTTTGGACAACTGTTTATGACACGACAATTTCCTTTACAACATTTGCAAAACCATTTTTTCTTTTTGACTTCTTCTCGTCTTTGTCTTCCTTCTTCAATTATATAGTATTAGTAGATTTTTGCTTACTACTAGATGAGCTCCATTTACCTTTGCCTCTTTGATTAGCTAAGAAAGCTTGATTTGGAACACACATAATAGACCTATTTTGTCTAGACTAATCTTCTTGCAACAAAATAGAGACTAAATCCTCAAATGTTAAGGCATTTGGATTGTCGTTCATCATCAATCAAAGAGTAGAAGTAAAAATCAGATATGAATATGGAAGACCATTAAGAACAATTTGCACAAGTGAACTATCTAGTATAACTTCATCAACATAAATCAAGTGCTCCTTCAAATCTTTGATCTTTGTCAAAAAATTGTGCGTAGAATCTCCTTCATTCATGTGCTCACTCTCAAACTATTTATGGAGGTAAGCAACATGATCCTCATTTCTTGCCTGGTATAAAGTGGTAAGCGTATCTCAAGCATCCTTTTCAATTTTCCAAGAGTGAATGTGAGGAATAATGGCACACTTGACAAAAAAATCTATCTATGCATGTGCTTGAGCATCTCTACCATTGCATCAAAGTTGCTCTACAGTAGGTGCAGTAGGAATCATAGCACGAATACGAATATGAAAATCATAATCTTCAATGCCATTTGCATCACCTTCAATAATTGTATTCATAGGTGTAGTAGGACATTTTTCAACACCCTGGACAATATTCCATAATCCTTTTGCCACCAATACATGACACTTCATATATTCCCAGAATGGGTAATTAGTACCATCCAACCTATCCTCAACAACCAACATACGGAATACATCATTGCTTTCAACCATGCCCATTGAACAAAATACCTTGATGTAGAAAAATGAACATTGAATAGAACTACCCTGCTAGGCTCTCCTAAACTTGTAGCAGACTTTGAGGTGCTTGTAATGGTGAAACGAAACCAATATATATTTGTGGCACAAAAGGACAAAATTCCCTACACAGGTGCATGTGTTCGGAGGCCAAAATGAGCTCAATCAAAATTTTGATGCCACATTGCGAAGCTATTCTGAACTCCTAATTTCCCTCATTATGTTGATCAATTTCATGTGATTTGGATATTGTGACCAGAGGATGTTGACAATGCCCTAGATGAAGTGGTGACCTGCTTTGATAACAATTATTGGAGTTCGAGGTCTATGGAAGCACGTCAACAACACAAAGAAGAAGAAGAAATATTGGAGCACAACACATAATACTAAATGTATTACCAAATGAATGTTCAAAGATAAGTAACCCGTTAGGGTTATAGGCATATATACGTGACGAGGGAAAAAAACCTCCTAAAGAAGGAAAAAAGTACCCTAGCACTCCTAAGTGTGTTCAGACACATCACTACCAAAATATGTCAACAACAACGATACCAAAAACTTGTCGTACACCTCTAACACAAATGCAAAGATGAAGAGATCCATAGAAACTTTGGAAATGGATCAAGAAATCACCATTATCAAATCAATTATCACCCTCTCCAAGGCTTCAAACATACATAGATCAATTTACAACATGGTCCTAAACAATGACACCAAGCACTTCTTGTACACCAAAAACACAAAGCTTACTCGTCTCAAGTGATGGGGACCATTTTCGATTATCAATCCAAGTATCTTACCCCAATCAAGTTACGATTATGCCACTATAAGTATATGAACTCAAAAGATGCTAGAGAGGAAGCAGAACAAGGCACAAACACACACATATACACCAA
The DNA here is from genome assembly GCA_020310875.1 of Ceratopteris richardii. Lineage (NCBI taxonomy): Eukaryota > Viridiplantae > Streptophyta > Polypodiopsida > Polypodiales > Pteridaceae > Ceratopteris > Ceratopteris richardii. The sequence goes on from CM035432.1 coordinate 124,857,296, forward strand.
TGAAGAGCAACAAGCATGTAGAGCATACAAACAGACTCTCATTAGGTAGATCACCATAGGACACCTCAAGAACCCCATGCAAGATGCAAATGAAGAAGAAGATGAAAGAAAAATGTGTAGAAAGAGAACGTACAAAATTTCATTCAATTCAAAATCCAAAACGTGAGCATGTTTAGGGTATTTTATCTTTTATACTCAAATGAGTGACCCTTTTCATATGGTTTTGGCCTAAAAATACTAACTAGAACTCATTACATGTCCAATTTGAGCATTAAAAAATCCTAAAAGATTTAGAAGGCTGAAGAAGCATTCTAGAGGCTCAAGGGCTTAGCCTTTACAAAAATGGAGTAAGCTACAAAAAGTGAGATTTTCAATGGTAAGAATTACATTCAAAACTCATAAAAAATAGACATATCTTTAAGATTTGGCTCCTCCTGTGTCCACATTCCTTTTGCTAAAGTTCTTTATAACTTGGGTTGGATTCCAAGAGATCTGCCATGCATCTCAAATGCAAAAAAGTTTGGTGGGTCCCAATTTTCTTGACTTTATTACTTTTTTCTACCTTTTCTTGCAACACATAGATACATACATGCATACATACACACATACACACATACACATACACACATACACACACATGCATACATACAAACATACATACATACATACATACATACATACATGCATGCATGCGTGCATACTTACACACACACACACATACATACATACATACATACATACATACATACACACATGCACACATCCATACATACATAAATAAATGCATGCATGCATGCATACATACATACATACATACATACATACATACATACATACATACATACATATATACACACATGCATACATACATATACACATACATACATACATAAATACATAAATACATACATACATACATACATACATACATAGATACATACATACATACATACATACATAAATACATACATACATACATACATGCATGCATGCATGCATACATACATACATACATACATACATATGTACAAACATATGTTTGTACATACATACTTACATACATTCATACCTATCTATTTATCTCCACCCATATTATTCCACACATATATGAACTCCTACACTTGCACTCCATGGGATGAATATGCCCCCTTTCACATACATACATAGTCCATTGAGAAACCTTAATATGTAGCTTAAGCAAAGTGATTTCATCCCCTTATACACATAAAATCTATCATACGTGTATAACATATGAATAGAGATACATATAACTATAGAGACATGTAAATATAGATACACATATACACACGTAAAAATTTACATTCAACCAAGCTTACATGGGTACCTACCAATGCACATACATACACACACATAAATACTTACATATGAATATACATACATACATAATACAAGTACACATATACATAAAAAGGTACATACATACAGACTTTATACATAATCACGCAAACACATACATTCATACATACATAAATTTTCATACTATTGGTGGTACTTAGCTAACCCACGTTTTTTCTTCTACTTAAAAATTTCTTCCTCTTTTTCTTTTTAGTAATTTGTCAAAAAAATTAGTAAGTTTAGTTGTTATCTCTCCATATATTTTTATAGTTTTTTTTAACCAACTTCAAATATATTAACAAAGAGGAGAGTATAATACAAGAAAGGGCTCTAACTTCCCACACGAGGGAAGAGGCCCGAGAGATTACTGAGATATACCAAGGATCTTGATGATGGCTTGATCTCCTTCATGTAAGAGCCACTTTCTTTTTACCTTGTTGTTTTCAATAGTGAAAAATCTCACACACATGTCCTGCATCGTATTTAAGTTGGGGTCTCTTGTGAACTATTCCAAAAGTTCTTCATAACCTTTTTCTATTATTTTTCATTGGGACTAATAAGGGTTCAACTCAGATGCACCCAATATATTGAGCATTATTTCTATCCTATCTTGTTAGGTTTATATGGAATAATGTAAGGGCAAACAAATTTCAATGTGTTTATATTTACAATTTCAGTTAACACTTATCTTTTTTAATGACCTATAAATGTTCAAAAAGGCATATAGATAAATTTTACATGCACAACGCAAGTAAAAAATGGCATAAACAACGTCAACTAGCACGAAATCTTCTATTTCATGCTAGAACAAAACATATCAAGGTGCTTCATGAGAGAGAAAGTATTAGCAGGTGATATTGAGCTTGTTTATGTGAGAACAGATGAGCAGGTTGCTGATATTTTCACTAAAGCACTTGGAGCAGAGAAGCTGAAGAGGTTTTGGAAGATGCTTGGATTAGAGGACGTGACATTGAGCTTGAGGGGAGTGATGAGATATCAAGCTCAACATGTGATGATCTAGAATGACATGTATCGCTTTTTCATTTCTCTAACATGTACAGTGGTTATGCCGGTATATGTCAGGGATACTTAATTGAGTTTTACTAGATTTATCTATCGAGAGTGATGGCACATTTGTTTCTTGCCAACTCACTCATACGCGAACATTAGGATTTTCCTTACGTACTATTCTTTATATACTGCACTTGTTGTATTGTTGTTTTTAAGTCATTCTTGTACATTCCTTTTATGTAATAGAAGAAGAAGATCATTCTTCCTTGCCTCAATTTGTGTGTGTGCTCCTCTTTGATTGTGAGCGTGTGTGTGAGCTCTCTTTCTTATCTCCTTCCTCGTGACAATGGACACTTTCTTGAAGACTTTCCACACTTTACTACAAGATCTCATACAAAAGAGCATCAGTTTCATCTTTTATCTTGAATTGTGTTATTGGCCTTGTTGTAGACCCAATAGCACAAGGCATAACCAGCATCTAGTGGTTCTAGATCAACTCTAAATTATCATTCTAGGTATGTTTACCTCATTCAAGTTTATGATGATGCATTTCTTGAATCTATGGAACTCAAGATTGCAAACTTGAAGCAGATCAACACACAAAAATGCACCAAAATCCATGAAACACATGCAAACAGCATAGAAAAACACTCATCTTAGGTAGATAGGGGGATTGGAACACATCAAGAACACCATTAGAGATCCAAATGAAGAAGAAGATGGAAAGTTAGAGATTCAAAAAGCACGATGCACAAAATTTTAATTCAAAGTGTTTGAAAATTCACCTACAACTTAGGTTTTTTATCCTTAATACTTTTGGACATCACCCTTTTCACACGATTTTTGGACAACTATCACTTAAAAATAGTCCTAAGGATTATTTAAATACCTAAAAAATCACCAAAAAATACAAGGGGATGAGTAAAAACTCTCGAGGCTCAAAGACTCCTTGGTATTTATAAAAATGGAGTGAAATTACATGAACCCTCTTCAAATAGGTAAGATATGTACCAACTGACAAAAGATTATGCTTGTGTGATAGGTGATGCCTCTTCTTCTGCAATCTCTTTGCTTTGAAGCTCTTTTATTGCTTGGATATTTGGAAGGGATTTGACATTTTGTTCATGGCCCAAGTGTAGAAAATTGGTAGGCCTCTTTACTTCTGTGACTAGTTACTTTGAGTCTTTTCTTCATTCCTCTATAGCTGCTAACAACTACCCCCTCCAAAATCGTTTCATCCTTGATAGGCCTTGGTGGAGCACGTCTAGTTTCACATAATATTAGATCCATCTCATAGTTCCTAGTCCCTCTCATAGTGATATTTAGCCAAAAACAAGAGGTGCATCTTCCATTATATACTTTTTGGACCTAATGTAATAGGTATCATTTTAGAATGAGTATATCAAATTAATTTGCATTAAGGCAGTTGGATATGTGCATCAAGAAATTTACAAAAGATTTTGGAATGCTTTTCAAAAAATCATATATGAAAAACCTATTCAAAGAGTGGGCATATGATGATTGTGTAAGAATTGGCACCTATTATAATATGCAATTAAATACTTTAATCGTGGAATCAAACTGATTAGTGACCTCATACCATAATCGAATCCTTGTAAGTTAATGTCTAGAGTGGGTGCAAAGTTCAAAGTTGTTTTACACGATTTCAAGGTTTCCAAAATATTGACTAGCATCTAGCACATCAAATATGTCTTGCTACCAAAAAGTGATATTAGCACACATATATTGTATAGTAATATTATTCTCCTTCGGACTCAATATTGCTATGAAAGTACAATGAGTTCCTGATTATCTCAATTGTGATCTCAAACTCTATAAAATCGCCTTCTTAGTCCTAAACTTTGGTAGATGAACTTTCATTCTCCAAGTTGTCCATGAACTATTTGCATCTATCTAGATCTAGACTAATTGGCAAACAAAGAAACTATCCACGCCCTAGATGATCCCAAATCTGGAGGAGAAATTTATCACTATTGTGAACTGCATCAAATTCATTTGTCATGAAAAAGAACTCAATGTTCCTTACTTCCATAGTGCAATAAAATATGAATTCACTGCTTGCTTCATGTTGTTGAAACCAATGGGCAATTGTTGGCATCACCAAATTGATTGGTAATGGAGGTGGTACAAACACTACTTGACTTGATGGCCCTATCATGTCCACTGCCTTAGCTTGGAATGACCAAAGAAAAAGTTGCTTGAGTGATTCAATTCAATTGCTATTGTTTTATTTTTGTATACACAAAAAAATTGTTTTAGATATGAATGATTTATGTTCCAAGTTCAAGCTTTTGTTGTTCATTAACTTATCGGTCCACAAAAGATTTAGTGTTATTACACAATGATCCAATAAGAGCAGGTTTTCACTTACTAGATTCCAAAAGAAAGAGCTTTATTGGACCGTCCACTAAGCACCTATATTTTCGTGATCATCAAAGCTTATAGCAATATTAAGCATAGATCACAAGATACTTAAAGCTTTTATGTATCCACTTGTGGATATGTAATGTATTATTGTCTTGGGAACTATTCATAGTTGAAAACTTTAGAATTTTCCACTTATGAGTTGTACGAGGCACTTTAGGTGGCGTTTTCACAATGCATGGTTTTCTTAATGCATTCACATAAGACATCTTTTGTGGAGCTTTATTTCTCTAGATTAACTTTTTATGTTATGATTGTCAAACTTGTTGAGAAGTTCCCTTCTTGGATTGCCCATTGAGTGGGTTACTATGCTTGTATTGCCTTTCCATTTGAGGATTTTTTGTTGGAACTTCGTAACAATATCAAGGATGATACAAGATTTGGGAACTTAAATGTGAGTATGTCCTTTTTGTGCTTCTACAAAAGATTTAGGTATATAAATCTACCTTATGAAACAAGACTGATTGGAAACTTTATGTGTACTTTCTCTAGGACTTTATGATTGAGACTATTTAGGGTCTAGAAGTGATTGAGACCTACTTTTCTTCACTTCCAATATTTGTCTTGAGGATCAACGTACTTGATTCTTTACATGTTTCCTTTGATCTTATAACATTTGATGTCTAATTAATCTCTTAGAATTCACAAGGATGTGGCCTTTTGTGTCCATGTTCTTAACTTCTTTGTGTGTGGAATTCCTTTGTGAATCACTCATTAGTTGCCCTAATGGAATTGAGATCCACTCATCTTCTATTCTTGTTGTGAGATGGTTGGTTAATAGGTTATGTCCTACCGAATCTAGAAGTTAATCTTATCCTAAGAGTACACTATTGGTGAGAGAAGCATCACTATGCACATAATTTGGATCTAGTCCTATGTCTTGAAATATGAATTGGTATACTTGCTTCTCCAATACAAGGTATTTGTGTATTGTCTATGTCTAACTTCTTTGTGTGTGGAATTCCTCTTTGCACCACCCATAACTTACCCTAATGGAATTGAGATCCATTGATTTTCTATTCTTGTCATGAGATGTTTGGTTGCTAGCTTAAGTCCTATCAAATGATCTAGAATCCAATCTTGTCCTCAGACTACACCGTTGGTGAGAGAAGCATCATTGCACACTAAGAATTTGGCTTTCGTCATATGTCTTGCAATATGAATTAGTATATGTAGCCCAAGCGTGAGCACCACCTCCTTTACTTGTCAATGCATGGAGATGTGAGGAGGATATGAAGATCATAAGCGATTGTGGTGAGCAAATGTGAGTGATAGGCACATACATGCATGCAAACACACACGCACACAAGGTAAGATACCAAAGATAGGAACAATGGAAGCTTCTCTTAGCAAGCTCAAAGAAAGTTTACAATGCTCAAGAATAAGTTCACTCTCCAACTAGCTAACCTAAAAAATGAACTCTCTAGATCATTTTATAGTTTTTCGACTAGTTTTGGCCCTGTCCATACCTAGTGTCTGGCCTAGTTAAAAATTAGGTTCCAGGGCTTGTTTGGGGGCTCAAACGAAATCAAAAAATTATGAAAATTGATACATAAGTACTTCTAATATTCATCAAGCTCGAGGACTCCTCGACTTTAACAAAATGGAGTTGCAAAAATGAGAAATGATGTTTACAATGGTTTTTAGTGATCAAAATCACTATTTTTATAGGGATTTCTTTTGAAAATTCGACACATACTTCTTTGAGCTTCCTATATGCTCCCTCTTCTTGTGTGTCCATGTCTTTGATGCATTCTTGCACATTGTTCTGCACCTTATGCTTGACCTTGAGTGTCAACACTACCCCCTCTCAAGTGTGTCATCCTTGACAGACCCTTGTCGAAGTGGGTGTTCCATGTAATACTCAGGGAGGTAGTGTCCATCATGTATCCACCAGAATGGTTTGTCTTTGAAATGTAGCGGGGTGGGTTACCCTGTTCTTCATTTTGTCACTACGAGCCTTTGCATATTTTAGTCCCTTTCTATGTACTTCTTTCTTGGATTCCAGCATGATGGTGTATTTGTGACCTTCCAAAATTTTTTAGTTGCTCAAAAGAGGTTGTCACTGTTGATTTTGAGCAGCTGTCAATTGTGAATTGCTTCATAGATATTGATGTTGAAAGCTTGATGTCCTCTAGATCTTTCAAAACATGGGTTTCATAGCTATCATGCCAAGTACTCGTGACCCATAATGAATGATGGGTAAGTGCATTAGTGCATGGTTGAAGAAGATATGTGCCTTGTGCACGGCCTTGTAATGTGGCACTAGGCATGCTTTCTTGGGGAATGCAATGTAAGAAGTATTGTGCAAAAATTTGGGTCTTGAGCTAAGTGCCCAAGGGTACGCTAATGAAGAGGTTTCCTAATCTATCGTTGTTATGGTGTTATGGTGAAAGGTTGGTCGATATTCATCTCTTCGTGTTGTACTCCCATCATGGTGATTGACCATTGGCTTGTCTTTTGTTGTTGATGGATGTCCCTGTTGATGGTTCATTGATGCGATTCTTAGAGTGCATGGTCGTGTCCCTGCTTTTCTCCCTTTTTCTTCTTTCTTTTTGTTTTTCTTCTTTTTTTCTCTCTTTTCTTTTTGGAACAGTGTCATAAAATAAGAAGAAAGTTTAGTATCAATAAAATAGTTTACATATGTCAAAATGTGTCTCATGTGCCTATGATTCTCAATTGTGTCTATGCACGACCTTGTAATGTGGCCTTATATTAATGCATATTGTGGAAATGCATGACCTGAATGGCGGAAAAGACAGGTTTATGCCAAGGGCACATGATTTTTGCATGTCGAGGCTTCTGATGTTACTTGTAGGTGTTGATGAAATCTCTATTTGGAGGTATCCATTGGATTTCAAAATGATGCAATCAATTGATGGTTGAATGAGAAATGATCATTCCTCCCTATAGGGACCCATTTTTAGAGTTTTGTTCGATCGCACAGAGATCACCATTGGCCTCTTCATCTTTGGATGGTTTTGCACATTTTGTATCCCTCATGGTTGGCTCTCTGCTTCTGAGGGGGCTACTAGTGCTTTTCGCTTCCAAACCCATACCATTGTTGATTGTCTTCTTACTAGTGCCGAAGATGTGAGTTGATCTTCTTTTGATCTCTATGCTTGGTTTTGACTCTTGCCTCTCCTTGGATTCTTTGTTGAGACTTTTCTCATGAGTCAGAGCCTAGGGTTTCGTGTATGTAAGAGTTCCTTGGGTATCCACATGTGTAATCACCCTTGTTGAGCTGCATCTAATTTCTTAGGAACCCAAATTTGTACGTTATTGGTCAGCCTTCATTGACTGCTTTGGTACCCAAATTTGGAGTACTCTTTGAGATAGGGATCTTTGTTGTTCTCCTCCTTGTTTCCTTGGCTTTCTCCATTGCTTCTTTGGTAACGAGTTTGACTTCAATGGTGTGATTGAATGTTCTCCTTTTCATACCTAGATTTGCTTCATGCCCAAAACTACTTTCTTCTTGAATTTTGTTTGTCTATTTGACATAGCGACTATCTTGTCCTATTTCACTTGCCTCTATGGTTGAACTATTGTGGTTGTAGTCTTTGAAAAAGGAGAGAGATCCACTCGCCTATGAGCTTGGACTTCCATGATTGATTCCTTTTGCATCGTGGAGCTTTTGACACATACAACATCTTCTTCTTCAGGATTAGTCTTAGAAGAACTAAGAGAATGTGTGATGCCTGGATTTGTGATCGTGCAATTCTCTAATTGTACTGTAATGCATTGTTCATGTACCCAAACTTGAATTAAGTTGATTGCATGGTCATAGATCCAATCTTGACCCAAGATAAGTGGTTCCATAAGATCCTCATCTTGACACACTAGCATTTTGACTATCATTGGGACATCCTGAAGGTTGATGGGAAGTTCCACCTTGCCCAATCAAGGGGTTTCCACACCTCCCAATCCTATGAGATAGGCTTCTATGTAATTGATGTTCAATTGCAGATCTTGGCAATATGAGAATCTAACTACACTAGTTGCAGCACTTGAGTCAATCAAGGCTCTCAGAGTCCTTGCACTCTTTTCTTGTCCTACCTCTATGGTCACAAAGGGATGAGGGTCAATTATTCAAGGAGCAATTACAACTGATGTATGGCACATGTCCATGTGATATCTTGCTGCATTGGGATTGACATCTAGGCCTTGTCGCCTTAACTTATTTTGCCTAATGCACTCTCTAGCCTCTGCATGTGCCTCTTCTCTAACCCTTAACTCTTCTTGTTTTCACTTATTAGCAGTGTTGAGTCTCATTAGCATATCCTCTGTAACAGGTTCTTGATATAGCTTGACTCGGCATCCACTTATATAGTTTGGCAAGATGTCACCTTCTAGAGTGGCCAATTGAACTGCACCACTAGTGGAATTTTATTAATGATCATGGGTCCATATCCTCATTTTTCCAATTTATGGGCATGCTGCTTTAGTGTATAAACCAACACTAGGTCTCCCTCTTTCAATCCTTTATCCTTTGTTAGCACTCTGAGTCCAAGGAAAAAGATGATTGTGGAAGCCTTTATTTTGCTTAACCCCTCGCAATCGGTTTACTTGGATTACCTAGAGCCCACAATTATCTCACAATGGATTCTTCCTATGTCTATGCACTAGCTCATATGCTTCCCAGCAAACGCACCAAAATGTTTGCCTCTTAGTCCAAGGGAAAAGATGCCCACAAATGCTTATGGTGTGCTCAAATCACCTCAAACTAATTGACTTGCATTGCTTGAGCCCCTAATGTACCTTCCATTTCACTATCTAACACACACTTGTACGTACGCACTATCGTTCTCTCGAGTCCTCTTACTTTCATGCACTCACTCTTTCTCACACTCTTCCCTTTACCTCTTGCACACTCATGTACTCCTACATCCCTAGCAACCCGACACCTCTCACATATACCCACATGCACTTCTTATTTACCCTCTCTTTCTTCCTTGTCTCCTCTTAGATCTCTCTCACACTTGCACCCACAATCTCCTAGACTTCTACAAACCCCTGCCTCCTTAATTTCAATGAGTCATACGATAAAAAACTTAGCGGTATAGTTCACACATGCACACATGTGGCTGCCCATTTAGAAATGGATTCTCTAATGGCTATGCAGATTTGGGCCTCACGCACAAGGTGCTTGTAGTGTGCATGTGCGCTTCAATTGGATGCTTCAATGAAAATAGAGATGGCCTAAGTTGAAAAAGGCGAATTGCATGGAGCAAGCCCTTGTCCGCGTCTTGCTCTTCAGATGGAAATATTCGATCAAAGTTGGGAGGTGGATTTATCTATAGGTTTAATGCCAACACTTCATCATGTGCGCGTCCATCTTATGAGGTTTTTACACAATTGAAGTCAAGATTGGATCGCTATGATGGCCATACTCCTATAGCTATACAATGTTGAGCAAAATTTTCTAACACATGTAAATATTATGATTCGAGTTTGATGTTGGGATATACCCAACAGTGTTTGTACCACTATCACTTCATTCACACACTTCTTCTTCGTATGAGAAAAAGATTACAATTTGATGAACAAATTCTTGTCGCGAACAATTAACAAATTTAGTGTGCTTAAATGATTGTGAGATTCATGTGCGTTTAGTAGATGGTGCCAAACATCATCCTCAGGGGGCTCTGTGATACCTATTATCCAGTTCGTACTGAAAAGCTCTTGCTCAACTACCTTTACTTTTGCCTTCTGGTCTCATATCAGCAATTCATCTTAAGATTATTTAGTGGCAAACCTGACTAAGCAAGGTTTCAACATATCAGTTTGAACTTTTGAGTGAAGTTTGGACCGAGAACTTGAGTGCACAATAGGAGCCCAATACAATATCCGTGAAAAATTCAGAACACTTCATATAAGGGACATAATTCAGAACATTCGAACTTGTAAGTAGTCCAACATCAGCAAAACAATCCTCCTCAGTTTTTCAGTGCAAAACTAGATTATGATTAAAGCATATTGAAATCGTGCATAATTTACCTCACAGGTCCAGATGCGCCCAAAATTACAAGCATAAGTGGAACAAGAACTTTACGTGGAATAAGAATTTTCAGAGAATACATTGGCAAAAATATCATGCTCAATTAATGTCTGATTGTTACCTACCCTTTTATGTGCTTTCCTGAGCAGCGACCATTGCTTACCGTTCTCAGACCTTTCCCAAGCAGGAGAGCTCCTGTATACTTCCACGGGTTATGTTGTAGGGTAGTCCTTTCTAGGGTCGCTTTACTGTACCTTCATCTACTGCATGTAAATTAGTTCTTGCACATCTATCTCGAGTAGTATCTGCCTTGCCAACATAGGACTCCACACTTATAGGCCTGCTATCATACATTCTGAAATGCTCAAATCCCTTTTTTTTTTTTTTTTTTTGATCACTGAACTCTGTATCCTTAGAATCAAATGTTCAAAGAGGCCTTGCTGGCTTAACATCTAATTGATGATGCATTGAATTCCCTTCAGAGAACAGATCAGATTATTCACTTTATGCCTGGCCACAACGAGCGTCTAGTTTCTGACCGAAGAACTCACTTGATGCCTTCGTGAGTTAACTGATGGGCTGAGCTAGTGAGAACTATCTCTTCCTATACACAAGTTCATGAGAACATCTTGAAATCGTATCCATATTTCATTTTTGTCAAAAGCATAGCAGATTTAAGCAATGATCAGAAGTAATCATGGATTTTCCTTCATGCCCAAAAAATATCAGCTCCAGCGTTTTAGGTTTTCTGTATCCTTTGAGAGAGAGCGTCAAGAAGACCATGATAGCATGATTAACTTGACAGCAAGCGCATGCAGTCCACTGTTACATTTCTCTTAGAATTTGCAACACCTTGATATTATCTGTAACAATTCTAGTTGAGCTCGTGATCTGTGCCGAAAGAATCATCACTAAATTCTGGAGTGAATTGACGGTGCCATCTTTAACAAATATCAAACAGATAACTATCCCATCACCATCTCAACACTGAAGTCTTCATTCTTATATTCGACAGTCACAGTAAAGCGAAGGCATCAGCCGATTCCACACCAGTCGACACATAGCATTTGTCTGAAAAAATCTCCAACATGGATCGATCCTTCCTTGTTTCTATTATTTGGGTGCAGTAGGATAACTTCCATAATACACATCAAGATCTCATAAGTTTATGAAGCGATTGTGGATGTATCTTCACAAAACGTGTAATCTGTGTTCCCTCCATCTTTGAGTTAGAACAATACTAAAAAAACCAGCGTTTCCTTTTCTTCTCCTGTTGCGCGTTTCAGACTAGCTGTTCCCGAATGATGGAGTCACCACAAAGGAATACAGAACGAATTCTTTGTTAATCCCTTGAGAGCTTTCAATAGATAAAGTTGTGCTGATTTGTGCTTCTTCTGATCTTCAATCAAAGTACGTAGTCTACCACAGAGAGCATCTGTCTGCTGATCAAGTGCATGTATGCTCATAAACCATAAATTTTGCCTCTGTATCCTACCTTGGTGTGCACCTCTCTCCTTGAGATTAATTGATTAGGCCATTATTAACATATCAGAAACTTCAAGAAAGAGTGGATGAACGGTCTCCGTCAGATTTCTCATAGCTCCAATCCTGAACGTAGCTTCTCCTTTATCCTCCTAATGTGCGTTAGCAGTCCTCCTCTGTTTCCAAACAGCCCTCCTGACTTTCTCATCGGATTCCCCCTTCTTCTCTTGTCCAAAGCGAGAGCCTGCAGCTGCCAAAAACTCGAACCGCCAGAGATCTTCCCCCTTATCTGTACATCGGCGCCCCTCAAAAGGATGAGCCTCTTCTTATTTCCCTTGTCCCCACCAAACAGAAGTTCCCAAAAAAATTTGTGCATACATCTGTATAGCTTCATTCAACAACCCTTTCTTTGTATTCATTGAAATCCTAGGATTCCATGTGATCACATCTCATTTTGGCAGTTCCTGGGACCATATACATGAATAAGTTCATATCCACTAATGCACATCCAAGAACAACATCAGATAATAACAATCATTGTTTGGCAATTTCATTGTGCAATCTTCCATAAGTGCATTCCAACCCGCAACGTCCCTAATCTGAAGCTTATTGAAAACTTATAGGTTTCTATGATCAAGCCACAACTTGCATACATGGCCTCAAAATGGTTGTGGCCTTCACTCACCAAGCTTGCATGACAATAGGCATTCAATACATAAACAAGAAATGCAAGAATCTGAATGGGCTTTCCCCCAAACTGCATCTGCTCAACACAAATGATTGCATCCTAAACATGCTCATATTTTCCATAATCGGAACTCCAAACACCAAGGGCATTCCCCTCTGAACAAGATGTAGCCATGTAGTTTGCAAATACCTTTCATCCAATTGATTAACTCTTCAAGTACCTGCAATCAAACATATTTCCCTGGCCAAATAGAACCACATTAGTGCATAAAAACCAACCATTTTCTGAGCTAACATACTCCCCTCTTCTGCTCGCGAAGTCGTCCTCGACGAGCCAAATTGTTCCTGCGCTCAAATCATCCAACATGTGCTCATCACTCAATCAAATACAAATCTTTACCTTGCATGCCTATTCTCTTCTTCCTCAATGTAGCACCTGCAATCACCCTCATACAATTGTTGGTCAGTACCAAAATCCAATCATTTCACTTACCATCTTTGTCCATCTTCTCGCATCTTCACCGCCATGTCTACCTGTCTACAAACTCATCAAACATATTAGATCATTTTTCATCAAACACCACATCTACTACCAAAATGAGAAACATCCATATCAATCATCCATATCACCCATATATACTCAACACACACATCACGATCCCGCATCACACATGCATTCTCGTCACACACAACATACATACATGCAAGCAGAAGACATGTCCACATTCGCTCTCGTCACTCTTCTCGACTGTTCGTTCAACACGTCACGAATCTCTACTCCACATATCAACACACTTTCTACACACACCATCAAAAAACCATTTTCGAGTTCCATTTTCGATACTTTTCCCGGTTTCACGATCGTTTTGCTGATTCCTTTGTCTCATTTCTAACCGAGTTCTCTTGCCAATTTCCCATTTTCTCCCACCTAGGGTTTTTGATTCCCACTTACCTTTTCATCTACTCTATGCTCTTTTGTTCATCAATCAGATCCTATGCTTGGTCGCCACCACCTCTCCTAAATTGATGGACACACCGCAAAGACCACTCAAGCCTAACACGAGCTCGCCTCGACAGGACCACTCATCATCAACGCGATTCAGGACTTCTCAAGTTTCCATACCACCTAAGAGCCAAGCTGAACACTTCCTAAGAGTTCGCAGACGAACAAAGAAACTAGCACGCTTGGATCCTTCGAATCCAAGTCTTCCACAAACATATTGCAGCCAAAACCCTAGCCGAGCTTAAGCTTCAATTTGACATGTTTCATCGGGAGCCCACACATAACCCAAATCCCCACAACACAAACACATATATTCCCATCCGAGCATCATGCTCTCTCACCTCTCTTATGTCCCCCCTTGAGCGAGGAATTCTTCTCATTCATTTTTTCCACTTTTTTTTTTCATCATTTTTTTCACATATTTGCTCACACTTGCCGGCCTACGCTGAAGTTGGATGCGACTCGTGGACTCGACCACCCGATCGAGTTTATTCCACCCATCTACCAACCCAACGCAGCGCACGACACACAGACAGCTAGCCCTATGTGAAACCGACGTCGGTTCGTGGCTTTGACCACCCGGCCAAAGTGGGTCCACCCACCTATCGGCCCACATAGGCGCGTAGCCACACTCACACATACACAAACATATATTTTTCTCATTTTCTTTTCATTCCCGCATCTCGAGAATTAGGAGACAAAAGAAAGGACTTTTTCCCAACCCAACCAATTACGACACACACACATATATCCCCTCGTGGACATCCCAATGAGACATATCTCCTCTCTGCTGCCACTCAAGCCAAAATCCAGCCACTAATGCCATGGTCAACCCGTCCTCGCAAAACCCGCACGTACTAACCACCTTGTCGACCTGAAACCTCAAAAAGTGTCACTTTAGTTCCTAAGTGTACAACACACTTGGTCCACCCGTCCTCACATCTTTGACTCGCAATTCCCAAAGCAAACCCTAATCAAACTCAAGCTGTCCTCACCGGCATCCATCATATCATCTTTTTCCTTTTCATCTCCATCCTCTGCCTCGCAGAGATTCCACATGATTCGACAGCTTGCTGATATTGTCCTCTAGCCAGGCGATACGGTCTGGAAGGCCACCATTCATTACTACACCTCTTAATGCCTCGAGCTTCAAAGCTAAATCCCTTATCCCTTCTTCTTTTCGCTCATCACTGCCTTGGAGTCAAAAAATCTCATCATCCACTTGATGGAACCGAACCCACATTTTCTTCTTCTCCTCTTCTAAATGGCTCATCTTTCTTTCTATTTCCAAAGGAACCTCCTCGCTCCTCCCGACTTGGCTAGACAACTTTTCAACCTCTTCTCGAATCGACCTCTCCTCCCAGATTCTACTCATATTTTCTACTTCCAGATCATCCACTTTTTTCGACAACTCCTTCGCCTTTTTCTAACTCCACGCCTATCGCCTCTAACTGGTCCAACATCACTTTTAGCTCTTCCTCTATTCTACCTACTTTCGGATCCTCTACTCGTTCTCGGGTCTCATCGTCTTTCTGATTCATCCACCTACCGAGCTTGCTACTCAGCTTTGCATTCTCTTTTTCTACCCGTCTCATTTTCTCATCACTCTCTACTTGGGCACTTTTCATCCCTTCTAACTCTAGGTGGAACTCGTCACATGCCTTACCCGCTTGATCACTGTATCGACGGATTATGCTTTGTACCTTCTCAATTTCATGCTCCATTCGTTCGACTCTCCTCATCAGGTCATCCTCGTCTCTTGAGAGCTCTTCTTCGATCGCAACTCCAAAGCAGTCGGCTACCATCAAACCAGATCTCAAGTCCCAGACCACGTTTTCACTCTCGGGCTTCACCAGATCTTGCCTCCAGCTTTTGTTTACTCTTTTCCACTCCTTGTTTTCATTTTTCAACATTCGTACTTGCTTTTCCCAAGTTCCTAGGACCTCGGCCATTTTCTCTTGATTTTCCTCTAATTTCGCTATTTTGATCCTCTCGTTATCTCGCTCCACATGCAACCAATTGACTTGACATTCCAAGCTCTTCACAAGTTCTATCAAGTCTCGATCATGAGATCGAGTGTCCTTGCTTCCACTTGCTCTCGCAGTTTCCGTCGATGAAGTAACTCCACCCTTGTCAACTTCCACATACAAGGAGGATAAACACCTATCTGATTCATTCGTTGCGACCTTTAGGTCAATCACCTCTTTTGAGCCACACACGTGCTCGCATAGTCTCTTTTTCCCACAGTCCTCACATGTGGGGACAAAATCCAACGGGGTGCATACACGAGGACAATATTTGGCTATATGCCCAATCTGCTCGCAACACCAGCATCTCACATAATTTGATATCGGGCCAAATCGCCACCCTCGGTTCGCATGATCTCTCATGGTCGAATGAGAATATATGCATCTCCTATTTCGTCCAGAATTCATTTGCCTCATGTTGGCATTCTCCTCAAACCCACAGGCTTGCCTTTGTTGAGCCATTTCTTTCATGAAGGTCAAAGCAGATTTGGGATCGACTTGGCTGTGCCACACGATTGGGGCACCAAGCGAACTCGTAGCACTCTCGGTGAGATGTGCTAAGCCAATTCCCGGCAAACGCACCAAAATGTTAGCACTCTGAGTCCAAGGAAAAAGATGATTGTGGAAGCCTTTATTTTGCTTAACCCCTCGCAATCGGTTTACTTGGATTACCTAGAGCCCACAATTATCTCACAATGGATCCTTCCTATGTCTATGCACTAGCTCATATGCTTCTCGGCAAACGCACCAAAATGTTTGCCTCTTAGTCCAAGGGAAAAGATGCCCACAAATGCTTATGGTGTGCTCAAATCACCTCAAACTAATTGACTTGCATTGCTTGAGCCCCTAATGTACCTTCAATTTCACTATCTAACACACACTTGTACGTACGCACTATCGTTCTCTCGAGTCCTCTTACTCTCATGCACTCACTCTTTCTCACACTCTTCCCTTTACCTCTTGCACACTCATGTACTCCTACATCCCTAGCAACCCGACACCTCTCACATATACCCACATGCACTTCTTATTTACCCTCTCTTTCTTCCTTGTCTCCTCTTAGATCTCTCTCACACTTGCACCCACAATCTCCTAGACTTCTACAAACCCCTGCCTCCTTAATTTCAATGAGTCATACGATAAAAAACTTAGCGGTATAGTTCACACATGCACACATGTGGCTGCCCATTTAGAAATGGATTCTCCAATGGCTATGCAGATTTGGGCCTCACGCACAAGGTGCTTGTAGTGTGCATGTGCGCTTCAATTGGATGCTTCAATGAAAATAGAGATGGCCTAAGTTGAAAAAGGCGAATTGCATGGAGCAAGCCCTTGTCGGCGTCTTGCTCTTCAGATGGAAATATTTGGTCAAAGTTGGGAGGTGGATTTATCTATAGGTTTAATGCCAACACTTCATCATGTGCGCGTCCATCTTATGAGGTTTTTACACAATTGAAGTCAAGATTGGATCGCTATGATGGCCGAACTCCTATAGCTATACAATGTTGAGCAAAATTTTCTAACACATGTAAATATTATGATTCGAGTTTGATGTTGGGATATACCCAACAGTGTTTGTACCACTATCACTTCATTCACACACTTCTTCTTCGTATGAGAAAAAGATTACAATTTGATGAACAAATTCTTGTCGCGAACAATTAACAAATTTAGTGTGCTTAAATGATTGTGAGATTCATGTGCGTTTAGTAGATGGTGCCAAACATCATCCTCAGGGGGCTCTGTGATACCTATTATCCAGTTCGTACTGAAAAGCTCTTGCTCAACTACCTTTACTTTTGCCTTCTGGTCTCATATCAGCAATTCATCTTAAGATTATTTAGTGGCAAACCTGACTAAGCAAGGTTTCAACATATCAGTTTTAACTTTTGAGTGAAGTTTGGACCGAGAACTTGAGTGCACAATAGGAGCCCAATACAATATCCGTGAAAAATTCAGAACTAGGGCTTACTGAAACACTTCATATAAGGGACATAATTCAGAACATTCGAACTTGTAAGTAGTCCAACATCAGCAAAAGAATCCTCCTCAATTTTTCAGTGCAAAACTAGATTATGATTAAAGCATATTGAAATCGTGCATAATTTACCTCACAAGTCCAGATGCGCCCAAAATTACAAGCATAAGTGGAACAAGAACTTTACGTGGAATAAGAATTTTCAGAGAATACATTGGCAAAAATATCTTGCTCAATTAATGTCTGATTGTTACCTACCCTTTTATGTGCTTTCCTGAGCAGCGACCATTGCTTACCGTTCTCAGACCTTTCCCAAGCAGCAGAGCTCCTGTATACTTCCACGGGTTATGTTGTAGGGTAGTTCTTTCTAGGGTCGCTTTACTGTACCTTCATCTACTGCATGTAAATTAGTTCTTGCACATCTATCTCGAGTAGTATCTGCCTTGCCAACATAGGACTCCACACTTATAGGCCTGCTATCATAAATTCTGAAATGCTCAAATCCCTTTTTTTTTTTTTTTTTTTTTATCACTGAACTCTGTATCCTTAGAATCAAATGTTCAAAGAGGCCTTGCTGGCTTAACATCTAATTGATGATGCATTGAATTCCCTTCAGAGAACAGATCAGATTATTCACTTTATGCCTGGCCACAACGAGCGTCTAGTTTCTGACCGAAGAACTCACTTGATGCCTTCGTGAGCTAACTGATGGGCTGAGCTAGTGAGAACTATCTCTTCCTATACACAAGTTCATGAGAACATCTTGAAATCGTATCCATATTTCATTTTTGTCAGAAGCATAGCAGATTTAAGCAATGATCAGAAGTAATCATGGATTTTCCTTCATGCCCAAAAAATATCAGTTCCAGCGTTTTAGGTTTTCTGTATCCTTTGAGAGAGAGCGTCAAGAAGACCATGATAGCATGATTAACTTGACAGCAAGCGCATGCAGTCCACTGTTACATTTCTCTTAGAATTTGCAACACCTTGATATTATCTCTAACAATTCTAGTTGAGCTCGTGATCTGTGCCGAAAGAATCATCACTAAATTCTGGAGTGAATCAATGGTGCCATCTTTAACAAATATCAAACAGATAACTATCCCATCACCATCTCAACACTGAAGTCTTCATTCTTATATTCGACAGTCACAGTAAACCGAAGGCATCAACCGATTCCACACCAGTCGACACATAGCATTTGTCTGTTAAATCTCCAACATGGATCGATCCTTCCTCGTTTCTATTATTTGGGTGCAGCAGGATAACTTCCATAATACACATCAAGATCTCATAAGTTTATGAAGCGAATGTGGATGTATCTTCACAAAACGTGTAATCTGTGTTCCCTCCATCTTTGAGTTAGAACAATACTAAAAAAACCAGCGTTTCCTTTTCTTCTCCTGTTGCGCGTTTCAGACTAGCTGTTCCCGAATGATGGAGTCACCACAAAGGAATACAGAACGAATTCTCTGTTAATCCCTTGAGAGCTTTCAATAGATAAAGTTGTGCTGATTTGTGCTTCTCCTGATCTTCAATCAAAGTACGTAGTCTACCACAGAGAGCATCTGTCTGCTGATCAAGTGCATGTACGCTCATAAACCATAAATTTTGCCTCTGTATCCTACCTCGGTGTGCACCTCTCTCCTTGAGATTAATTGATTAGGCCATTATTAACAGATCAGAAACTTCAAGAAAGAGTGGATGAACGGTCTCCGTCAGATTTCTCATAGCTCCAATCCTGAACGTAGCTTCTCCTTTATCCTCCTAATGTGCGTTAGCAGTCCTCCTCTATTTCCAAACAGCCCTCCTGACTTTCTCATCGGATTCCCCCTTCTTCTCTTGTCCAGAGCGAGAGCCTGCAGCTGCCAAAAACTCGAACCCGCCAGAGAGCTCCCCCCTTATCTGTACATCGGCGCCCCTCAAAAGGATAAGCCTCTTCTTATTTCCCTTGTCCCCACCAAACAGAAGTTCCCAAAAAAATTTGTGCATACATCTGTATAGCTTCATTCAACAACCCTTTCTTTGTATTCATTGAAATCCTGGGATTCCATGTGATCACATCTCATTTTGGCAGTTCTTGGGACCATATACATGAATAAGTTCATATCCACTAATGCACATCCAAGAACAACATCAGATAATAACAATCATTGTTTGGCAATTTCATTGTGCAATCTTCCATAAGTGCATTCCAACCCGCAACGTCCCTAATCTGAAGCTTATTGAAAACTTATAGGTTTCTATGATCAAGCCACAACTTGCATACATGGCCTCAAAATGGTTGTGGCCTTCACTCACCAAGCTTGCATGACAATAGGCATTCAATACATAAACAAGAAATGCAAGAATCTGAATGGGCTTTCCCCCAAACTGCATCTGCTCAACACAAATGATTGCATCCTAAACATGCTCATATTTTCCATAATCGGAACTCCAAACACCAAGGGCATTCCCCTCTGAACAAGATGTAGCCATGTAGTTTGCAAATACCTTTCATCCAATTGATTAACTCTTCAAGTACCTGCAATCAAACATATTTCCCTAGCCAAATAGAACCACATTAGTGCATAAAAACCAACCATTTTCTGAGCTAACATCCTTGATGTGTGCATCAAAGTATGCCTTTTGTCTTTTCTTTGCAGCATGAATGCATGATGTCGCTTGTAGCCTTGTCTCACCTAAGCATTGTAGATCAAATATTATGGAGGACAACTCATGTCCATTCCACTCGTGCTTTTGTGCTACTTTTAAAGTCGGTATTAGGAAGTCTAATGGTAACACAAAATTTTGTCCAAAGACCATATGAAATGGGGTGGCATTGAGTACCGTTTTGTAGGCAACTGGATAAGCCCAAACAGCATGATGAAGTTGCTTATCCCAATCAAAGTGTTTATTATTTACCAATTTTTCCAATACATTACATAGGATCTTATTTGTGCTCTCGGCTTGTCCAATAGCTTGTGGATGATAGGGGAAAGACTTCTTATGTATCACCAAGAATTCTTGGAGAAGGTTTTCAATGACTTGGTTCAAGAAGTGTGTACCTCTATCACTTACTAACTCTATTGGTAACCCATATCTGGTGAACATGTTCACGAATAAGAACTTAGTTACCATTTGAGCATCATTCTTTGTTGTAGCTTTGACTTCTACCCACTTTGTAAGGTAATTTGTTTCTACAATAATGTACTCTACATGGGAGTTTCTAGCTGGGGGCTTAATAGGACCTACAAAGTCTATACCCCACTTCGAGAATGCATGTCCTCCCATCATTGGCCTCAAAGGCATCTCATCTTTTTTTATCGGATATTATGAACATTGGCATGTGTCGCATCGCTTCACATAGGTATGTGCATCCATATGAAGAGTGAACCACCAAGGTCTTGAGAATAGAATGATCTTAATTACTCGGTCAGACCCAAAGTGTCCACTTGTAACACCACTATGTGCAGTTTCTAAGATGGTCAAATAGTATGATTCATGAATGCATAGTCTTAAGTAACCATCTTTGCCTCTTTGATATAGGTTGTCTCCTACTAAGGCATAGTCCTAAGCCTCTTGCTCCATGGTTGTTTTCTTGCCAGACTAGCCTTGTTGGGTAGTGTTCCCAATATCATAAATTCTACCAATGGAGCACTCCATTTTGGAATATTGATACATGATAGAGTGTAGCATACTCCACTTGGGGTCTCTTCTGGCACATTGGACAATTCTTAATCCACTCATGTATTTCTTTGTCCATACTAGGCCAATACACTCTTTAATGTTTTAGATTTTGCAATGTTCATTGTTTAGAATAGTGATTTCCTAGCCACCCTTCATGGGCTTGTTGCAACCAGTTGCCATGTTCATCCTCCTTGAGACAATAAGCTAGTACACCATGTGTATCTTGTTTGTACATACTTCCTGGAAATATTTGATTTTGTGATTTTAGAGTTTCATCTTTGTTTGTTTTCACATTCTTATTTGGAGGTCCAAAGGTTAGGATAGATACCAACTTATTTTCCCATTTAGGAGTAGCTTCTAAATTGAACAGATAAGCATCAGGCAGTTCATCAAACACTCCTTGTGGTGACTCTCTTGAAGTGATGCGAGAAAGGTGATCTACCTTGAGGTGGGCCCTACCTTTCCTAAAAACCACTTCAAAGTCGTATTCCATTAGTAAGAGGAACCATCTTGCTAAGCACCTTGTATTGCAAGGTTTATTGACCAAATATAATAAATCTTGATGATCAATGAAAAACTTGAACTTTTTGGCCAATAGATAGTGTCTAAACTTCTTCACAGTGTATACCATGCCTAAGCCTTCTCTTTCGATTATTGCATAGTTTTTATCAACTGCATTTAGCTGTCTGCAAGCATATGCTATAGGCAAATCTAGATTTCCTTCACCTATGGGTTGTGCAAGCACACATCCTATTGCATAATTGAATGCATCTACATGGACATTGAATGGTTATTCCAATTAGGTGTGGTTAGTATTGGTGTTGACAAATGTCTCCTCATATGATTGAAGGAATTTTTGCATTTGTCATTCCACTCAAATTTTGCCAACAGAGTGTAAAGAGGTTTAGAGATGATCGCATACATGTGGATAAACTTGCGGCAATATCCACAATGGCCCATAAAGGCTTGTATCTCTTTAACATTCCTTGGCCTTAGAAACTCTATTATGGCTTTAACTTTGTCCTTGTCTGATGATATTCCATTCTTAGAAACAATATGACCTAAGATCTTACCTTGAAGTACCATGAACACACACTTTTTTTGGGTCCAGACACACTCAATATTCTCGACATTTGTTGAAGATGTGTCTAAGCTTGGGGATGTGGTGTTTTCTTTCTTGACAATCAACACATAAATCATCACACATGCCATGCAATATTACATAGGGCTTGGTAAGCCCATGGCATGCATGCCATATACTCATACATGAACTCCATAGCCTACATGAGCCTTTGGAATGTTGCAAGCGCATTGGTGAGTCCAAATGGCATCACACGAAATGTGAAGATTCCCCACTCTGTGGTGAAGACCATTTTGTGTTTATCATCTAGGGCAATGGCTACTTGGTTATAACCTGAAAATCCATCAAGGAAGCTGTAAACTTCCTTGCCTACAACACACTCCAATAAATGTTCAGTGATTGGAAGTGAGTAGCTATCTCTGATCATAGTAGCATTAACTTTTTTAAGCTTAATACATACTCACAACTTTCCGTTCTTCTTGGGCATCACTACAATGGGGGACATCCATTTAGTATGCTCAATCTCATAGGCAAATCCAACTTCAATCAGTTTGTCAATTTCTTCTTTTATTTTAGCTGCATAAGGTCATTATATGTGTAGGGCTTCTATTTGGTGGGCTTGGCATCAACCATCATGGGGATCTTACGAGAACATATTTCCGGATCTACCCCCTTCAGGTCTCTATAGGTCCATGCAAACACATCCCTATATTCCCTTAATAAAGCTACAAGATCTACTTCTTCTTCTTCTACACTTAGGTCTTCTCCTATGTATGTACATTGATCTTTGTTCTCTCCAATGGTTACTTCAATTTTTTTGGTCTTTTCTTTATTATCATATACTTCTCCTATGATGGCCTCTCTCTTCGGCATTCATACCAAAAAACTTTTGTCTGCAACTTCATATTTCTTGAAATTCTCTGGTACTTCAAACAATGATTCCTCCTCTATTTGTTTCGTTGCTTTTCTTTATTTACATTTTTAATGCTTGTGAGAGGGTCTCCTTCTTTTTTGGTGAATACTCCTACATTTTCTAGATAGTTCTCCTCTAAATCAAAGAAACTATCCATCACAATGGACTCTAGATTGTCTTTGTCCTCTTCTTCTTCTATGACATCATTAGATTCATACTCTTCTGGCAAGGGTTCACACATGAACACAGAGATATCATAACCCTCCTCATCACAATGAGGTGTCCACTATTCTTCATTGACAACAATGTCCATGGTGGCTAAGATTTTTGCCCAACCATGAGGCTCAAATCCTAGAAAGATCATCGGTGTGTAGGTTGGGTCTCTCACTAGTCTGGCTCCTTGAGAAGTTCCTTCTTCTCTCACTTTTAGGCACCTTTCCTCTTCCTCAGTGACTTTGCACGTCCATAAGTGAGTATCTTCATGCATCTAGGATGGATCAGAAGAACTTTCAGAATGCACAAAGTTTGAATCTTCTTGCACCTTGTGGATATGATTCCATTGTAGGGGTGGTACATCTCTGAATGTATAATCCCTCAAATTGACCTTGGTTGTAACTCCTAAGTGCTGCAAGTACAAGGAGTTGGTTCCCCAATCTTGTACTATTTGCAGTTGTCATAGGAAGGGTCTTCCTAGGATCATTTCATAGACATTATTTTTGCCAAAGTCACATATAGCAAAGGGATGAAGTGGAGTGGATGGATTTTTGGCACGCGAGGGGTTTTGAGATGCAATGTCTATTATTTTTATTTTTGCATCTCTCAGGCTTTCTTTTAGTTTGGATAACTTTCTAGCCCACTTATGATTGGCCTTCTCCTTGGTATCCTTCCAAGTTCTTGTTCTCCTCTTACTAGGCTCTCATGATTCACTTGACTCTGGTTGTTCAGTTGGTTTAGCCTTCTTTAAGGCATGCCCTAGTGACTGCCTACATCAGAGCCATGCTAACACTACTTGAACTTGAGTCCACCATTAAGCCTACCACATTAATGGGTGTAACCTTGGGTGCACTAGAGGGGTTCCTTGGACAATCTCTCGGGAGATGTTCTTTGTTGCACTCATGACAAAAGCCTTGTATTGTGATGTTCTATCCTTGTCTCAAAGCCAGTGGGTGGGGATATTCATGAATGAAATGGTCACCCTGACATCTAAAACATGGTCCTCTAGGGCTTGTGGTCTCATTTACCTCAATTGGGGCCTAGAGTTAGGATTCATATACATGACATTGGAGTATTCTGGCTCCCAATTTGGTTCCATAGGTAGTGCCTCATATTGATATGGATAAGTCTCACTATGCTCCGGTGACTCTGTGTTATAAGCTTGTGGACTATCTTCATGGGTGTCGTCATAACTTTGGGCATGAGGGTCATCTTTTGAGACCAAAGGGGTCATCGAAACCAATGCTCTATTAGGGTTCTCCTCTACCACTACATACTTAACTGGGATCACATTGGCAGGAGCTGGCGATTAGTTTTCTAAGATTGGTTGTGGCCTATATGGTGCCTGATATTGTTATTGGTATTGAGGTTGATATTGTTGTGGCCTATGACATGTCTATTGGTATTGGTTTTGATACCTACCCTATTATTAAGGTTGCTGATAAGTTTTTCTAATAGCCTGCCTATTGTAGGGACAATCTTGAGTCATTTGGTTTGTGTATTTTCTCTCAATAGTGCAATATGGAGCCTTCAGTTCTCTCATGTTTTGGTTTTGCAATGGGCATATGTTAACCATGTGGTCACCTCCGCAAGTATAACATCACTTCAATGATCTGACCCTAGGTCTTTGTCTATTTTGAACTCCTAGATTCTTGACAACCTACTCAACTATCTCATCTATCTCTGTGGAGGGTCTGGAAGTATGACTAGTAGAACTATCGAAGTCCTTATAGAGTTTGGACAATTCTAATTCCTCACCCAAGTTGTCTTTTATGGCAATAGACATTCTCAAGCATTGATCTAGTGTGATTGGCTCCTTGAGATATACATATGATCTAAGTTTCCTACTTAAAAGTCCATCTAAAAACAAGGAAACTTGTTTTGCTTGTGTAGGTAGTATGGGACATCTTTCCACGTATTGTTTAAATTTGTGTCCTACTAGTTGAACTCTTTCTTGGGGTGTCTGCTTGTAGCTATGGATCAAGGATGATGTGTTATGCTTGATGCCACTCTTGGAAAATTCTACGATGACCGCTTCTAGCAGTTGACCTATATTTTGGTAGTTGCACCTGTTCAGGGGTTGAAACCAAGCTAAGGTAGTACCCTTCAGGGTCAAACCAAATGCCTCAAACTGGCTGAACAAGTCCTCGACCTATTCAGCTCTTAGCACTTTTTTGAACTCGGCCATGTGATCATAAGGATCTCTTAACCCATCAAATTATTTTTTCATTATCTTGACCACTCGAGAGGTTCTACAGATTTTTGGGTACTCTCGTGGTCTAGGTAATGGAAAATCATGTTCATATCTTTGATGCCTTTGTGCTCTATTTCTCTCTCTTTCAGGTCCTTCACTTTCAATTCTTGACTGCTCTCTTCCTAAGGGGTTTGCAAAGCTCACTTCAGGTCTCTGTCTAGCTCTTTCCCTCTCGATTTTATGAGCCTGGGATGATCCTGCAGCTTGGAGGCCATGGGAAACATTAGATCTTGGTGGAGGAAAAATCAATTCACCCTGCCAAGTGTATGCATGCCTGACATGCTCTATTACCAAGAACATTCTCTCCGATGTGTTATCTAGATAGAAACCTTTGTGTGGTATCTCAAGTTCTTTGAACTCGTAGATGGTGATTCCACCTATTTTACTAAGTTGATATGACTTGAATCTCCAAAAATCTTCCTCCATTTCTCTATTCAAAAATAGTTATATGCTTTTGTTGTCTTGGGGAACCCACTCTGGTGTTATCACTATAGTCAAGATGGATTTGCCTCGAGGAGTCTTGGGTTCTCATCTTAGGTCTCCTTGCTCTATGTCTCCTATCTCATTCTCAGGAATGACATTTCCAAACTCATCCGTCTTGTCTCGTAAGATGCTAACCACATACATGGTTCTTTGCTTATCAATATATGAACCATCTTCAAACTTGACCACTGGGTGTTCAAGTCCGAAGGGTTGATCAAGATTTTTGAGTTGGACAACTGATTGCCTCATATCATCCTCATAGATGCATGCACCTAACCGATCGGTCCTAATATACTCTAATTGTGTCTTATAGGGACCTTTTGGTGTCTTTAAATAGGTAGTGCATGAGCTACCTGTGGGTCTCTCCATGCTAAAAGACATTTTTGAATCACTTGTTTTCAAACTTAGCACATAGGGATAATCACTAAGTTGTGCCCATGACCTAGTTGTGTGATTGACACTAGCTTGAGATTATCTGACGCTTTGTCTATCCTGTCCTAGGTGTCTACTTGATCTAAGGTTCATATGCCTTGGTTAAGAGTCCAAAATTTCCTGAGTGCAACCTTGGTGCTAAAAATTGACTAAGGGGGTTAAGAATGCTTACAACCTCAAGCCGCTTCTCCCTTGATCGCACTTGAATGTTCAAGACACGTGTTCCCAAACTTGTTATGCACTTCCCACCTTGCTTTGACACCCTTGAACAAAAGTCCCAAGATTAGATCAAGGTTAACTTTAATTTATTTGACAAACAATTGATTCAAGCATTTTTGAGGACCCATTTTTTCCTTTCTATTGCTGAAAAATTCTCTAGAGCTCCCTTGGCTTCCTAATCCCACTTGAAGGTTAGCCATGTGGGATTTGAAATGAGCTTTTTGATGCACTCTAGAGCTCAAAAAACGGTTTTGGATGAAAAAGTTATGTCAAATCAGGCTTCTGGCAGTCAAAACAGACAAACAAGAAGTTGTGAGAAAATCACAATTTTGACTGAAAATCGTGATCTTGAACCATCCCAAAAATCATGATTTTGATTGAGAATCGTGATCTTGAACAATACCAAAAAACACGATCTTGATTGAGAATCGCATTTTTAAGACACCTTGAAAATCGTAATCTTGACTGAGAATTGCATATTTGAGACACCCTGAAAATCGCGATCTTGAAAATGATATGAAAGTCACAATTTTGAGAATAACTTGAAAATCATGTTTTTCGTGAGAATCGTGTTTTTTCATAAAAATTGTGTTCTTGTTGAAAATCGTGTTTTTGAGACAACTAAAGAATTGCAATTTTGAGCACAACCTGAGAATCATGATTTTAAGAATGACCTAAAAATTGCATTTTCCTGAAGATCGTGTTTTTCCTGAGAATCGTGTTTTTGTTGAAAATCATATTCTTTCTTGAAAATAGTATTTTTTTGTGAATGAGCTGAAAATCACAATCTTAAGAATGACCTAAAAATTGCAATTTTTGAGAATGAATTTAGGTGGGAAATTCCAATACTAAGAAAAACGCTATTTTCAAAAAAATGACTTTTTCACAGAATCATGATTTTCACCACATAATCGCATTTTCCTAAGATTTTTGGTGAGAACTTTGAATTTCAGCACCAAGGCCTGTGTGTTGTGTAGAGGGTCATGAAAATCATAGAAGTTTTCACACACAAGCACTTTGCCTCTCTCTCTCTCTCTCTCTCTCTCTCTCTCTCTCTCTCTCTCTCTCTCTCTCTCTCTCTCTCTCTCTCTCTCTCTCTCTCTCTCTCTCTCTCTCTCTCTCTCTCTCTCTCTCTCTCTCTCTCTCTCTCTCTCTCTCTCTCTCTCTCTCTCTCTCTCTCTCTCTCTCCCCCCTTCTTGCATACCTACGAATGAAAAATGAACTTGATTTCCTTTCTACTATTGTGCACTCTAATAAGTCTATGGACTTAAGTTAGCTTGAGATTGATGAAGGGCTTGTCAATTATAGTAACAATCTCTAGTGGAATGATTAGTCATTTTCTATTCTATGTCGCACCACTGAGAGATGATATGTGATTGTGGTTGAGTATATATAAACCCTTGGCTTTGTCTAGAACAAAAAGTGGTTGAGTGGTCACCACTACAATGTTGGTTGCACCTATTTTAATCAGACCTCTCATTATTTCTTTCATGCCCTTTAAGGGAGATTCTATTTTTTAGCCAATTTCTTTGCTAGATCATATAATGATGAATCTAATTGTACACTAGCACTATTGCTTTGCTTTGAAGACTCCTTTTCTAATATCAAGTTTTCTTCCAAATCAATACACTCTTTAATACATTCATCCACACTAGATGTTCTTTTGATAAACACTAACTTTCACATTTTGTAGTTAATTAGGCCATCTATGAATAATGACAACATCTTTTCTTTGAGAGGTAGTTCTTGAGGTGGACATCTCAAAATGTATTGCTTGAATTGTCCCATGGCTAATATTATAGACTTCAAATCTAATTATTTGAACCTATGGATTAGAGAAGAGGTGCCATGTCTGATTCCTTGCTTTGAGAATTCTTCAATGAACTCATCAATCAATCTATCCAAATCTAGTTCTAAATCCTGAGGGGTTGAAACCAGCTAGAGTAGATCCTTTGAGGGTAAGCCCAAAGGCTTCATATTGAATGACAAATTTTCACAGATAATTTTTTTAAACTTTGCGACATGATCATGAGAGTCTCCATGTCCCTCATATAGATCTCTCATACAATTGCCTATTTGCAAAGGCATTAACAGATGAAATAAAGAAAATAACTCCTCACCTACTATTAATTTTAGATTAAGGAGGATGGAACAAAAGAAATGAAAACATAATGAACTTGATTAGTATGAAAAAACTTACATGAGTTGCTCTAGGAACATGATGACTCCATGTTGAGAGGAAGCACACTCTTGGCAATGGGCTAGAGTGAATTAGCATATGAGGAGTGAAGGGATGCCTTGCTTACATGGATTTTGGGATAATTCCTTTCATGTGGGATAAATGGACATGCATGAGAAGGATTCTAGCTTTGGAGAAAAGGGTGGAGCATGGAACTCTCAACACCCCCTCCATGTGATGACCCTTTTGTTTTTAATGTGGGGGACTAGTGACATATGGGATCACTTAGTCCATTGGGTTTTTAGATCTAAGGACATATGGGATCCAAGTTTGGGACATATGGCATCCCTTGGTTTTCATGGACATATGGCATCCATGTGGTTTTGTATCCATGGACATATGGGATCCATGGTGATGGGACATATGGCATCCCTTGTTATCATTAGTGTCAATGTGAAAGGCTAAATGGCCATCTGACACTTTTGTATATGTTCGTTAATAAAACATATAGTGGCCTGGTCAACCATAGACTTGAAGTTGGATTGCATTTCTATGACCTAAGAAATCTATGTTCAAGGTTTGTGTATTGTGTGTTTTTTGCATATTCTCCAATTAGTTCATGATCTCTCAAATGGCAATGTAATTATTGCTTTTGGAATTTTATGTTGTGGGTTGTATAAGCTCGTAGACTGTGAAAAATATGTGAATGATTCAGCATGTGCAGTACATGATTCTCAGGTGATGTCAGATGCAAAGCTTTGGCATGCACGGTTTGGTCATCTAAATTTTGCTAGTTTCTATGCCTGTAGAAATCTGAAATGGTGTCCTCTTTGCCCAAACTTGAGGCACCTATAGACATTTTTGTGAAGGCTGTATTATGGGCAAAATGCAGCATTCTTTGTTCCCAAAAGATGGTTTAGTTTGAGCTACTCAAAAATTGTAGCTTGTTCACAGTGATGTCTGTGGTCCTATGTGGACACCCTCTTTTGGAAACTATCTTTACTTAGTGACTTTCATTGATGATTTTTCTAGGCATGCATGGGTACATCCATTGAAAGAAAAGTCCGACGTGTTTATGTGCTTCAAGCAATTTCTATTTTTGGTTGAAAATATATCAGCGTGTAAAATGGGCACCCTTCGTCTTGATCGAGGGGAATATATGTCTTCTGATTTTAATGCATTTCTGGCTCAATGTGGGATAAAACATCAATGTATAGTGTCGTATACACCTCAACATAATGGAGTTGTCAAGCGGAAGAATAGTTCACTCATGGAGATGGTGAGGTGTATGGTCAAGAGTCAGGCTTTACCACATAGTTTTTGGCTTGAGTTTGTCGTGTGTAGCATATGTACTTAATAGGTGTCCCACTAAAGCATTATAGTCTATCACTCCATATGAGGCTTGGCATGGTCATAAGCTTTCAAATGGTAAATCATAAGGTTATATATAATCTTGTTTTTATGTGTTCTTCTTTGTATTATTATTTTTTGTATATTTGTTTCCATTTAAGTATGAATAGAAAGTTTTTAAAAAAACTCTATAAATACAGAGAACTCATTCCATTTCACACTTTACAACTTGAGAGAATGGCATGCACCAAGCAGATTGCAAGGAAAGGCCATGTGGTCTATCCTAACCATGTGCAAGGAACTCAATGCCCACCATGATGCAACCCCACGAGAGACATCAAAGTTCTTCCCACACCACTTTTAGGTGTCTCTCACATGATGGCACACCCTTTGACAGTAATCCATCATGAGAACATGAAGTGACAACTCAACAGATGGATTGGACTCAAGAACATCCACATTCAAGGTCTGAAGATGAGCCACCGCATAGGACACCCATCAAGGCAAGGCCCAAACAAGTGGTGAGAAGAAGGGTTCTATTTTTTTCTAATTTGGATCCAAAACCATCATCTAATGAAGAAAGCTACACTCAACCACCATAGAATGAGACACACATTCCAATAATCCATAGGGTAACACATGCAGGCAAGAAACTTCCCCAAGGACAAAGCCGACACACAACTCGACAATAGAATGTGGAAGATGATGTTGGACCTCCAAAGCATGTACATTGAAAAAAAAAAGAATTTCAACCACACTGTAGACCTCAATGACCAGAATCTGATATTCTTCCCAATGCAAGAGCTGACAAAGATGGCAAAGGCATTATAGAGCATTTGCAAAGATAAGAAACTATCAAAACCTAGTTGAATTTCTCATATCATGAAGAGCGTTTCCAAGAGTCGTAAAGGGAGAACTACATAGCTATTGTTGGGGTCTACAAATACAAAGAATAGCACTTGATGCACTCCAAAAGGTAATAGAGGTCTACCTCATCTCCATGCTTGAACATGACAACCTATTTATTATCCATGCAAAGAGAGTAACCATACAAGCCAAACATATTAAGCTAGTAGAAGAATAAGAGGAAATAACCCATGATATTTTTAATTAGTATCTTTTGAGAAACATGTTTTGCAATGTACTTGAATGATAAATGAAATGTTTTGTCTTACCCTATGTTGTCTATTCATCTCTCCATCTCTCTCTCTCTCTCTTTATCTTGTACCTAAGTTTTGAAGAGAGAAGTTAATTTTATCTTTTCATTTTCTTATTCTCTTTCACACACATGCACACACATATATACATATGAAACACACATATGTGCATACTAACATATATACATATAACACACATGAATACACACACATATACACACACACATATGCATACATACATGAGAGAAATTTTGTCCTCGAAAATAAAGCTATATACAAAATTCTAGGAATGTTGATATATTTAGGTAGTGATGTGTGTGAACACTCTAGGACTGTCGGGGCACTTTTTTCCCTCTTTAGGAGGTCTTTTTCCCCCGGCTTGTATATACGCCTATTGCGCTAATGGGCTACTTATCTTTATACATTCTAGTGGTAATACATTCAGCATTGTGTGTTGTGCTCCAAGCTTCTTCTTCTTCCTTGTGTTTTCGCGTGCTTCCGCAGATGTCTAACTCCAACAATTGGTATTAGAGCAGGTCATTGCTTCATCTAGAGTGTTGTCAACACCTCTCCAGTTGCAATCTTAGAATTGAATGAATTTTTTTGAGCATACTCAGGGTGCCGAAATCGCAATCTGAGCTCGATTCGGCCTCCGAATGCACTATCACAGTGCTTGTGCAGGCTATTTTGTCTTTTTGTGCCAAAGGTATATACCATTTTTGGTTTTCCAATATAAGTATCTTGAAGTTTGCTACAAGTTTAGTAGAATTTTTCTAGGCAGTTTTGTTCAACTTTTTGAGATACAATCAATTTTTTGCATCAAGGTATTTTAGTCAGCGACCATCGTTGAAAGCAATGATGTATTCCGTATGTTGGTTGTTGAGGATAAGTTGGATGGTACCAACTACCCATTATGGTCTTATATGATGTTTCATGTATTGGTCGCCAAAGGACTATGGAATATTGTGCACCGTGTTGAAAGACGTCTTGTTACACCTACTAATACAGGTACTGCAAATACTGTGAAGAGATGGATTTCTAGTTGAAGAAGATGAAGTGGTGCTGTAAAAACTTTGCACGACACCAGCCAAATGGAATCCAGAGATATGTAGTGGGCCCTTTTTTCTTGCCAAAGGATGTATTAGACACCCTATGTACCTTGGAAGATCACTCTCAAAAAGTTGAATCAAAATAGATAAGTTGGAGTAGATTCAAGAGCCAAAAACTTGCTATTTATGTTCATACACCTGTCCAAACTTTTGAGGAATTCTCTGGCCACAATAGCAATTAACTTAATTCCTTTTGGGGAACTCTTACTAGCTTAGTAATCTAACAATCAAGAGTTATTTCAACAAAAATGATGGACTACACAAGGAGAAAGATGTTTAGCAAGTGGTAGCATGACCCCGATTTTCCCGAGCTGAACAGTACTCAGACCCGTGAGCATTAAAATGACAATATCTCAAGATTCAAGACTTCAATGCTTATGAACTTTTGTAGGCATATACTTGGCAGTATGATGATTCTAAAAAGAATTCAATAATGGAAAATGATGAAGTACACACTGAGAAATAGGTCTAACAAAATGACTATTTTGAGATAGTGCTAACAAAGAAGTAGAAAATGAGGTGACAGAGTTGACTTTAAATGATCATATCTCACGACTGAAACATCCAATTGCAATGAAAATTGGTGAGAAAATAGTATACTTAAAGAGGTAACTTTACCAACTTAAATAACTAAAAATGATGCACCAAGCTCAGAGAAATCATCTCTGCTATCTAACTGCAAAAACTAAGAGATATGGCAGTGAACAATACACTTCACAAGAACATGAAAATATGAACTCAAACGATCATGAAAATGAAAGTATATTGATTGTAAAATGCAATGGACTTACTGAGACATATGTGTGCCTTGAAACCACACCTTGATATGGCATAAAGCTCAGCTCATGGAGGCCTCTTTTCCATGACTAAAACTGCCATGTATTTATAGTTGATCTTGGGAGCCTAACTTCCTACAATCACTCTCCAATCTATTAGTGATTGATTTGTTTCTCCAACTACCTTCAATCACAAATTCATGGCTTTTCTTTCCCTTTTTGATCAAGTGGACTCAACCACTTTAGGTGCTTTCACTTTTACATCAAGTAAAGACTTCAAAAGTTACAAGAGGTAGTTCACAAGTGAACTTTACATTGTCTTTACTTTAAGGCTTCTTCTAGAACTTTGTGAGACTCAATCCAATACTTAGGCTTGTCATAGACTTGCTCCAAGAGCTCCCCCTCAAGCCAAGTATGCTTGAGGTCTTCAATTGTCCAAGATTACCTGCAAACCAATCATGACTTTGAATTTGCAAAGCTTTGTACCATCCAATGCTTTGGGTAGAATATCTGCACATTGTTGATGAGTGGACACATATGACATTTGAATCTCCTTGCTCACAATCTTCTCTCTTACATAGTGATAATGAAATTCAATATTTTTAGTCATTACATGAAAAATTGGATTAGCAACTAAGTGAATAGAACTCATATTGTCACCAAGAATAGTTGGAGTCCCAAATTCCAATCCAAGATCTTTGAATAGTGTCTTCATCCACATAGCTTCTTGAGTAGCTATAGCAAGACCTCTATATTCAGCTTCAATAGAAGAAAGAGCAATTGTGGGTTGCTTCTTGGATGACCATGAAACAAGTTTTGAACTTGCAAAGGTAAGATAACGTGAGGTGCTCCTTCTGTCTTCCTTGGAGTGAGCCCAATCTGCATCAGAGAACAATTTCAAACTTAAATCAGATACATAAGGGTAATATAGCCCCTCATTCATGGTCCCTTTGAGATATCTAAGTATCCTCTTGGCAACCTCCATATGAGGTTTCCTGGGTGTGTGTATAAATTGACTTAGCACACTCACACTATAACATATATCAACCCTTGTCAATGTGGCATAGTTCAAACTACCCACAAGGCTTTGATAACCTATCACATCTTCTATGAGTTCACCTTCATGTGAGCTCAAATTATGATTAACCTCCATTGGAGTACCTGCAATCTTGCAATTGCATCTTGAATTTTGCCAACATGTCTTTAATGTACTTTCTTTGAGTAAGGAACAAACCATGATATTTGTAGACAACTTCCAATCCTAAGAGTGTAAGTAAGTGAACCTAAATCACTTATCTTGATTTCTTCTCTCATCTTTTCTTTGATTCTCTTCATGCCATCTATATCATTTCTTGCAAGTATAATATCATCTACACACACACACACACACAAATAGATGACTTTAGAATTACTCCTTTTTATGAATAGTGATGGATCTGCCTTGCTAGGTTGAAATCCTTTGTCCTGCAAGAATGAGACAAGCCTGTGATTCCAAGCCCTTGGGGCTTGTTTGAGTCCATATAAATCTTTATTAAGTTTACACACACAATCACGATATATGTGATTCTCAAAACCAGGTGTTTGTGCCATATATACCTCTTCTGTTATCCATCCATTAAGAAATGCATTTTTTACATCCAATTAAAGTATCTTCCAATTCTTGGAAGAGGCAATACTAAGAAAAACCTTGATAGTAGGCATCCTTGCCACAGGAGAGAAGGTCTCCTCATAATCAATTCTTTGAGTTTGTGCAAAGCCTTTTGCCACAAGCCTTGCCTTATACTTGTTAATGGAGCCATCTGAGTTCTTCTTCAATTTGTAGATCCACCTTGAGCCTATCACTTTCATTGATGGAGACTTGGAACCAATTCCCAAGTGTTATTCTCCTCAAGAGCTTCAATTTCTTCTTCCATTGCATGCCTCCATTCTGATTTCTTCTTTGCTTCCTCAAATGTTGAAGGTTCCTCTTGATTTATGTCATGTGCTAGATAGATTGAATGTTTAGTGACTAGAGAAGTATCAAACCCATACCTTTCTAGCTTTCTTTTCTCCCTCATGGACCTTCTTAGGCCATGATGTGATGATTTTGCCTCTTGTCCAAGTTCCTGCATTTTTTCTTTACCTTTAGACTTCCATATTTTGATTTTTTCATACTGGGTTGCTTCATCATCTTCTAAGGTATCCTTCTCTTCAACTTTAAAAGAATTAACCTTAACAAGTTTTGGAAAATCTTCTTCAAGATCATAAGGTGGGTTGACCTTTCTACATGAATCTTCATACCAAGAACTATTCTCGTCAAATACTACATCTCTACTCACGACGAATCCTTTGGTTGTTGGGTTGTATAATCTGTAGCCCTTTTGATTGTTGTCATATCCAATGAATACACACCTTTCTGCATTGGGATCCATCTTGCTTCTAACCTGTGAAGGAACATGAGCAAAAGCAACACATCCAAAAATCTTACAATGATCCAAGCTTTGTCTTCTTCCATTCCAAGACTCATATGGTGTCAAGCCATCAAGTGATTTTGAAGGTAACATATTAATCAAATAAGTGGCTATGGATACAGTCTTATCCCATAAGTAATTAGGTAAGTGATTTTCATTTAGCATAGACCTTGCAGCTTCAACAATTGTCCTATTCCTTCTTTCTGTCACTCCATTTTGCTCATGAGTGTACCTTGTAGTGATCTCTCTTTTGATTCCTCTTTCTTGAAGAAAGGAGTCAAATTCATGGGACAAGTACTCTCCCACTCCATCTTACCTTATCCTTTTTAGTGTTTTACCTGTTTGATTTTCCACAAGAGCCAAATATCTTTTGAAGCATGAAAAGACTTCATCTTTGTGTTTCATAAAGTATAATATAGTCCACCTACTGCAATCATCAATGAAGGAGACATAATACCTTGATCTAGATATTGAAGCATCCTTGCTAGGTCCCCATACATTTGTATGAACCAACTCCAAGAGATCTCCATGCATATATCCTTTCTTCATGAATGGTAACCTCTGAGACTTTCCAAATTGACATGCAGGACACCTATAAATCATGTGTTTTTTTGACAAGTTAGGGAGTCCAAGTACACTTTGGCCCCTGCAAATTTGCTTTAATGATCTTTCACCAATATGTGCTAACCATTTGTGCCATACTTCCAATTCTATGAGTGTCTGACTACCATAGTTAAAGAGAGCAATTTTCCTAGTATCTCGTTAATCAAATTTGAACAATCTACCTGTCTTTTCACCTTTTGCAATTCTTTTGAATCCTTGACTTGGATCTTCAACAAATGCTCCTGTTTTTGTGAACCTGACTTGCAACCCTTTCTCTACTATCTGCCCAACACTTACCAAACTCTTTGTAATGGTAGGGACATAGAGTACCTTACTGAGTAAGTTGATGTTTCCATCAGGTGCTTTGAATATTTTCTCCACAAGGTGTCTTGTATCATCTCCTGTTTGTACCTCATGCTTGTTCCTTGGATATTTTGAATCTGATAGGAGGGCCACATTTCCTGCCACATGATTGGAACAACCTGAATCTATGTAGAAACATGCTCATCAGGTTTACCTTGTGGCATGGCCATATTCATGAATAGCAATGAGTCCTCTTGATTTGAGTCTTCTATGTAGTTATTGAAGTCGCTTCTTCCCCTATTGCCTCCTTGATAGTTTGAATGGTTGTAATTGTTGTGGTTGTCATGATAATTGTTGAGCCTTCCTCTTGAGTGGCCATAACTTCCTCTATTGTAGCCTCTTCCTCTTTGATTCTTGGAGTTCCTAAAGAAATTTTCAGTTATATGATCAGTTAATCCACAAATAGAGCATGAATTAGAGTCTTGGGATCTCCCCCTGCCTTTTGCCTCTACCTCTACCATGTCTTCCTCTACCTGCATAGTTAGCTTGATGTGTACCTGCTTCATCATCCACTTTCTTTCCTCTTCCTTTGTTTCCTTTAGACTTGCTTTTATCAGTATACAAATCTGAAGATTGATTACCTTTGGAGCTTTCTCCATTCTTGATAAGCTTGGCTCTTGAGTAAGTAGTTTTCCTATGAGTGCGTTGAAATCTGGTACATGCATATCCATGTATAGGTCCAAAACTGTGGTGAATGCTTCCCACTTTTCATCTGCCTTCAAGCCATTGATGACCTGCGTTACACTTTGTTCTTCATCTATTACCTCTCCAATGCTTCCCAACTGATCTGCTATGTCCTTGAGCTTTGTGACAAAATTAGTCACATTTTGTTTGGGAGCTTTCTTGAGAGTTGTGAAGTCTATCTATAGTTGATGCTTCCTAGCTTTTGTACTTGAAGAGAAGAAGGCTTCAAGTGCATTCCACACTTCTTGAGATGTTTTACAACTTCTAATGTGAGGCAAAAAAAAATCTAAGATAGAGTTGAGGAGATAAGACCCTGCAAGTGCATCCTTGGAGCACCATGTGCTCAATCTTTTGTGCTCTTCTTGTGTTGGTTGACCTTTGTTCCTAAAACTTGGCATAACTTTATCTCCAGCTATATAACCATAAAAATTCCTTCCTTGAAGATAATTTTCCATCCTTAATGATCAGGCTGAGTAGTTACCTCTATCCAATTTGTCAATAAATGAAGGAAATCCATCTGCCATGTTGTCCAACCTTGCTCTAATACCACTTTGAAGAGATGGATTTGTAGTTGAAGAAGATGAAGTGGTGCTACAA
Source organism: Ceratopteris richardii (assembly GCA_020310875.1). Taxonomy (NCBI): domain Eukaryota; kingdom Viridiplantae; phylum Streptophyta; class Polypodiopsida; order Polypodiales; family Pteridaceae; genus Ceratopteris; species Ceratopteris richardii. The sequence goes on from CM035432.1 coordinate 124,895,815, forward strand.
AAACTTTGCACTACACCAACCAAATGGACTCCAGAGATATGTGGTGGGACCTTTTTGCTTTCCAAAGGATGTATTAGACACCTATGTACCTTGGAAGATCACTCTCAAAAAGTTGAATCAAAATAGATAAGTTGGAGCAGACAAAAACTTGTTATTTATGTTCATACACTTGTCCAAAGTTTTGAACAATTCTCTAGCCACAATAGCAAATAACTTAATTCCTTTTGGGGAACTCTTACTAGCTTAGAAATCTAACAATCAAGAGTTATTTTAACAAAAATTATGGACTAAAAAAGGAGAAAGATGTTTAGCAATTGGTAGCATGACCCTGATTTTCCCGGGCTAAACAGTACTCAGACCGGTGAGCATAAAAATGACAATATCTCAAGATTCAAGAATCCAATGCATACGAAATTTTGTACGCATATACTTAACATTATGATGATTATAACAAGCTTTCAATCATGGAAAATGGTAAAGTAGACACTGAGGAAAAGCTTTGACAAAATGACTATTTTGAGAGAGTACTAACCGAGAAGTAGAAAATGAGGTGACACAGTTGAGTTCAAATGATCATATCTCACGATCGAAACATCCAATTGCAATGAAACTTGTTGAGCATATAGTAGACTTAGAGAGATAACTTTATCAAGTTAAATCACTGAAAATGATGAATCAAGATTATAGAAATCATCTCTGCTATCTGATTGAGAAAACTAAGAGATATGGTAGTGAACAGTACACAATAGCTATTTATGTTCATACACCTGTCCAAACTTTTGAGCAATTCTCTGGCCACAATAGCAATTAACTTAATTCCTTTTGGGGAACTCTTACTAGCTTATTAATCTAACAATCAAGAGTTATTTCAACAAAAATGATGGACTACACAAGGAGAAAGATGTTTAGCAAGTGGTAGCATGACCCTGATTTTCCCGGGTTGAACAGTACTCAGACCCATGAGCATTAAAATGACAATATCTCAAGATTCAAGACTTCAATGCTTATGAAATTTTGCAGGCATATACTTGAAAGTATGATGATTCTAAAAAGAATTCAATCATGGAAAATGATGAAGTACACACTGAGAAATAGTTCTAACAAAGTGACTATTTTGAGATAGTGCTGACAAAGAAGTAGAAAATGAGGTGACACAGTTGACTTTGAATGATCATATCTCACGATTGAAACATCCAATTGCAATGAAAATTGGTGAGAAAATAGTATACTTAAAGAGATAACTTTACCAACTTAAATAACTAAAAATGATGCACCAAGCTCAAAGAAATCATCTCTGCTATCTAACTGCAAAAACTAAGAGATATGGCAGTGAACAGTACACTTCACAAGAACATGAAAATATGAACTCAAACGATCATGAAAATGAAAGTATATTGATTGTAAAATGCAATGGACTTACTGAGACATATGTGTGCCTTGAAACCACACCTTGATATGGCATAAAGCTCAGCTCATGGAGGCCTCTTTTCCATGACTAAAACTGCCATGTATTTATAGTTGATCTTGGGAGCCTAACTTCCTACAATCACTCTCCAATCTGTTAGTGATTGATTTGATTCTCCAAATACCTTCAATCATGAATTCATGGATTTTCTTTCCCTTTTTGATCAAGTGGACTCAACCACTTTAGATGCTTTCACTTGTACATCAAGTAAAGACTTCAAAAGTTACAAGAGGTAGTTCACAAGTGAACTTTACATTGTCTTCACTTTAAAGCTTCTTCGATCACTTTGTGAGACTCAAGCCAATACTTAGGCTTGTCATAGACTTGCTCCAACAAATACAAGTGTTGGAGCTGATGGAGATGGTGTCAAATATTATGATATTCTGTAGATTCCTCTTCGTGCTATTGTTTCTGTTGCACCTACTATAGAGAAAATTCGTTGGGATGGTAAAGATTCTTAGGCACATGCATTGATACCTTTTTCTGTCAAACATGCCATTATCCTCACATTCGCTCTTGAAGAACAGCTAAGGATGCTTGGATACACTTACCACATTGTACCAGGCTAGGAATCATGCTCATGTCGCTTACCTTCGAAAAAAATTGGAGAGTGAGCACATGAATGAAGGTGATTCTATGGATAATTTTCTCACAAAGATCCACGATTTGAAAGAACAATTGATTTTTGTTGATGAAATTATATCTGATAGCTCACTTGTGTAGACCATTTTGAAGGGTCTTCCTGACTCATATAAGAGTTTTGCTTCTACTTTTCATTTGATGATGAAGGGAAATCCAAATGCCTTGTCATTTAAGGAGTTAGTCTCTGTTTTGTTGCAGGAAGACTATTCTAGGTAGAACATGTCTATTATGCATGCTGCAGATCAAGCTTTCCTGGCTAGTTAGAAGGGCAAAAGTAAATGGAGCTCTTCTACTAGTAAGCACAAATCTGCAAATGTTGCATATTCAAAGAAGGAAGACAAAGATGAGAAGAAATCAGAAAAGTAGAAATTGTTTTGCAAATACTATAAAACAAATGACCATGTCATTAAGAGTTGTCCAAAACCGGTTGTTAAAGAGGCAAAGAAGAAAGAGGTTGGAATGCTTGTTGCAGAGGACTCTACACCGAAAAAAAAGTTTGCTAATCTTGTGCAGGAAGAAGAATGGGCGTTTACTACTATTTGCAGTTTTGACCAATCTTCTAATGAGCAGTGCATGTCTATAGTAGACTCAGATGTTTGGTACTTTGATAGTGGGGCGACCAAACATGTTACCTCACAGTGGAGTTTCTTCTCTTCACTCGATCCTACCCCTACAAGCAATACAGTTACATGCACCAACAACTCCTCTTATCTTGTTATGGGAGTTGGTAAGATCATTTTGATTATTGTTGATGGTAGTTCTTTCACTTTGTCACATGCTTTATTTGTGTCAGGGATCAAGAAAAATCTATTATCAGTTTTTGCATTAGTCAAGATTGGCTTGGTTGTGAAAATTATTGATGATAGATGTACAGTTCATGATCTGTCAAATGGAGTCATCATTATTGCTTCTAGCATTTTATGTCATGGGTTGTATAAGGTCGTAGACTGTGAAAGATCTGTAAATAATTCAGCATGTGCAGTACATGATTCTAAGTCTATGTAAGATGCAAAGCTTTGGCATGCATGCTTTGGTCATCTAAATTTTCCTAGTTTGCTACACTTGTAGAAATCTGAAATGGTGTCCTCTTTGCCCAAACTTGAGGCACTTGATAAACATGATGTGAAGGTTTTATTTTGGGCAAAATGCAGTGTTCTTCCTTTCCAAAACATGGTTTCGTTCGAGCTACTCAAAAATTGTAGCTTGTACATAGTGGTGTCTATGGTCCTATGCAAACACCTTCTTTTGGGAACCATCTTTACTCCATGACTTTCATCAATGATTTTTCCAGGCATGCATGGGTATATCCATTGAAGGCAAGTCTGAAGTTTTTTTGTGCTTCCAATAGTTTCTGGTTTTGGTTGAAAATATGTTAGCATGTAAAATGGGCACCCTCTATTCTGATCAAGGGGGGAATATATGTCTTCTGACTTTAATGCATTTCAGGCTAAACATGGGATAAAACATCAGTGTACAATGTCATATACACCTCAACATAATGGAGTTGTTAAAGGAAAGAACAGGTCACTCATGGAGATGGCGAGGTGTGTGGTCAAGAGTCAAGCTTTACCACATAGTTTCTGCTTAATGTTGTTATGTGTACAACATATGTACTAAACAAGTGTCCCACTAAAGCACTGTAGTCTATCACTCCATATGAGGCTTGGCATGGTTGCAAGCCATCTGTTGCTCATCTGCATGTTTTTTATTGTCTGGCATATGCATTAGTGCCTAAACAACATCACAAAAAATTGGATGATAAAAAAGACAAATGTATTTTTGTTGGGTATAATTCTCAAAAGTAAAGGCTATCGTCTATATCATCCACAAACTAAACGCATTCTGGTTAGCCGTGATGTTGTTTTTGTGGAAGATGTTATTCCACCATTGCTGCCTCGTTTTATAGGTGGACAGTCTAGTGTTGGTCCTAATGAGGCAACTTCTCAACCTTTGTAGGTTTCATGTGATGATGCAGATCATTCCATTTCTGATGCATAGTTACATGATGCACTTGTTGATGAGAGAGCTGATATTGAGCAAGCAAAAACTATGCCAAAATGGCTGGTGCAGACCTTGCATGACAGCAAATTAGATGAACCTTTGTCATATCGTACTCGATCAGGCTCTCATAGTTCCTCTTTTGCATCAGATTGCTATGTTATGGCTGCCTCTAGTCTCTGTGATGAGACTGAACATGTTTCATTTGATGAAGCACAAAATTTTGAACATTAGATGGCTACAATGCAATCTGAATATGATGCTATCATGAAAAATCGTACTTGATCTTTATGTGACTTGCCTCTCGGGAAGAAGGCCATTGACACTAAGTGGGTATACAAGCTGAAGTGTAAACCTAATGGAACACTTGGGAGGTATAAAGCTACGCTGGTTGCAAAGGGTTATGCACAGGAAAGAGGCACTGATTTTTATGAAACCTTTGCTCCTACTTGTCGAATGACTATTGTTCATAGCATCTGTGCACTTGCAGCTCATCATGGTTGGAATGTACATCTGTTGGACATTAAAATAGCATTTCTGAATGGTGACTTGCATGAAGAAGTGTATGTTTTCAGCCCCGTGGCTTTGTGCAAAAACGGCATGAAAACTAGGTGTGCAGGTTAAAGAAGGCATTATATGGTTTAAAGTAAGCACCACGTGCTTGGTATGAAAAGACACATGCCTATCTCATTGCACATGGTTTTGAGAACACTCCAACTGAAAGCACCTTATATGTTAAGCATGCTAATGATGTGATTCTGATCATTGTGGTGTATGTTGATGACATGCTTCTCACTGGTCCTCATGACACACATTGTTATAAATTGTTGGAGTGTTAAATTATTAATGTATTAATGTGTTTTTTATGTTTTTGATATAGCAGTTGAAGGTTCGTGAGGAGTGTGCAAGGCATGAAAGGGCGGACGTCAATAATCTGAATTATAATTTATTTAGTTTGTAAATAAACCCGCGTAGAAGGTTCTATTGTTAGAAACAGATAGAAAAGTAATGGTTAAAATAAGGGTCGTTATAGACCACGGTTTTTGTTATTGAAAGCAATGGCTTTCTGTAAAAGTTACCAACTTTTAGTTTCACACTTGCTTTTCGAAGCCGCTCTCATGTAACCACTCTTTTCAACGTAATCAAAAATTCCTATAAATACATGCACTCTGTGGACTGTCGAAACAGAGTGCATGGGGGGAGATTGCACCCAATAATGCATTCTGTCTCGTCTCTTGTTGTGTCTATTTTTCTATGTGTTTTCAGCATCCGTGACCTCTATATGCACATGAGTTAAGATCCTGACAACAGTGGTATGAGAGCTCTACACACGTCAATACAGAGGGGTCTGTTTTGGCTGTTCTCTATTCACGATTCTGATTCGGATTTCAATTTCATCTCCATCTCCGTCTCCATTTTCGTTTTCGTTTCCGTTTCCGTTTCTGGTTCCTGTTCCTGTTTCAGTTTCTAGTTTCTATTTTTGTTTTTGTTCCAGTTTCAAAACCAGAACCTATGTTTACACCTATGTTTGCTCCTTCGCTTACTCCATTTGCTCCTTCGGCTTTACTCCAAGGCGTTGACTAAGGCATAGAACTTAGGCATAACGTAAAGCATAACTAAGGCATTACTTTGGCATCTTTGGCACCCAAGGCTCCCTTGGTGACCATTGGCTATGCGTGAGCCAATTTTAATGTATGAGTGGCAATAAGGACTTTTAGATTCACCAAGGTGGGAGGATTTGAACCCACAACCTCATCCACACAAGGAAAGTGCTTTACCACTACACTCTCTCTTAGTGTTGACACTCAAGTTCTCTTCTCTTATATTTAACATAACTTGCAGTTTTTTATTACTTTTTCAAGGTGGCATGGCGCAACACGATGCGGCACATGTTGGAGTTAGACGTCTGCAGAAGCACGCAAACAGCACAAGGCGTATATACAATCCGGGGGAAAAAAACCTCCTAAAGAGGGAAAAAAGTGCCGCGGTGGTCCTAGTGTGTTCACACACATCACTACCTACATATATCAACAAATCCCCCCTGGGAGTGATGCGGTGAACAAGGAGCCGGCACTCATGTATAAGGAAGTGACAAGCTATGTGGAAATCACTCCACAAAAGGAAGTAAGCCCAAAGCTTTGCGGAAAGCTTCAAACTTCTCCCTAGGCAGAGCCTTCGTGAAAAGGTCTGCAATGTTCTCCTGCGTGGGCACATATGCCAAGTTGATCTCCCTAGCATAGAACCTCTCCCTCACATAGTGATAATGCACCTCAATGTGCTTAGTGCGAGCATGGAACACAGGGTTCCTCGCAACTGCCAATGCGCTCTAACTGTCAGTGAAGATAGTGGTGGCAGAAGGCTGGCCAACACCCAAATCAGCCATAAGGCGTCTGAGCCACACACACTCAACAGTCGTTGTGAAAGATGCCCTATACTCAGCCTCACAATTGGAAGTGGCCACAGTAGGCTGCTTCTTGCTCAACCAAGATATACATGAGCTACCAAGAATGAAGCAAAAACCACTAGTGGACACACGAGTGTCATAGCAACCAGCCCAATCTGAGTCAGAAAAAGCATGCAAATCTAGTGGTAGTGATCCCCCCTTAGCATAAAACAACCCAAGTATCCGAGTACCACTCAAGTAGCGAAAGATGCGCTTAATCGCCTTCCAATGTGTGACTCTTGGGCAATGCATAAACCTGCTCATCTGTGAGACAGCAAACTGAATATCTGGCCGAGTAATCCATAGGTAAATCAAGCATCCAACAGCCTGCTGATAGAGAACAGCATCAAATGCATCTCCAACATCATGAAGACTCAATCATAAACCCGTCTCCGTAGGAGTGGCAATAGGCTTACAGTTTGCAAGGCCAAAATGCTGCAATAATATGTCAATATATTTCGTTTGACACAAAGCCATTCCACCATCAACTTGCATTAACGGAATGCCCAAATAGTGATGCAAATGCCCAAAATCAGACATCTCAAATGAGGCATGCAAATCAGCCTTGAAATCAGCAATATGCTTCTCAATAGGACCAGTGAGTAGCATGTCGTCAACATAGACAACAATGATTAGAAGCACATCATTAGCATGCTTAACATATAAGGTGCTTTCAGTTGGACTGTTCTCAAAACCATGTGCAACGAGATAGGCATGTATCTTCTCATACCAAGCACGTGGTGCTTGCTTTAGACCATATAATGCCTTCTTTAACCTGCACACCTGGTTTTCATGCCCTGTCTGCACAAAGCCACGGGGCTGAAAAACATACACTTCTTCATGCAAGTCACCATTCACAAATGTTGTTTTAATGTCCAACTGATGCACATTCCAACCATGATGGGCTGCAAGTGCACAAATGCTCCGAACTGTAGTCATACGGCATGTAGGTGCAAAGTTCTCATCAAAATCAATGCCTCTTTCCTGCGCATAACCCTTTGCAACAAGCCTAGCCTTATACCTGTCAACTGTACCATCAGGTTTACACTTCAGCTCGTATACCCACTTAGTGCCAATGGCCTTCTTGCCAAGAGGCAAGTCACATAAAGACCATGTACCATTCTTCATTATAGCATCATATTCACATTGCATAGCAGCCATCCAATTTTCTGAATTCTATGCTTCATCAAAAGAAACAGGCTCATTCTCATCATAGAGACTAGACGCAGCCATAGCATAGCAATCTGATGCAAAGGAGGCACTATGAGAGCCTAAACGAGTACGATATGACAAAGGTGCATCTAATTTGCTTTCACGCAAAGTTTGCACCAGCCATTTTGGCATAGTTTTTGCCTCCTCAATATCAGGTCTCTCATCAACAAGTGCATCATGTAAATCTGCATCAGAAATGGAATGATTTGCATCATCATATGAAACCTGCAAAGGCTGAGAAGTTGCCTCATTAGGACCAACACTAGACTGTCCACCTGTAAAAAGAGCATCAAAGTATCATACATGTCTTTGGAGCTAACAGATGTCTCCTTAGTACATGAAAGCAATGGCTGAATAGCATCTTCCACAAAGAACATCACGGCTAACCAGAATGCGTTTAGTCTGTGGATGATACAGACGATAGCCTTTACTTTCAGAACTGTACCCAACAAAAATACATTTTACTGCCTTATCATCCAATTTTCTGCGACATTGTTCAGGCACTAGTGCATATGCCAGACAACCAAAAACACGCAGATGAGCAACAGATGGCTTGTGGTCATGCCAAGCCTCATATGGAGTGATAGACTGTAGCGCTTTAGTGGGACACCTGTTCAGTACATATGTTGCACACATGACAGCCCCAAGCCAAAAACTATGTGGTAAAGCCTGACTCTTGACCATGCACCTCGCCATCTCCATGAGTGACCTATTCTTTTGTTCAGAAACTCCTTTGACACCATCTTCATCAGCTCCAGTACCTGTATTTATAGTACCTGTTGTTACAGTTGTGACAGGACGTCTTTCAACACCCTGCACAATGTTCCACAATCCTTTTGCAACCAATACATGTCGCATCATATAAGCCCATAATGGGTAGTTGGTACCATCCAACTTATCCTCAACAGCCAACATACAGAATACATCACTGCTTTCAGCCATGGCCGGTGACTAAAATACCTTGATGCAGAAAATTGACTGTATCTCAAAAAGTTGAACAAAACTGCCCAAACGAATTCTGCTAGACCTGTAGCAGACTTCGAGACGCTTATACTGGCGAACAAAAATTGGTATATAACTTTGGCACAAAAAGAAGAAATAGCCTACACAAGCACTGTGATAGTGCGTTCGGAGGCCGAAACGAGCTCAGATCGCGTTTTTGGCACCACACAGCAAAGCTGTTTTGATCTCTGAAACACCCTGAGTATGCTCACCAAATTTCATGCGAATCTGAGACTGCAAACGGAGGAGTGTCGACAACGCCCTAGATGAAGCAACGACCTGCTCTAATACCAATTGTTGGAGTTAGATGTCTATGAAAGAACGCGAACAGCACAAGGAAGAAGAAGAAGCTTAGATCACAACACACAATACTGAATGTATTACTAGAGAATGTACAAAGATAAGTAGCCCATTAGGGCAAATAGGCATATATACAAGCCGGGGGAAAAAAACCTCCTAAAGAGGGAAAAAAGTGCCCCGGTGGTCCTAGTGTGTTCACACACATCACTACCTAAATATATCAACAGCACGTCTCAGGGTACATCCTGTCAGGGTACACTTCTCAGGGTACACCAGGGTACATCCAGACATGGTACATCCTATCAGGGTACATCAGGGTACATCCAGACAGGGTACATTCTGCTAGGGTATATTTCCTGAGGGTACATCCCAAGAGGGAAGCACTAGATTGAGGGTCCAAGATAACTTGTTTGGGTGAGAATTAGGTTCAAGAGATTAAGGGTGAGAGCAAGGAAAGTTTGTAGCAAGAGGGTTTTGTTCTTTTCATACCCATGGACCCTAGATTATGTCAGCATCACACAGATAATATTAATAACTTAACATCTCCATGAACATTTACATGTGTTTTACATGGAACATGCTTATTTTTTTCAGTGATGGAACATGTGATTGGTTATCCATGTTTATTATTTTATCAACTGAGGTCAATTGCTTTTTCAACTGAGGGGCATGTTATAACTTATGGAATATGTTGAACAATGCATTGTTGGAGTGTTAAATTATTAATGTATTAATGTGTTTTTGATGTTTTTGATATAGCAGTTGAAGGTTCGTGAGGAGTGTGCGAGGCGTGAAAGGGCGGACATCAATAACCCGAATTATAATTTATTTAGTTTGTAAATAAACCCACATAGAAGGTTCTATTGTTAGAAATAGTTAGAAAAGTAATGGTTAAAATAAGGGTCATTGTAGACTGTGGTTTTTATTATTGAAAGCAATGGCTTTCTGTAAAAGTTACCAACTTTTAGTTTCACGCTTGCTTTTCGAAGCCGCTCTCATGTAACCACTCTTTTCGATGTAATCAAAGATTCCTATAAATACATGCACTCTGTGGGCTGTCAAAACAGAGTGCATGGGGGGAGATTGCACCCAATACTGTGTTCTGCCTCATCTCTTGTTGTGTCTATTTTTCTGTGTGTTTTCAGCATTCGTAACCTCTATATGCACCTGAGTTAAGATCCTGACTACACACATATTGTTGATTTTAAGGCTGATTTGTATGCCTCATTTGAGATGTCTGATTTGGGGCATTTGCATCCCTATTTGGGCATTCAATTTATGCAAGTTGATGGTGGAATGGATTTGTGTCAAACGAAATATATTGACACATGATTGTAGCATTTTTGGCCTTGAAGACTATAATCCTATTGCCAGTCCTATGGAGACAGGTTTACGATTGAGTCTTCATGATGCTGGAGATGCATTTGATGTTGTTCTCTATCAGCAAGCTATTGGATGCTTGATTTACTTATGCATTACTCAGCCAGATATTCAATTTGTTGTCTCACAGATGAGCATGTTTATGCATTGCCCAAGTATTAAGCATTGGCAAGTGGTTAAGCACATCTTTCACTACTTCAGTGGTACCCGACTACTTGGATTGTTTTATCCAAAGGGGGGATCACTACTGCCAGATTTTCATGCTTTTTTTTACAGTGATTGGGTTGGTTGCTGTGACACTCGTGTGTCCAATAGTGGTTTTTGCTTTATGCTTGGTAGCTCATGCATATCTTGGTTGAGCAAGAAGAAGCCTACTATGGCCACTTCGAGTTGTGAGGTTGAGTATAGGGCAGCTTTCATAGTGACTGTTGAGTGTGTGTAGCTCAGATGCCTTATGGTTGATTTGGGTGTTGGTCAGTCTTTTGCCACCACCATCTTCACTGACAGTCAGAGCGCATTGACAGTTGCAAGGAACCCTATGTTCCATGCTCGCACTAAGCATATTGAGGTGCATTATCATTATGTGAGGGAGAGGTTCTCTACTGGGGAGATCAGCTTGACATATGTGCCCACACGATCACCTTGGCATATGTGCCCACGCAGGAGAACATTGTAGAACTTTTTACAAAGGCTCTACCTAGGGAGAAGTTTGAAGCTTTTTGCAAATATTTGGGCTTACTTCCTTTTGTGGATTGATTCCACATAGCTTGGCACTTTCTTATACATGAGTGCCAGCTCCTTGTTCACTGCCGAGGTAATGATCCCCCTTCATCTTCAGATACATATGCATGGAAAAGAGATCCTCATCCCTTGGTCTGCAAACCCCATAGTACTTCATATAATCTGCCCACACCACCACTAGCTCCTCATATTATTTCCACTCCACATGCATCATCCCCCACACAAATCCCTTCACCATTTATGTCATCTTCCATTCAAACTCATACAACTACACATGTATCACCTATTCACATACCTCCTCCTATGCAATTGCCAAACATATCTGCCCCCACCATCTTGGTTACCTTGTCTTACTCACACATTCATTCCACATCCACCCAACCCATGCATTCTAACACACCTCCACTCGCACCTTGTTCTTCCACTTATGCACTCTCAACATTAGAAAACATCCACATAGCTAATATTCATGCAAGAAACACATTAGAATATCTCATGCAAATCCATGACTATCACAAAGAGATCTCTTCATTTACAAGAGTGGCAAACCAACAAGTCCTTCAGCTTCAAGGAAGGATCACAGACTTAGAAGAATGCAAGAAGAAACTAGAGCAGAATAACAATAAAGTTAAAGAGAAGAATGAGAAGTTATGGAAAGAAACAGTGCTCTACAAAGATGTCCATGACAAAGCAAAAAATCTCTTTATGGCGGCCCAAAATGCACCCTGGTTGGTATTGATGGTGGATAACATTTGTATTGGAAATCTTTTTTCTAGTTACTTCCTCTTGTAAGAAGCATGTGTTGCATTTTACTTGCAAATATCTCCATTTTTTCTATATTATCTTTCACTTATAGAATTATTTAAAAAAAAAGAGACGAAAAAAAGAAGAAGAAATAAAGAAGAAAAGAAGAGGAAAAAAAGAAACAAAAAAAGAAGAAGGAATAAAAGTTCTATTTTTCTCAGAGGATGGAGAATGTCTAAGTGGTGGGCAACCTGTAGTGGGGTACTCTGATACACCCCTAAAATAATGTATCTTATGTTTTGCTTTTTGAGATGCAAAAGTCAATTACAAGAAATGTTACCTCGATTTCAAGCAAGAGGAGAAGGAGAAGAAGTAAAGAGCATTGAGATGAAGAAAAGGGGATCCAGCTCATCAGTTCATGAAGAGGCAAAATTCCCAATCTCCTAAATTTCCTAATTTCCTACTTCACCAGTTTCCTAAGTTGCCTAATTTGCCATTTCACCAATTTCCTAAGTTGCCTAATTTTCTACTTCACCAATTTCCTAAGCTACCTAATTTCCCATTCACCAATTTCCTAAGTTGCCTAGTTTCCATTTCACCAATTTTCTAAGTTGCCTAATTTCCCATTTCACCAATTCCCTAAGTAGTCTAAATTTCTAAGTTGGCCAATTTCTCAAAGTAGCTATCTATTTTCTTTTAGTCGACTGTTTATCATTTCAAAAGTTGTCCTTTTTTCCAAGTTTAGTCAAATTATCTCAAAAGTTCACCATTTTTATGAAATTAGTCTACTTACTTCAAAAGTTGCCCATTTTTGTAAAGTAGTCTATTTTTTAAAAGAAAATGGTCTACTTTTAATTTATTCTACTATTTCACTTGAAAAAGCGACTAGATTTCCCATATCTTCACATGGACTAAATTTTTAGCCACTTGCGCACAGAGGATCATGGATGGTGGATGGTGCCGAATACCAAAATTTGGAAGATAGCGATGACGCAAGAAAAGTGGACGAAGAAGGAAGTTTCCAGAGTAGCGAAATTGTCAATTAGCAAATAAGAAACTAATTTTTTCCCATTTGCTACCTTTGACTTCCAAAAAAACTATATAAGAAGATCTCTCCATCAAAGAAGAACAAGCTCAAAGAGAGACTAGAGGAAGGAATGCACAAATGAAGCATTGCCTTCACTTTGTGCGTGTAGAGCTCTTAGCTTATCACTAATACTTCACTTGGTAGAATTGGAATCAGCTAGCTTAGCACTGTGACACTACAAGAATAACAGGGGTGTAGCAATGCCCGCGATTGAAAAAAAAAGCAAGGATCATCGCTTATGTGATGCTTCTTTAAAAAAGCATCGCATAAGCAACATCCCCAAAAAAACAACCAAAAAAATAAATCGGAGCCATCGCATAGATGATGTTTACCATCACTTATGCGACGTTGATGCCGAGCATCGCTATGAGCATCAAAGTCTTGCGATGCTTATAGTGATGCAAGCAAACTGCTTGCGATGCTTTGGTGTCGCATAAGTGACGGTAAGGGAATTTTTTTAAAAAAAAGAGCTTTTTCTTGGCACATTTATTCTCGGATCAAGCTTTGCAAAAAAATGAGTGACCCCAAAGAGTGAAGAGTGAAGAGCGAGCAAGCGACCAAGGTAGGCACGTATATACAAACACATACATACACACATATGCATACACACACATGCACATACATACACACATATGCATATACACACATACATACACATATACACATATACACACATACATACACACATATACACACACATATACATACATGCATATACACAAACATACACACATATACACACACATATACACATACACACACACATATACACACACATACATACACACATATACATACACACATACACATATATACAGTTATACACACATATACATATATAAACACATATACACACACATATACATACAGACATATACACACACATACAGCATACATACACACACACATACACACATATATAACACACACATATACATATTTATATACACATATGCACACATATACACACACATACATACACACATATAGACACATGCATACATTCACACATATACAAACACACATATACACATACACACACATACATACACACGTATATACATATACAAACACATACATATACACATATACACAAATATACACACACATACACACACATATATATACACACATATACATAGACATATATACACACACACATATGCACTCACATACATACACACATATACATACACATAAATATACATAGATACACATATACACACATATACACACATACATATACACACATACACATATAGATACTTGCACATATACATAAATACACATAGACACTCACGTGCATGCATACACACATATGCTTACACACATACATAAACACATGCATATATATAGACACACATGCATACACAAACATACATACACACATATGCACATATGCACACACAAACATACTATACAAATACATGCATACACACATGCATACACACACATACACACACATATACACACATGCATACACTATAAATACATATGCATACACACACATACATATATACATGCACACACATATACATACACCCACATATACATACACACACACAGACACACACATACACATACACAAACATGGAGAACACACAAAGTTGGACGGTACCAATTACCCATTATGGGCTTATATGATGCATCATGTATTGGTTGCAAAAGGATTGTAGAATATTGTGTAGGGTGTTGAAAAATGTCCTATTACACTTGCAAACACAGTTGTTGAAGGTGATGCAAATGGTGTTGAAGATGATGATACTCTTCATGTTCTTGTTCATGTTGCGGTTCTTGTTGCACCTACTATGGAGTGAATTCTTTGGGATGGCAGAGATGCTTAAGCACATGCATTCATAGCCTTGTCTGTCAAACATGCCATTATTCCTCACATCCACTCTTGTGTTGATTGTGTTGCTTACCTCCAAAAACTATTGGAGAGTGAGCACATGAATGAAGGAGATTCCATGGATAGTTTTCTGACAAAGATCAAAGATTTGAAGGAACAGTTGATTTTTGTTGATGAAGTCTTGCTTGACAATTCACTTGTGCAAACTCTTCTGAATGGTCTTCCTGATTCATATAAAAGTTTTGCTTCTACTCTTTGTTTGATGATGAAAGGAAATCCAAGTGCCTTAGCATCTGAGGAGTTAGTCTCTGTTCTGTTGTAGGAAGATCAGTTTAGGCAGAACAGCTCCATTACGCATGTTGCAGATCAAGCTTTCCTGGCTAGTCAGAAGGGCAAAGGTAAATGCATCTCTTCTACTAGTAAGCAGAAATCAGCTAATTCTGCACAATCAAAGAAGGATGACACACATGAGAAGAAAACAAAAAAACAAAAATTGTTTTGCAAATACAGTAAAGGAAATGATCATGTCATAAAGAGTTGTCCAAAACTGGTTGCTAAAGAGGCAAGGAAGAAAGAGGCTGGAATGGTTGTTGTAGAGGCCTCTACACCCAAAACTGAGTCTGCTAATCTTGTGTACAATGAAGAATGGGAATTTACCACTGTTTGCAGTTATGAACATCTTCTAATGAACAATGTATGTCCGCACTAGACCCAGATGTTTGGTACTTTGAGAGTGGGGCAACCAAACATATTACCTCACAGCAGAGTTTCTTCACTTCACTCGAGCCTTCCCCTACAGAGAATATTGTCACATGTGCCAACAACTCCTCTTATCCTATCATGGGAGTTGGTAAGATCATCTTGACTACCGCTGATGGTAATTCTTTTACATTATTAGATGCTTTATTTGTGCCAAGGATCAAGAAGAATATATTATCTGTTTCAGCTTTACCCAAGATTAGATTGGTTGTGAAATTTGTTGATGATAGATGTACAGTTCATGTGTCAAATGGCAATGTCATTATTGCTTTTGGCATTTTATGTCATGGTCTATATAAGCTCATAGACTATGAAAAACCTGTGAATGAATCAGCATGTGCAATACATGATTCTCAGGCTATGTCATATGCAAAGCTTTGGCATGCACGCTTTGGTCATTTGAATTATGCTAGTTTGCTACGCCTGCAGAAATCTGATATGGTGTCCTCTTTGCCCAAACTTGAGCCACCCGATAAACATGTCTGTGAAGGCTGTATTTTGGGCAAAATGCAATATTCCTCGCTCCCAAAAGATGGTTCAGTTGGAGCTACTCAAAAATTGCAACTTGTTCACAATGATGTTTGTGGTCCTATGCAGACACCCTCTTTTGGAAGTTATCTTTACTTCATGACTTTCATTGATGATTTTTCCAAGCATGCATGGGTATATCCATTGAAAGCAAATGTGTTTATGTGCTTCAAAGAGTTTTTGGTTTTGGATGAAAATATGTCCGCATGTGAAATCACCCTTCATTCTGATCGGGGGGGGGGGGATATACGTCTTCTGACTTTAATGCACTTTTTGCTGAACGTGCGATAAAACATCAATGTACAGTGCCATATACAACTCAAAAGAATGGAGTTGTTGAACCGAAGAACAGTTCACTCATGGAGATGGTGAGGTGTATGGTCAAGAGTCAGGCTTTACCACAGTCTCTAGCTTGAGGTTGTTATGTGTGCAGCATATGCACTTAAAAGGTGTCCCACTAAAGCTCCATATGAGGCTTGGCATGGTCGCAAGCCATCTGTTTCTCACATGTGTGTTTTTTGTTGTCTAGCATATGCATTAATGCCTAAACAACAACATAGGAAATTTGGATGATAAAGCAGTGAAATGTATTTTTGTTGGGTATAGTTTTGAAACCAAAGGCTATCATCTGTATTGTCCACAGACTCGACACATTTTGGTTAGCCATGATGTTGTTTTTGTGGAAGATGCTATTCAGCCATTACTTTCATATACTAAGGAGACATCAGTTAGATCCAAAGACATGTATGACACTTTGCTGCCTCTTTTTATAGGTGGATACTCTAGTGCTAGTCCTAATGAGGCAACTTCTCAACATTTACAGGTTTCATATGATGATGGAGATCATTCCATTTCTTATGCAGATTTACATCATGCACTTGTGGATGAGAGAGTTGATATTGAGGAGGCAAAAATTATGCCAAAATGGCTCGTGCAGACTTTGCATGACAATAAATTAGATGCACCTCTATCATATCGTACTCATTATGGCTCTCATAGTGCTTCTTTTGCATTAGATTGCTATGCTATGGCTGCCTCTGGTTTGTGTGATGAGAATGAGCCTGCTTCATTTGATGAAGCACAAAATTTGGAAAATTGGATGGCTGCTATGCAATCAGAATATGATGCTATCATGAAAAATGGTACCTGTTCCTTATGTGACTTGCCTTCTTGCAAAAAAGCCATTGGCATTAAATGGGTATACAAGTTGAAGCGTAAGCCTAATGGAGCATTTGATAGGTATAAAGCTAGGGTTGTTTCAAAGGGTTATGCTCAGGAAAGAGGCATTGATTTTGATGAGACCTTTTCTCCTAATGCCGAATGACTACTATTCGTAGCATCTGTGCACTTGCAACTCATCATGGTTGGAATGTACATCAGTTGGACATTAAAACTGCGTTTATGAATGTGATTTGCATGAAGAAGTGTATGTTTTTTAGCCCCGTGGCTATGTGCAGAAAGGGCATGAAAACCAAGTGTGCAACTTGAAAAAGGCATTATATGGTTTGAAGCAAGCAGCATGTGCTTGGTATACAAAGATACATGTCTACCTAATTGCACGGTTTTGAGAACAATCCAACAAAGAGCACCTTATATGTTAAGCGTGCTAATGATGTGCTTCTGAGCATTGTTGTGTATGTGGATGAAACGCTACTCACTGGTCCTCATGAGAATCTTATTGGTGATTTTAAGCCTGATTTGCATGCCTCATTTGAGATGTCAGATTTGGGGCATTTTTGCATCATTATTTGGGCATTCAATTCACGCAAGTTGATGGAAAAATAGCTTTGTGTCAAACAAAATATATTGACATATTATTGTAGTGTTTTGGCCTTGAAGACTGCAAACCTATTGCCACTCCTATGGAGATAGGTTTATGATTGAGTCTTCATGATGTTGGAGATGCATTTGATGTTGTTCTCTATCAGCAAGCTATTGGATGCTTGATTTACTTATGCATTACTCACCCAGATATTCCTTTTTTGTCTCACAAATGAGCAGGTTTATGCATTGACCAAGTGTCAAGCATTGGCAAGCGACAGGCGGTTAAGCGCATCTTTCACTACTTGAGTGATGCCCGACTACTTGGATTGTTTTATCCCAAGGGGGATCACTACTGCCAAATTTACATGCTTTTTTTTACTCTGATTGGGCTCATTGTTGTGACACTCGTGTGTCCACCAATGCTCTTTGCTTCATGCTTGGTAGCTCATGCATATCTTGGTTGAGCAAGAAGCAGCCTATTGTGGCCACTTCTAGTTGTGAGGCTGAGTATAGGGTAGCTTTCATGCATATGTGCCCACACAAGAGAACATTGCAGACCTTTTCACAAAGGCTCTGCCTAGGGAGAAATTTGAAGCTTTCCGCAAAGCTTTGGGCTTACTTCCTTTTGTGGATTGATTCCACATAGCTTGGCACTTCCTTATACATGAGTGCAAGCTCCTTGTTCACCGCATCACTCCCAAGGGGGATTCATTGATATATTTAGGTAATGATGTGTACAAACACACTAGGACCACCGGGGCACTTTTTTCCCTCTATAGGAGATTCTTTTTTCCTCGGCTTGTATATACATTATAACCCTAATGGGTCAGTTATCTTTGTACACTCTAGTGGTAATACATCAATATTGTGTATTCTGCTCCAAGCTTCTTCTTCTTCCTTGTGTTCGCATGCTTTCACAGACCTCAAACTCCAACAATAAATTGGTTCATAAAAATGAGTAAACAAATAATCATTTAATGTGATAAATACAACCACATCCACACAATAGAAAAAAAATAGAAGTCTTGAAATTTTAAAATTGTAATATTACCATGGCAAAAATCAATGATTGGGAAATCTATACATCATATCGAGATCAAAAAGTTTTACAATTTTAATTTCTTGCATGTGCATGAAATCTTGAGGTAAAGGAAGGATTATGAGAATGAAAAATGGATTATGTGTACCCTCGAGTACTCAGGTAGTACATGAGTTGTGACAATGAAAGTTGAGTTCCATCTACACTCCATTCAGGAAGGACTTCAATTTTATCCTCCAATCTCTTTCCTATCTGTAGACAAATAAAAAACTTCA
This sequence comes from Ceratopteris richardii, assembly GCA_020310875.1. Taxonomy (NCBI): domain Eukaryota; kingdom Viridiplantae; phylum Streptophyta; class Polypodiopsida; order Polypodiales; family Pteridaceae; genus Ceratopteris; species Ceratopteris richardii. The sequence goes on from CM035432.1 coordinate 124,915,043, forward strand.
AACATCTTATTTGAGTATAATAATTTGTATAAACAAAAGAAAAAGTATCATAGATCTCTTACCTTATGCCCTTATATTCTGAACTTGGATTGATGTAGATCATCAAATCCGATTATTAACAAATGTTCTCTCACATTGGCAAGGGTCCAATGATGATTCACTAAAATGACTTCCATTTCGTTGTTGGGCAAACTTATCTTAATTTCAAATGAAATTAAAGAACCCTCTAAACTTTGTAATGATATCCATTCACCAAGCTTACACATCCAACGATCATAGCAGAATCTAATGTACAATGACGTATGGTGTTTCAAATATCAAAATCCTATGTGTGTTGCATCAATTTTACAAAGGTATCTATCCCCTTTGGTGCATCATTCTAGAAGTCCCCAATTCACATAGTAAATCCTTCACTTGCTCATATGTGATATCTTTACACATGAACACTGTGGAAGTCTCTATAGCCATGAATGTCTGAAATAGATGTACAAAACAATGAGCAAGAACACACCAATGTAATCCTACACATATAGAAACTCATATGAATCAAACAATCATGTATATCGATCACCATCTTATGCTTCAAGGATATCAAGGACCATATATCAAGTTGTGACTCGAGCTTGAAAAGAGAATCTACCTTAGTCATCTTTAGCTACCAAAATCATTTGATGTAGAAGGTACAACATATGTATGTGTGTAAAAAGAAAACTCTCTCATGTAAAATTTGAGCAGGGGGGGCTTGTGGAAAGACTAATGACCGAACATTTGCATGCAATGCTTGGAAAGTGCATGTAAGACTCTGACATGGTTTCTCCTCCACAAAGGTAGAAGAAAATGTATCAAAAAAAACTTATCTTAATAGGGTAAATAAAAGAAATTAGAACAAGAACCAAATAGTACTATAGAGTAATACTTACAATTGATAGGATATCTTATTTTGTTTGAGTTTTTCAATTTCATGCTTGACATTGTAAAAACATGGTGTACAATGGCAATAGTCCCACTGCTTTCTTTGAAGCCCAATAGCTGTCCTTTCCAATGAACATCCAAGTTTCCACAATCTCTAACACGATGAGGGCCAACATCAGAGGGTCACATGTACACCTATGCACCGTTGCATAACTCATTTCCTAACCAATGTCCTACAGCCTTGATATTGTGACATTTTAACACGATAGCCTCATCTTTCGATGCCTGGAAGCTTTAGGTGTCTCCATTGGAGTTCAAGCTATGGAAATGACATTAGAAATTCGAAGTGAAAGATGCATAGAGAAAGAAATTCAGACACATGAGCTTCAATGGTGTGTCGAGGAGAGAAACTAGTAGAAAGAGGTGAATTTTTGGAACATGGGTATGAAAGTGTGAGGTTTAGGAGGGAAATAGTCGTATTTTGAGTTATTTCTTAAAATTTCACTTATTATAGGTTCACTCATGCACAGATTTTGGATTAAGGGTTATAAATAGCATTTTTTATCCTAAGACATGGTTGTGGGGGCATTGAATGGTGTTATGATGAGTTTTAAACCTTTTTGAAATTTTTTGAATTTTGGGCCTAAGTTGGTTACGAGATTTCTTTATATCTCTAGAGGCAAAACCTGAACATAGGAGAATCACATCCCCTCTCCTCCCTTCAGCCTAGTAATTTATAAGCTATAGATTGTGTTCATCACCCTCTTCTAATAGGTTCATCACTAGTCAATCCTTAATCCAAAGGCCCATGCAAGGTTCATTTTTTTTCTCTAATGTTTTACTTTTGCAACTCTTTACTTTAAGTTCTCTCTTCATTCCTCTATAATTCCTAGCAAGTTCAAACAAGGGTCATTTCCCATGGGTCCATTTTCTTCTTATCTTGGAGATCAAACCCATCTTCTCTTTTATTTTAGTTTAGCAAGGAAGGGAATGCTCTTGAAATCGATAACTATGCAATATTCATTGTTTCTTCCAATCAACACCCACCATAATAAGAATTTCACATCATGGGGAGAGAAACTTTGCATTACTAGATTTTCAATTATTTACATCTTTCAAAAGTCAATTGGATTTTCTTTTTCACTAAGCCAAGGAACTAACTTCAATAAAAGAGTTTCATTGTATATCAATTATTTGTTGTCTTCAATACTTCAAACTCCATTGTATCATGAGGGATGGGTGGAGGGGGGCAGGGGTGTGTCAAGATATCAAGCTCAACATATGATGATCCAAGATAACACATACCATTTTTCTTTTCTATGACATGGGTAGTGGCTATACTGATATATATGAAGGATTTTTTTAAGTGAAATTCACTTAATTTATATATCAAGAGTGATGGCGTATTTTTTTTCTCTTTCCAACTCACTCATTCACGATCATTAGGGTTTTCTTTACGTATTCTTTTCATATAATGTACTTTTTGTATTGATGTATTAGATCATTCTTGTACATTCTTTTTATGTAATAGTAGAAGAAGAAGAAGATCATTCTTCATTGCCACAATTCATGTGTGCTCCTCCCTTTCTATGCGAGCGTATGTGAGAGGTCTCTTACGTGTCGCATTCCCCTTAACATGGTATCAAATCAAGTGTAGTTGTCAAGAGCCCGTGAAGAAGGGCAACAGCGAAGAGTCCATAAGAAGGAATGGAGAATTGAACACTTTGAAAATGATCTCAAATTGCTAAATAGTATGAAAGTAGAAGATGCCAAATTATTTATGTGATTTATTGCTTTGGAGGAGCTCTTCAACCTCTAATTTTTTATTTAGAGCCATTTCAACCTCGATTTAAAGCCTAAAAAGTAGGGCCTACATAAAAGACATCATTTTGCAAAACTAGAAATTGTGTTCAATCCAATATCTTTTAAATATTTCATATCTAGAAATTCAAGTGATTCTATATACAATTCATGCATAAAAACTATGTTTTCTAAGTATCTAACGCAGAGATATTGCTTCCAATGTTTTCAAGAATTGTAAATTGTCAAAAAAATGGATAACTAATTAAATGAGGAAACTTGTGAATGATAAGTTAAAGGAGAATAACTTTCATGCTTGGAAACACAAAATGATAAAGTTCTTGATGGAAAAAGCTATTGGAAGTACATTGAAGGAGACAATGAAAACCCTCTACAATTACTAGAGAGGAAATGAACTACATCAATTCAAAACATATGAAGCATGGAATGAACTACATGGAAGTACATCGAAGGAGACAATGAAAACACACTACAATTACTAGAGAGGAAATGAACTACATCAATTCAAAACATATGAATCAAAAAAGCATGTAAGGTATTGTATTGGTTATTTATTGGATACAAAATAGCATGATTGGGCACATTGGGTGGAAAAACTCCAAAAGAGTTTTGGAACAATTTGATCATGTTATATGAGTCTAATAGTGAGTATACCTTAAAAATCAAAGGTATATGTGAGTCGCTTGCATCCATTGGTGTCAACATAGATGGTGATGATAAGATTCAAGTTTGCCTTCGTGATTTGGGAGATGCATATAAGCAATTCAAAACTTTTGTTCAAACCAGAGAGAATATCCTAAATGCTTTTGATCTTGTGTCCATGTTGATAATTGAAGATAAGAACCTCGACGAAAACTCAAATCCCAAGGAGAAACTAGTTCTGAGCGAGAATTCTACTCTGGTAGAGAAATATGTTGAGGTAAAGGCTTTGGAAGTGGACAGAAACAACAACCGAGACCGAAGCCAACAAACTAATGCAAGAGCTAGATGACCGTTCCGAGGGAGGGGGAGCCAAAAGAGGCCCACAAAAGCTTCCAAAGAAATGATTCATTTGATGATAGTAAGGGATGTTGAAAATGTGGTAAACCGAATTCATCTGTACAAGACCTTGCCAGTACTTGAAAGGTATAAAGACAAAATGCTCCATAGACACAACACTCACATCGGCAGCAAGTCATGCCTGCCCACTTCTTCCATAGTCTGTGTGGGGCACTGATGGACCCACCAAGACATACCAGACTTTCTCAGCCACACCAACCAAGGCTGCTGCTTGGTTCAAGAGTTTCCAAATGTCATGAGGATGCTATATATTAAGAATGAGACCTCTTAATACATATTTTACAGATATCAGATAAGCAAAGCTGTAATTGAGATACCTTTCACTGACATTTGAATGTATTCAAATACTGTTATACACGGTGGAGATAGGCTTCCTCTCATCCTCTATCATGCCCGTACTAGAGTCTAATCGATCACTCCATCCTAGTACCTTTACCTTCAGTGTTGTATCACACTTCATAAATCACTATCACACTCAGATTCACATTTTCATTTCCAGCTCCAGTTTCATTTTATAATGATGATTGAGAAGCCCGCATGTTTGAGATGTGCCAATCTTCCCCTTAATGAAGGCATCAATACAATTTTCTGAAGGCATCAATACGATTTTCTGACGGCTTTCTTTGCAGATTGTTAAGTATATTTAAAAATAGTTGAATACATCTGCGTATCATACTTTTTTTGTGTGATTATTTATTTCCCACAGTTCTCTCAAGTCTTTCTGCCTGTCCATGCAAGGAACAAGACAGTGAATAGATAAGACATGAGAGAGAAAGGAGCCAAGCTCCAAATATATTCCGTACATTTCAAGATGAAGTACACGAAGTTACAAGACAACCTAGTGAATATGCATGTGATACAAGCTGTCTATAACTTCACAATCTCCATAGCTGAAGATGATCTCCTTCATATAGATAAGCTCCAAGCTATTGCACATCTTGAGGATGATGAAGAGCCAAAACTCCATACCCCTGTTTCTTGGGATCTTATTACTGAGTCAGAATCTAACATCCATGATAGGAGTTCCATCCATCTTTTGTCCGTTATAAAATGTGTTACTGTTAAATAGATGTCAGACATGCACATTTGAAAATAAAATGTGCAGCACGCTTCTCCCCTATTATAAGTAATATGTCATGTTGAGGCACTTGATTCGTAGGTACATTTAGCCATGGCCCTTGACCGTCTGCTCTCAATCATTTAGGATGGCTTGAAGCTACACCATGAACAATTATTGGTAGTGCTACCCGTGACCAAACAACCCCCTCTGATAGAATCTATCAAGTTCATGATTTCCTCCATAAGGGAAATCATTTTGCTTTATTAAATTATTTTTCAACATGTAGACTGCACAGAGTTCACATAATCAGCTTTTTACTTTCAACCGGAAACATAATTAAAAATTAAAAAGAAAAGACAGAATCAGATAAAATACTATCAAAATATACTGATTACACTCCATGTCTATTCAATAGAATTTAACTCACAAGCAAATATTATCTAGATTATTGTTTGAGAAAATATGCCCTACCCATACAGAAACAAGATGAATACAAACATCACAAATTTCATCAGAGGAAATTTTGTCTACCTAAACAGGGCCTGGAAATGTATTTGGTTAGCATAATACTTTAGAGAAATGACATACAGTTGCACGTGCACTTCTATCCATAGAAGGCAATGAGGCAAAGATAACCCGCATTCAAACATCTGCACAAGCAACTACAAGAGCTCAAATGAAGATTTTCAGAATACTTGAAATCATGTGCAGAAGCTCTCTAATTATCACTTTATCACAATTGAGGAAAGCAACACTTTTATCACCCAATTGAGTGACAACGTTGCTTGTGCATAGACCTTACACCAAGGAGATAGACAGATTGTTCAAAAGGAGAGACCTTAAAAGTGATCATCAGGAGCTCTAACATTCAAGCGTAAGGCCTCTGCGATATGGATTGAATGACTTTGTTACTCATGAAGAGAATGGCCTAACATTGTGAGACTGAATATCTTAATGCATTTCCCCTAGTCACTATTGTCGGTATCATCTGCAGCTCCAGAATTTCTCTCATCTGCATGTGCAAAAAAGCTTATATCAATGTGTCAATATACAGTCAGACTCTACAACAGAAAAAAGACTGAAGATGAAATATGTAACATCACAGCACATCACCTTCTGAATCATCAGTAACATTGTCAGATTCTTCTTCCTCATCTTCCTCACCTTCATCATTAATATCACTATCATACTCTGGAGGTGGTGGTTTATAAACAGGGGCAAAACTCTGGGAAGCAGCTCTCCTGCCTCTTGGTTCCATAATGATATTCGTTGTATCAATACCCTCAAGATCTTTCTCTCTTGCTAATTTTCTCTTTGCAGCCTTGATTTCTATAAAGAGGAAAATTTGACCCGTGTGAATTCAAGCATTTAAAATGGGATGTGATGTAAGTCTGCATGAAAAGACCATGTATACCCTTTCCTCTTCTTGTGGAAGAGAGAATGAACGTAAACAAAAAACTCTTAAGAGATGATAATCATACGCACAAGGAGCCAAACTAATGCAATCATAGATGAAAAGAAAGTTTACCTTCCAACCAACTTCTCTCTGAAGGCATCTATAGTAGAGTTAGACATGGTACAGAGCTCTTATATTTGATATCAAAAAGAACGTCTTCTATACTCCAGAAAGAGTAAGAAAGTCTAAAATAATAAACTACCAGTTTAACCACACCCTTGAGAATAAAAAAATAAAGGTAATCAAATGGCCAAAAGAACTCTCGAGCAACTGAAAATTAATGTATGTATCATAGGCAATATACACATTAAAAAGTTCTTGCCTTTCTCTGAAGGATCCGTTGAAAGTCCTCGTCTGCTCAAAATATCTTCCAGCTCTTTGATCAAAAATTTATCATATTTATCCTCAGGCTGTTGCTTGGCTCTCTTGTAAATATGAGGTGGAATCCTGAAAAGCCAAGATGATAACACTGTCAAACAAATCAAGTCACCTTATTTTTACTCGCACAAAAAACTTATGCAAGACCACAAGCTTCATTTACTTCTTTGAAAACTAAAATAATAGACATCAAACAAAGCAAATCACCTCATCTTTATCCACACAAAAACTTACGCGAGACCACAAGCTTTGATTACTTTTTTGAGATGCTCAACCTTCTTATTCTGTACTGGCTTGAAACTTGCAGCCTTTGATGAACCCTATCTCAAAACACCCACATTTCTTAGTAGAGATTCAGGAACACATACACACACACATATAAAGCTTAAAAACATTAAGAGAATATAGAACAATAAACAAAGGCTTGACACACAAATGATAGCAAACAAACTGGATCACAAAACTACATATTAACATCAAAGACAAGGATGACCTGATCAAACTGAATTTAGAATCTTTCCAAAATCAAAAAGAACCATAGAGTTGATTCTCTGAAGTGCTTTTCCCGCACTTCAAAACTATTCCCTAGACGAGTCTTAATATCAAGATCTATTAATCTTATCGATCATATATCAAGCCTAGTTCACATGGAAACAAATTTTTAATCACATGAAGAAATTAAAAGTGATAACATCACTTTCAAAGTTATGACTTGGCACATTGCATGAGCTAAAATTATGATACCTAAACTTCTGGCAAAGAGATTTGCAAGTCAAAATGACAGACCTACAGTGAACAATCCAATGAATAACTAGAAGAACACATACAACAATTCGATACCATCCTCGCTGCATAGCAGGCATAAGCTTCAGTAAAGATACTCACAGCATGGACATTGACAAACCAACTCGACGTGATAAGCCACTGAGATCTTATTACAGGGAAAAGGGGGGGGGGGTATGAAACCACAAGCAAACGGTAAACATGTGTGACACACATATTCAAGCTTGAATAAGATTATATAGACATTAAGTTTGTTACCTTCTTTGGTTTCTTCCTTTCAGAAGCATCGCTGTTTTCTTCAGACATTTCAGACTGGCTCCGGTCCACATTTTCATCCTCAGAATCAATCTCTTCTTTCTGTTTTCTTCCTTTGATCTTCTTACCCTTCTCTTTCGGCATCTCTTCATCGCATTCCTCACTAGAGACAGATCCTTGAGACACATTTTCAGCATCTTCCTCATCTTGATGTTTAGAAGCTTTTCCTTTCTTAGTTTCCTTCTTCTGTTTCTTCTTTTTCGGAGATTCCACATAACTCTCTTCCTCATCTTCTTCTTCTTCCTCTTGCTTGGAAGCTTTTCCTTTTCTCACAATTTCCTGCTTTTGTTTCTTCTTTTTTGGTGATTCCACATACTCCTCTGCCCCTGCACTTTCAGTATGATTTTCAACTGTTTCATCAACTGACCCATTTTCTTCCCTTTTCTTCTTCTTCTTCTTAATACGTTTCGGTGCTTCCTCAGACGGTGCTTCCTCCCTTTCCGGTTGAGCATCATCTGGGTTCGCCAGCACCTGCATCCCCAATCACATCATTTTGTGGATATATATATATGTGTGTTTTTGGATTTCTCAAACCATCACAGCATCTTGCTTACCTCATCCACAAGCCCTCTGATGAAGGCCTTGTGAGCATCCAGAGCTAAATTTTCTAGTACTAGATCGCCTTCCAATAGCCTTCTGACGTTTGCCATTGTGATAGTCCTGATTACATCATGTGATTAATCTCATATTATTTGGAAAATGTACTATCAAAATTAACAACAGAAAAAATGGTATGAGTTGATTAGAAGATCCAACTATACAATCCAATCAGCCAACCCCAAATTTCCATGTGTCATTCAGAAAGAATCTAGCATGTGTTGCAACAAACACAAACTTTGAAAAAACAGAGCAGACATGTATAAGATATATACACCTAGATGAATCCGGATAAGACCCAAACTCACCCAAAAAGGAAAATGCAGATATAAGCGCAGGACAGTCAACCAAAAGGCAACACAAGTATCAGCTCCATCATGCGTAGTATTGACAAGATACTAAAGACATCCCCATTAACACCATAAATATCCAATAGCAGGCATAGAACTAGAGATGAATACATGTTCACATCTGCGTGCACACACATAAGAGCATGAACTCAGCCTGCATCGCTCAATTATCATGTAAGAATCAAGATTAGTCAGAACAATTGCAGGCATATGTTCAAAAAATATTGTTGATTGGATAAATACATGGAAGCGACAAGATAAAAATTGTATAGCCCTCAAGAGCATGCATGAATTGTATATGCATGCATGTATGGATTTGCACTAACATTCACTTAGATCCATGCAGGAAAAAACTCCAAAACAATCATGAAATGAGTGTGAAAAGCACTCCTAACAGAATGTTGAGATTCACATAAAATGCTAGTGTCAGTAAGAGCTCACCTGTTTGTGGAATAACAATATGTAGAAGTGTCCTCCACAGACAATATTACATGAGATTCACAATTACGACTTATGAAGTTGAACATACAGCAAAAACCATTGATGCATCAAAACATTTCAACCTTTGCTTACGAAAACCTTCAACACAGATTCTGAAAGTTAATAATATAAAAAGTACAATTTCAATATTAAAGCCCGCATCAGAACATGCAGCAAAGACAAGCAAAAAGCTCTCACAAAAAAAAATAAAGAAAAGAAAAAGGAGACAGGCTAAGAACAGAACTCAAAATCTGTATGTATATATGTTTGCGCATGTGTCTATGTATGTATGTCTGTTATATGTATGCATGCATGCATACATGTATGTATGCATGTATGTAGGTGTGTACATGTATGTATCATGTATGTATCATGTATGTATGTAGGTAGGTAGGTAGGTAGGTAGGTAGGTATGTAGGTATGTATGTATGTATGTATGTATGTATGTATGTATGTATGTATGTATGTATGTATGTATGTATGTATGTATGTATGTATGTATGTATGTATGTATGTATGTATGTACGTATGTCCTATGTATTATTATGTATGTCTGTGTCATATGCATGTGTATGTATGTGCACTGCGCGCATAATGCATCAATCATAATGTGCAATGTGGTTGCACATGGTGTGCATTGTGCGCATATCAATTCCATAATCCATAAATTGTAATGGATAAGTTACGATGTGTGTTGTGTATGTCCATAATAACACAATGTTACATGTTTAGTGTACAACTTATAGTGATAGATGTATAATCAATGGTGTATGCATAATAATACTACATGCACATTGCATAATGCATAACTTCCAACACAATGTACATGCATGAACATGCTGCAGCATACATGGATAACGCTCGATGTCTGTTACACATTTTTCAATGGATAATGTGTAGATAATGCAGATTGGATAATACATAATATATAATGCATTGAAATCATGCAATATGACAAATATGCATATTAAATAAACATTGTACAATGCATTATTTATATTGTCAGTGTGCATTACACATAGCACACTGGATAATGTATTGTGGATATTCATATTGTACGTTGAAATTTATGCATATTGTGTGCTGTACATCCCAAATATTGTATTTATGCATCTTACACAATAGATACACTCTGTTGGTCTGCATAACAATTCAGCATATTGTAAATGTCATTAAGCATAATGCAATATGCATACATGGTGTTTTCCATCCTGCATAATGCATAATGTGCATGCCATGATGCATATTGTGCAATGCACATATGGTATGGTGTGTTCAGCATAATGCATACGCCACAATGAACATAATGCATATAACAGATGATGCACATTGCATAATGTGCATTGTGCATATTGCATTTGCATTGTAGTTTGTGTAGACTGCATAATTTACTTGTAAAGGATGCAAAATACATAATTGTGCATTGTTCATAATAGATAATTCAAAATGATATTGATAACTGTGCATAATGCACTCCATGTATATGCATAACGTACATTTCATGATTAAGAAGTAAATGTATGATCTAGCATAAAACATGGTCACGTACATTGTTCTTAAAAAAGGCCTTGAATGGCTCAGTTGTGCTCTCACCTCCCATCAATATATAGCCCTTGTCATCTTACCTTTAAAATCCCCTCTAAGGCTAACAACTATTCATGTGACTAGCTCAAAGAGAAAATCATTCAAGCTCTTTAGACCTTGGTCTTAGAGTCGAGTGTATTCATTCTCACAAGCACATGGCACACTTGCTCCCCATTCTAAAAATCAATAATGATAATGTACTGAGGACATTCGTAATGAATATCCCCCCTTCTAGTGTACTTGTGAACCAAAGCTTCTACTTCCTAAGTACCAGCTGTGCCTCGAAATCCTCTCCAAAATACTAGATACACTAAAATAGTATGGTTTCTAAACCATCTCACTCTCCTATTCAATATCTTTTCTAGTGTAGAATCTAAATTGTTTTACACTTTCCAATAAGTGGTACAATCTATCAAACTATCTTCCCTAGAGATGAGAGAAATTCTCACAATTTACTAACATAAAAAATTGAAAGAACTTTGTAGTGTGGAGGTAGTTGTAAGAGAGAAGCAAAGTCACTTAACTTCTTGACTACTCTTCAAGGTCCACAATGCCCTAGGAGATAGCTTTGCACATTTTCTTTTTAAAGTGTTAACTTAACTCGAACTTGTGAAAATACTTTTTATGTCCTTTAAAGATTTGGGGATGTCTATGTTGGTCTACATAAGCCTTGGCCCTTGCAATTTTTCAAGTTAGCTTGGATATCTATCAAGAAATATGATGCACTAAGACACTTCCAAGTGGGTATCACATCATGAACTACCTCAAAAGGAGGGATACTTGTTACCTTGTGAAGTGAACTCTTGTGAATTACCTCAAAGGTTTATGGGTATTATACCATAAATTTACCTCAAAAGGAGGCAACTTTTTACCTTGTGAAGAGAACTCTTGTACATGAACTCAAATAAACGTATGAAACTATATTGGAAACTTTGTTTCTATGCGCCATATAAACTCTAAGCACATTCTCTAGTATTTGATTCACTCTTTTGATGTAGCCATCCATCTTTGGATAGTTTCCATTGCTCATCTTGAATACTACTTTCAAGTTGTCAAAGATAAATCTGCAAAAGTTATCCATAAAATTCATATCTTGATCCAAAACTATAGATCAATGCAACTCAAGCCATCTAAAGACATGTTAAATAAGCAACTTAGTAACAAGTGGAGCTTCCACAGTCTCTTGCATGGAAATAAAGTGAGCCATCTTGCTCCATTTGCTTACTACAACTAAAATGGAATCTTTCCTTCTTGTTGTTTTGGGTAACTCAATAATAAAATCCATAGAGATACTCTCCAACATTGCTTTGGAACTTCCAAAGAATAAATTTATCATGTTCTTACGTTTTGGTCTTATTCGCTTGGCACTCAAAGCATTGATGAACATATACATACATGACTTATGCCAAAGCTAGCCAACTAGGTTAGCTTGTCCATACAAAAATATCATGCACATGCTTCAAAGTGATTTTCAAAGAGTGCTTGCTTGCTTAACTATCCATCCCAAGAATTTAGTATGTAAACTTGCCTTTTACTTTAATTGAGTCACTCTCAACCAAAGCTGCCCCATCCTTCATAATCAACGATCATGGAAGTCAATATCCTGACTTCTGTAAGTGTGGATCTTCAAATTGAGCTTCCTTTATTTCATTCGAGATTCTCTTGTCTAGCACCATGCAACTCATGCCATGCATTATGTGTGATAATGCATCTACTACTTTGTTCTTATGTCTTTTCTATATGAGGTTCTTGCATGAGCTCAATCCAATAAGCCTCCTTGCCTCGAAGATCTAACTATAAAAAAAAACTCCAATGTATAATGGTATGTGTAGACTTTAAATGTTGCACCATATAAATACTGACAACAAGTTTTCAACACATAAACTATGGCATACAACTCTTACTCGTGAATTGGCAAGTTAAATTGGAGACTTGAAAGCTTCTTTTAAAAGCCACTAGCCTACCATCTTAGTTCATAACTATTCCAATTGTGATGCCACTAGCATCAATTTCTAACTTGAATGGTTTCTATGGATCCATTATCCACCATTTGAATTGTTTCAGTGCATGAAAACTTTGCTTCTAAACAAACATCCTTGCAAATGGTTGCCTTTCTTAAAGAAAGTCAATCAATGGGCACATAACATGAAAATATTCAGCTATAAGCTTTCTATAAGATCTCAATCATCTTAAGAGTGACCTTCATTGTACCTCATATTGAAAAATAGGCAGCTCAAATATGATTGAGACTTTCATATGGTTCATCTTGATCCATCCTACAAACATGATATGGCCTAAATAATTGGATCTCTCCCACTTCCTAGAGTTTCTAAGCATATCAATCCATAGATAAGAAATCAATAAACTACTAATAAATGTGGGCTTATAAATGAGACCATGTTAGTATGTTTCATAACACTGAAATAAATGAAAGCTAACTTGAAACACTCAGCTGAAAACCCAGTTGTATGCAGACGAGTAGATTTGCAAAGAAAAGCCCCATGGCGGGTTAACTCAGCAGTTTTTTAATATTAATGTAACTGGCAAAAGAGAATGGAAGGTTTAGAAATTTATCTCTAGAAAGTCAAAGCAGCCAAAATGCACCAAAAACTACATTAGTTAGCTAATCTTCAAGAATTGGCTTTCACATTTTGTTTTCAGTATTTCAATGTTTGATCGTTCTTTGTATCACGAAACTAATCTTCATGAAAAGCCTTCGTTGTATATGTAGAGAGCGCCAGAACTTAGAAGACTATTACTAAAAATTTATCCGTAGCTTCACCTCTTTAGAATTATTCATGAGAAAATGATTCAATTTGTAAGGTTCAAGTTCTTCCTCATAAACATACAGTCAGGTGACAGGTCCCCACGGATAACCAAAGCTGAAACTGGTAACATTGCAGAATAAAAAGAAAACGCTCGAGGGCTTTGTAGTTTGTCAAGAGTTTATAAACAGACTTTATGAGCACGGTCAAAACCGCTACCTTGATCTTCCTTGCAACAAGCAGATTGGTTGAGTTAAGCTTCATTTGCAAGAAACATTTTTTTTTTTAAATATGCATAAAAGCAAGCATAATACATAGATATACTTACTCGGCCTCCTTTCGTATGTGTGAAGCTCTCTCTAACACCGCAGACTGCAGCAAGGCTTGGACTTCCTCTTCGGAAGAAGGAAGCTGTCCAGACATGACGGAAACTGTCTATTCCTCTCGAAGGTTTAGTGCTAGTCACTGAAATTTTTCAATAATTCGGCGTATCTAAGAAGTAATCTCTTTAATTTTCACTCATTTACGGAAAAAAGCCCTTCTCTAGCTCGATCGGAGAGTGTCTGAGCAGGAAGAAACTCGCTAGGTTTCACATTCGTCATTATATTTTGTGGAGCACGAAACAGGCCTCTTCTACTTCGCCTCGCGGTCGGCCTTCCATCGCTACGGTTATCCTGGAGCACAAATTAGCAACCGAGCTTCTGTCACGTCTTGTAGAAACCCTAAAATGTTACAGAACAGACACCGTTCCCGCTCCAAACGTACTCGCGCGACGGGGGTGACAGCAGTCGAGGGAAATTTGAACGCACAATTCTCTTGAATGCACCTTTTGCACATTCATGCTGGGCTCACTCTTTAATGTGTGCATATGTGAGACATTGAACCTATGAAGGGTGTCTGTCTAATTAGTGAGGAAGAAGGGAAGGGAGTCGGGACAACCAGCGACGAACAAAACGGGATATAAAGCCTTAAAAAATAAAAGGTATATGGGTAACCAAACAAAAACTTTTGTAATGTTTGGTTCTCTTGTTAAACCGCTTTTGTGTTAGATAGAAGTTCAAATTTATATTCATATCATAATAATAAGAAAAATAATAATAGTAAAAGCTTACATAATCTAGTACCTAGTGATTTGATGCTTTGAGTCCTTGTGAGGAAGTCTTGAGTTCAAGTCTTGGTTGGACATAAGATGGGTGTCTCTACCTTACGAGATCGGTTGTGTGAATGTGTTTCCAATTCATTATACTCTCAAAAAAAAAATTAATGATAACAATAGCAATAATGTTTAAAAGATTATTGGTATTGAAAGCCACCCTTGAATGTACAACTTCCATTCATAATTTAAAAAAGTTAGTAGACCAAAGGCAAAACTCTCATATCATGATGATCCATAACTTATATATTTGCATAGAGGTAGAGTTAAGACTTTGAATGTGCTTTTTGTCCATTTGAAGGAAGCAGAGACCATGAGTATGTACAAGGTCTTTGTGTGGGAGACTTATGGTAATAGATGTTGTAAGATAAAATGTGGATATATATGTTGTAGATGAGTAGAGTAGTACTAGAAGACATTGCAGCCAAACTCCCCAAAATCCATCACAACCAAAGTAGTTCCTTAGTAAAAGTGGCATGTAGTCCCCCACCTTACTTCCACAATCATATAATTCAAGCAACAAGTGCAAGGTAGTCATCTTGACCACTAGAGATAAGATTTCTTCGAAATCAAAACCATGTTGTTGCTTAAAACCATTTGCAACAAGTCATGCTTTATACTTTGGAGAAGCATTATCTTATGTGAATTTCAACTTATATACCCATTTACATGGTAAAGCTTTCCTTCCCCTTGGCAAAGGTACTAAATTACAAGTACCATTCTTGTGAGTAGAATCCAACTCACTCTTCATGGCATGCTCCCACTTGACATGATCCTCTATAGGCATACCTTCTTTGTAGCAAGAAGGCTCACCAACATCTGTTAGCACAACAAAATCCAAACATGGAACATACCTATCACGTGGATGCAAGACACATGCACATCATCTCAATGGTTGTTGAACAGGATCATTTCTTGACTAATCTGATTGGACATTCTCTTGAACATCCCTATATGCAACATTTTTGTGCATGCTGACTGGAAGACTAGTGTCCTCAAACACCAATCTTCTCACCTCAGCCTCCTTAATGGGTTGTTCATGCATCTTAGACTCATTGAAATGACATCACTATTTATTATCACTCATTGTTTTTCAGGATCCCATAAGTGATTTCCAAATTGACCTTCTTGACCATATCCAAGAAAAATGCATTTCTTTGACTCAACTTTTGTCTAAGATTCTTGGGTATATGAACATACTCTTCACACCCAAGAACTTGAAGATGATCATAATATGGTGGCCTCCATGTCCATAACTCTTGTGCCACTTTCAGACCTTTGGTAGTACTAGGTGAAAGGTCAATCACGTGAACTACAGTCAATACTGCTTCGACCCAAAAGCCTTGTGAAAGGTTTGCATGATGCAGCATAGAACCTACTATATCTTGAATAATTCAATTCATCATTTCAACTACAACATTCTATACTCGGGTGAGTTGTAAACCCTCTATGAGTTCCTCTAGACTAACAGAACAGGCTTGAGCTTAGTTCCTTTTTTTGTTTCAACTAAAACATGCCATTTTCTAAAATTGGGCAATACCTCATCATTCGATTTGATAGGATATACACATACCTTTCTAGTAGCATCATCTATGAATGGGGCAAATTAAATTGAACCACCTAATGACCTTGTGGGCATAGGACCACACACATCTGTATGAAGAAGATATAAAGGCTGAATGGAAGTAGTTTGCTTTCAATGTTGACAATACTCATAAAATGAAAAATCAGAGAAAGATAACACAGGTAAGTAGCCAGAATGAGAAAGATTTTCCATTCCACTACGAGATATGTGACCCTAACAGCCATGCCAAATACAAGTCATAGGTTGTTCAGTAACAACTAACAAGTGCTCTTTTTGTGATACAAATAAAGGATAAAGTGAGCCAACTTTGCTTCCTTTTGCAATCACCATATTGTGCTTTGATATGGGAAAGGAATGAGCATAGAAAACCACCTTGTAACCAAGATCATCAAGTTGACCAACTAACATCAAGTTACAAGATAACTAAGGTACATGGTGTACATTATGCATAGTGAATTTTGAACCATCAAGGAACTGCACAACCACATCTCCTATCCCAACAACATTACACTAGTAAGAGTCACCAATTCTCATTATACCAAGAGAGTTTGCTACATAAATAAAGAACCATTCTCTATGTGGTGTCATGTGGAAAGAAGCACCATAATCTAGCAGCCACATGTGGGAAAGAGAATCAGCCATAAGAGCCTCAATGGGCACACTACTATCAAGCTATCAAGTATCAATACATTAGCATATTCAAAAATAGAGTTAATTTATTCTATGTTCACAATCGAAGAAGATGGTGCAAATAACTCTATAAGATGCCCATCAACTTTTTGTCCTTTAGCTTTAGCATTCTTTAATGCATAGCAGCCTTTCTTCATATGTCCTTTCTCATGAAAATAATGGCACTCGATATCCCTCTTCCTTGATTTACTTCTACTCTTATTTTGTTGACCATTATTTTCCTTGTTCTTGCTCTTGCCACATTGTTGATTCTTTCCTTAGTAAGAATCATGATCATTATGTGCATCTCCGCTCTAAAAGCCAACCACAGACTTTCTACAGATCTCCTCATTCAAGAGTGCTCCACATATGTCACCATAGACCATTTTACCACCAAATGCACTATTCCTAATAGCTATTCAAAACCTATCCCATGATGATGGCAATAAGCATAGCCACAAGAATGCTTTTATTTCATTATACATCTCCATTTTCTAAGCCTATAACTGAGAGAATATAATACCAAACTCATTTAAATGAGCAGAAATAGTATCTGTGTCCTTCATGCAAAGGTCACATAACTTTCTCATCAAGTACACTTTATTCGATGCCGTTTCTTTTTCATGTGTATTGCATAATTTCTTCCAAAGCTTCTCTGAACTTTTGTAGTCTAGTATTGTAAAGTAGACATTATCTACTAGGTGCAATTGAATGGTAGACCTAGCCATTGCATCCAACTCACCCCAATCATCTTCATCCATGTTAGGAGGCTTCTTTGAGATTCCATTTACTAGCTTCCATTGCCTCCTCTAAATCAGCACATCCTTAATCTTATTCTTCCATAGAGCAAAGTTTGTGCCATCAAATTTTTGGATCTCAAAATGGTATTTGCCTTGCACGTTATAACCCCCCCTAGGAACACTCACACTAGACCTTGATCCACCATATATGCCTGAGATCTCTTATGCCATGATGATAGAGAACTAACCAAAATGATAATGGAGCTATAAGAGTCCAAACAACCCTAAGGCTCCAAAAAAGGATGACCAAGTGTCAGATTCTAGGAAAAATTCAATAGAGTATCCCCACAAAAATGGATTAACAAACAATTATGACCAACCAAAAGGATTATGTGAGAATATATGTGCTCACACCAATGTGTATCAAGGAGTGAATTGACCACTATATAGTTGACAAAACAAAAAATATAGACAAACTTTGCTATAGTTTCCTCTGCAAAATGAGCATATGACCAATGTCAAAAGCTCATAAAGCTAAAGTACTGACATTTAAACCTGTAGAGTGAATCACTCACTCCACTGCATATAATCAATTAACCAAAAGAAGCCAACTAAGCTTATCGAGCACCTATTCCACCTACATCACCAAAGAGACCTTGACATTTGGTGCCTCCCAGTTAAGAAAACCTCACCACAACCCTCTTTATCAATGTTTAAGGCTTCATGCAAAAAATGTAAGCACAATATCAATGACCACATGGATGGACATAAGCGATATCAAAAAAAGCATACATAATGTGTATGGGCTCAATATATGCAATAAAATGGCACTAAAAGTTTGAGTTCACATCCTTAACACTAGATAACAACACCTACAAGTGTCTGTCAACTATGTTCTTAAGGCTCAAAAACCTGCATAAACTTGCGGTGGTTGCTTCCACCACAACTGGAAAAACTTTCAAGAAACCTGTAGATTTGCTAGTGTGGCTGAAAACACAACCCTAACATTGAATATTTGTTGTTCAAGAAGTACAAAGAACAGTCTTCTTGATGTTCTTGAACCTGTGTAAAGAGAACTATGTGTGAAAGTACTCCAAAAGGGCTCCAAGAATCACCCCAAAAAATGTATTAAAACAAGCTTTGAAAGCAAAGAATGAAGCTTTGAGGGCCCAAAACATGTTCAAGGTAATGTGAACCTTATTCTTTCTCCCTCTTCAAACACCACAAGAGTGTAGCTTAGTGGCAAGAGATTGCAAGTTAAGCAAGCTCCAGGGGGAACAATACTAGGATAGGTCACACTTTCATAAGTATCAAGAAACTCGATCTTCCTTAATCGTTGAGGTCCTCCCTTGTGTGCAACCAATGGTACCAATGGTACCAATGGTGACTTCGGTGAATCAGATGACATGGTATGCCAAGGTCTATGCCTTGGTCATCACCTTAGTCATAAGGCTTGGATGGGTGGGTGAGTGCTCACTTCGCTCGCACAAAAACAAAAAAGCTTTTTGCATTAGAGAAATTTGGAGGGATGTGACTCAAGTGTAAGCATTTCCATTTCTCCTCAAAATATAAGGAAAACTACTTTTCTTTTGGTCAAGATTGCTATATGCAAAGGCAAAAAGTCATCTACATAAATGTTGGATGTTATTTTTGTAAGAAAGTAGCTATGCAAGAGAACACAAGAGCACTAGCAGAGAAGATAATAGATATAGTAGAATTTCAAAAAGTTGCAAGTTGGGACTCCCATCAATTGGGTAATGCATGCTTGGCTTTTCCTCATAACAGGGGCCTTACAAAATGAGCAGTAGAACATACAATCATGAGGGGTAGACATTGTTCATATACTAACACCCTCCCTCAATGTTTATCGAATGATAAATCAAGTAGGTATGGGTCCTATGTGTTGAGAGTTCCATGCTCCAACCTTTTTTTCCCAACTTACTTTCATTCTCATGCAAGCACATCTATCCCACATGCAAGGAGATTTGCCCTCAACTCCATATAAGGAGGGCCTTACTTCACTCCCCATAGAGCATCATTTGTAAGTTCTTTCCATTTTAATTTATTCATCATGTTTTCATATCTTTTGTTCCTTCCTCCATAGTTAGTTTATTTTGTAATTAATTGTAGAGTAGGAATATTGTCTTTTCATTTCAACATGGTATCAGAGCATAGGTTAATTGCTTTTCCTTTTTTACTTTTTCTTTCATTATTCTCATTAGCATGTATTGTATTCTTAATCCCTCTCTCCCTCTCATTTTACATCTTTCCCAATAAGAGTGCTTCTAAGCA
This sequence comes from Ceratopteris richardii, assembly GCA_020310875.1. Classification (NCBI taxonomy): domain Eukaryota; kingdom Viridiplantae; phylum Streptophyta; class Polypodiopsida; order Polypodiales; family Pteridaceae; genus Ceratopteris; species Ceratopteris richardii. Next base: position 124,935,042 of record CM035432.1, read on the forward strand.
CTAATCATTTCCTTAATTTTGTGTGATTAATATCACCTTTCTTGTTCTTATCATAGCCATTTTTTATTTTCATTACCACATCATGATTCTGATTTCTGTTTCCTTTGCAAATAATCATTAACTTTGTGAAAAAAGCATGGTTAGCTTAGGACAAGTTGTATCATAGATTATTTAGTGAATAAAAATAAAGAATGTATCATGGTCTCTCTCATTTGCAAGCTGAAATCTTCAGGAGATACTAGTGAAGTTTTTTCTGCATTCACGGAGTTAGATCTCTATACCTCAGTGTCTGTGTTTGAAGGTTGCAGTCCCTATCCCTCCCATACTCTTACTACATATCGATAGTGCCAAAGCCAACTCAAAACATCTCTCTTCTCAATTTGTCTGTTGTACCATTCTCCCTTTGCTTGAGAGAAAACACAATAATCTTTGGCATCACTGACGTGTGCGCTATCGACTATCAATCTCGAGGTGTAGCTATCAAAACATGGAGTATGTAGAAATCCTGAAGACCAAGAAGTCTGCACATGAGAAGCGACGCATAGCCATTTATATGACATAGAAGAGCTCAATTATGGAGGCACAATGGAGGTGTATTCTCTAACAGTAGAATATGAGCAAATAAAGAATGAAGGTGCGCCACCTCTAATAGCATTCTATAGTCGCAAGAATCAATTCTACTAAGGTGGAACATGGGGACTGCTCGTTTCCACAAAGAAGGCCATGCATTTCTTGTTGTGCGGTATCATCAAGCCCTACCATGATGATAAAAATCACTATACCACCTTGTTCATGCAGTGTAGAGAAGCATCTTGAAACAGTCGCACTGCATAGTAATACAACTTGAAGAAAGCTTTATCCTACCAGAATGGACAATGCAATCAAAGATTCATGCATTGCTATGTCTGCAAAAGAGTAGGAAGCTATACACATAAATCATGATACCTTGATGAAGACGAAGGAGGTGAAGGATAGAAAGAATGGCACTCTGTACATTGCTACTCTAGCCTTACAGAGAGACAATGAACGTTGTGCACATTCTTCATTCACTAAGAAAGAGAGAGGAACGTTACAGTCCACGGCCTCTTTGTTACACAAAAAAAGTGACAAAAATACGCCAAAGTGGTAGGTGCAACCAATGAATGGCATCTCAAGAGAGATTCTACAAAACGTCTGGACTCTATTGCGAGTCACCATTAAAAGTTCTAGCATATGAGCTCATTGCTTATGTCAGACTATTCTGATTTTCTTTCCTTATCTTCCACGTATGGAATGACCCACATGCCATATGCATCTTTTCAGCAGAAAACTGAGTTATGGTGCCACATACTGTATATTTGCAATGAATGTCTTTCAAGTTGTATGGACATATTAGGAAATAGACATTGATGCCTCGGCTTCAAGAAAGGTCATTTAGTCCTAAAAATCATCTAATTAGAGACATTCCAAGAAGCTGATGTTGGGCCTAATAAAGGTCCGTACAAATGCGCAATGATAGATGCCTATAATCATATTTGGCATCTAGCTCTTCAATATTCAACTCGTAGGGACATCAGGTTGCACCACCATATGAAATGGACACACACGAACATGCTCGCTTTCTTGATGATTTTTTACTCTTTTTTTTTAGATCAATCGAAATCAATCTTAAGAAGGGTTCACACGTCTTGATCCCCTTTATAAATCTTGTTTAGATTAGATTTTGATAATTGAGCTAGCATAAGGTTTATTTGTCAAGAATAATTATGGTCACTTGTAAAGGGACTAGACACTGCCACATATATGTGGTAAGACCTTCCCTAGATAATCTCTCACATCATGTATCACATGGTGCATAAAGCTTTAACTTGTGCACTTTCAAACATATGAACTATAAGGCCAAGATAAAGGCAATGCAACTAAAGAACAAGATCAAAAGCTTACATAGATCAATTCATACTAATAAGAGAAGAAAAAGGCTTCTACAACAACCAAAGGTATGCTTAAAGGAGGATCAAGGCATCCACAACATGAAGCAAAAAACAAAAAAGGAGTCAACAAGAAGGAAGGGACCCAACCAAAGATCCCATCGATGGATCACAAAGAAAACTACATCAAGAATAATGCTCAAAAGGTGGCAAATGGTTCCATACGCACCACCTACCCCATGGTGTAAACCCTCTATATGTCTAGGGATCCCATATGTCCCTAGATCTCCACAAAAACCACTTGGATCCCATATGTCCAAGTATATGTCTTGGGATCCCATATGTCCCAAGATCCCAGGGATGTCATATGTCCCACACACCATGGATCCCATATTTCCATGGAACTAAAAACCAAGAGATACCATATGTCCCATACTTGGATGCCATATGTCCAAGATATGTCTAAGGATCCCATATGTCCTTAGATCCTAAAAACCAATGGACTAAGTGATCCCATATGTCACTAGTCCCCCATATTAAAAACAAAAGGGCCATCACATGGAGGGGGGGTGTTGAGAGTTCGATGCTCCACCCTCTTGTCCCAACTTACTTTCATTCTCATGCAAGCACATTTATCCCACATGCAAGGAGATTTTCCCTCAACTCCATATAAGGAGGGCCTCACTCCACTCACCATAAGCTCATTCATTGTAGCCCATTTCCAAGGGTGCGCTTCCTCTCCTCATGGAGTCTCATGCTCATAGAGCATCATTTGTAAATTCTTTCCATTTTAATTTATTCATCATGTTTTCAGATCTTTTGTTTCTTCCTCCATAGTTAGTGTATTTTGTAATTAATTGTAGAGTAGGAATATTGTCTTTTCATTTCAACACTATGCCCATTTGTCAAGATGCCTATTGAGCTTCTCTTTTCCAAGTGCTTTAATTTGCCTTTATTGGGAAATATTCTAGCTCCATAATTTCATCTTTAATTAGCTCACGAGCATAATGGTATTGTAGTTCTATATGCTTGGCCTGAGCATGAAATATTAGGTTCTTTGCATTGACCATACAACTTTGATTATCACATTTAATTATAGTCACCATTTGTGATAGAAAGCCTAGATCTACAAGAACTCTCCTTAACCAAAATACCTTATGAGAGGCAAAGCAAGCTATTTTGTACTCTGCTTCAATACAAGAGAGTCCAAGAGTTGGTTGTTTCCCACTTAACCAAGAAAATAATCCTTCACTGAGGTTATGAGCTATGGTGTAGATCAATTTCTTGAACTATTTGCTCAATGTGGTGTGTCCTCTTCAGTGCAATATGCACTCTGGGTTGCAATTTGAAGACTCGATAGAAAAAAGTAGCACATACAATGATACACAATGGAATGAGAGAAAGATGCTAAAATTATGAGTAGAAACAACTAAAAAGATGAGCATACAAGTTTTGGGCAATCAGCATGAGACATGAGAATACACCTTCACTCCAATTGTTGGTCTTTGACTCTATAAACATACATTCTCAAAACTCTAGTCTTCCAACTAGCTACTCAAGAGAAGAATGGCCAATCACTGCTTGCCGAGTGTTACTCACTCACACCACAGGGAATATGGGGGCATAGCAATGGTTAACACGACACATTTTTGTCACTATATGATCGTGAATTTTGTCGGATTGGGCGTCGAGCACGCACCATTGTTTAAATGATGATATTCTCAACGTTATTTTCGACATTATTCCCGATGCTTCTAAAGATGTTCATGAGGGCGTCACTAGGTTAGCATCACTTATGCAATTAAAAAGCCAGTGTCACATAATTTGCATTGTTTATGCGATAGAGCTAGGCATCAATGATCCACAAATTGCATGATCACATACACGATGCTTCTACATCACTTATGCAATGGTAAATTTTGATAAAAGTAAAAAAAAACATCGGATTGCTCTTTGATCGTCATTTTATGTGCAACTGATTGAAGAGCTCTCCAACGTTCAGATCTGCATTGTGCTTACAAGATCCAACAATCTCTTTTTGAATCTCTCTCTTTTCTAATCTCTCTCTCATGTTCTCTCTCTCTCTCTCTCTCTCCTTCTTTCTACCTCTTTCTCTTTCAATTTCTATCTCTTTGTCTCTCTCTTTTCTTCTCTCTTTTGATCTCTCTCTCTCTCTCTCTCTTTATTGTAGGTTATTCAAGAAGTTCACCAAGCATAAAATATGTCTAATTATTGTTAGTACAATTTTCATTGTTTGTATATCATTTAAATTATTTTATTTTCATTAATTAACATATTCACACTTACTCATTCATATGCACATATGCACATATACATATATACATGAACATGCATGATCACACTTATACACACACATACATATGCACATACACAAACACACACACACATACACATGCACATGCACATACACATGCACATGTACATACACACACATACATGAACATACACATACACATGTATATGCACATTCACATGCATGCAAATGGAGATGCATGCTCATACATACACACACACATACATACATACATACATACATATATATATATATATATATATATATATATATATATATATATATATATATATATATATATATATATATATATATATATATATATATATAATATATATATATATATATATATATATATATATATGTAATAGACATACATACACATACACATACATATACACACACAGAGATGAAAACATGTTCTTTTAAGTTAGAACATGAAGTTCAAGGGTATTCCTTGTTGGAGTTAGACGTCTGCGGAAGCACACAAACAACACAAGGAAGAAGAAGAAGCTTGGAGCACAACACACAATGCTGAATGTATTACCACTAGAATGTACAAAGATAAGTAGCCCATTAGGGCAATAGGCGTATATACAAGTCGGAAGAAAAAAACCTCCTAAAGAGGGAAAAAAGTACCCGGACGGTCCTAGAGTGTTCATGCACATCACTACCTGCTCCATAACCTTGATCGACAATTGGAAGAGCTCGTATGTCTTGTAATGAGTCGCCTTTTACTCATGCCCTTTTCACTTGAAGTTTCTTTCTCATAGGGGTGGATGGATTTCATTTTGTGAAAGGTGGGGGCTAATCCAAGCCCTTTTGTATTTCCATATCTTGTAACAAGTATTCAATGACCTCATTCAAGAAGTGGGTGCCATGTCACTCACCAATTCTATCGACAAACCATATCTTGTAAATACATTCTCAAATAAGCACTTGGTTATAGACTATGTATCATTCTTTCTTATTGCCTTCATTTCCACCCATTTAGTCAGATAATTAGTGGCAACAATGATGTATCCAACATGTGAACTCTTAGCTGGAGGATTAATAGACTGACAAAGTCTATTTCCCACTTATAGAATGCACATTATGAAATTATATTGCATTCAATTGTCTACTGGCATAACCTATGGGAAGATCCATATTACCTTCGCCAGTAGGTTGTGTTAGTACACACCCAATAGCATAATTAGATGCATCCACATGAACATGGAATTGCTTGTTCCAATCTAGTGTAGTCAAGATTGGTGCTGAACATAATCGTTGTTTAAGCTCATTAAAGGAGTTCTCACATTCTTTTGTCCACTCAAAGTTAGTCAACAAGTTGTACAAAGGATTTAAATGATCGCATACATGTGAATGAAACATCGATAATAGCCACAATGCCCCATGAAAGCTTGTACCTCCTTGACATTCTTTGGCCCAGGTATCTCTATAATAGCTCTAACTTTATCCTCGTCCATGGATATGCCATTATTTGACACTATGTGTCATAGAATCTTGCCTTGGTTGACGATAAAAACACACTTTTTTGGGTTCAGATAGACTTGATATTCTCTACATTTGTCAAAGGTTTGTCTTAGCTCCGATATATGTGTTTGTCTAATGTTGGAATGAGCACATAAATCATTAACATAAACTTCCAAGTTTTTTTACAACAACTCTTTATAGACATGACACATCAGCCTTTGGAAGGTAGCCAGAGCATTGGTAAGACGAAATGGCATGACCCAAAATGCAGATATACCCCATTTTATGGCAAAATCCGTCTTATGCTAGTATTCTGGGGAAATGGCCACTTGATTGTAGCTAGAGAACCCATCAAGGAAGCTGTATACTTCCTTGCCTGCTACTCTCTCCAATAGGAGCTTAGTGATAGGAAGCGGATAACTATCTCTAATAGTGGCTGCGTTAACCTTATTCAAGTTAATATATACATGTAACTTGCCATTCTTTTGTTTTGGCACCATGTGGGAAACCCATTTGGTGTGCTCAATTCATATATAAATCCAGCTTCTACCAATCAATATATCTCTTCCTTGATCTTGGTAGCATAATTATCATTATAGGTGTATGGCTTCTGCTTAGAAGGTTTAGCCTCTGAGGTCATGGGAATTGTATGTGAGCATATGTCAGGGTCTACTCCTTTTAGGTCCTTATAAATCCATGCAAACACATCTCTATATTCTCTTATTAAATCAATTAGCTTCTTTTCCTCTTCCTTGGTCAGGTGGTGTTGTATGTACCTGCATCATTCTTCACCTTCTTCTATGGTTACAACAATTTTTTTTGTTGTTTCTTTGTTATCATAGGCCATTCTTGTGAGTACTTCTCATTTAGGCATTCTTATCATGAATCTCCTATCCTCAACTTCATATTTCTTAAAGTTTTTAGGGACCACAAACAAAGATTCTTCTTCATTTGGTGAGATTTCTCTCTTCTTTCTTTTCTTGTCTTCTCTCTTGGTGGTCACTTGTATAGCTAACCTCAACCTATTTACATGATTTTCTTGTCCTCGAGGGTGAGCTTCTACTATATATAGGTATTCTTCTTTTGATGCACAAAAAAGATCCATAATAATTGATTCTAGGTCTAAGTCACTTGATTGATCAAGATCATCCGTTTGAGGTTCACATTCTTCGATAACCGAATCACACATGATTGGTTCTATAGTAAAAACTAAAATGTCATAGCCATCTTCATCACAGTGTGGTTTCCATTGTTCTTCATTGATGGCTACATACATTGTGGCTAGGATTTTTGCCCAACCATGAGGTTAAAACTCTTCATTTGGAAATACTATAGGTGCATAGGTTGGGTCTCGACTTGATCTATTGGTTTCCTTCACACCTACCTCTCTAGTGTTTTCTCTTTTCTCTTGTTCTATTGCAACTTTGCAAATCAATAAGTGAGTGTCTTCATGCATCCACGAGGATCTGAATCCTACAGAATGCACTGACTCAATATCATCTATGGCTCTATGGATGGGATTCCACTATATAGGGGGGACGTCTCTATGAGTACTCCTTGAGCTTGAATTTAGTTGTCACATCCAAGTGTTGCAAATACAAGGAAGTAGTTCCCCAATCCTACACTAGTTGCAATTATCTCATGAATGGTCTTACCAAAATCACCTCATAGGCCTAGTTTTTGCTAAAGTCACATATAGCAAAAGTATGCTCAAACTCTACACCACAAGTAGTGAGAGTTATCCCTTCTAGAAGCCCTAAGGGTCTCTCTATGTGACCATCAACCATTTGTAATTTCATTCTAGTTGGCCTGAGTGTTGGTTTGCCCAAAGCTTCCATAAGGAGGTGGTAGCAATTGCAACTCCTACACCAAATTCCAAAACAGCCTTGGTTGTGTAACCTTGATGAGTGATTGGAAGATAGGTGTTTCCTTCTTCTCCTTTGCTCATGTCTCCTATCCTATTCAAGGGTATTTCTAGCACTATTCTATGTGAGCCTACCTAGGAATGAGTTTTAGCTACCTCTAGCACTTGATTGGCTACGTGTTTCCATAGTTCTGGTTTAACCTTGAGTAGCTCCTCTAAAGTGAGATTGCACTACACTTTAGTGTTCTTTACTACCTTTGTATTCCTAGGTAAGGTTGAGTTTTCGTTTCTTATAATGATAGTGGGTGCTCATGCATGTGGAATTTGCTTCCCATGGGCTTGTGAAATGGGGTAATTCTTGCAAGGAATTAGACTTGAAGTCTTACCATTCACTAGATTGGGTATCCTCTTGTTCTCCATAAATAAAAGGAATATCTTGTCGAAATTGATCATATAGGTCATCCACAATTTCAATGGGAGGAGGATTTTCACTTTTTCTTGCCCATTTCTCTTCTTGAATCTCTCTTAGAAATTCTTGTGAGTATTGATTTATATAAGTAGAGGTTCTTGACTCGATGGAGTTGGGAACATAAGCATCCTTGGGAGGAAGGCTTATCCTTTCACTTTTGATGTTACTTACTTGTGACGTAGCTTGCTTTCCTGACTTAGCTATCATCTCTTCCAATCTTTCTAATAATCCATCAAAGTGTAACTGTGTTTTTTCTGGGTTGTGCAGTTGAACAGAAGACTAGCCTCAAACATTGTTTAAGCCAATTCTACCACTTTTGCATAGAGCTTTGTTCTTTCAATCCCTAAGTCGACCCTTGGGTAACACTTTTCATGTTCTATTGCATTTGGACCTTCTTGGATTCTGGCTTGATATGCTTTAAGCATCATATCTAAGTCCTCAGGAGTGGGATCTACTAAGACCGATCCTACTCTAGGTGGGGGTGAATTGATGGGAAGGTTTGGGATGGATAGGGATGGTGGTGGTGGTGGTGGTGGTGGTGGTGGTGGTGGTGATGTGTGAGAGTGCATTTGAGACGCGATTTTGATTATCTTGGCTTTTGTTTCTCTTAGGATTTCCTTGAGTTCTCTCATCTTCTTTGACCATTGTCTCTTCATTCATTCATGGCTATCCTTCCAAGCTCTTGTCCTTTTCTTAGTTATACTCTCAGTCTCACTAACCCTTGAACTCTTTTCCTGACCTAGGCCTTGGCTTTGCTGTAACACCTGAGCTCTCGTGACTACTTGCACTAGGGTAGTGGAGGTCACACTTCCATTAGAATCTACTACTAACCCAATGACATTAATAGGAGTGATATTTGGTATATTTTTTGGGTTTTTATGACAATCACGTAAAAGGAGCTCCTTCCCACAATCTAGGCAAAAACCTTGAATTATCACTGATTGGGGTTGCATAGGTGCAGGTATAGGGCAATTATGAATGAAGTGATAACCTTGGCATCTATAGCATGGTCATCGGGGTGCTTGGAGTCTTATTTATTTAGGTTGGGGCTTAGAGTTAGGATTTGCATGCATGACATTAGCGTATTCTGGCTCCCAACTAGATTCGCTAATGTCATGCATGCAAATCCTAACTCTGGCTCCCAACTACATTCGCTAACCTCCAAATAGCCTTTGGACACTAACTTTAAAGCTAACTTGGACACTACAATGTGGATAGAGCTTTTTAAAAGTTTATATAAGTGAAAAAACTCTCATTTTTTGGGATTGTCTTGTTGGAGGTGGGCTTCTAGATTTGATAATTCTTATGAGCATTGTATCCATTCTTCAATAGTAGAGAGCTTCTTGGAGAATTCATCTTTTGCCTACTCATGAGTGTGTGTGTGTGTGTGTGTACGTGCATGCATGCATGCATCCACTTATGTGTGTGCTTCTCTCTCTTTTTTTTTGTAGGTATGTGTACTTCCATCTTTATACATACTATCTTTTATACCATCGATTGGTTGTTTTGTGGATAGCACATATTTCTATTGTGTTTCACGTGTGAGATATGTAAGAGATGAGGATGATGTGCTTGGGACTCACCTCCCAACCAATATATACCCCTTGCCTAGCCACCTCCTCTATGTGATCTCACTATTCATCTCACCGTCGTGAATATGAAACCATTAGTAGGATCCATGGATTTTGGCCTTAGCTATCCCCTAAGCAAGGAAACTCTAGTTCCTATATGCATGTAAATCTCTAGAATATAACACTCTCTCCTCCCTCTAAATATCGTTGTCCTCAATGATATAGAAGGAGATATGAACCTATGAATCAGAACTTGTGATTCTAACTAATAAGAGTAGAGTGTTTTGGGTGTCTAGAATAATATATACTCAAAAAGTAGACAACTAGTCTTGTTGCTTCCTTTCTAGCATTTTCACAAAGAAATAGAATTCCTTGTTTTGGGCATACCCCTAGGAATCCCTTTGAGGCCCAATGAGTCCATATGTGTGCAATATGAGTACTCAAACATGAAATAATGAAGTGTTTCCTTCCCTCTAACTAAAAAGGCATAATCATTCCTATGAATCATAACTATTTTGTCTTGGTTGTGAAATTTGTTGGTGGCAAATGTATAGTTCATGATCTCTCAAATGGCGATGTTATTATTGCTTTTGGCATTTTATGTCATGGGTGGTATAAGCTAATAGGTTATGCAAAATCTATGAATGATTTAGCATGTGTAGTTCAAGATTCTCAAGCTATGTTAGATGCAAAGCTTTGGCATGCACGCATTGGTCATTTGAACTATGATAGTTTGCTATGCCTGTAGAAATTTGAAATGATGTCCTCTCTGAACAAAACTGAGGCACCTTGTAAAAGGCTCTATTTTGGGCAAAATGCATTACTCCTCCTTCCTAACTAAAAAATTGTAGCTTGTTCACAATGATGTTTGTGGTCCTATGCAAACACCCTCTTTTGGGAACTAACTTTACTTTTGTGACTTATACTGATGATTTTTTAGGCACACATGGGTGTATCCACTAAAAGCAAAGTCCAAAGTGTATATGTGCTTCAAAACATTTTTAGTTTTGGCTGAAAATTTATCAGCATGCAAAATAGGCACCCTCCATTCTGATCAAGGGGGGACTATAAGTCTTCTTATTTTAATGCATTTCTGGTTGAATGTGGGATAAAACATCAATGTATAATACCATATACACCGGAACAAAATGAAGTTGCTGAAAGGAAGAATAGGTCTCTCATGAAGATGGCCACGTGTATGGTCAAAAGTCAGGCTTTACCACATAACTTCTAGCTTGAGGCTGTTATGTGTGTAGCATATGTACTTAACAAGTGTCCCACCAAAGCACTACAGTCTATCACTCCATATGAGGCTTGACATGGTCACAAACCATCTATTTCTCATATTCATATCTTTTGATTGTTTGGCATATGCATTAGTGCATGAAAAACATCCATAGACTAAACACATTTTGGTTATCCATGATGTTGTTTTTGTGGAAGATGCAATTCATCCATTAGTTTCATGTACCAGAGAGACATCAGTTAGCTCCAAAGATGTATATGACACTTTGCTACCTCATTTTACACGTGGACAGTCAAGGTGCTGGTCCAAATGAGGAAATTTCTCAGCATTTGCAAGTTTCACATGATGATGTAGATCATTTTATTTTTAATGCAGATTTACATGATGCACTTGTTGATGAGAGGGCTGATATAGAGGAGGCAAAATCTATGCCTAAATGGCTCGTGAAGACTTTGCAAGATAGCAAATGCGATGCATCTTTTCATATCGTACTCGTTTAGGCTCTCATAGTGCTTCTTTTCCATCAGATTGCTATGCTATGGCTGCATCTACTCTCTGTGATGAGAATGAACCTATTTCTTTTGATGAAGCACAACATTCAAAAAATTGGATGGTTGTTATGCAATTAGAATATGATGCTATTATGAAGAATGGTATTTATTCTTTATCTAATTTGGCTCCTGGCAAAAAGGCCATTGGCACTAAATGGGTATACAGGCTAACATGTAAACCTAATGAAAGAGCTGACATGTATAAGGCTAGGCTTTTTGCAAAAGGTTATGCTCAAGAGAGAGGCATTGATTTTGATGATACCTTTGCACCCAATTGCCGAATGAACACCATTCATGGCATTTGTGCACTTGCATATCATCATGGTTGGAATGTACATCAGTTGGACATTAAAACTACATTTCTGAATGGTGATTTATATGAAGAAGTGTATGTTTTTCAACCCTCTGTTTTTGTGCATAAGGGCATGTAAATAAAGTGTTTAGGTTGAAAAAGGCATTATATGTTTGAAGCAAGCACCACATGGTTTTGATAATAGTCTAATTGATTGCACATGGTTTTGAGAACAGTCCAATTGAGAGCAAGTTATGTTAAGTGTGCAAATGATGTGCTTTTGATCATTGTTGTCTATCATGATGACATGTTGTTCACTAGTCCTAATGAGAAGCACATTGCTTATTTTAAGGCTGATTTGCATGCCTCTTTTGAGATGTCAAATTTGGACCATTTGCATCATTATTTGGGCATTCAATTTATGCAAGTTGATGGCATAATAGCTTTGTGTCAAACAAAATATATTGATAGATTATTGCAATGTTTTGACCTTTAGGACTACAAACCTATTACCACCTCTATAGGTTTACAATTGAGTCTTGATGATACTAGAGATGCATTTGATGTTGTTCTCTATAAATAGGTTGTTGAATGCTTGATTTACTTATGCATTACTTGGCATGATATTTAGCTTTTTCTCTCTCACATGAGAAGGTTTATGCATTGCCTAGGTGTCAAGCATTGGCAGACAATTAAGCACGTCTTTCGCTACATGAGTGATACCCAGCTACTTGGATTGTTTTATCCCAAGGGGGGGTCACTACCGCCAAATTTACATTATTTTTTTTTTTACTCTAACTAGGCTTGTTGCTATGAAACTCATGTGTCCACCACTGGTTTTTGCTTCGTGCTTCGTAGCTCATGCATATCTTGGTTGAGCAAGAAGCAGCCTACCGTGGCCACTTCTAGTTGTGAGGTTGAGTATAGGATAACTTTCACAACGAATATTGAGTGTGCATGGCTCATATGCCTTTTGGCTAATTTGGGTATCGGTGAGTCTTTTGCCACCACCATCTTCATTGACAGGCAAAGCCCATCGTTAGTTGTGAGGAACCCTATGTTGCGTGCTCACACTAAGCACATTGAGGTGTGTTGACCTAAGCTTCAACTTAGGGACTTGCGGAGAAAGAGACTATACCTCAATCCCCTCACAAGTGCATATAGTGGGGATACACGCTTTTAATTATCAATCCAAAGAGTATGCAAACCTAGCCGAGTGTATGAAGACATGCAATCACGTAATGGTCAATGCAAATGAACTACTCAAGAATGAAAATGAGGTAAATGCTTATCCTAACAAGCTTCAACTGTAGGTCAAGACGAAACGATACTTGGTGCAGCAGCTGTCAGTATTTTGGACTTTTCTCCTAGCTCCGAGCTCCAAACATAGCGAATAGCATATGCGTTTCGAAGCTCTCGAGAAGACGCATCCAATGGCAGTGGTTTCGCTCAATTCCGACGCTCCTACTTCAAGTTATGACAGAAATACTGAATCGCGAAAATACTTTCCTACGCTTCAGCACTTCCTACACCTCGCACACACCTCTCCTACAGCAAAGAAACACTCTCAAGGATAGACAACACTCATCAGCACTCTTTCCAAGCAATACACATGCATACAAGCTCACGAAGAAGAAGATGAAGAGGGAAGAAGACACAAATTCGAATTTCTGTGCTCTCTCTTCTCACAATGGCAAAAAGTTCTTTACAAAGAGTCACATTTGACTTATATACTAGTGCCCTAAAAATGGTCCTTTCACACAAGTGACCGGCACTTTATTCACTAAAAGCTAATTTCCTACTATTTTACATGGGTAAGCTTCTATTCTTCTGTGGGAATGCATCTAGAGGACTCCTCTAGTGCCTTTACAAACGGAAATATATTACAAGAATGAATATGTTACAAAAATATGTGGTCCAAATCGGAAAAATTTTGGGGCCCATCTTTTTCTCTGCTTTGTGCGCTCTTTGGCTCTGCAACACTCTCCCCCTCTTCGCCTCTGTCGTCCCTTGACAGACTTTGCTTCACGCACGCGCCTTTGACAGACTTTGCTTCGCGCACGCGCCCTGTGGTCAGTATTGTCTGATTCTTGATCTTGCATTACGTTTTAGAGGCGCTCTGATTTGTCCTGGTTGCACACGTTGGACCTGGTTGATTTGGTTTTCCACGCACGCCATTAGTGCACATATGCGGATGTAGCTCGTAAGCCTTGATCTGAAACCTCTGCAACTCAAGAGGTTGAAGCATCCACATAGGTGATACATGTTGGCCCTGATTCCTTCTTTCAGCTGCGTGCTTTTCCTTGGTGTGTGCGCCCCTGCGGGGCTTCCTGCAGAGATGTATCTTCAACTTTGCCTTTTAGTGAAGCTGTTTCTTTCGTTGCTTTCTTTTTTTCTTCTTTTTACTTGTCTCTCCCGCAACACTGCCCCCCTCCTGGACTCTGTCGTCCCCGACAGGCTTTGATAAGCGCCGGGCATATGTTCTGTATACTTGTTGCTCTGTATCATTTAGCAGATTGGCTTCACGTATCATGATCTGTTTCCATTGTTCAGCTTTTACTCCATCGTTTGGCGGTTGTCTGTGATCTGCGAAGAAGCTTAATTCATATGCCACAAGTCTGGCATTCAGATTGGATGACATTTTCAAAAAAATCTCTGAATCTATTTCAAAAAATCCTGTAAAAAATGCTTCTTCAAATGTTTGCATATACGGACTTGGCAAAAACATGAGTATGGAATAGTATGCCATTATTGTGGGGCGGCTCGGCATTACTGATAGATCGAAAATAAGTATATCTGTGCCTTGATTAATGCCGATGAAGTTCAGAAATGTATATGCCGCATGTTTGAAGACCTTCAAAACTGTAAGTAGCATACTAAGTATTTTGTTTGTCATCTTGACTGCTAAGTCTGGTACTGTCGCATAGTTTTGTAGCCAAAATTCTATTGTTTTGATCATATAATCCTCTGTTGGCAAATAGTTATGTGGCGGGCTAGGTAACATAGGATAATTTAGCCACTGTTTGTTAATAGCGCCGCTGCGTTGTAAATCCAAAAATTCCTTTGTATCCCTTCTGCGTGGTATTGGGCAAAACGAAGGGTTTACTTGTAATAAATAAGGTGCGGCTTGCCAATGCACCCGTAGTGTGGGATGTTTCTCCAAAAATTTTCTCCTCCACACTGGTTGTGCAGCTTCAAACTCTGCTTGAGTGTATGTGAATGTGTCATTCTTGAAGTTGAGCTGCTCATCTGGACTTTTTTGTGTAACCTTCTTTATATATTGCTTGGCTTTCTCTTTCAACAATCCATATGGAATGTTGAAAGGCTTCATGATTTTTTCCAAGTCTTTACCTTTGATTTTTGCTTCCTTCATGACCTTGATGACTTCATTCTCAAAATTTTCCGTCAATCGGGACACCACTAGTGCCCGTTCCTTCTGACTTATTTCTGCAGTGTATGGCATCGGATGATCATCATGCATATCCGCCATCTGCTCATGTATTGGAGAATGATAGATCGGTTGAGATAGAGGGCTTATCTCTACCTCGTCAGTAGGATGTTCTTTTTCTGGCACTACTGATGTCCCGATCGGTTCTTTGCCTTTCTGCTGATTTTTTAGCTCTTCGATGCATTCTTCTTTTTCCTTTATCTTTTGTATGGCTTCACCAAGTCTTTCTTTGGTTGTTAGAAGCTCCTTACCTATGTCAGCTACGTGATCCATGTTTTCACTGTAGCTCTGTACCAATTTTGCCTGTGCTGTACTCAGCTGCTTTTTGAGCTCACTTATTTCCTGACTGTGCCGCCGTTCTGATTTTTCTTGTACTTCTTTTGCTTGTCGCAACGATTCGGCATATTCGGCTATCTGTTCTCTTAACTCCTGTTCATTACCGTCTGAGGGGCCCTGTTGTATCAATGGTTGATCATATAATAAAGATTTCATTAACTCTTTATTCCTGCTGCGTAAAGTATCATTCTCATCCAGATATAACTTCAGCTGTGTCTCTAATAGAGTACTTCTGGTCTTCATTCTTTCTTTTTCTGCTTCAGTAGCGTCATATAATTTTTGGAGATCTTCGAGCTGTTTTTGTAGTTGGTGATGCTGAGTGCTTAATGATTCATATTGCGTTTTTGTTTCCAGCAGCTCAGTGCTTTTGGCGGCTATCACTTTTTGTGCCTGAATTATTTGTGCAGACAATTGTTCACTCATAACTTGAAACTGATTTTTTTCCTTCATGGCTTTGTCATAGTCTGCATCTGTCCATCATTTGTTGTTGGGTATCCATGGCTGTCTGGATCATCTGTTTTACCACAGGCTTCAGTTGAGCCACATCCACATTGAGCCATGTTTTTGGTATACTGGGTTCTTCTCCTGTATTGACATCTTTACCCCGAGCCACATGTAAGGTAGTGTCATGGGGCTGCCTAATCTGAAGTTGGATCCTTGGCTCAGCCACCATGTTGTCTTGATTTTCTTGAGGTGTATCGTTTGGCACCTCGATCACCATTTTTTCTTGGTTTTGTAGCTCCTTTGCTTCCTTCTTCAGTGGAGTCTGTTCTTCCTCTTTGATTGGTGGTTTGACATATGTCTCTTTGGTTGTATCTTCCTTGATGCTGATTTTTGTATTGTCATTCAATTGAATGACGTGCTCCTGTTCGTTAGCATCATCCACCTTCTTTTCTTTGTCCTTCTGGTTGTCCGGTGTCACTTCCACTTGATTGATTTCTTGTCCTTCTTCTTCATATGTTTCTGTCCTGATATCAGTATCTAGAGTGTCCTTTTCAGGACTGGAATCTGTATTCGTGCTGGAATCATCAATACCCAATTCTTTGTATCTTCCAGGTTGTCTTGGAGTCTTTTCTGTACTCTGTTTTGGTTTTACTTGGCTTGCTTGTCGATAATGATGTCCTTGGACATTTAGATTCACCTGCCCTTGCATATATTGGTGAGTCTCCTCCAGGGCAGCAGACAAATCTCTTTGTGTAATCGGCACTTGTACTACGGGGATCGTGGGTAGCACATGTGTTCTCTTTGATTGTGGCGTATCTTGGGCTTCCTCCTCCCGTAATCGCTTTGTGCCCCTCATTGGTTTCTGTGTGCTGGTTTCAGCTTGTTCAACCACTACAACTGCTTTCTTTTTCTTAGGGACCGTAGCGGATTTTGCATACTTCGCTAGCCCTTCTGATGTCGGCATCTCCCGTAAGCAGTGTTTCATGTCTAGAGCTTCATATATCAGTAAAGTCAAAGCTGAACTACCGTTCAGGAACTTCTTTTGCCCCCATTTCTTCTGGGCTTCAAATAATCGTTCTTGTACATAACTTGTGAGATTCACTTTGTTGCCTATCTGTCTCATGGCATGCGATAGGAGTTGTACTACAATCTTTTGTGGTGCAGTGTATCTGTTCATGCCAGGAAAACAAAAGTGTTGATGTACCAAACGTACCGCGTCTTCAATATCTATTCTGTTAATCTCCAGGAATGATCTTTTCTTGGGGTCATGGCATTCCTCTTTGACATTAGTAATTCCTTCTTGATTCCATCCAAAGGCTTTATTGATCAATTCATGAGTGAATTGAATTGTCTTCCATGTGCCCACCTTGTCCAAAACCTTTGCTTCTGGAACAGAAATCTTCGTAGCAGCCGGCTGCATAGTATTCATTACCTGCGTACATCTTTGGAAGTCTGGTACGCATATAGGCATCTTCAAAAATGCTTCAATTCCAGCTTGAGTCCATACTTCCTCGATATGTGGTAACCCTTGTATTATGGTCTTGAAATCTTGTGACATGATAGGGAAGTAGTGATCCCTGTCCATAATCTTGATGGTTGCCATAAAGAGAAGTTCCGAGATAGGTTGGTCATCTCGAAACCAATGTCCTCTGACCTTGGTTATTGACCCCAATGGAAGAAGTAGTACCTCTTCCTGCTGTGTAGCTTCTGAGTCAGAAGATGTCATCTGCACTCAATATAGAGTATGAATTAGTATCCATATGTTTTTCAGAAATCCTCCTCCATATGTTGATTAATAATTCGATGTTGCTCCGAGTGCAAGGTGCTGTCCCTTTCCCGTGGGTGTGAGAAAGGTAATACCTGAATTTTTTTTCATGTATTTTTATATTTTCTTGCTGAAAAGAAAACCTAAAAGTTAGTCCATAGCCGAAGCGGTGAGTAAAATTTTTTTTTTTTTGGAGTAATATTTTTATGCATGTACAAGTGCTCTCCTATTTCCAAAGGGAAAATGTGCGTGACTATCCGAAAGTAGAAGAAAGACGTGCCGAATGCTTGGCCTTGTAATGTGGCTCTATCATGCATACTTTGGATCTCGACAACTCCTCATGTGTGCAATTTAGAAGTAGTTGCTTGATGTATGCAGTTTGTCTTGTCTTTTGGCACCCAAATTTGCTTCACTTGGGCGGAATGTACTGTATTCTCCACCTCTTTGATGAATGTGGTTCTTCTTCGGTAGTACGTCTGCTTACTCTGTTTTGGGAATCTCAAGTTGGTTTGTAATGCATCTGTAGATTCCTTCTTCCTCCAATATGTCCTCTTTCTCGGCTGATGTGTCTGTTGACCCTGTTGATTGTGATGGCCCTTCTGAGGATGTTCCTTGTTTGGGATGGTTGTCCTTGGAGTACATGACTTTGGGATCCATATTTTTGTTCGATCAGGTTGTGCAGTTATCAGTTTCTTTGGGATCCATATGCTATTGAGTCGTGGTTGACTGAAGTGTTCAAAATTCTTTGTCTTCCTATTCGATTGCTCACGCTGCTGTCGAAGACTTTTCTGTTGCTGAAGATATGCCTTCTTTTGGTCCTTTCTTATCCAAGCTAGTGTAGAATGTGGAATAGGGTACACTTTCACAGGTGTAGACTTCAATTCTTGCAAAGTGGTATTCGTTCCTGTGCCTTGTGGCTCTTTGGGCTGGATTTCATGTTTCTGTGCACTCTTGTGACTCTCTATACTCAAAGATGGAGTGCACCCAGGACTCACGGTATTTTCACATGAAGTACTTGACGATGGGGTTTCTCTAGTGCTAGTGAACATACAACCATGACTTTGTTCGTTAGGATGAACTTCTGGCTCTATAATAGCAGCTTTGGGTGGTCGTTCGTCTAGCAAACTAAATACCTCACGAGGTCCTATTCTGGCAGAGATGTATCCTAAAGCCAATTGAATGGTTACCTCATATTCGTAGGTCCAATCTTGACCTAACACCACATCTTCAAGCAGATCCTGGTCCTGACATACTAAGAGTCTCTGCTCCATTGTGTTGTTCCCCATATGTAAAGGTAAAGTTATCTCACCTATGCATTGAGTGACTTTTCCTCCTATTCCAATTAGCTGTGCCTTCGATGGGCGTATCTCCTCTTTAAGTCTCTGAGACAAAGAAAATCTAATGCAGCTTATGGCTGCTCCTGTGTCTATGAGAGCATCCACTAAATGGTACTCTTTTCGTCCTGCTCCCAGATTCAAGTAAGGCTGTCTTCTTTGTTGTCCTGAGTTTTGAGTGGCTCTAAAATTAGCCATTGGGATGAGTTCTCCTCCTACTCGATATCTCTCGCCTCTTTCTCTCATCCACTCTTTCCGTTTTCTGATACGTTCTAGGGCTTCCTGTCTCGCCTCTTCTCGTATGCGTTCTTCTTCTGTTTTCCTACTTTGAGCTCCTAATAGTCGTGCTAGCATTTGATCCGTCAACGGCTCCATGAATCTTTTCACTCTGCATCCACTGATGTAGTTGGGAAGAATATCTCCGTCTAGTGTGGCGAGATTGACTGCACCACTAGTAGAGATTCGATTTATAATCATGGGTCCATATCCGCGTTTTTGGAGCTTCTTCGCATGTTGTTTGAGGGTGTACACTAGGACTAAGTCGCCTTCTTTTAGTCCCTTGTCTTTTATGTGTGCGTCATAATAAGCCTTTTGTCTCCGCTTAGCGGCATAAATGCCCGCTACCGCTTGCAATCTAGTCTCATGTAGCTTTTCAATTTGATCTAATTGCTGAGATAATTCATGACCGTTCCACTCATATTGCTGGGCCACTTTCAGTGTAGGTACTAAGAAGTCAATTGGCAAAATTGCATTCTGCCCGTACACTAGGTTGAAAGGTGTAGTTCCAATAGCCGTTTTATATGCCACACGGAAGGCCCAAATTGCGTGATGCAATTGTTTGTCCCAATCTGACCTTCCATTATTGACAATCTTTGTCAATATAGTACATAGTACCTTGTTGGAACTTTCAGCTTGCCCATTAGCTTGAGGGTGGTATGGGGCTGATTTTTTATGAATCACCAGAAAGTCATTCATTAGTGACTCAATGACCTCGTTTAAGAAATGTGTTCCTCGATCACTCACTATCTCAATTGGTAGTCCAAAGCGTGTGAAAATGTGCTCAAAGAGAAATTTTGCAGTGGTTTGAGCATCATTCTTTCTAGTGGCTTTTGCTTCTACCCACTTAGTCAAGTAGTCGGTGGCTACTATGATGTATTCAGCATGAGATCCTTTGGCCGGTGGGTTGATAGGTCCTATGAAGTCAATTCCCCACTTGGTAAATGCTCTTGCACAGACCATGGGTCTTAAAGGCATGTCATCTCTTCTAATGGGATATTTAGCTTTCTGGCATGTTTCGCAACTTCTCACATATGCCTCTGCGTCCATATGTAGAGTTGGCCACCACAAGCCTGCAAAGAGAATCATCTTGACCGTTCTGTCTGCTGAGAAATGTCCTCCCGCAGCTGCTGCATGTGCCATTTCTAAGACGGAGAGATATTCATTTTCATGAATGCACAATCTTAGCTGGTTATCCTTCCCGCGTTTAAAGAGTTGTTTTCCTAAGATGACGTAATCCTTGCTCTGTTCTTCAAGAGCACGTTTTCTTGCTAGAGTAGCTCCATCAGGGTACTCTCGAGTTTTCAAGAACTTTACTAAAGGCATGCTCCACCTTGGTGCTATTGTAGAATAGCATAACGTAGAGTTCTCATCTGGGATTTGTTCTTGACAGGTTGGACAGGTTGACGCATAATGATGTGTATCTCGTTGCATGGTTGGCCAATATATGCCAAATCTCTTGAGTGTTTGCCACGTTCCAATTGCGTTCAAGTGAGTGTTCCATTGATTTATGTGTGCTTTCTGAAGCCACATTTTTTGTTCCCCTTCTTCCACGCATCTCATCAGAAGTCCGCTTGAATCCTGGTGGTACAAACTTCCAGCAATAATGTGAAGGTTTTTAGTCCTCCAAAGATCTTGCTTTCGGTTTGGCGTGATCCCATCTTTAGGTCCATGTGTAAGTATCGGGATCAACTTTTCGGCCCATTGAGGACATACTTCGAGGTTAAAAAGATAGGTGTCTGGCAGATCATCAGGAACTCCTATAGGTGGTTCTCCATGGGTCATGCGAGATAAGTGGTCTTCCCTTATGTGTGTGTTTCCCTTCTTGACTATTACTTCAAAATCAAATTCCATTAGCAATAAAAACCATCGTACTAGTCGTCCTGTATTGCAAGGCTTGTTGACTAAGTACAATAGAGCTTGATGATCAATGAAAAATTTGAATTTGTTTGCCAATAAGTAATGTCTAAACTTCTTGACGGCATAAACCATCCCTAGGCCTTCTCTCTCCGTAGTAGTATAATTGCATTCCGCTTGATTTAACTGTCTACTGGCATAGGCTATCGGGTGGTCTAATTTACCTGTATCCGCTGGTTGAGCTAAGATGCAACCAATGGCAAACTTGGAAGCATCAACATGAATATGAAACGGTTTATTCCAGTTAGGGACTCGAAGAATGGGTGCTGAACTCAATCGCTTCTTCAACTCATTAAAAGCTCTTTCGCATTCTTCAGTCCAATTGAATTTAGTTAACAATGCATAAAGAGGTCTGGCAATTATGGCATACATGTGTATGAATCTTCGATAGTAACCGCAATGTCCCATAAATGCTTGAACTTCTTTAGCAGTTTTTGGTCTTGGTAAATCCAAAATGACTTTAATTTTGTCTTCATCCGTGGAAATTCCATTCTTAGAAACAATATGTCCTAAGATTTTCCCTTGTCGCACCATGAAGACACATTTATCAGGGTTGAGGCATACTCGATATTGTCGACATTTGGCAAAAATCTTTTCTAGTTCAGGGATGTGCTCTGATCGTATAGCTGAATATGTACACAAATCATCCACGTATACCTCCATGCTTTTTCTCAAGAATTCTTTGAACACATGACACATCAGTCTTTGGAATGTAGCTGGGGCATTCGTTAAACCAAAAGGCATGACTCTAAAGGCGTATACTCCCCATTCAGTTGCAAATGCAGTCTTGTGTTGGTCCTCAGGAGCAATAGCTACCTGATTATACCCTGAAAAGCCATCCAAAAAACTATAAACTTCCTTCCCTGCTACCCTTTCCAAGAGATGGTCAGTGATCGGTAAGGGATAGCTATCCCTTATGGTTGCGGCGTTTACTTTTTTCAAATTGATGCATACTCTTAACTTCCCATTTTTCTTTGGTACAACCACTAAGGGTGACACCCATTCCGTGTGCTCAGATTCATAGATGAATCCAACATCCAACAACTTATCTATTTCTTCTTTTATCTTGGCTGAATACACATCATTATAAGTATAAGGCCTCTGTTTAGAAGGTTTGGCTTCGGATGTCATGGGGATTCTATGTGCACATATAGATGGATCTACTCCTTTTAAGTCCTTATAAGTCCAAGCAAAGACATCCCGGTATTCTCTTATGAGTCGAATCAACTCTTGCTCTTCTTCCGCTGAGACATCCTGTCCTATGAAAGTACATCGTTCCTCTCCTCCTTCCATGGTTACCACTATTTTTTTGGTTTGTTCTTTATTATCATATGCTATTCCAGGTTGTGCTTCTCTTTTAGGCATTTGAATAGCAATCTTCCTCTCTTCCACTTCGTATTTTTTGAAATGAGCTGGTACCTCAAATTGGTCTTGAAGCTTGTTATCTTCATCTTCTAACTCCCTTTCAACTTCTAATTCTTCCTTTTGTGTGAGATCCTTATGTTGTTCATTGGAAGTGATATCCATGTTGGTGGTACTAATCCCTAGATCCATGGGTTCTGGTTCCATTTCAATGCTCTCGTAGTCCTCCTTCCAGTCTTTCTCAATTACTTCTCCTTCTTCTGCCTCCTGAAGGACTACCATATACAGACTAACGTCATAACCCTCTTCGTCAATACATTCGTTCATGGTTACCACTTCTTCATTTACACAGACATCGAGGGTGGCTAAGATTTCCATCCAACCGTGAGGTTCGAATTCTTCGTCTGGAAATACTTGTGGCATATAAGCCGGATCTTGTACCGATCTCACTATTCCTTGTTTCTGCTGCCAACTTTTTCTTCTCTCTTCTTCCTTTTTTGCAGCTTGGCATATCCATAGATGAGTGTCCTCGTTCATCCAGGATTGGTCACTAGAACCTGCACTATGAATCGATTGATCGTCTTCCTCTTTATGGACTTGATTCCATTGCAGAGGTGGTACAACTTGATATGTGTACGTATGTAGGTTGATCCTAGTGGTGACCCCTGCGTGTTGTAGGTACACTGCATCCTTTCCCCAATCTTGTACGACCTTTAGCTGTCTCATGAATGGCCTTCCCAAGATCATTTCATAATTGCTTGGCCTTTCAAAGTGACATATTGCGAAAGTATGTTCGAATTCCACTCCGCACGTAGTGAAGACTACTCGTTCCAACAATCCTAAGGGTCTTTCCGTATGTCCATCTGCCATTTGAATTTTCATACGTGTTGGTCTCAATGCTGGTTTTCCCCATTTCTCCCAAATTTCTTTGGTAGCAATGCCAACACCAGCTCCTGAATCTAGTATGGCTTTGGTTGTGTAACCCCTATAGGTGATTGGAAGACAGGTATTTCCTTCATCTCCTTCACTAAAGTCTCCTACTTTATCCCCTGGAATTCTCACCGTTTTCACTTCGTCATCTACCTCCTTCTTTTCCTCCTTGACTTCCCATTGATCAATCAATTTCTCTTTTAAATGTGGTTTTACCTTTAACAGTTCTTCAAATGTTAAGGTACATGGGATTTTCACCTCTCTAAGGCGTTGTATGATCTCCGATGTTTGAACTGATGGATTCGTTTCTCGTCTCTTTATTGATGGAATGCGATACACTTCTGAGTTGTGCTCGTATTCCCCGGTGTAATTGGGTAGTTCCTTTACATCGTCTTCCACTTCTTTGTCACTTGCATCCATTGGAAAAATTTCTTCTGAATTAAGTTCAGGTATTGAACTTTCCATTTCGTTTTCTGCTTCTAATTCTTCAAAGGGCGGTTCCATTCCTTCCACCTTTTTCCACTTGTCCTCTTGAACTCGCGCCCATAGGTCCTTAGTCCAGTCTCCTTCTGTTTCAGGGACTATGGATCCTTCCTTTCCCTCATTACCAATTTCATTATTCGGAGGTCTACTTATGTTAGGCTTTTCCTGATTGTTTAGACACTCTTGGAATTTTTCTTCGCAAATTCGGTTGTTTGGTAAAGGTGATGCGGGTTTTTCTAATGTTTGTTGGGCAACTTCTATTAATTTTTTGCAGATTTCCAATCTTTCTTTCTCTAAGTCGCCTCTCGGATACTCTCTCTCATGTTGTTCTATGGTAGGCCCTGCTTTTATTCTCGCCTTGTATGCCTGAATCCACATGGCTAATTCTTCAGGCATTGGGTCCGCTAATACCGATCCTACCTCCTTCCTTTTATTCTCCTTTTCATTTTCTTCTTCTACTTGTGATTTTTCTGTTGATTTTGGTTTTCTCTTTTCATTTTCCTTCTTTTGCAATAACTTTTTTTCTTTTATCCTGTCTCTCCTTTGCTTCCATCTTTGGGATCGTTTACTGGTGATACTTTTTTCTGGTTCTTCGGAATCTTTCACTCTGTGAGGGATGGGTGTATTTCCCTCTTTGTCACTTTGATTATTTCCGTCTGATTTATCAGGGTTTTCCCTAGCCTTTGCTCTTGTTATGGCCTTTAAAAAGGTATAGTGTACTCTTTGTCGCTCCCTGACGATTCAATCACTTCTATTACGTTGATCTGCACATTAGATGTGACTTTGTTTGGGTTCTTAGGACAATCTCTGAAGAGATGTTCCTTACCACAATCGCTACAGTAGCCTTCCCAAATTCGTTGTGGTGGTGGTGGGTTTGGCAATGTACATTCTCTAATATAGTGGTCACCTCCACATCTGTAGCATGGTCCTCTGGGTACAGGCGGTCTCTTCATTGGTCGAGGTGGCATGGTTGCTCTAGGAGCTGTGTACATTAAAGGTACATAATCCTGCTCGTAATTATATGAACTCTCTGGTGTCTCCATGCCATAAGCATATGGGTCATATTGTTGCCCATATTCCATTATTGAGCTCTCATAACCAGAGTATGTTCCTTGACTAGGTTCGTAAAATGAGTCATATGGTTCACTACTAGTCAAAGGTGTAGCTGGCACTATGGCCCTTTCTAGGTTTTCCTCTGGTTGCGCTATCTTAACTGGGACAACGTTCTGAGGGTGGGGCGGTTGTTGTCCTAGCACTGGTTGAGGCTGCGTATATCCCTGGTATGCGTATGGTCGTGGTATTGGTGCCTGCGGCTGATATGAGGGATATCTAAAGGTTTCTCCTCCTTGTTGGTTCTGCGGATATCCATATGGTCTCACATAAGGCTGTGTGGGTCTGGTTTGCCTATTGTAAGGGCAGTTCTCTGTGCTATGATTTGTGTATCTCTGCTCTATACTGCAATACTGTAGTGGTCCGGGGACAGAGGGTTTATGAGGAGCATAGGCAGGTGGTGGGACTACTCCCCTAGTACACAAGTGAGAAGGATGATCTCCTCCGCACTGCATACATCTTCTAAGCGTAGGCATTCTCATAGGGTTGGTGGGATAATTCCTCTGTCCTTGCATATTCAGTTTTTTTGCTAACAAGTCGGCAATTTCCTCTACGTTGTTTTTAGGGTTTGATGTGCTGCTTGTTGACTCTTCACTTTTCACACTACCTTGGGGTATTTTCAAGTCTTCTGCAAGATTATCTTCTAGGTCTATACATTCCTTCATACACTCTTGCAAAGTTTGAACTCTCTTCACGTACACTAATGACCTCAAGGTTCCGTTCAGTAGTCCTTCTAAGAACAATGATACCATCTTGTTTTGTGTTGGTCTCTCTTCTACGGGACATCTATCCACATACTGCTTGAATCTCCTGGCTGCCAATCTTACCGACTCGGTAGGGACTTGTTTGAAGCTGTGGATTAATGACGAAGAATTGTTTTTAATTCCAAATTTGGTAAATTCTTCAATCATTTCTTGATACACCTGATCCATGTTCTAAAAGGTATTTGGATCCAATGGCTGAAACCAAGCCAAAGCTGTATCTGACAAGGTAAGGCCAAAAGACTCATATCGAATCATGAAGTCATCTACCTGCTCGGCTCTGACTACTTGTTTAAATTCTGCTATGTGATTATAGGGTTCACTCGAGCCATCATAATGATTTCTCATGCACTTGGCCACTTGAATCGGCCTTAGTCTCCTTCCTGCTTCAGGTTGTCTCGGCATTACAGGGTAATTGGGTCTTTCTATTGGTATGCCTGGTCCTCGTACTACCTGTGGTCTAACTGGAGCATGAACTCCATGTCTTGGGTCAATGGCTGGTTGTGGCCGATAGTTAGGATTAGTGGCAGGCATTGCAAATTGTACATGTGGTCTGACAGGGATCTGGGTTTGTTGAGTTTGTTGTGTTTGTCCCGAATGTTGACTTGAATCATTTTGAGAAGTTCCATGTGGATTACGTGACGTAGTGGCTTGGTCCCTTGGGGGGAACACTGGGATGTTCTGATATTTCAGCTCAGCTCTCTCTAATTCTGTGACTGGCCAATACCTTCTGTGATTTTTGTCCAAATATGTGATGATGGTGGAGAATTCGGGGTCTTGTAACTCATAGATGGTAACTGGATTAGGAGCAGCTTCCCATATAGAGGAATGGGCTCTGAGCAGGTGCTCCATTCCATTGATCAAATATACATCTATTAGAGTGTCATCCTGGTGAACTAGGTCTCCTCTCCAAAGTTTAGTAATTGTTGATCTCCCTCTAGGAGTAGTTACTTGTTCTTCGGTTCCATATCCATTTAAGCTCGAAGCATTATTTTCCTCACCACGCTCATTGATGATTTCAGGGTGTTCTGTGACTACGTATTGAATGTCTTGTTTATCCATGTACAGTCCTCCTATGTACTTAACTGCTGGTCTTGGCACTATGTAGGCCTCTGAAGCCTTCCTCAGTCTGGCCACTGATCTGTTTAGACCATCCAAATAGATAGGTATCTCATTGTGGTTGGTGCTCACATACTCTAAGGAAGTTCTCTATTCTCCCTCAATGATGGACATCTGGCCAATCATGGGCACAGTGTTTTGCATATCCTCTGAAGCCATGGGGATTTCTCCTTCTGACTCACTAGAGGTCTCAGAATAGTGTGAACGGCTACTTGGTTCGGCTACACTCCCTACGGAAGAAATTACACTTCTTCGGCTTCCTAGGGTTCTTCCGGATCTCAGGTTCATTCACTTAAGAACTCTGATCCAATCTTGTCCACCTCTAGCCTCTAGAGTTCTAAGTTATGGCTTAGAAGTCTAGGAAAAACTTAGGCTGGAAAGTGACTGAAAGAAAATTTCAAGTCACGATACTTGACTCTCACGATCTCTGAGAAAACGATCGCTGACAAACGATACTTGGATGAAACGATCGCTGGAAAATGATCTTTCCCTAAACGATCTCTGACTTGGAACGATACACGACTTCTCAGTGAAACGATCTACGACCTTTGACCAAAACGATCGCTGGCAAACGACACTTGGGTCTAAACGACCTTTGACCAAAACGATTGCTGGCAAACGACACTTGGGTCTAAACGATACTTGATCAGAACGATCGCTGGAAAACGATCTTTGACTACACGATCTCTGGGTAAAACGATCTCTCGCAAAGCGATCTCTGGTTGAAAACGATACACGACCGACGATATCTAGTAGGAACGATCGGCGATACTTGGGCTGAAACGATACCGATCTGTAACAAGTGTCGTGATCTCCGCCAAACGATCGACGACCGACGACACCCGTGACAAAACGATACGTGACCTTTGACAAGTATCGCGATCTCTGGATAACGATACTTGGCAAACGATACGCGATCGACGACCTTTTATCAAAACGATCTCTAACGAAACGATACCGATCTCTATCTGAAACGATCTACGATCTCTCACGAAACGATCGACGACCGCTGGGAAATATCTGAAACGATCAAAACGATCTCTAACGAAACGATACCGATCTCTATCTGAAACGATCTACGATCTCTCACGAAACGATCGACGACCGCTGGGAAATATCGCGATACTCAACCGCAGGAGCAAAACGATACTCGACCGCGGGAGCAAAGCGATACTTGACCCTTAGACAATTTTTGACAAAAATTTTTAAGTTTTTGATTCAATGCACTTGTGTCATGCACTCTCCTCCCCCTTCTCCACTCTCTGGATCACTCAAAACTCACCTTTTCACCTCAATCAAACCCAAACGATCTCTGACGCAGGTCGTTTCAGACTAAAAATGATTTTTTTGAATGGTGTAACAGGATTAGGACTTGCTAAGCTCACCTCTGATGCTCTTTCAACACCTTGCTCCCTTTCCCTTGCTTTGTAATGCTCCAGGTCGCCTAAAAACTCGCCCACGATCTCTGCAAGCTCTCATGACACTCGACACTGCTCTCTCCACGATACTTGTTCAACAAGTGAATTGAAAAATGGAACTTTTTTGGCTTTTATACTTGGAAATTC
This sequence comes from Ceratopteris richardii, assembly GCA_020310875.1. Lineage (NCBI taxonomy): Eukaryota > Viridiplantae > Streptophyta > Polypodiopsida > Polypodiales > Pteridaceae > Ceratopteris > Ceratopteris richardii. The sequence continues at coordinate 124,963,582 of CM035432.1, forward strand.
CTAGCTTATAAAAAAGGAAAATTTTTGAACAACACTAAAGCCTACTCTACTCTCCACTCACTCCTACTCTACTTCTTCTACTCACTTCCCTAATCTATCAACTCACTACACACACTCCAAGAATGAGAAGTAGCAAGTGCGGCTGAAAATGACTTACCAAAGAAGAGAAGATTTCCGCTCCTCCAAGTTCTTCAAAGCAAAAAGCTACTTACCATCACACGAATGCCTCGGTTTGATTCGTCACTTCCCGGCAACGGCGCCAAAAAGTGTGTTGACCTAAGCTTCAACTTAGGGACTTGCGGAGAAAGAGACTATACCTCAATCCTCTCACAAGTGCATATAGTGGGGATACACGCTTTTAATTATCAATCCAAAGAGTATGCAAACCTAGCCGAGTGTATGAAGACATGCAATCACGTAATGGTCAATGCAAATGAACTACTCAAGAATGAAAATGAGGTAAATGCTTATCCTAACAAGCTTCAACTGTAGGTCAAGACGAAACGATACTTGGTGCAGCAGCTGTCAGTATTTTGGACTTTTCTCCTAGCTCCGAGCTCCAAACATAGCGAATAGCATATGCGTTTCGAAGCTCTCGAGAAGACGCATCCAATGGCAGTGGTTTCGCTCAATTCCGACGCTCCTACTTCAAGTTATGACAGAAATACTGAATCGCGAAAATACTTTCCTACGCTTCAGCACTTCCTACACCTCGCACACACCTCTCCTACAGCAAAGAAACACTCTCAAGGATAGACAACACTCATCAGCACTCTTTCCAAGCAATACACATGCATACAAGCTCACGAAGAAGAAGATGAAGAGGGAAGAAGACACAAATTCGAATTTCTGTGCTCTCTCTTCTCACAATGGCAAAAAGTTCTTTACAAAGAGTCACATTTGACTTATATACTAGTGCCCTAAAAATGGTCCTTTCACACAAGTGACCGGCACTTTATTCACTAAAAGCTAATTTCCTACTATTTTACATGGGTAAGCTTCTATTCTTCTGTGGGAATGCATCTAGAGGACTCCTCTAGTGCCTTTACAAAGGGAAATATATTACAAGAATGAATATGTTACAAAAATATGTGGTCCAAATCGGAAAAAATTTTGGGGCCCATCTTTTTCTCTGCTTTGTGCGCTCTTTGGCTCTGCAACAAGGTGCACTATCATTATGTTAGGGAGAGGATCTCTATTGGAGAGATCAGTTTGGCATTTGTGCCCACACAGGAGAACGTTGTAGACCTTTTCACAAAGGCTTTGCCTTGGGAAAAGTTTGAAGCTTTTTGCAAAGATTTGGGCTTACTTCCTTTTGTGGATTGATTCTGTTGGAAAACAATGTCCTATTGGTCAAGATTGTCCACATATTACAGCATGTGTACAGTTATGTATTATTCCTTGTACAAGAATACAGTGCAAGTGGCTTGGTTATTAAGGCAAACATCTCTCAACCTACCCACGGGGGTTCAAAACCTATCAGACACAATTGCATGGAGAACGTTTTAGATAAAGCAAAGCAAAATCGCGAAAGTGTTTTTAATTTGTCATTCTTTTCAAATCAGGCGACAGACAGCAACACGCAACAGAAAGTTTTTTTTTTCAACTCTTTTAGAAATAAAATGTGGACAAAGTTTTGCATTTCTATTTTAGAAAATATAACAATCACAAGAGTTTTATTGAGGATTGCTTTTGGAATAACTTTTGAAAGTGCTTTTCAAGTATGCTTTAAAACTATATAAGAAGAGTCATAGGCTCATTGTAATCATCCTTCACCTAGTTCAACAACAAGCTTTGGAGCTTTGTTACCTCAATAGAGGTGGTGCTTCTAGCACATGGGGCAGCCATGGTGCTATCTTGGAGCATGTTGAGGAGCGGCTATGGAGTTCTTCTTGAAGAAGAAGGTTGTGCTCACACTCTTGCTTATGGAAAGGCTATTAGCAGCTTGGTGGCCATTCACATGATGTATTTGAAGATTGTCTTCTACATGAAGATTTCGGGTTACTTCAAAGACATTGGATGGTGGTTAACATAAGATTTACATCTTATGTTAAGAATTCAGGTACATGTTCTCTTTATCCACGCAGGTACTACTTGAAGTTTATGGAGGCAGTGACATCCATATCAGGAGGAGTCCTATTCAGCATAGGTACAAGAGAATTAGTACCTGTATGCTTCATGTATATTTGGATGAGGTGTTCGAGAAGGTATGTTCATATGAGTTTGAGGATTTCTGGCAGCAAACTTGTTAGCATTCTTTGCTACTTTTGTAAGTATGTGATCTTTTCACACACATGTCTAACTTAGGGTCTTCCATAGCCGAAGGTTATATGAGGGTTTGTTGATTATTAGTTTTAGACTAATCCTTCCTCTTTCTGTCACTCATATTCACTCTTCTACAACCTATCAGGTCACACATCTCATATATTCAGATTTCTGTCCATACATCTGAATATGTTTATTACATTTGTATATTCATTCATCCATCTATTTCTGTTCACATAGAGTGGTTGAGAGTTTTGCTCCCACATTGTACATTGAACATTGGTATATATGATAGTGTGAGTAAGCAGTGGCTTATGTAAAACTTTACACATGTCTAATCTCTCTCTATCTTTGTCTTATCATTTGTATTATTAAATGTGGTATGTTATGTCAATATTGGAAGACTGCTAGATTCTATGTTGTATATGCTGGACCTATGGAACCTTGGACCTGTGGTATTAGTAATGGGCCTACTAAATTTCCAACATTTGGTATCAAAGCTCATTCAGTCTCTCAGATTCCCAGGTTTCAAGACTTCCAGGTTTACAACATATGATTTAAGGGCATCTTCTAATATTTGACATTTGACATACACACTTAATCTAGATGAGTAGAAATTTGAGAATTAGATAATTTAGTTACATGTGTATTTATCAGTGTGGAGTATGAAGTTGATGATCTGTTAGCAGTTGAATACTTCTGTAAAGTATGTACAAAAGTATTATTTTAAGACCAAGAATTAATGAAGAGAAGGTTACTTCAAATTCAAGGAAGAACAATGGTTTGGAGAAGATGAATGAATTAGATCAACATCAAATCATAGGTATCAGTTTCTACTATTAGATTATCATTTGCAGGTCATATCTTAGAAGAGCAATTATGAAGAGATTTGAAGGATTCAAGGAGTGCTTTTATACACTTTCATTATTTGAAAGTTAAAGGCTACATCAAAATAGGTATCTAGAGGTTTTTCTAGAGAGTTTTGAGAGATCTCTTTCATGGCAAGACAACTCATCTAAGAAGACAAATGCAGTTTTGTTTTCAACCAATCTTGTGTTGTAAGTTGGTTGGAAGTTTTTTGCTCACATTTGATCTAGAGAGATAACTCTAGAAAGGTAATTCATCATTCAGACAAAAGGTTGGTGAATTCAGTCATATCAGTCACATTTGAAGCAAAGTTTTGATTTAGAAATATGAGGAGATGATAAAAGATGATTCTATGTTCACTTCCATTTGTATACTATGTTTGTTTTGTCTCTTACGCTTAGCACTAGATGAAGAGAAAAAGTTCATTTGAAGAAGTCAAGAGTGTTTGTTACTTCAAGATGAAGAGAACAAAAGGTATGGAAGAGAAGTTTGAAGATGTTGACATCATCAAGTGGAAGAAAGATGTAGAAAAAGAAGGTCCAACATTTCCAAAAGAAAAGTAAGACTTCCTTTTTTCACATATTTTCCATATACTTTTCCTATTTTATCCTCTACATCCAAAGACAAGTCTCAAGAACATCTTGTGTGAAGATAGTCTAAAGAAGAAGCAGTTTCTTGTTTTGCATGATACTTGGTTATGTTTTAGTAGGTTTTTGACAAAGAATTACATTAAGAGAAAGGAAAGCAGCAGATATATGTTTTGACTCATATGTGTATGAGTTATGTTTTAGTTGAAGCTTTTGAGTAGGCAGCTATATATTCCCTCAAAGAATTCTTGGAGTGTCAGTTCAGAGCTACTTGGTATATGAAAAGTTGTAGAGAAGTATATTCCTTCTTTATATAACTCTTGAGGTAAAAGATTTTTTTGTAGAATATGAAACGATGAAGTATCAACTTGCAACTTTTGGAGTTCTCAAGGTGAGAAGTTTGTCCACTTATGTTTCAAGTAGGAATTGTAGATTCTTGGAAGGATTTGGTTAAAGAAAAGTTTTTACAACTTTATGTAAGAAGCATGGACACTTATAGACATCACGTAACAAATCAAACATTCAGTCATGAAGGTTTGATGAGAGCATATTCTATTTAGATATTTTGTTGGAGAGATCTTGATAGATCTAGATGATCTTGTAAAGATCTTGAGTATTTATGAGCCAATTGTCTTTCCTTTGTTTGGAAGGTTCTTAGCATTGGAGGAAGTAAGTCAAAGATTCAGATTCTATCAGATTAGTGTTGCAGAGGAATAGAAAAAATACTTGTTATGTTGCAGAAGGTTATGAATCCTAAAACGCTTTTAGCAAGGTTTTTATGATAGATTAGCTAACCTTATTCTATAATTTGGAAAGTTGAGGAATGATAGGGAAAGCTATTGGCATGTGTACAATGCTAATAAAAAGGGTTCATAGATTTTTGTTTCAGATACAGGTATTGATCACTAGAGATCAGATTTATTGAGAAAAGGAAGACGTTTCAGATTTCATAAAATCTGATATATTTGAAGAATTCTGGATACTAGTGTTAAGTCATCCAGGGGGTGATGAAACATGAAGAATTATTTTCAGCCATATGTAAAAGAATGCAGAGTCATATCTACAGGTATTCCTATTTCAGGTATTCCTATATTTCCTTTGTCAGGTTCTCTTTATGTTCCAGCTTTGAAAAAAGAAGGAAGAAGGAGAATGTCTGGAGAAAGTTCCTGTTAGGGTGTTCCTATTTAGGAGAAAGTTCTAGAGTTCTATTAAAGATGGGTGATATTTCACAAAGGTATGTTTGAGAAGTGCACACATTTATGTTTATACCAGATTCTAAAGGAAAGAGGTATGAAGGACTTATGGTTTGAACAAGGATGAAGACATGATGACATCATAGATTTTTTTTATGAAACTCATCAGTTGAGTTGAGTTGACTTGAGTATAGTCAGAGATGAACTAGTAGTGTTCATAATACACTAAGTTGTGAGTTATTAGTCACAAGTTCTAAGATTCAATTCTTGATTATGTTTAGTGTATTTACATGATGCAGTAGAAGTACATTGAGAAACCTTTTTCGTAAGGTAAATGCAAATATGTGGATCCTAGTGTCTGTTTTCAGGTTTGAGAAGATAGGAGATAGCAGGTTCAGAGTCAGTACATGCTATATTTGTTGTCAAGCAAATGATTGCTTGCTGTGTACACTAGTGGATATCTAGTTTGCATATTTTCCGAGGTATTATGGTTCATATTTAGCAAGTTCAGGTGTTTGAAGTTTTGGAGGAAAGTCAAATTCAGTTTTGAAGAAGACTTTTTGAAGAAAAGATTTGAAGGTCAATTCGGGGAGTAAAAGTTTAAAGCTGATGAAGTTTGCAGATGAATGAAGTTACATATTCAGTTCAGTTTGTACCAATATGACATTGCAGGGGGGATTGTTGGAAAACAATGTCCTATTGGTCAAGATTGTCCACATATTACAACATGTGTACAATTATGTATTACTCCTTGTACAAGAATACAGTGCAAGTGACTTGGTTAAGGCAACGTCAACCTGCCCACGCGGGTTCAAAACCCGTCAGACACAATTGCGTGGAGAACGTTTTAGATAAGCAAAGCAAAATCTCAAAAGTGTTTTTAATTTGTCATGCTTTTCAAATCAGGCGATGGACAGCAGCGCACAACGGAAAGGTTTTTTTTACAACACTTTTAGAAATAAAACATGGATGAAGTTTTGCATTTCTGTTTTAGAAAATATAACGATCACAAGAGTTTTATTTAGGATTGCTTTTGGAACAGCTTTTGGAAGTGTTTTTCAAGTATGCTTTAAAACTATATAAGAAGATTCATAGGCTCATTGTAATCATCCTTCACCTAGTTCAACAACAAGCTTTTGAGCTTTGTTACCTCAATAGAGGTGGTGCTTCTAGCACATGGGGCAACCATGGTGCTATCTTGGAGCATGTTGAGGAGCGGCTATGGAGTTCTTCTTGAAGAAGAAGAGTGTGCTCACACTCTTGCTTATGGAGAGGCTATTAGTAGCTTGGTGGCCATTCACATGATGTATTTGAAGATTTTCTTCTACATGAAGATTTCAGGTTACTTCAAAGATATTGGATGGTGGTTAACATAAGATTTACATCTTATGTTAAGAATTCAGGTACATGTTCTCTTTATGCACACAGGTACTACTTGAAGTTTATGGAGGTAGTGGCATCCATATTAGGAGTCCTATTCGGCATAGGTACAAGAGAATTAGTACATGTATGCTTCATGCATATTTGGATGAGGTGTTGGAGAAGGTATGGTCATATGAGTTTGATGATTTCTGGCAGCAAACTTGTTAGCATTCTTTGCTACTTTTGTAAGTATGTGATCTTTTCACACACATGTCTAACTTAGGGTCTTCCATAGCCTAAGGTTAGATGAGGTTTTGTTGATTATCAATTTTAGACTGATCCTTCCTCTTTCTGTCACTCATATTCACTCTTCTACAACCTATCAGGTCACACATCCCATATATATTCAGATTTCTATCCATACATCTGAATATGTTTATTATATTTGTATATTCATTCATCCATCTATTTCTGTTCACATAGAGTGGTTGAGAGTTTTGCTCCCACATTGTACATTGAACATTGGTATATATGATAGTGTGAGTAAGCAGTGGCTTACGTAACACTTTACACATGTCTAATCTCTCTCTATCTTTGTCTCATCATTTGTATGATTAAAGGTGGTATGTTCATATTTTGTCAATATTGGAAGATTTCTAGATTCTATGTTGTTTATGCTGGACCTATGGAACCTTGGACTTGTGGTATTAGTAATGGGCCTACTAAATTTCCAACAAATTCCACATAGCTTGGCACTTCCTTATACATGATTGCTAGCTCCTTGTTCACTGCATCACTCCTAGGGGGGATTTGTTGATATATTTTGGTAGTGATGTGTGTGAACACTCTTAGGATCACCAAGCACTTTTTTTTCCCTCTTTTGCAGGTCTTTTTCCCCTGGCTTGTATATACATCTATAAGACTAATGGGTTAGTTATCTTTGTACATTCAATTGGTAATACATTTTATATTGTGTGTAGTGCTCCAAGCTTCTTCTTCTCCCTTGTGTTGTTTGCATGCTTCCATAGAACTCAAACTCCAACACACTTGCACATTTAGTATTTCATATAACTATGAGAATAAACTCTAGATTCTTTGAGATTTAAAGAATATATAGAGCCTATACTCTAGTGTATACTTGGATCTTCCAACATAAAATAAAAAGGTGTTTGTAAAACACATGTAGTTATTTTTTATGAATCTTCACTAGAGTTCGTTTCGCTTACCAGAGATCAACTATCAAATGATATGTATTTTCTTTCAATTTTTATATAGTGTATCCAACTCTAAATTTATGTGGTTTAAGTTTCAAATTATTTGGAAATTTGATTTTTCCATAGTGTCCAAATACTTAGCCTTTGTATCTGCAATATTTGGAAAAGTAGTAGAGGCAAATTTTCAAAATTTTAATCATATCTCCTAAGTAGAGCTAACCATTGCATAACAGTTTGATGCAAAAGAAGCACTATGAGAGCTCAAATGAGTAGAATATGACAAAGGTGCATCTATTTTACCATCTCTCAAAGTCTAAACCAACCAATAAGGTAAATTTTTTGCATCTCCTATGTCAACCCTGTCATCAATAAGCATGTCATGTAAATCTGCATGAAAAATTGAATGATGTGTATCATCATTTGTGTTGGATTTTGAGGTCTGTAGAAGCACACAAATATCATAAGAGAGATGAAGAAGCTTGGAGCACAGCACAATACAAAATGTATTACCAAATGAATGTACAAAAATAAGTGATCCGTTAAGGTTGTAGGCATATATACGATTTGGGGGAAAAAACTCTTAAGGAGGGAAAAAAGTGCTTTGATGGTCCTAGTGTGTTCACACACATGAATATTAAAATATATCAACAAATTCCCCCTAGGAGTGATGTGGTGAACAAGGAGCAAGCATCTGATGTATAAGGAATTACCAAGCAATGTGGAAAGATATCAATCCACAAAAGTAAGTAAGCCCAAAGGTTTGCAAAAAGCTTCAAACTTCTCCTTAGGCATAGCCTTTGTGAAAAGGTTTAGAACATTATCCTATGTGGGCACATAAGCCAAACTAATCTCTCTAGCAAAGAACCTCTCCCTAACATAATGTTAGTGCACCACAATGTTGTTTGTGTGAGTATGGAACATAGAGTTCATCGCAACTACCAATGCACTTTGACTATCAGTGAATATGGTAGTGGAAAAGATTGACCAACACCCAAATCAACCAAAAGGTGTTTGAGCCACACACATTCAATAGTTAGTGTGAAAGCTTCCCTATACTTATCCTTACAACTAGAGTTGCCACAATATGTTGCTTCTTGCTCAACCAAGATATGCATGAGCTACCAAGCATGAAGTAAAAACCATTCGTGGACACATGAGTGTCATAGAAAGAAGCTTGATTTGGGTTAGAAAAAGCATGTAAGTCTGGCAATAATGATCCCCCCTATCATATCATGGGTTTTGCATGGGAACACGTCTAAGATGAGGTGGCATGCTTTGACACATGGCATCATATAGATGCATTTTACATAGGGTAATGAGAGAGCTTGATAGAGATTCTCATAAGTGAGTATATGAGAAGAGATGGCTTGGACGCGGTCGAAAGGTTAGTAACAACATGTACCTCTATGTGTGGTGAAATTACCATGCAAATAGTATTTATAGAAGGGAGTAAAAGAAGAGGAATGTTAGATTGGTATCAAAGCCGCTTGCGATACATTTTTAGAGCTGTGCGCTATGTGGGAATTGAACCCTCACCAAACATATGACATGCATATGATTTATGCATGCCACCACCTTGAATTGGATGCACATGAATGCACAAAGCCATCTTATTAGTGAAATGCAATGAGCAAGCCAACCGAGAAGATCATAGTTATCCCGAAAGTTGATGCCATACAAATATGTCCTTTAATTATTAGAATCAAACAAGATGCAAGAGAGAATAAACAACTCTCCCTCCTCTCATGAAAAATTTCAAAAACTGCCTACTATACTATGGGAAAAGTCTAGAAATATAGCCCTAGTTGCAATCATTAGATTCATGGAAAAGATAGGTTAGGGAGGAATTATACTTCCTCAAAAACCCCGTTTCTACACTTTTTGGAAAAAAATTCAAGTGTTAATTTTAACCAAACTCTGCTTTTGGGAGAAAGAAAATCCAATGTTACCATAGGAAATTAGAAAATCCAAGAAAAAACCATATGAAGAGTGGATTAGAAGCTTTCTAAAATCTCCCATTTAACTTTTTACAAGAAAGTATAAATCTTGGTTTATGCCTCTTTTGGGGGAGTAAACTAGCATGCAAGAAGGGAGGGATTCGAAGTGTAAAGATATGCCAAATCATCCTCATATATTACTCTCTAAGGATATGGAGAGACATATAGGATTTATTTGATGGAAGAATCCGTTCGGGCACTTCAAAAAACACATTTTCACACTTTTTCCCAACCCCTCCACCACTCCACTAGTTTGACATGTCACACTTGTAGAGGCCATATCTTGGGCTAGTGATATGTGTGAACACTCTAGGACCTCCGAGACACTTTTTTCCCTCTTTAGGAGGTTTTTTCCCCCATCTTGTATATACGCCTATTGCACTAACATGCTACTTATCTTTGTACATTCTAATGGTAATACATTCAATATTGTGCGTTGAGCTCCAAGCTTCTTCTTCTTCCTTGTTGTGTTCGCGTGCTTTCGTAGACGTCTAACTCCAACATGATGCATCCCACCTCAAAGTGTTTGTGTAAATGTTATATCTTCATATCTAGTGAAATAAGAAGAAAATTGGATGTTAGGGTGGACAAATGTGTATTCATAGGATATACAATTGAGGAAAAGCGATATAGATGCTACGATTCAAAGACCAAGGAGCTGAAATCTCAAGAAATATCAAGTTTGATGAAGCACTATCACACGTACTTTTGGAATATATGTAGATTGAAGGTGAAATTGAAGCTATGAGGAACAATGAAGACAAAAATGCATAAACATACATCCTTGGAATTTCTTTGACAAGAATGCATAAATATACATCTTTGGATTTTCTTTGAAAATTTTCACTTAACAATGCATTGCAAAACATCCACGTAAACTAGTTTGCCTTTGGTGCACTATTGTTGATAGCCATGTGGAATGTATCCCATGTATATGCATAGCCTGCACAACAATAAGCCAGCTTTGTCTCATAATTTATATTCAAATTTTGTTCTTCCAATTTCATGATTAGGGAACCAAACTCATTAATGTGGATTGGGACACCATTTGCATCAACATAGAGCCTTTGCATGAGGTAAACCTTATTGGATGCAATGTCCTTCTCATAGGTATTGCATAAATTCTACCACACACTCTCAACTATCTTGCATTATAGCACTGAGAAATAGATGTTATTTCTAAATGCAACTGAATCATAAATAAAGCAATCTCATCGAGCTCTTCCCAATTGTCATTGTCGATATTGGTGGGCTTCATTACCATTCCTTCCACCCATATTCACTACTTCCTCTGAATCAGTATGTCCATGATTTGATTCTTGTAATGTGCAAAGTTCATCCCATTAGACTTCGTAATCTTGTGGCTATCCCATCCTAGAGAAAGATAGCCTTTTCTCATAGCTTGGAAACCAAAAACTACTGAAATTGTTGAAGGACAAGCCATAGCCCTAAACACCTTGAGTATGTTACCTCCTTATTTAGATTGAACATCATTGAAATTCAATAGAGTACCACCATAATAATGTTGTATTACCACCATAGTTAACCAAAGTAGCCTTTAAGATCGTATACTTTTCTTTGCCAAAAATTGTTAGTATATGACCAATGCCTACCCTTCATGATTGTATGTTCTAATGCAATTTTGTAAGGCCCCCACTATGAGGAGAAACCAAGAATGCATTTGCCAATTGATGGGAATCCCAACTTGCATGCTGGATGAAGATCAAATTGGACCAATATGTAAGGTATTGTAAGGAAAGGGAGTTACCAGGGTCCCTAATTGTGGGGTCTGGAGCAGTGGGGAATAGCCCCGATTGGGGCATCCAAGGGGGTAGGAGGTCCCCTGAATGGGGGTCCCAATGGACCAACGGTCCCCTTGGTGGGGGTTCGGGGGCAGTGCCCCCATGCAACAAAAAAGGGAATATTCCCTCTCAAATTCATTTGTATTTGTTAAGTTGGTTCAACCCGCCTAAGCCATTGTTAGTCATCAAAGGCAAAGACCATGAAGATAGAAGCAAGAAGGGTAGTAGACAAGATGAAGCAGAGAAGGAAATAAACAAAAATCTAGCAAATGAAACCAACCATCAAACAATGATTTTCATTTGATCGAAACCAACCATCAAGCAGTGGTTTTCATCATTCCACTGCCTTGTAAATACATTTTTGATAAATTTAATTCCATTTTGTTCAAGCCAAGGAGTCCTCAAGCTTGAGGAGTATTAATAGTAGTTACGTACCAATTTTCATAATTTTTGGACTCTGTTAGAGCCCTCAAATAAGCCATGGAACTTAATTTTTAACTAGGCCAAAGACTAGGTGTGGATAGGGCCAAAGCTAGTGAAAAACTATAAAAAGAGGTAGAGAACTCATTTTTGGGTTGGCAAATTGGGAATTGAAGCGAACAAAGGAACTTGTAATCTTGTTTTTGGCTAATCAAGGATCCCATTGTTCCTCTCTTTGTTCTTGCCTTGTGTGTGCGTGTGTGTGTATGTGTGTGCATGCTAGTGTGCTTCTAACTCATGCACTTGTGCCTTCACTTGCTCATGGTCATCATACCAATTCTCACGTCTCCACGGATTGACATTTATGAGGTGGATCTCCTCACATTGGTACTTGCCATTGTGCTAGAATGACACCAAATTTGGTTCCATTGTCGGAGAGCAACCTTTGAGGACGAGCGTATGATGGTAAGATGTAGAGTTTTGATGTTGGAATTATAGGTATTTTCCTCACTTTTCATTATTTTTTCTTACTTTCTTCATCACCATCATCATCATCATCCTGACCATCTCCCACCTCCATCTCATTGCTAATTTTTTAATTTTTTTGTCATATTCCCTCCCCAAACTCATTGCCCTCATTTCATTTGTGAGAGAGAGCGATTGTGCATCCCGTTTTCATGTTGTTTGTGAGTTTTTCTTGTAGATTTCAATTTTCTCATCATATCTAATAGCTTTCGCATGTATGATAGACCTTTGCACAGTTCCTAAGATGACGACCTTTGTCTATCGTGACAAACAAAAAAAGTTGGTATTTCTTGTTTTCATGTGTAGCATGATAAATTGTACCACCAGAGCATCCTAAATCACTAGGAAGTTCCTAAAAAACTGCATTTTTTTGGTCTATCACCATAGAACAAAATCATGATAGACAACATCGATCACAAAAGACATCGTCTATCACGATATGAACCCACAATAGACACCCATTTATTGTGATAGACATCATCTATCACGACAAACCAAATTCATGACAGACGAAAAACACAATCTATCATGATAGAAACCTGTCTATCGCGATAGATAGAGACCACAACAGATGATAGAAACCCATCTATTGTGTTAGACAGAGGTCATGGCAGATGATAGACACCATCTATCACAATAGATTGCATGACAGATGATAGACACTTGTCTATTGTGATAGATAGAGGCCATGACAGATGACAGATATATTGCAACAGACAATGTCTATTGTGGCAGACACCATCTATCGCGATAGACACCATCTATTGCGATAGACACCATCTATTGTGATAAACACCCATCTATTGTGACAAACAAAGGCCATGATAGATGATAGAGAGCACCTATCATGATAGACACTGTCTATCACGATAGAGATCGTCTATCGCGACAGACACCATCTATCATGATAGACACTGTCTATCACAATAGACACCCATCTATCGTGATAGACACCCACGTATGATATAGACCGTCTATCGTGACAGACACCCCTCTATCATGATAGGCACTGTCTACCATGATAGATAGATAATTTTGAAGAAAATTAAGGTGTTAATTTTTTGGAAAATTGGGGCTAATTTTGGCATATTTTCAAGCTCATTCATGTACATAATTATGGAGGCATTAAACATATACACAAATTGTATGAGAGCTTTTGTTGGTCTATTTGAACCCCAGAACCCTAAACTAACATAACTTTTTTTATACGAAAACCGTTTTTTTGAGCTCTAAAGTGCATTGGAAAGATTGTTTTGAATCCTATATGAGCTTAAATGTCTTTCTTAAGAATAATGCTTTCATTTTTAGATAGGGTAGTTTGAAGTTGACCCTCAAGTGGGATTAGGAAGCCAAGGGGCTCTAAAGGGTTTTCCAGCAATACAAAAGGGGGAAAAAGGGTCTTTAGAAAATGCATGAATCAAAATTGTTTGTCAATTAAAGTTAAGAATTGAGCTAAGGTTGGAAGTTTTACAAGACCATTAAGAGCTCTTGTGTTGCCCCAAGTACCACAGACGCACGAACGCAGAGAATAACAGACGTACGAACGCAGAGAAAAAAATACTCAAACACAGAAAGAGATAAGAGACGACACCAAATTGGCTACAATCTCCCCCCACATGCTCTGATGGACACTCTACCAGAGCATGCGTATTTATAGTAAATTCCTATTACGTCCTGAATAGAAGATACATGAGGGCCGCGCTCCGAAAAGCATGTTTTTGCTTTATTTACAAGTTCGTAATTTTCTATTTTTACAAAAACGTCGCTTTCTAAAGCGATCCATTAGTTTTTACAAAAATAACTAAAAATAACCATCTTCTAAAAATATTCTTCTAAATATCTCCAAGTCCATGCGCGTTCACACCCTCATGGATCTTCACCTGCTAAATCAAAACACAAAACACATTAAAATCCTCAAGGCATTACACCTTCATTCCAAATATCCCATAAAGTATAACATGCCGCCCAGTTGATGAGCAACTGACCTCAGTTGATAAAAAATAAAATAGACATGGATGGCCAATCACATGTCGCATCACTGAACAATCATAGGCATGTGCCATGTAAATAAAAAAAAACATGCATGGAACTGGAAAACTGGAATTTAATGTGATTGTGAATGATAAGCAGAAATCAAATGATGATAATGTGGAATTAGTGATGTTTTGTGAATCCATTGCGATTCTTCGAATGAATGATTTTTATATTTAATCAAATATCTATGGTATTGATTACCTGTGCGTGTAGTAGTAACATCATGATCATATTTTTTCTGGAATTAAAACTTCAGCATCCTCTTCTAACAATGGAGGATCATCTAAAATAGGAATGAGTGGTAAAATTCCTTTAAATGGTTTCAATAAGCTGATATGAAAAGAATTATGAATATTCCAATGAGAAGGTATATCTAATCTAAAAGCATTCTCATTAATTTTTTGAATAATACGGAAAGGTCCATAATAACGTGGTGCAAGTTTTACCTTAGGATGTTGTAGAATATTTTTCAAACGTCGTTTAATTATGCGTAACCAAACATAATCATTTTCATTAAATTGTTTAGCTGCTCGTTTCTTATTAATATTACGGGTATAACGTTCCTGACTCTTTTTAATATGCTCATGAACCTCATGAAGTATAGAAATATGATCTTGTGCAAAAGAATTAGCCATAGGTATGTCAGTTTGAATGATAGACATGGGAGTAGGAAGCTTTTTACCATATACAATTTCATTTGGTGCACGTCCAGTAGTGGTATGTGTTGTGTTATTATATGCAAATTGGAGTAAAGAAAGTTTCTCATCCCAATTAGTTGGATTATCTAAAGAATAACAACGTAATAGATCCAAAATAGTACTATTCGTAGCTTCACTTTGCCCATTACTTTCAGGATGAAATGCAGAACTAAAATCTATTTTAGAGCCTAAATTTTTAAATAATGCAACCCAAAAGTGATTACAAAAACGAACATCACGATCGGATAAAATTACTTTTGGAAAACCATGATGTGGAACAATACATTTAATAAATAATTTGGCAGCTTGAGGTGCAGAAAGAGTTTTCGTACAAGGAATGAAATATGCTTGTTTACTAAACCTATCAACAATTGTCCAAATCATATCATGATGTGATGAAGTTGTAGGAAGACTAGTAATAAAATCCATAGAAATTTGTTCCCATGGCCCATTAGGTATGGGAAGTGGCATTAATAATCCAAATGCTTTACCATGATGTCTTTTGACACGTTGACAAACAATGCATTGGGAGACATATTGTGTAATATCCTTTTCCATATTTGGCCAAAAGAAGAATTCTTTACATGTAGAAACAGTACTTTGTATGCCCCTATGACCCATATATGGTGGTTCATGCATCTCTTTCATAACAAATTCTTTAAAATCTTGTGTAATACATAGCTTATGATCAAAATACAAGAATCCATTATGAAATGTGTAATGGTCTTCACTAAATGTAGTAGAATTATTGAAAGCATTCCATGTTTGTGAGAAATATAAATCAGATGCATATGTAGGAATCATGTCATGAAATGAATGAATATGAACCACAGAAATGTTATTAATAAAAACAATATTTGTTTGTGGGGATGGAAAACGACTCAGGGCATCAGCTACAACATTAGCTTTGCCAGTTTTCAGGATTTGCATAAAGTTGGTTGGTGCGTAACAAATTAAAAACTATTGCTAAATGCTTTTCATGGTCATCATCATTCTTACTATAGACAAGTATGTCATCGAAGAAAACAAGAACAAAAGCTTGGTATTCAAGAAAAATATTATTCATCATGCGTGCAAATGTAGCAGGTGCATTGGTAAGTCCAAAAGGCATTACCATGAATTCAAAGTGACCGGTCTGAGTTCGAAAGGCAGTCTTAAAAATATCATTTGGTGACATTCTTATTTGATGATACCCAGATTTAAGATCAGTTTTACTAAAGACACGTGCTCCACGAAGTTTATCTAATAAATCATCTATCCTAGGAATAGGATATCTATTTTTTATTGTGATCTTATTGAGTGCTCTATAATCAATGCACATCCTATAAGTCTTGTTCTCCTTCTCTACTAAAAGAACAGGTGCTCCAAAGGGAGAAGAACTAGGCCTGATAAGTCCTTTGTGAAGTAAATCCTTAACTTGATTGGTTATTTCTTGTTGATGCAAAGGTCCATGCCTATAAGGTGCTTTATGGGGAGGAGAACTACCAGGAATTAAGTCTATACTATGATCAAGGGATCCTCTCGAAAGTGGTAGTTTAAAAGGAAAATCAGCCATAAAACAATCCTTATAAGAATCCATAAATGATTTATGGGTAGTAGGAAGTGGATGTAGATAATCGACTATGTTATTGACAAAAACAATACATGAATTGTAGCCTTTTCGGAATGCACGTTTTACTTGTGTATGACTAATTAATGGGAATGGTTGGAAATCATGTATTGCAGACAAACAGATATCCTGATGGTTAAACTTAAAACGCATGGTGTGTGTATGATAATCAATGCATGGATTATAATGGTGACGAAAAGGCATACCAAGTATAACATCATAGGACTGCAAAGGAGCAATTAAGAATGTGCGTTTAATCCATGTATGAGCCTATACAAATTTGAACATTATGCACTTCACTTGTAACATTATATCTGTTTCCTTGGAATGCAGCCTTAACTTTGTACATAGAAGGAAGTGGGGTTAATTGGAGATCTTTGACTAATATGTGAGAAATAAAGTCATGTGAACTACCATCATCATGTAAAATATTAACAACTTTACCATTAATAGTACCGTGCATGCAAAGTAAAGAATGAATAGAAATTGTGTTACCCAAGGTACTTAGATCCTGCTCCAATGCGTCTTCAGTCCAATCAGGTTGAATGTCTTCAAATTGAATATCTTCAGGAACCACCTCCATGTTATGTACTTTAGCTCCGCCAGGTTGCATGTGGTTAGTTGGGAACCTACATCTAGCTTTGGTATGACCAATCTTACCACAATTCCAACAAATGATACGGGACCTCTTTTGTTGGGCATCCATCGTCGTAGTTTGAAAGGTTGGAGGTTTGGTAGGGTGTAAGGGGTTTGTCTTGGGGATTGGGGAAAAAGTGGATTGAGGAGGTCGTTGAAAAATAGGTGGTCGTTGAAAAGTAGGTGGACATTGAAAAGGAGGAGAAGAAAAAGTAGAAAAGGAACGCTTGAGTGGAAAAGTGGGTTTGATTAGTTGTGGTCGTTGACGTGTTTGTTGTAAGCGAATGGACTTAGTGATAGATTGAAATTCTTTCTCAGCATCATGTGCAAAAGAAATAGCTTCATAGAGCGTCGTCGGACGTAAGGTGTTGAGCTTAGCTTGGATTCCCATCTCCAAACCATCTTCATATTTCCGTTGTAAAGTATCTTCAGGAATCATTTCAAGTGAACGTATAAGTAATAAACGTTGCCAAAAACGTTCAGTATAGGTAGAAACAGTATCTCCATCGTTCCATCCAAAAGTCGTCCAAGAGCGACGGGCATGTAAGTGAAACTGAGGAGGAAGGAAGGACTCCTTGAGCTTGTCTTGAAAGGCTTGCCATGTGGTGGGGCGATCTGTGCTATGGCACAAAACATTCCACCATAACTGAGCCTTTCCCACTAAGTAGTTGGTTACAAATTTCACTTTTTCCTGTTCAGAATAAGATTCATCAGAGTAGAAATCATCAAACTGGGATAACCATGAGAGAACAAATTGGCCACCTTTTCGTCCGTCAAATCGTGAAAATTGGAAATTTTGGGCACCAATCTTGGATTGTGCTCCTTGCTCTTGGGCGGTAATAATGGCCTTCACTACCCGAACTAGGTTATTGTCATCGCTTTGTAGTTGTTGGAGTGCAACATCACGTTCTTTTATTTCATTTTGGGCATGTTGAAGTTCATGTCGTAAAAGTTCGATTTGTTGCTCAATTGATACCCCAGGGAGGGGTGAGGAACTAAAATCATCGATATTTTGAGTAGTGTCCATGGCCGTATGGAAAGATGCAAAACCTAGGTCTAAACATAGGAAAAGACGTTTAACAATAACATTTAAATAACTACTACTACTAATAATAATAATAATAATAATAGTATTATTAATAAATAAATAGAAGTATTGTGATAAATAAATAAAAGAAAAATAAAATAAAAATAAATAAATAAATAAACAAATAAATAAAAGGAGAGAGAGATAAAAGTTATGTTAAATATTTATTAAAAGGAATAGAGTATCAAAAAGAGGAAATAGGCTAGTGGATAAAACTTATCTCTTGGTAGTATGAGGTTGTGGGTTCAAATCCCCTACATACTAAATAAGGAACTATGTGGGTTAACTAGGCTAACTAGGGAAATAACTAAGCCCTTATTGCCACTCATATGTTAGAATTGGTTCGCGCGTAGCCAACGGCTACCAACGGAACCAAGAGAACCAAGAGAACCATGAGTGCCAGAGAAGCCAAAGATGCCAAAGTTATGCCATAGTTCTAACCGAAAAGGAGTAACCGAAAAGGAGTAACCAAAAAGGAGCACAGGGGAGCACAGGGGGTACAGAGGGTACAGAGAGCACAGAGAGCACAGTGAGCACAGAGGGTACAGAGGTACAGAGAGCACAGAGAGCACAGTGAGCACAGTGAGCACAGGGGGTACAGAGTGTGACAGTGTGAAATTCGAAAAACTTGACCGGCATAACTAAAACCAAAAAACTTCAAAAAAAACTTAATGAACGAAAAACCTGGACCAGACGGTTGAGATGGATGCCGATTCGCGAATGGACTGGATGCCACAAATCGCAATCAAACACCGCAACTGGACCAGACGGTTGAGATGGGCGCCGATTCACGAACGGACCCGAATGCTGCAAATCGCAATCAAACGCTGCAACCACCTCCACGAACGTCTTGGCTCTGATACCACTGTTGCCCCAGGTACCACAGAAGCACGAACGCAGAGAATAACAGACGTACGAACGCAGAGAAAAAAATACTCAAAGACAGAAAGAGATAAGAGACGACACCAAATTGGGTACAATCTCCCCCCACATGCTCTGATGGACACTTTACCAGAGCATGCGTATTTATAGTAAATTCCTATTACGTCCTGAATAGAAGATACATGAGGGCCGCGCTCCGAAAAGCGTGTTTTTGCTTTATTTACAAGTTCGTAATTTTCTATTTTTACAAAAACGTCGCTTTCTAAAGCGATCCATTAGTTTTTACAAAAATAACTAAAAATAACCATCTTCTAAAAATATTCTTCTAAATATCTCCAAGTCCATGCGCGTTCACACCCTCATGGATCTTCACCTGCTAAATCAAAACACAAAACACATTAAAATCCTCAAGGCATTACACCTTCATTCCAAATATCCCATAAAGTATAACATCTTGGAGACGGCAAAGCAACGTGCTAGTGTGTGCAAGCTTGGGAGCACGCATCCTGGGCATACAAGTGCAAACAAGGAGAAGTGACTTGAGGTTGGAAGATCTCTCATACCTCTCAGTCAATTTTTAGCATAGACTAAGTGCGGTTAGTGGTTTTTATTGATTAGAGGCATGATAGGAACACTCAAGTTCTAAGAGCCTTTAAATTCTCAAGTTTAAGAATAGGTTCATTGCAGTCAAGGGACAAGAATTTAACCTGAATGGATGAAGAACATCAAGTAGGTCAAATCTAAGTGCTCCTTATGATGCATGTTTTAAAACAAGGAAATATATATTAAATAAATTAAAAGGAACAAGTGATTGACATCAAGGAATCAACAATGTGGTTGTACAAGGTCATTGGGCTAATTAGTAGGGCATATGAACCTTAGATCAAGAAGACACCTAGGGAGAAACCGATGAAGTATTAGATCATCTGAGGCTAGTGTCAACCATATAGATAGGTCGTGGGCCCAACAGCTTAGTGACTATCCCTATGTACTCAGTTCAAAAACAAGTGACTCAAAGATGTCCTTTAACATGGAACAACCATTAGGTAGTGAAAGCATAGTCTATTTACAAACACCCCTATAAGATGCAATTGGAGTATATTAGGATAGATTGATTAGGTGCACATATCTATGAGGATGGTCTAAGGTGATCATTTATCCAACTCAAAAATCTCAATCAACCCATCGAACTTGAATACCTAGTGGTTAAATTCGAAGAGGGTTCGTATATTAATAAGCAAGGAACCATGTATGTGGCTACCAGCTTACCAGACATGAAAAATGAGTTTGGAAATGTCATTCTCAAGAACAAGATAGGAGACCTAGAGCAAGGAGACCTAGAGCAAGGAGACCTAGGATAAGAACCCAAGAATCCTCGAGGCAAGTCTATCTTGACGAGAGTGATTACTCTAGAGTGGGTTCCCTAGGACAACAAAAGCATAGAACTATTCTTAAATAAAGAAACAAAGGAAGCTTTTTGGAGATTCAAGTCAAATCAACTTAGCAAAATAGGCGGAGTCCCTGTCTACGAGTTCAAAGATCCAGAGATACTCGACAAAGTTTTCTATCTAGATAACACACACAGAGAGAATGTTCTTGGTAACATAGAGTGGTAGGCATGCATACACTTGGAAGGGCAAAATGATTTTCTCTCCACCAAGATCTAATGTTTCCTAGGGACACCAAGGAGCAGGATCATCCCATACTCATGAAACCCAAGGGGAAAGAGCTAGAGAGAGACATGAAGTGAGCTTTACAAACCCCTCAGGAAGAGAGCATCAAGGGCTTAATTCTTGCATTGTGAAAAAAGATGTCAAGTTCATCTTCATTTTTTGATATATGAATGGTACTTCATGTGATTGATATGCACTAATCATTTAGGATGGAACATGATTGTCTATTCTCTCATATTTGAGTTGACCAATATATAGCTCTTCTCTAGGGATACGGTAGACTACATTTGGTAGTAGTACAAAAGTAAAAGCATATTGACATGTCCTTTGTGAACATTTTCCTTTGTCTCTCATCTTCACTTGCCATAATATTCACCATCAATGAAGATTTTTGATTGACGACCTATAGGAGTTCCTTCTATTCATTTCAGTTATCAATTCATTGGTTTTGGAAACCAAACTTTTTCAATATTTTCATTATGATGTATTCCTTCTCTGTTGTGCCATAATGGATTATCATCAGGAAAAAAGCATCGATGTCAAAGATAAATATTGTTGAGATTTTTACTATAAACTGAGCTCAACCAATCAACACAATAAGGACAAACTCTATATCCCTTAGTAGAAATTCCTACATGCATGGACAATATAAAAATTATAATTAGCTTAACTCACATAATAATGCAACTACATTAAAAAAAATCATGTCATTACCTAAACAAAAGCCATATTCTAGAAAGTTGTGTATATTCCATGCAACAATTCCACAAATCATAACTTGTTTTGACCAATGCTTTTTGACGTATCAACAAAATCAATACCTCTCCATAACTCTTGGAGATCATCAATGAGAGGAGCAAGATATAGATTTATGTCTTTAGATGGTCATCTTTTTTGTTTTAAAAGAGGAATGTTGGCCTAAGCCTGGTCTCTCTTGCTTGAATAATAAAAAACCCTTTGTACAATGAAGGGGCATAGTTCCATAGGGATCCCTCATATCCCACAAAGCAAGGGTAGGATAGCTTGAAGGCGTAACAATTGTGATGGCTTGGAGTCCGCATGAAACCTATGTTTTAGAGGGAGTTATAGAGAATGTTAATGATCTTTTCATCACCCTCATGGACATTACACTTACTTTTAGTCTTGTTATCATCAAAGAAGAAAATCATATGGTGTCTGAAGGGAGGGGACTTCTTACAATTGCATATTCTTCTGCCTAACTAGCCAAAGGATTTATCAGACAACCATTCTTTTGGTTGTGGAAGTTGTTCGCACATCATTCTTTCCATATCTTCCAAAGTGCTTCTTCCTTAAGGAATTCCACAAGGCAAAAGAGCAGCCAACTACTTCTCCAAGTAATGCTTGCTTCCAATTGATTTGATTTTATAAAGTTAAAATCCTGGCAAGTGCCAGCAAGAAGGAGTGACTCTTAGGTCACAAAAGAAGAGGTGGCCAATGTCTTCTCTACCACAAAGGAAACACTTACACCATTGAGGTCCCCATAGATTTTATTAGTTTTGACATTGATCAAAATTCCCCTGTGGAGAATTCTCCACATATGAACCAACCTTTTGTTCTCAATGAGAGGACGCTAGAGGCACACAAACTTAAATTGTGATATGGTACAAGGCTAATTCATGCATCATCTCTTGTTAAGGGAGACATGGAAATCAAGCTGCTTCTTAAAACTTATTAACTTATCCAATTTTTTATTGTTGATCCAGGTGTCGGGGGTTCGAATCCCTCCTCGCCCGCTCGGTGCTGGTGATCCAGTCGCAAAAGCGACCCCAGTTTATCGCAATCGATTAGTAAACATGCTAGTTGATCGTATCCTGAAAAATGGCAAAAAATCACTAGCTTATCAGATTTTGTATCAGGCTATGAAGCGGATTAGCATCCAATTTGTGGGGGATCATGTCCACGAAAGAGGGGGGTCTTTGAGTTCTCCCAAAAATTGATTCTATGTCTTAGTTAAGACACTACTCTTCATACTAGAACTCCTAGAAGGTTCAATGTCCTTAAATCTAATCCAATGGTTCTAGAGACATTTCCACATATGAAACCCTTTTTTCCATAACTTCTTTTCCCTTTGGAGGTTCTTTGAGTCAATTTCTTGGATTCCACCAATAGGAAACCAAATAGAATCATTTTTTCTAATCTTCGTTGCCCACTTCCAACCTTCATTGATCTTGATGTATGGTTTCATCTTGTTCTAACTCTTCCACAAGGATCAAACTAAGTCCAAAACTCTAGGAGTCATTAGGAAAGGAGAAAACAAAGTGAGAAGATCATGCTTCTTCCACCTAGGAAGTCCAATGTAAGTGAAGACATATTTTTGACAATCAATTTTACCCAAAAAGTTTTAAATTTGCACCACACTCTACTTATCCACTTGACAACCATCTTATATGCCATTCCCCCCCATGTCTAGCATGCCCAAATGACTAAAAACTTTTTGGTTAGAAAAAATGGTCCATTTGATTTTGGGCATACCTCTCCCATTGGGATCACCTATCCAAATGAAATTTTTGCAAGTTCTCTCCAATTTGGCTAACTCTTTTTCTTTGGTCTCCAACAAGCCAAAAAATAGATAATCGATGAAAGAAGGAAGGTGTTGATCACCATGACATAACCTACTAGGTTTGCATGCCCTTCCAATAATCAAGTTTATTATCAAGCTTGGCAACAACCTAGTTCCATCACTGATCCATGGAAACATCAAAACCCATCAAGATTCTAAGCAGATGGAAGATATGCCCACTAGGGATCTCTTGAAATACCTAGTAAAAAACCTATGGAGGGGCCCTAAAAATAGCCTTGAAAGTTGCTTTTGAGTGATTTATTCCAGAATCAAAAGTTATGGAGAAAGTGTGATGGCAATACTATTAATATTGTTATGCACAAATGCATTCGTATCATTGGTGAAGAGTCTCATTATCATCGAATCATGGCTACGGGGAAGCAATAGACCAAAGATCTGCCCAAGCTGGACATGATGCATAACAAAGAAGCCAAGGCCATCGATGGAAATAACAAAGAGAATGGGAGCCAGGGGGCAACCTTATCTAATAGAGCAATTTAATCTAATTGCCTTAAATAGATGACGGATGATAGTAATTCGAGCCAATGCATTTCCCATAAGTGTTGCGATCATCTTGATGAATTTAGAGCCACACCCCAAATCTTTCAAGGATTGGAGAATGAAGTCCCACTCGAGGCGATCGTAAGATTTCAAAATCAATCTTGATGAAGAGTACATTTTGACAAGACTCCTTAGCAAATTCAAGGCCTTCCCACACATTGGTGAAAGCCTCTAGGATGGATCTACCCTTAATGAGCCATTTTTTATCCTCATTCAGAGATGCAAGGCAATACAATTAGCAAGGACCTTCGTGAAGGTTTTATTTCCAATTTGTTGCATAGCGATAGGCTTCTAGTTTTCAATTTTGTTTTTCTATCTTTTTTGTGAATCAGTTTAATCACATCTTCATTGAGAAAGCTAGGTAGAGCACCAAAATGCAAGGTTTCTTGCCATACCAAGTGAAGTGGTGTCAACAAAACACCCTTGAATGTTTTTGAGAATTCATTGGTGAGGCCTTTTAGACCCAAACTTTTACCATTGGTAAGCAAATCAATAGATTCAACAATCTCTATGTCATTGATTGGGGAATCAAGAAGATGCTTCATATTTTATTGATTTTTTTTTGTTCTAACTCTAGAGATGACCTTCAGGAGTAGTGCATTCCATCCTATGGTTTTCAATCATGTACATGATCTCTTATTTGTGTTGCTTCTTCTTCAGAAGTTTACACATTTCTTTGGTTTGTTTATCTGCTTTTGATGCCCAACAATCTTCAAAATAAACTTTTAGATTCTTTCTTAGAATTTCCTCTTCATATCTATGCTTGCTTCCAATCTTTTGGAGCACAATCTAGAGGTGAGAATTTCCTTTATTGATTTCAACCTCAAGATGTCGAAGCTTGTGAAAAATACTTTCCCTTCTCAAATGTTAAATTTTTTGAATCTCTTTTTGAGTTTTGCTAAGGAGATATTGAGTTTGCTTGGCAACCAACTTCCAACACTTGGACAAAGAGGAATTGATGCTGAACACCTTGATCTAGGTCAAGGAGATCATATGATGAATCGAGGGAGGGAGAGGGTTGAAGGATCGTCATGAAACCAAGGAGCTTTCCTATGTGTTAATTGTGGCTTGAAGGTGAGGACCACTAGATAATGATGAGACAAAACTGAGTCCACACATTGAGAGAAGGATGGGGGATCCAATTTATCAATGATATTCTACTTATACCTTTTTTCAAGTCTAACTTTTGCAAATCAATCCTCAATTGGAGGTTTGACCAAGAGAAGCCTTGCTCATCTTTGAATTCCATTAGGTCATGGTGGAGCTTAACCTAGTCCCAATAATCTTTCTCAAGACCATCAATAATTCTCCCCCTTTGGTTCCAACTATCAGACTGAACTTCCACCATATTAAATGTTAAAAATAAAGAAGTAAGCTCGTATATATTTTTGCAAAAAGGATTTTCTTCAAGTAGAAGAAAAATACAAAAATGAAAAATACAAGCATTTACTTCAGCAAGTAGTGGAGGCCAAAAGAGAATCATTCAAAAGAGAATCAAATCCAAAAACTGAACTGTAAGAGGAGTGGCTGTCCAAAGTAGTGGAGAAATTTGGAGAAGAGCTCTCAAACTCATCATGAGAGTTTTTGGTCACTTGGCTATAAAAGAGGCAAGAGAGGACACTCAAGAATAGAGGAAGAAGGTGTGGAAGCCCCGTTGTAGCTACTTCAATTGTTTTGAGTCATTTCGTTCAGCTTACTCTCATAGAGTATGTCCAACCGCACACCCATTTTTGGGTAGTCTACTTGTAAGAGTCATATCTCTCAATATATGTATCCAGTTTTGGTGTTTAAACATTCGTTGGAAAGCTTATCTCGATTACTTCCTCTATCTAGAACAGTTTTATGAAATTCTTTATGCTCTGTGAGTTATTCAGGTTTTAGTGAAGTCCAGTTTTCAGCCTAACTGAGTGGACAGGTAGTCTGTTTTGAATCAAAGAGTTGACAACTCAAATCTACTCCAAATTGAGTGTTTGATAGCTCATTTAAAAGCTCTAGGTGTCTAGTTTGAGTGAACAAAGTTTCAAGTTCATTGGACTTTTCAGTTGGTACCAATTTTTATTTGAAGGTTCTGCTATTGGTAAGAGTCTTGATCCTGAGAAGGTCTTGTACACTTTCCGCTGCGATTAGGAAAGGACTTCTCCAACATTTGGTATCAGAGCTTTGGAGTTTGAAGATTCAAAGCATTGGAACTGAACTGAAGCAAAGGAGAAGCTACAAATCAAGGGGGAGCTTCGTGAAGTCAAGAAAGAGCGCCACAACATACTTGAGGTAAACTTCAATCTTGGAAGTTTTCAATGGCTGATTTAGGACAACAAGTTGAGAAGTTAGACAAAGAAAATTTTCAGTCTTGGAGGTATAGAATGATAAATTACCTTAAAGGTAAAGGTTTATGGAGTCTAGTTAGTGGAGACGATCCACAACCGGTGGACATTGAAGATCCCAACATTACTCCGACACAAAGGAGACAATTTGCTGATTGGGAAGAGAGGAATCGAAGGGTGATGTTCCTCATCTCACAAGTTAGTTTTAACACTATGATTGGTCATGTGCAAAGCTTAGAAACAGCCAAGGAAGTTTGGGAAGCATTGGAGAAGGTGTATGCTACCTCAACAAGGTCTCAAAGGATGCAACTCAAGAACGAGATCAACAACATGAGGAAAAGCTCAAACCAAAGCATTAGTGAGTATACATTGAGGATCAAAGAGCTTCGAGATCAGCTAGCATCAGTTGGATGCAAGATAGAAGAGGAAGACATTGTCCAAACAACCCTCAATGGCTTGAGGAGTGAAGAAAAGTGGAAGCCCCTCATCACAAACATTCTTTATAGAGATCCTCTACCAACATTCGATGAGATTATACCAAATCTTGTGGCTGAAGAGGTAGCTCAACAAGGAGAAGGCAACAAAGGTAAAGACAGCCATAATCAAATGTTATATGCAGGAAGAGGTAGAGGAAGGAACTCAAGAGGAGGCTCGAGAGGAAGAGGAAGAAGCTACAACAACACAAATTTCAGCCAACACAGCTCGGAGGACAACAAGGACAACTCAAATGACAACACACATGGAAGAGGTCGAGGAAGAAATAGAGGAAGAGGTCAAGGTTCATACAATCCTCACAAAGGTATAACATGCTATCATTGTGCTAAACTAGGACATTATGCAAATGATTGTTGGCAAAAGAATGGAAGGCTGAATGGAGGCAACCAAAAAGAAGCCAAAATAACTATGCGAGTACATCAAGTGAAGGAGACAAGCAAACCATGCTTGCCATGAAGCATGACTACAACAACTCGAGAAGTGATGACCAAAAATGGTTCATAGATTCAGGTTGAAGCAACCATATGACATGCCAAGGAGATTTATTCACAAAGCTACAAGCTCCAAGTGGAAAAGGATGTGTGGAGACCGGCGATGAAACTCAACACGCAATTGAGCATGTTGGAGATATCAACCTTGGAGACAAGAAGGTATTGGCTGATGTTCTTCATGTTCCTACTATTGCAAAGAATTTGATTTCAGTAGAACAAATGGTAGAGAAAGGATATCATGTTATCTTCAATGAAAAAGGCTGCTTTATAAAGAATCCAAAAGAAGGATTCAAGGTCATTGCTCAAGGAAGGAAAGAAGGAAGGATGTTCACTTTGGACATTCAACAAACACATGGAAAGGTGATGTATATTCAGCTTGGAAACAAGAGGATTGTTGAAATCGATTTGTGGCACAAAAGGTTTGGACATATCAACATTCCCAAGCTCAAGGACATGAGCAACCATGAAGTGGTAAGAGGTCTTCCAAGGTTCAATGATGCCGGACTACATGAGTTTTGTGAAGCATGCCAACTAGGAAAGCAAACTCGACAACCATTCAAGAAAAGCAACTATGTGGCAAGGAATGTCCTCGACTTGATACACACGGATGTATGGGGACCATCACAACAACCATCAGTGGATGATAATAGATATTTTGTCACTTTTATCAATGATCATTCAAGAAAAGTATGGATGTTTTGAATAAAACAAAAATCAGATGTGTTCTCCATGTTCAAGAGATTTAAAGCACAGGTAGAATAAGAAACAAGACGCTACATAAAGACCTTGAGGCCCGATGGAGGAGGAGAATATTTCTCCAAAGAATTTTCAGATTTTCTTTATGAAAATGGCATCAAGAGACAACTTACATGTAGGTACACACCTCAACAAAATGGAATAGCTAAAAGGAAAAATCGACATATCACAGAAGTTGCAAGATGCATGCTCAACGAAATGAAGATGCTACTAAACTATTGGGCTGAAGCAACTAGTACGGCCGTTTATTTGATGAACAAGTGCACAACGGCTGGAGTGCATAATCTAACTCCCGAGGAGGTTTATTCCGGTAAGAAGCTGACCTTACACATCTCAAAGTTTTTGGATGTGTGTGTTATGTTCACATCCCTCAAGAACTAAGGACAAAGATGGAGGCAAAGTCCAAAAAATGTATTTTTATTGGATATTCATCGGAGCAAAAGGGATATAAGTGCTACAATCTGGTGACAAAGGAGCTACGAGTCTCACGAGATGTGGTATTTGATGAGCTAAGACCATGGTTTGGAGACAAAGGGAAAGAGAAGATTCTTGAAGAAGATTGCGAAGATGATGGAGGTGCTGTCCAAGAAGAATTTCAGCAAACAAGCACTCAATGTCAGGTCCAGAAGCTTCTACATCACTTGGAGAAAGCTCAACATGGAAAGGGAGGCTAAGGAGTCATTCCTCATCACCAACATCAGCTTATGAAAGATCTAAAGCTGAAAGTGCTGCCCAAAATAGTGATTCAAATGCAAGTGACGAAGAGTATGAAGAGGTGATCACACCAAAGGTAAAGTTGAACCAGTTGAAGAAGCAATGTTCAAAAGGAAATGAAAGGAGGTCTTCAAGAGCAAGGTATCCAATTGAAAGGCTGAGCTATGATAGTTTTATTGCAAAGCATTTTGCATATATGACACAGGTGGTCAAAGACAAAGAACCGGATGCATATGAAGAAGCATGTACACAAAAAGAATGGCAAGAAGCTATGCAAGAAGAGATGAAAGCTCTCAAGGACAATCACACATGGGAGCTAGTTCCAAAGGCTGAAGGTATGAAGATTGTTCCAAATAAATGGGTGTTTAAAATAAAGAGAAATGCTGATGGTTCTCTAGCTAGGCATAAAGCTAAACTAGTAGCAAAAGGATTCAAGCAAACTCACGGCATCGATTATGAAGAGACTTTCAGCCCAGTTGCAAAGATGGGAACAATTAGAACCTTGATTGCAGTGAGTGCAGCAAGGAGATGGCCATTGTACCAACTTGACATAAAAAATGCTTTTCTCAATGGTGAACTTCAAGAAGAGGTATACATGAGTCAACCGATTGGATTTGAAGACAAAAAGCATCCAAATTTTGTTTGTAAATTGAAGAAAGCTTTGTATGGGCTGAAGCAAGCACCACGTGCTTGGAATCAAAGATTGGTCGAGTACCTCACAAGGTGTGGGTATAGTCCAAGTAATGCAGATCCCTCTCTCTACATGAAGAAAGAAGAAGGCAAGCAGGTATATATTTGCATATACGTTGATGATCTCATCATAACAAGAAGTAATGTTACAGTAATACAAGAGATCAAAAGGAAACTCAGTAAGGAGTTTAAAATTTCAGATCTTGGTGAGCTGAAATACTTTTTAGGCATTGAGATAGTCTATGGGAAAGATGGCATTTACTTAATGCAAAGAAAGTACCTATTGGATGTTCTTTTCAGATTTGGAATGAGTGAATGCAAACCACTCACTCAACCTATGGACACAAATGTGAAGCTATGCTCAAATGATGGAGAGAAGTTACATGATGTAACTACATACAGGAGTATTATAGGTTCATTGATCTATGCTACGATAACAAGACCAGATTTGTGTTATATTGTTGGAGTTCTTTCTCAATTTATGCAAGCTCCAACAAGTGAACATTTAAATTCAGCCAAACGAGTGCTAAGATATGTGAAGCACACAGTCAATCATGCTTTGTTTTATGGATATGATGAAGAATTGCAGGTAAAAGGCTTCAGTGATGCTGATTGGGCTGGTTCGAAGGAAGATAGAAGATCCACTTCAGGTTATGTGTTCATGATAGGTAGCAAACCTATCACATGGAGCTCAAAGAAGCAACCTACTGTTGCACTATCATCTACAGAAGCTTAATATAGAGGTTTAGCCTTTGCAACTTGTGAAGCTATGTGGATTAAGAAGCTCTTGGCTGATCTTGATGTGCAGGTGGAGACCATTCCAATTTATGGTGACAACATGTCAAGCATTCACTTGACAAACAATCCAATGTTTCATGCACAAAGCAAGCACATAGAAGTGCATTATCATTATGTTCGAGAAAAGGTTTTGAGCAAGAATGTGGATATAAAGTTCATTGGAACTAATGACCAGGTTGCAGATATGCTTACAAAGTCCCTAGATGCTTCTAAGCTCAAGAGGTTCAAGGACGACATCAACTTGCAGGATATGGCTGAAGGTGCAAGCTCACATGTGAGCTTGAGGGGGAGTGTTAAAAATAAAGAAGTAAGCTCGTATATATTTTTGCAAAAAGGATTTTCTTCAAGTAGAAGAAAAATACAAAAATGAAAAATACAAGCATTTACTTCAGCAAGTAGTGGAGGCCAAAAGAGAATCATTCAAAAGAGAATCAAATCCAAAACTGAACTGTAAAAGAAGTGGCTGTCCAAAGTAGTGGAGAAATGATGGAGAAGAGCTCTCAAACTCATCATGAGAGTTTTTGGTCACTTGGCTATAAAAGAGGCAAGAGAGGAAACTCAAGAATAGAGGAAGAAGGCGTGGAAGCCCCCTTGTAGCTACTTCAATTGTTTTGAGTCATTTCGTTCAGCTTACTCTCATAGAGTATGTCTAGCCGCACACCCATTTTTGGGTAGTCTACTTGTAAGAGTCATATATCTCAATATATGTATCCAATTTTAGTGTTTAAACATTTGTTGGAAAGCTTATCTTGAGTGCTTCCTCTATCTAGAACAGTTTTATGAAATTCTTTATGCTCTATGTGTTATTCAGGTTTTAGTGAAGTCCAGTTTTCAGCCTAACTGAGTGGACAGGTAGTCTGTTTTGAATCAAAGAGTTGAAAACTCAAATCTACTCCAAATTGAGTGTTTGATAGCTCATTTGAAAGCTCTAGGTGTCTAGTTTGAGTGAACAAAGTTTCAATTTCATTGGATTTTTCAGTTGGTACCAGTTTTCATTTGAAGGTTCTACTATTGGTAAGAGTCTTGATCCTGAGAAGGTCTTCTACACTTTCCGCTGCGATTAGGAGAGGAATTCTCCAACATTAAAGTCCCCACATAGGATGACCTCAAAGGCTAGGGAGTCCAAAGTATGCCATGTAGTCAGTCTTTTTATGTTTAGATTAGGTGCATACACTGACACAATGGTGAGCTAAAGAGGGACCTTAAAAGAAGAAAAGAACCATAGATGGTTCCAATCCATAGATCCCCACCAAAAAAGCATGCCAAATTGGCTTGAAGCCTATAGTCACACCACCACTCCCCCAAGGTGTTGAATGATGAACCACAACTGAGAGACTGAAATAATTTTTAGTCTCTTTTGAAGTTCCACATCATACATTTTGATCTCTTAAAGATAGATGAAGTCTAGGTTGGCACTTTTATCTCAAAGCCATTTTCCAAACACAACCACTTTTGAGGAGTCCAAAAGCCCTCAAACTTTGAACAAAACAACAATAATTTACAAAGGCAAAGGTCTTTGTTGGTGAGGGATTTACCCTTATATTTTTTTATTTTATCTTTATCTCTTATTCTTGAAAATGAGGGTTCATGGCACCCTAGTCATCCCTTGAGGGGGCTCTTCTAAGGGAACCCTCCATTGTGTTTCCTTTATCCAAAACTACCATAATAAAAGATTGAACAAATTGATAAGGAAGGATCCAATAACCAAATTTTCACTATCAAGGTTGTCCTCTTCGTTGTGACCTTCTTGATTGATATGTTTTCTTGTAGAGCAATTCTATGGGGTTTCCTTATTAGACAACTGTTGATGCCTTTCACTCGGGTAGTCTAAAAGATTGACCTCCTTTTCTAGGTTATGGAAGATATTGGTTTCAGGGACCGAGTGAGGGGGACTCGTCCCTAAATGACCTTTGGGGCTTCTTCTCCTTCTACATCATAATTATGTGAATTCCCCATCCTTATCTCCCTCAAGTTGCATCTCTTTAAGTTTCTTTGATTCCAGCGAGTGCTCTTCAGAGGCACACACCTCAACCCTTTGGTCATAGCGACTTTGCTAGCTGTAACCTATGAATTTTCCTGATCTTGTTTTGCCCTCAAGGATTTCTGACTTAATGGGAAGCATTTGATTCTATGGCCTTGCATCCCATAGTGAAAGAAAACATTAGGAAATTTTTTATAAGCTATTTCATGTTCAAGAGGCTTTTCTTCATCAATGCCTATGTAGATTTTGGAGGGTAGATCAAAGTTAAGATCCGCTTTAATACAGATATGAGGGTTCAATCTCACATTGAATGAGTATGTCACACCTTCATACATGCAACCACTGATATCTTCCCTAGGGGCTGATGATTGGCCAACACACATAACAATATCCCTAATAAATCCATAAAGGAAGCAATGAAGGTTAGGGAGTTCCTTCTAGAGTGGATTACATGGTGATTTTGACTTATTAGGAACAAAATCTGGGAACCAATTGAAGAGACATAAGCTTTTATGCCAAACCAACCACATGCCAATCTATAAGGCTTGGAAGGCCATCTTCTCATTTTCAAAAACCACAAGTGCATGGTTTGCTAGCAAAAAGTGACACTTGCTAGGAACCGATCAACATGGAAACCACTCCTTGTAGAAACATTGTTGGAGGGATTCAAGGTGTAGCTTAGGGAAAAACATAGGCCCAATGAGGAAGGTCCTCTCCAATTCTTCTTACTTAGCCAAAATGTTGTCGCCAGGAAGGCAAAAAATGAAAGCTTGTACTTCAATGTCACACCCAAGTTAGTAACCACCAATGAGGGGACAACCCTAGCCACAACCCAAACTAGAATGGAAATCTTTGTATTCGAAAGAGTTCCAAAGAAGCACATGAGTCCTTGTCCTCCAATGTCAGACCCAAGTTACTAACTACCAATGAGGGGACAACCCTAGCCACAACCCTAACTAGAATGGAATTCCCTTTTGCACCCCAAGCTTAAAATCATCTTAAACTTTGGAACACACCACAAGAGCAAGGATCTTGAAGAGAAACAGATGCAACAATGTTAGAAATAGGAGTATCCAGGGAGGCCTAAGAAGACAAGGAACTAGAAGGAAGGAAGGCCAACAAGGAGGACAGGGCTTGGAGACAACCCTGACTAGGCAAGTGAGTCAATGCACATCCGATAGAGAATTGGCCTATCAAATTTCAAACTTAATTTTCTTCAAACAAGTAATTTTTGTCACTACACCTCATTGTAAATATCCATTTTTGATAGCTTCAACTCTATTTGTGCAAGTGAAGGAGTCCTCAAACTTGATGAGTATTAAAAGAGCCCATATATCAATTTCAATATTTTTTGGAGCTCATTTGAGCCCTCAAATTAGCCTAGGAATGTAATTTTTAGCTACATCAAACACTAGGTTTGAACTATGCCAAAGCTAGTCAAAAACTATAAAAGGAACTACAAAGCTTATTTTGTTACTCTATTTAAACAATCCACAACGTGCATGTATTTATAGGATTTTTTATTATGTCAAAAATAGTGGTTACATGAGAGCGGCTTCGAAAAGCATGCATGAAAGTAAAAGTTGTTCTCTTTTGTAGAGAGCCTTTGCTTTTAATAGCAAAAATCATAGTCTACAATGGTCCATATCCTAACCAATAATTTTACTAACTATTTCTAAAATTTGAACCCTCTATGTGGGTTTATTTACAAACTATATAAAATATAAATCTGATTATTGATGTCTATCCTTTCACGCCTTTCATGCCCTCATGAACCTTCAACTGCTATATCAAAAAGATCAAAGCACATTAATATGTTAATAAATTAACACTCCAACAATCCCTTGTTCAACACATTCCATAATTCATAACATGCCCCTTAGTTGAAAAAGCAACTAACCTCAATTGATAAAATAAAAAATAAACATGGATGGCTAGTCACATGTTGCATCAATAAATAAAAATAAGCATGTTCCATGTAAAAACACATGCATGAAAATGCTCATGCAAAAGGTACATTAATGTGTATGTGTATGATATGCAAAAATTAAGTGATCATAATGGGGTGTTAATTGTGTTTTATGTATCCATTGACATTCTTCAATAGGGTGAATTTTGTAATTAACTAAATATTGATGATACTGAGTACTTATGCGTGCAGTAGTGATGTCATTGTTGCAGAGTAAAGAAGCTCAAGAAAAGGAGCACCCAAAAAATTTTCAATTATGACATCAGTTTTCTTCTTCAAATGTTTATGAAAGTTTCTTGAAACCTTGTAAATGCACTAGAGGAGTCCTTTATGTTGGTGCATTTTGCCCAAGCCTACATGCTTGATATGCTTGATATTATCCTCATTTGTAAGTCACATGAGTAGTCATGTGAACACCTCTTGTAGAAGAGTACATTTTATCTCTTGTAAATGGAAAAAGAAAAAAGTAAAAGGATGGCTTACCTCATCCATGATGTAAAAGCAAATTCGTGGCTCCAACTACCAAAATCACGAATTTTTGAGCTGAGGGAATCTCTCCTAACTTTGGGGATCACTTTTAGGTGGAGCCATTCGAATTCGAATTCAAAACTCCCTCCAAGAATTGCTATAAAAGGAGCAAGAAGGAAGAGGCGATAAGCAAGACTTGTACGTGACCACTTCATGTCATTTTGTAGAGATTGAAGAGCTTACTCCATAGCTCTATCATTCTACTCCCATTGTGCAAAGATTCATTGCCAATGTGGTTGTAATCATATGTGAATCTATACATTTATTATCATCTACCTCTCTGTTTTGTTCTCTGCTATACTCACTCAGAGCAGTAACTTCAGAAGGTCATATCTCGAGTTTTACTGAACCTTTATCAGTGTTTTAAAGTGCGTTGGATAGCTCTCACTGTCTAGGTTCTACCTATAAATTTTCAAGGTCATTGGATGTATACTTTTGGAGATATCTGCATTTTACTGCTTACTGGTCTATCTCTACAGAGCCCCGAGAATTGTGGGAATGTTCCAGAACTTGATGAAACTTGTTCTCAGTGCTCAGTCCATCATTTGAAGTGTTTTAACTTGGAATAGGAAGCTTGCTAAGTCTATTTGCTATGCCCAAAAGGAATTTTTCTAATTCCTTCCAGGTTGAGAGCACTGTTCATTTTTTCCAGCAGGTGTATGTCCAAAAATAGCAAGTTTTGGGAGCTAGTCATTTCGCAACTTGTCGGTCTTGACTTAAACTTTTGGGATACATGTTCCAAAGTACTTGGCTGATATTTTGGTGGATTTAGGAAGCTCAAAGGGTCTACTAATCAACTCTGAAGTCTCAGTTGGCTGGTGTGAAGCTGGTTGTAGCGGCACCTACTCATCTTTGGATTGCATCCACCATCTCTCTTCACAGTGGTATCAGAGCATAGTCAAGCAACATGGGAGATGGATTTCCATCAACAATTGACAAATTGGATCGAAACAACTATCCGGCATGGTCTCTAAGGATGGAGGCTTACCTTCAAGGGAGGAATCTATATGGATTCATATCCGGAGATGAAGCAATGCCAACCATGAGGAACAAAGGGCAACCATCACATGAAGAAGTGGAAGGACTTTCGAATTGGTGTTCGAAGGATGCACTTGCAAGGTCCTATATTCTAAACTCAATCTCTGATTTTCTTTTACCTCATGTCAAGGGATGCAAGACATCAAGAGAAACCTGGAATGCACTTGCTTCTTTCTTCTCTTCCAACACTCGAGCAAGGAAGAACCAATTGTGGATGGAGTTCACAACAATGAAGAAAAGCCCGAAGCAAAATGTGACTGATTATGTCACAAAGATGAAGGAGATTTCCGACCAACTTGGAAGCATTGGAGAGGTAATTGAAGAGGAGCAAATCATAAGACAAATCATGAATGGAATCAAAGCAGACGACAAGTGGGAGTCATTCACAACAGCCATGGATTTATACATGGATATGCATGTACCCGACCTCAACACACTCATGGGCCAACTCTTCACTCATGAAGCAAAGATTAGCAAAGGTGGTGAGTCCTCAAGAGGTAATCAAACTTCTGCCTTATATTCTGATAAAGCTAAGGTCAAGGATAAGTCAAAGAATAGGAAGAATGAAGATGAAGGAAGCTCTTTCCAAGCAAACTTTGCAGGTAGAGGAAGAGCTAGAGGAAGAGGCAGAGGTGGAAAGCAAGGCAGGGGGAGATTCCAATCGTCTCAACCTTGCAACATATGTGGCTTATCTAACCATACTACTGAAGAATGTTTCAGGAATCCAAGGAACTCAAGAGGAAGAGGATTCAATAGAGGTGGCTATGGATCAAATAGAGGTAGGTACAATGGAGGCTACAACAACAACAACTACTACAACAACAATTACAACAACAACAACAACTATCAAAGTGGCCATAGAGGAAGAAGAGATTACAATAACTATGCAGAGGACCAAAGTCAAGAAGATTCATTATTGATTATGAATCTATCAACAAAGAAGGGTAAGGATGATGATCACATATTTTACATTGATTCGGGATGCTCGAACCATGTAGCAGGAAATGTGGCTTTACTTTCTGATTTGGAAGATCCTCATAACAAGCATGAAGTGCAGACAGGAGATGACACAAAGCACTCAGTGGAGAAGATAGGTAATGTGAAGACATCAGATGGGAATATGAACCTCTTAAGCAAAGTCTTGTATGTCCCTACAATTACCAAAAATTTAATAAGTGTTGGACAGATTGTTGAAAAAGGATTGCAGGTTAGATTCAATCGATTTGGAGCATATGTTGAAGACCCAAGGCAAGGCTTTCGAAGGATTGCCAAAGGAGAAAAGACAGGAAGGCTTTTCACTTTTGAAGTGGAAGATACAAAGAACATAGCTTTGTTTAGCTATGGATCTCAAACTCTAACAGAGTTGGAGATATGGCACAAAAGGCTTGCTCACATTGGTGAGAGGACACTCAAACAGATTTGCAGGGACCAAAGTGTACTTGGTTTGCCTAATATCACAAGGCAACACATGATTTATAAGTGTGAAGCTTGTCAACTCGGCAAGGCTCATAGACAACCTTTCAATAAGAAAGGATATATGTATCAAAATCCTTTGGATCTAGTGCACACGGATGTGTGGGGTCCAAGTAAGGAGCCATCTATATCAGGCTCAAGATATTATGTGTCTTTCATAGATGATTGTAGCAGGTGGACCATTCTGTTTTTCATGAAGCACAAGGATGAAGTGTTTAATTGCTTTAAGAAGTATATTGCTCTTGTTGAAAATCAAACAGGTAGGACTTTGAAAAGACTCAGATCAGATGGTGGAGGAGAATACTTCTCTTCTGAATTTGATGCCTTCTTGCATGAAAGAGGCATTAAAAGGGAAGTCACTACAAGGTATACACCTGAACTCAATGGTGTAGCAGAGAGGAGGAATAGAGCTATCGTCGAAGTTGCAAGGTCCATGCTCAATGAAAAGGGATTGCCGAACTACCTATGGGCAGAGGCTGTGTCTACAGCCACATATCTCATAAATAGACTTCCATCTAAGTCACTAGATGGAACCACTCCATATGAAGTGTGGAATGGAAGAAGACCTAGTCTAGAGCATTGTAAAATCTTTGGATGCTTAGCCTATGCTCACATTCCTTCTCAAGTAAGAGGGAAATTGGATCCCAAGGCAGAGAAGTGTGTATTCATTGGTTATGATCAAAACCAAAAAGGATATAGATTGTACAATCCAACCAATAAAGGATTTTCTGTGAGTAGAGATGTAATTTTTGATGAAAACAAATCATGGTTTGATGATGACAGGAAAGTGAAGCTGCCATATGACTTGGATGAAGATTTTCCATCACTTCAACCAAAGGAGCCAAAGCAGATTGAAGAAAGTGATTCGGAGATTGACCTAGAAGACTTGGAAAGACTAAAGCTATGGAAGAACAAAGGTAAAGCAAAGATGCAGGATGCTACATATGGACCCGAGAGCTCACATCAACCACTTAGAAGGTCTTCGAGGGAGAAGAAGAAACCAGAGAGGTTTGGTTATGATACTTCTTTGGTCACCAAGCACTCAATCTACATTGCAAAGGATTCAACCAATGAAGAACCTACCACATTTGAAGAAGCACAAAGCAAGAAAGCTTGGAGAGATGCAATGGATGAAGAAATGGAAGCCTTGAAGGAGAATGACACTTGGGAGCTTGTACCTAACAAGCCATCTATGAAGATAATCGGATCTCGATGGATATACAAAATCAAGAAGAATCCAGATGGAAGTATAAATAGACACAAAGCAAGGTTAGTTGCTAAAGGGTTTGCTCAAACCCATGGTATTGATTATGAGGAGACTTTCTCTCCTGTTGCAAAAATGCCTACAATTAGGGTTCTCATTAGTCTTGCTGCATCTAGAAATTGGAATCTTTATCAACTTGATGTAAAGAATGCTTTCTTGAATGGATGGATTTCTGAGGAAGTGTATATGGCACAACCTCTTGGATATGAGGATGCACATCATCCTAACTATGTATGCAAACTAAAGAAAGCTTTGTATGGATTGAAGCAAGCTCCAAGAGCTTGGAATTTCAGATTGGTTACTTATTTGCAGGACCAAGGATTCAAAGCTAGCAAGGCGGATACCTCTTTGTTCATAAAGAGGAATGGATCTGAAGTGATCTATTTATGTGTGTATGTTGATGATATTATTATCACAGGCAATGATCTTGAAGGAATCAAACAGGTAAAGAGTCAAATGAAGGAGGAGTTCAAAATAAGTGACCTCGGACCACTCACTTATTTTCTTGGATTGGAGTTGATCTACACAGATTCAGGTATATACATCACACAAAGGAAGTATGTCCATGACATGCTCGTCAAGTTCAAGATGGAAAATACCAAGTGTGCAGGCACACCTATGGAGCAAAATCATAAGCTTAGTGCTTATGAAGGAGAGCCAATTGAAGACATCACAAGCTATCAAAGCTTGGTTGGAAGTTTGAACTATGCAACACTCACAAGGGTAGATATATGCTATAGTGTTAGCATATTGAGTCAGTTTATGCATAAGCCGAGAAGACCACATATGGAAGCGGCCAAGCGAGTCCTCAAGTACCTAAAGGGGACCATGAATGAAGGTTTGTTCTATTCATATACTTCAGATATTGAGCTAAAGGTCTACTCAGATGCAGATTGGGCCGGATCTAAAGATGATAGAAGAAGCACATCAGGGTATATATCATTTGCAGGTTCAAAAATCATTTCTTGGTCATCGAAGAAGCAACCAACCGTGGCATTATCTTCTACCGAAGCTGAATATAGAGGTTTGGCTAATGCAACTCAAGAAATCATGTGGTTAAAGTCTTTGTACACAGATCTTGGACTTCATTCTTCAACACCTCATATTTTTGGTGACAACACAAGCTCACTACATCTAGCAGCTAATCCGGTATACCATGCTAGAACCAAACATATTGAAGTCCACTACCATTATGTAAGGGAGAAGCTATTGAGCAAGGATATTCAACTATCCTATGTCTCTACAGATATGCAATGTGCAGACATGTTGACGAAAGCTCTTGATGGTACGAAGTTAAGTAGATTCAAGTTGATGATTGGCTTGCAGGAAATCAAGGACAATTGAAGACTTATTTGGAGGCCAAGCATGTTAGGCTTGAGGGGGAGCTGTTGGTGCATTTTGCCCAAGCCTACATGCTTGATATGCTTGATATTATCCTCATTTGTAAGTCACATGAGTAGTCATGTGAACACCTCTTGTAGAAGAGTACATTTTATCTCTTGTAAATGGAAAAAGAAAAAAGTAAAAGGATGGCTTACCTCATCCATGATGTAAAAGCAAATTCGTGGCTCCAACTACCAAAATCACGAATTTTTGAGCTGAGGGAATCTCTCCTAACTTTGGGGATCACTTTTAGGTGGAGCCATTCGAATTCGAATTCAAAACTCCCTCCAAGAATTGCTATAAAAGGAGCAAGAAGGAAGAGGCGATAAGCAAGCCTTGTACGTGACCACTTCATGTCATTTTGTAGAGATTGAAGAGCTTACTCCATAGCTCTATCATTCTACTCCCATTGTGCAAAGATTCATTGCCAATGTGGTTGTAATCATATGTGAATCTATACATTTATTATCATCTACCTCTCTGTTTTGTTCTCTGCTATACTCACTCAGAGCAGTAACTTCAGAAGGTCATATCTCGAGTTTTACTGAACCTTTATCAGTGTTTTAAAGTGCGTTGGATAGCTCTCACTGTCTAGGTTCTACCTATAAATTTTCAAGGTCATTGGATGTATACTTTTGGAGATATCTGCATTTTACTGCTTATTGGTCTATCTCTGCAGAGCCCCGAGAATTGTGGGAATGTTCCAGAACTTGATGAAACTTGTTCTCAGTGCTCAGTCCATCATTTGAAGTGTTTTAACTTGGAATAGGAAGCTTGCTAAGTCTATTTGCTATGCCCAAAAGGAATTTTTCTAATTCCTTCCAGGTTGAGAGCACTGTTCATTTTTTCCAGCAGGTGTATGTCCAAAAATAACAAGTTTTGGGAGCTAGTCATTTCGCAACTTGTCGGTCTTGACTTAAACTTTTGGGATACATGTTCCAAAGTACTTGGCTGATATTTTGGTGGATTTAGGAAGCTCAAAGGGTCTACTAATCAACTCTGAAGTCTCAGTTGGCTGGTGTGAAGCTGGTTGTAGCGGCACCTACTCATCTTTGGATTGCATCCACCATCTCTCTTCACACTTTAGACGCATAAATCCCAAACATTGTATCATAATCATTATAAAATGGTAGGAATTCAGGCTTTCTATAATAAAGTGCGGGTCTCTTGTGTGAAAGGACCATTTTTAGGGCACATGTATATGAGTCATTTGATGACACTTTGTAAAGACTTTTGCCATTGTGAGTAAGAGAGAACTCTGATTTTCGAATTTGCTTCTT
Organism: Ceratopteris richardii; assembly: GCA_020310875.1. Classification (NCBI taxonomy): domain Eukaryota; kingdom Viridiplantae; phylum Streptophyta; class Polypodiopsida; order Polypodiales; family Pteridaceae; genus Ceratopteris; species Ceratopteris richardii. The sequence goes on from CM035432.1 coordinate 125,004,756, forward strand.
CTTCCTCCTGTATCTCCTTGCTTGTGAGCTTGCATGTGTGACTGTAGCTTGGAATGAGTGCATGGAAGTGTTGTCTATCCAATTCTTTGCTTTTCTTAAGTGTGTAATGCATGTGTGAAGTGTGAGGAGGTATGTGGTGAAACTAGGTGAGTTGTATAGCTCAGTTTTTCACCCATATCTTGAAGTAGGTTTGTCAGAATTGGACAAGACTACCACCATTGGATGCGTCTCATTGAGAGCTTTGAAATAAACCCACAATATTTTGAGTTTGGAGCTAAGAGAAAAGTCCGTTTTTGTGTTTATTGCTGTTTCATGTATCACAACACCATTTCCACCTGCGTGAGTGATGAATGTGAGAGATAATACTCATCTACATGCAATGGTAGCTATTTCACTTCATTGACCATTGTGTAATTGCAGGTCTTCATACACTTGGTTAGGTTCAAAATACTTCTCAGATTGATAATTTAAATGTGTAATCCACACTATATGCTCTTGTTGGTGATAAAGGAATAGTCTCTTTCATCACAAGTCTCTAAGTTGTCACTTAGGTACACACATTTTTTGGCATCGTTGCCGAGGTAGTACGAGTCCAACCAAGGTACTCGCATGATGGTGAGATCTCTTAGGAGAAGGTATGAGTTGTGAAGATGTGAGTACTCTACTTTGGTAAGTCATTTCTTTTTGCACTTATTACTTCGCACTTGGAAAGTGCGTGTAGTAAGTTGGTAGACCTAGGGAAATGAGAGTGAGTGAGTAGGAGTAGAGAGTAGAAAGGGATGAATAGGAGAAGAGTAGGTAGGTAGATCCCCCAAAATCCCAAAAATTTCACATTTCAGTACCTCTCAGCCTTGGGCTAGCCTAGGGGTATAAAAGCCATAAAAATTCATTTAGTGAGTCACTTGTACTCAGCAAGTATCATGGGAGTGCACAAATGACTTGTATCACCGAGCATGTATCGCTTGGAATCGGGGTTGTTGAGGCTTGTCAGTACCCAAAACTTGAGGAGAGAAACAAAGAGGTGTGCTCAATACATCTGGCCTACTGGAAAAGTAATGCATTCAGTGTAACATGTGATTGAACCCGCGATCAATATCGTCAAAGAGGTATCGTGGGGCAGAGTGAGGAGTTGATTTTAGCAGGCACATAGGGGTGGAGAGGAGTGCACAAGGATCACATTAAGGCAAAAATTTCAAAAAAAATCTTTCATTTGAGGGAGATAAGCCCAAGTATCGTGATCAATTGAGTTCAAGTATCGCGATACTTGAATTCCCGTTGTCGCACCGATTCCACTCACATGAATCAAAAGGCCCTTGATGAAGATTCAGTCTATGCTCCTTCCAAGCAGTCTAATTCATGACTAAAGGTTAAAAGAGAATATGTTGAAGGATTGCATGATGCACTGGATTTGGTCCCAATAGGAGCTAGCATGGGAACGTCGCAAAGCTAGCTGGTTTAGTGCTTTCTTAATGGCTTGTTATGATAGATATCACAAGGATTATCAAAATATCAACATGTTTGGGAGATTTGCAGTGCAAATTGTTAGTGCATCAAGCAGTTGCTGGGCTGGTTCATCACTCACATGGCATCTCTTCATTCGGTTATTCGTTTCCCCCCGTTTTAGAAGGCAAGGATACACGTCCTTCCAATACTATATAATAGAAAAAGGAAAAGGACGTAAAAAGAGGGGGTGAATGCCTTCGGGAAAAAATGGATGGACTACAGGAGGCAGAAGGGGGAGACAGAGGAGACAAAGCACAACAGGTAGAGGGAGAAAGATCACCCTAGCAAGAGGTGCAGGAGGAGTGCTTGACGCAAATCTAGATGGACTGCTGATGAAGACTTGAGCGCCCGAAAGAGGGGAATCAGAGCATTCGGAAAGCGAGCAAGAGGATGCTAATGATCAAAGGGAAATTAAGGAGAGATTGCGAAGGACAACACTAACGGGATGGAGAGCATTCAGTCCTAAAGCGGAGCAGAATTGGAGACACTTTGGGTCTCGAGGATACAGGAGAAGAGAACGGTCTCGAGGATATGCAAGAAAAGGATAGGAAGGACAGACTCTAGTTGAAGGAAAACTTCATCTCTTGCATGTGCAATGGCCACTTTGTGTCGTCCAAACTCTGTTGGGTTATCTTCTGATTGAACAAGCTAGTGAAGAATCACATAGAAAAGCAAAATAGTAGTAGCATATTGCAGCAGAGAAAGTATTAGAGAAATACAAGAAAACATGTGGAAAGAAAAATCTGGATATAAAAGTGCATCGACTGAAAGGCTCTTGCATTGTGTGTACGAATCTATAGTTGGGTACATGAACGTGTGTCGTAATAGGTTTACTTCAAAAATGATTTGAGTTTAACTTTGGTTCCTTAACAAAAGAAAATTCGAATTGCCTTATGGCAATGAGATTTTGAGTTTATATGATGACCATATCTCACTTAAAATCACAAAGTTTTAAAGGCGATCTATATGGAGATGATCTCAATTGAATTGTGACTTGATGAATTTTGATGAAACCCATAATTAGATGAATTACTTTAGAATGTAAAGAAGAATTTATGTTCATAAAGTAATTCCATGCAATGAATTTAGCCTTGAACACGTGTGAAAAATTATTTTCCCAAAGCTTATGAGATTATCTTAATCTTTTGCAATTGAACTAAATACTTTTCCTTAAGTGTATATCTTTTTGAGTTCCCACTTGTAACTTGAGCCATTAGAAGCACCCCGTGTGCACCGTATTGGAATTGGCGGTTGACTTGGGGTCTCAACTGTCACCCTCCTTGCCACGATCCCCACAACATACCTGGTGAACCCGACGTGAAAGGAGAGGGTGAGTGAAATATAGACCTTGCAACTTGATCAATCGAGTTGATGTCTAAAACTTGACGAATCTAGCACATCGAACATGGATGGCCTTTTAGCGCTATTCATACGCTTTCAATAAGAGGATAGTCATCAAAAAGCCATCCAGTCACTCCATGAGCGACTAGTAAAGCGGTGCAGGTTTTTCCATGGCAAAAGTAAATCTAGGTTCTATAAAGAGTATGAACTTGAGGCCAAATACCTATGTGTCGGATTGACTCCGATGACGGATATGCAATTATGCAAAAATATTGCCTATGTGTGTGAATACAATGTACATGATCAACTCATGCAAATAAACCATATGATATGGTCGCAATACAAAGCGATGCTCCTCAAGCAGTTCATGCTAAAGGACATAGACAAATTGACTCGTAAGTCCTTCCTGAGGTGGGTTTATATGCCCAAAGATCAGCTAATTCTAGAGATCAAAAGAGAGTTTGAGCGACAATATGATGATCTTTCTGAGCACGATAAGAGCTGCATAAGTCATGAAAAGGTGTTGTTGTTTCTTCGAACAATCGATGTTAAAGCCCGAGTGGAACTAGTTCCACTTCTGCAAGATATAGACTCCAAATCGGGGCTCACAGAGGATTGGACACTTGTTCATGATGTTTATGAGCTACAAGACCCGGAGGAGCTCTCTAGAATTACCTATCTTGACAAGAATATGAGAAATTATTGGCCCATGTTAGATCAAGACAGATCTCGATTAAGATATCAAGGCATTCCAGTGTTTCCCCCTAGAGACCTAGGAACTACCTCCCAGAACCCTCAAGGAATGTACCAAAGCTATGCTCATCAAACCTTTGGGCAGGCTCATCAACAGAACATTCCGACGAGGGCTAATGTTCAGTTTTCCACACCAGAAGCCAATCCTAACTATCAACCCCCAACAAGTGGAGAACCTAGAAATAGAAACCCAATTCTCGAGAGACCACCATTAGGTAGGGGAATTGGAGATCAAGTGAGATATCTAGCCATTCCTGTTATGTCAAGACCACCAGAACCGGGTAGAAGATTGCTATCAATTCAAGTTGCCAAATGCATGAGGAGTCACTATGATGGGTTTGGTGGACCGTATAATCACATAGCCAAATTCAAGCAAGTGATTCATGCTGAAAAAGTGGAAGATTTCATGATTCCATATAAGTCATTTGGTTTGACCCTTATGGATACTACTTTGGCCTGGTTCCAACCACTAGAACCCAATAGTTTCCTAAAATGGAACAAGTATTTTAGGAAATGATTGAAGAATTCACGAAGGCTAGCATTAGAAATAACTCTTCATCTTTGATTCATAGCTTCAAACATTCCCCTATGGAGTCAGTATGACTGACGGCTAGGAGATTTAAACAATATGTGGATAGATGTCCCACGGAAGAAAGGCCTATACAACAAAAAATGATCTCATTATTTTTAGAGGGACTAGTCAATGGATCTCTAAGAGCATTAGTCTATGTAAAGAGATTCCAAACATATAGATCTGGAAGATAACTTGTCAGAAGACTTGAAGATTCCCCAAACCAAGAATAAGAGAGAGGATGGTTCTAGCAGCATCTCTAGTGCAAACAACAATGTAGAAGAGATTGCAGACTTAGTAGCCAAGAAATTAGGTGTGCAGGGACAAAAATATTACCCCAACCCCCCATTACAAATGCCAATGCTAAGAAGATGTGTACACTATGGAGGGATCATCCTTCTCATGTGTGCAATAGAGGAATTGTTCCATCAACCCCATATGTTTACAACCGCCCACCAGTACAGAGTCAAGCTCAGTACTACAGTATTGAATAGAAATACACGAATCACAATACTGAAAATTGTCCTCATAATAGATAACCTAGACCTGTCCAACCACCCCAATTCAGGCCATATGGATACCCAACTAGAGACCAAGGAAGGGAATTTTTGAGATATCCTCAATACGAGAACCCACCTCCAATTCAACGCCCTTACAGATACCCAAGATACAATCCACCACAGCCGGTGTTGGGACAACAACCACCTCTCCCACAACATGTTGTTCTAGTGAAATTTGCCCAAGCTGAAGAGAACCCCGAGAGAACACTAGTGCGGCGATAGAAAACCATTCCCTTTATTTTCTTTAGTCTTCGCTACAGCGTTTTCAAAACCTACTTCATTAAATGGCCCAGACAACCATAATCAACCCTATGATCAACAATGGGTAAGACTACTATACATATGAAGCTTACTCTATGAACGATGAGCAGGCCTATGAGCAATACCCTTATGGACAAGAGGTCTATGACCAATCATATGGATACGAAGCTGAATATGCTACACTAATGTACATGAACCCAAGAGCCCAAGCACCTTCTAGACCTTTGATTAGACCTCCAGTCCCTCGAGGATCCTCTTATTGCTGTGGAGGAGATGATTTCATTAGGGAAACTTTGCCTTACCAACCACCACATAAGGTTTGGGAAGGATACTGTAGTGATTGTGGAGAGGAGCATTTGTTCAGGGATTGTCCCAAAATCCCTAACAAGACAAACCACACCACTCAAGTAAACGTAGTAGAAGTGGTAGATTCCTCTACAAGTGATAAAGAATATATGGTACCATTGAAGGCGATTACAAGAGCAAGAGCTAAAGAAGGTCCGGAAGGGTTACAATCAATGATTCAAGAAACCAACAAACTTGAAACATCGATGCCTCAAATAGTTCCAGATTCAGAGGAATCTGAAGAAAATTCTAAGGTAAAACGGACTCAAAGATGGAAAGATTGACGAGAGAAATTGAGAAACAAGTGGACTCAAAAGGAGGAGGAAGAGAAGAGCAAAGAGGGGCCAAATCAATCGACAAATCCTACAACTAGTAAGGATTCAAGTAAAGGAGAGAAAGAGCAACAAAAACGACAAGCAAGGTTGGTTTTAGCTGATCCAATACCCAAAGATATATCAAAGTAGAACCAAGTGTGGAACAACACAAAGTAAGTTATCCAAGAGGAGATTTGGAAAAAGAAAGGCTAGAAATCTGCAAAAAATTGATCAAAATTGCTCAAAACACACTAGCAAAACCTATCCAACACCTTCTAGAAACAAGAATACCTGATAGAGAATTTGAAGAAGGTTTAGGAGCACATGACCCTTCAGATTGAAGAAGGATTGTAGAGAAAACTGAAAGCGTAGCCACTGAAAACCATGAATGAAGTTTTGTGATCCCGAAGTAGAAGCTAATTGGCCCGAGGATCTTTGGGCTAGAGTCCAGGAAGAGAGATGGAGGAAAACTGAGGGCATTGATCCACCTTTTGAAGGATTGGATGTGAACGAGAACCTAGGAATGATGAATCAAGAGATAAATCGTGAGGAATGTTTGGAGGAATTAGAAAGCATAAACACACTACCTAACTACATGGGAGAGTACAAGCAGAATTCACAACTTTATCATGACCCAACAATAAGAACAAATGAAAGAGAAACCTCAAGCAAAACGTGAGATATAGCACGAAAGTTGAAGGAGACAAAAGTATAGTGCTCCATAAATTTGGAAGAATTACTAAAAATCAAACCACAAGTATGGACTAAATTGGCCAAGCAACTCGGGCAAAAAGAAGTGAAGGCAGTCAACAAGGAGGCCACTGAAGATGCACATACAATTCAAATCCCAGTAGATAAAGTAGGAGACTTCAATGAAGGAGATGAAGGTAACACATGTCTACCCATTACTTTCCAAAGTTACACCACAAAAGCAATCCTAGACACATGAGCTAGAGTAGGAATAACCACAAAAGAAATATGGGAGAAGTGGGGAAAACCATCATTACGACCCACAAGAATGAAATTACAATTAATTGATGGTCATACCAAAAAACCTTTAGGATTGCTAGAGAATGTTATACTTACTACATGTGGAGTAGACTTCGCGCATGTTGAAGATAAATGTACAAGCTCATTTTCACATGAGCTATGCTTGGATAAATTCACCAAATATAAAGATAAAGGAAAAGAAGAGAAAAGAAGAAAAAGAAAAAAAGTCTAGTCAAAATTCATGATGATTAAAAGATACAATATCTGCCTTGTAGTAAGTGGCATGTAGTGGGCAATCAAATGAATGTGGTGAGTTAAGAAGGAGGCACAAACTTCTTCACATGGTCATTGGTTATAAAAGTGGAGTGAGAGCACATTCTAAACAAGGAGAGAAAGAGGCAAGAGCTCCCAATAGTTGGATCTGATCATTTTGTCATTTTGTCATTTTGTCTTCCCATAGACTCCTTCCAGCTGCACATCATTTTGTATATAACTCTATTGTGAAGCTCATATCTCAGTGTATATGTAACCATTTCTTGAGTTTGAACACTCATTGGAAAGCTTATCATGTGCATCTTCTCTATCTCAAATATCTTCCTCAAAACTTATATATTCTATGAGAGTCAGTCAAAGAGTGAAGTCTAGTTTTTTAGCATACATGTGTAAATAGGTAGTCTATTTTGGTCAGTTAAGTTTCCCAACCAAAATGTATCCAATTTGCTTGATTTTTAGCTTAATGGAAAGTTCTTTGCATGTACCTTCTCCTTTCCAAATAAGTTGTTCAAAGGATTTATATTCTATGAGATAACTATCAGAGAGTGAAGTCTAGTTTTTTTAGTATACTTATGTGTGTAGGTGGTCTATTTTGGTCAATTGAGTTTCCTGACCAAAACTCATCCAGATTACTTGATTTTTAGCTTGTTGGAAAGCTATTTGTGTGTACTTTCTCTATCATAGATATCTTCCTCAAAGGATATATTTTCAAGGAGTTATCAATCCGAGAGTGAAGTTCAATTCTTTAGCATACTTGTGTGGACAGGCAGAGGTCCATTTGAGTTTTGTATTGAGAGCAAAAAGCTATCTAAGGTGCAGCTTTTTGTCCAAGTGCTGGACATACAAGGGTTCACTACACATTTTCATTGTGCACAAGAGAACTCATTCTCCACAGTTGGTATCAGACCAAACTTGGTGCTGAAGCTTCATCAACAAAGTTAGAGTTAAAGAAAAGCAAAAGAGGAGCTACAAAACAAGGGGGAGCTTCACAAATGCAAGAGCAAAGGACAATATAAGTATTCAAGGTAACTATCAAAGCTTTTGATAGTCTTCAATGGATGACTTGGGTCACCAAGTAGAGAAATTGGATAAGGATAACTATCCCATGTGGAAGTTTAGAATGATCAACTACCTAATGGGCAAAGGCTTGTGGGGTATTGTGAGCGGCGATGATGCTCAACCTCAAATCAATCAAGCTACAGCCATCGAAGTCCAAAGGAGGCAAGCAAAAGAATGGGAAGAGAGGAATAGGAGAGTCATGTTCCTCATTTCACAAGTCATTACTAATACCATGGTAAGGCATATTCAACATCTAGAGAAAGCTAAGGATGCTTGGGAAGCTCTTGAAAGGATGTATTCAACAAATACCAAAGCTAGGAAACTTCAACTCAAGAATGATTTGAACACAATCAAGAAAAGTTTGAGTCAATCCATAGCTAAATATACTTTGAAGATTAAGGAGCTAAATGATGCTTTAGCTTCTATTGGCACAACGGTTGAAGACGAAGATCTTCTATGTTATACTCTCAATGGATTGAGAGAAGATGAAAGATGGAAGCCTTTTATAACTTCCATTAACTTGAAAGATGCATACCCAGGTTTTGAACAACTAATCCCTCATCTTGTCATAGAAGAGCTTAGCTTTGGTGGCCCCAAAGGAAAGGACAACCACAACCAAATGCTATATGTAGGTCAAGGTAAAGGTAGGAACTCAAGAGGAGGCTCAAGAGGAAAAGGAAGAGGTCACAACAACTCCAACTACAATCAAAACAATTCAGAAGGCAACAAGGATGCATCAAATGCCAACACACAAGGAAGAGGTCGAGGTAGAAGTAGATGAAGAGGCCGAGGCTCCTACAATTCTCATAAAGGTATAACATGCTATCATTAAGGTAAATCAGGACACTATGCTAGTGATTGTTGGCTGAAGAATGGAAGACCAAATGGAGGCAATCAAAGGAGCCAAATCAAGAAGCAAGTGCTACTCCAAACAGTCAGATAGATGCAAGTGAAGAAGAATATGAAGAGGTAATCGTTCTGAAGGTAAAGGTGAATAGGATAAAGAAGCAACTTTCTAAAGGAAATGAAAAAAGATCTTCAAGGAAAAAGGATAAGTTATAATAGTTTCATGGCAAAACATTTTGCATACATGATGCAAGTTATCAAAGACAAAGAGCCTAAGACATGAAGAAGTTTGCACACAAAAGGAATGGAAAAGCTATGAAAGAGGAGATCAAAGCTCTCAAAGATAATCACACATGGGAGCTAGTGCCAAAGAAAGAAGGTATGAAGATTGTTCCAAACAAATGGGTGTTTAAAGTAAAGAGGAATGCTGATGGTTCACTAACTAGATTAGTTGCCAAAGGATTTAAACAAACACAAGGCATAGATTATGATGAAGTTTTTAGCACTGTTGCAAAAATGGGAACAATCAGAACATTAATTGCAATTGGTGCTTCAAGGAGATGGCCATTATATCAATTGGACATCAAAAATGCTTTTCTCAATGGAGAACTATAAGAAGAGGTATACATGAGTCAACCGGTTGGATTTGAAGATGAAAACCATCAAGACTTTATTTGCAAGTTGAAAAAGGCACTTTATGGCTTGAAGTAAGCACCAAGAGCATGGAATCAGAGATTGGTAGAATATCTAACTAAGTGTGGATACAACCCAAGTAGTGCAGATCCTTCATTGTACATGAAGAAGGAAGAAAATAGAGAGGTATATATTTGCATATATGTCGATGACCTCATCATATTAGGAAATGATGTTACAGGGATTAAAGATATCAAACGAAATCTTGCTAAGGAGTTTAAAGTTTTAGATCTTGGAGAGCTGAAATATCTTTTAGACACAAATACAAAGATTTGCTCAAATGATGGAGAACTATTGGAAGATGTAATGACATACAGAAGCATTGTAGGATCATTAATCTATGCAAACATTACAAGAGCTGATTTATCTTATGTTGGTGTACTTTCTCAATTTATGCAAGCCCCGACAAGTGAACATTTAAATTCAGCCAAGAGAGTGTTGAGATACATAAAGCATACAATTAATCATGCTTTGTTTTACAAGTTTGATGAAGAATTGCAGGTCAAAGGCTTTAGCAATGCTAATTGGGCAGGTTCAAAGGAAGATAGGAGATCAACCTCAAGTTATGTGTTCATGATAGGAAGCAAACCTATCACATGGAGCTCAAAGAAATAACCTACTATTGCACTTTCATCCATGGAGGCTGAATATAGAGGATTAGCATTTTCCACATGTGAAGCAATGTGGATTAAAAAGCTTTTGGTTGATCTTGAAGTGCAAGTTGGAACCATCCCTATATATGGTGATAACATGTCAAGCATTTACTTGGAAAGCAATCCTATGTTTCATGCAAGGAGCAAGCACATAGAGGTCCACTACCATTATGTAAAGGAGAAGGCATTGAGCAAAGATGTGGAGATAAAGTTCATCAGAACCAAAGAGAAAGTTGCAATTTTTACAAAGTTCTTGGATGCTTGTAAACTCAAAGGTTTCAAGGATGTGATAAATTTCCAGGACATGGTTGAAGATAACTCCCAAATGAGCTTGAGGGGGAGTGTTGAAGATAAATGTACAAGACCATTTTTACATGAGCTATCTTTGGATAAATTTACCAAATATAAAGATAAAGGAAAAGAAGAGAAAATAAAAAAAGTCTAGTCAAAATTCATGATGAGTAAAAGATACAATATCTGCCTTATAGTAAGTGGCATGTAGTGGGCAATCAAATGAAAGAGGTGAGTTAAAAAAGAGGCACAAACTTCTTCACATGCTCATTGGTTATAAAAGTGGAGTGGGAGCATGTTCTAAACAAGGAGAGAAAGAGGCAAGAGCTCCCAATAGTTGGATCTGGTCATTTTGTCATTTTGTCTTCCCATAGACTCCTTCCAGTCGCACGTCATTTTGTACATAGCTCTGTTGTGAAGCTCATATCTCAGTGTATATGTAACCATTTCTTGTGTTTAAACACTGATTAGAAAGCTTATCTTGTGCATCTTTTCTTTCTCAAATATCTCCTTTAAAGCTTATATATTCTGTGAGTTATCAGTCAAAGAGTGAAGTCCAATTTTTTAGCATACCTGTGTAGATAGGTAGTCTATTTTGGTCGGTTAAGTTTCCCAACAAAACCGTATCCAAATTGCTTGATTTTTAGCTTGTTCAAAATATATTTGCATGTATTTTCTCTGCCCCAAATATGTTATTCAAAGGATTTATATTCTGTGAGATATTTGTTAGAGAGTGAAGTCTAGTTTTTTAGTATACTTATGTGTGCAGGTGGTCTATTTTGGTCAGTTGGATTTCCTGAACAAAACTCATCCAAATATCTTGATTTTTAGCTTGTTGGAAAGCTATTTGTGTGTACTTTCTCTCTTTCTCTGTCTCAAATATCTTCCTCAAAGGATATATATTCAGGCAGTTATCAGTCCGAGAGTGAAGTTCAATTCTTTAGCATACTTATGTGGACAAGCACAAGTCCATTTGAGTTTTGTATTGAGAGAAGCAAGCTATCTAAGATGCAACTATTTTTCCAAGTGCTAGACATACAAGAGTTCACTACATGTTTTCATTGCCCATAAGAGAACTCATTCTCCATAGAGCACACATTAGCTATTTGTCAATTTCAGAGAGCGAGTAAGTATGAAATGATCTTGTGAAGGCATTTTATGAGACAAGTAAGGGTAGTGCAAGACTGGGGCAAAGATGCAGTATATCTGCAACATAGGGGCACAACCATGAGGATAAACCTCCATACATACGCTTATCAAGATGTACCACCTCTACAAAGGAACTTAATACATAAAGAAGAGGACGACTTATCAGTCCATAGTGCAGGATCTGAGGACCAAGCTTGGATGCATGAAGACACCCAACTATGGATGTGTAAGGCAGCTAGGAGAGAAGAAGAAAGAGGACGAATGTGGCAACTAGGTTGTGGAGTCTCTAGAACAGTAGATGATCCAACATATATGCCACAAGTGTTTTCAGATGAAGAGTTCGAGCCCCACAAATGGATGGAGATATTGGCCACATTAAATGTGTGTGTCAATGAAGAAGTCTTGAACTTGAACAAGTGCATAGACAAGGATGGATATGATGTAAGTCTATACATGGTGGTACTACAAGAGACAGAGGAAGGAGAATGGATAGAGAAAGAGTGGACAAAAGATTATGAAAGTATAGAAATGGAACCTGAGACCCAAGATGAAGGACATCGTTTAGAGGGAGAACATGAAGAAACTAACATTGGAAGCCCTTCCACTCTCAAGGAAAAAGGAAATCACGAGAATATCAATTCTGAAGAGACTAGCAGGGAAGAGAATACCCCCCAAGAATAGTTTGGGGTACAAACATTTTAAAAAATATGAAGTGGAGGAAAGGAAAATTACCATCCAAATGCCTAAATGACAAGCACAAGAAGGAACAACATATGATAATAAAGAATAAACCAAAAAAGTCACTGTGACCATAGAAGGAGAAGAGGAAAGATGCACCTACATAGGGAAGGATGTGTCATAAAGCAAGGAGGGGGAACTTATAGAGTTGATTCAAAATTATAGGGATATATTTGCTTGGACATACAAGAATTTAAAAGGAGTGGATCCCTCTATTTGTTCACACTGTATTCCCAAGACTCCTGATGCTAAACTGTCCAAACGATGACCATACACATATAATGATGTATACTCACCAAATTAAGGAAGAAATAGATAAATTATTGGCAACATGATTCATTTATGAAACTGATCACACAAAATGGGTGTTGCCCTTGGTAGTAGTACACAAGAAAATTGCAAACTTAGGGTGTGCATCAACCTCAAGAAAGTTAATGTAGCCACTATTCGAGATAGTTACCCATTACCCATTACAGATCACCTCTTGGAGAGAGTGGAAGGCAAGGAAGTTTATAGCTTCCTTGATGGATTCTCTGGTTGCAACCAAGTTGCAATTGCTCCAGAGGATCAACACAAAACTGCATTTGCCACAAAATGGGGAGTATATGCTTTTAGGGTTATGCCATTTGGCCTAATCAATGCGTCAACCACCTTTTAGAGATTAATGTGTCATGTCTTTAAGGAATTCCTTAGGAAAATCATGGAAGTATACGTTGATCATGATTTGTGCACTTATTCTTCACAAAGAGTGGACCATATACCCGAAGTTGACGAGAATTTTTGAAAAATATAGACAATACAAAGTCTGCCTAAACCAAAAAAATGTGACTTCATGGTAAGACAAGGAAAAATCTTGGGGCATATAGTGTCTAAGAATGGAATATCCATAGATGAAGATAAGATCAAAGTTATTCTAGAACTACCTTGACCAAAAAATGTGAAGGAAGTACAAGCATTCATGGGACATTGTGGATACTATCGTAGATTTATCCACATGTACGCCATAATAGTCCGAACTCTATATGGCTTACTGACTCAGTTCAATTGGACTGAAGATTGTGAGAAAGTATTCAATGAGCTGAAAAGAAGATTGAGTTCAACGCCTATTCTAAAAGTACCAAATTGGAGTAAGCCATTTCACATCCATGTGGATGCTTCTAAATTTGCCATAGGATGCATCTTAGCACAACCTGCAGATGAAGGAAGACTTGATCATCCTATCACCTATGCTAGCAGGCAGATCAACCAAGCCGAATGTAATTACACTACCACCGAACGAGAGGGATTAGGAATGGTATATGCAGTAAAGAAATTCCGACACTATTTATTGACAAACAAATTCAAATTCTTTATTGATCATCAAGCTCTGTTATACCTAGTCAATAAACCTTGTAACACTCAAAGACTAGTGAGATGTTTCTACTATTAATGGAATTTGACTTTGAATTAGTGGTTAAGAAAGGAAACATGCATGTTAGAGTTGATCATCTATCTTGAATGATGCATGGAGAACCCCCAGCTGGAGTTGCGGATGACTTGCCTAACACCTATCTTTTTAACTTAGAAGTTTGTCCACACTGGGCTGAAAATTGATACCTATACTTACACATGGACCTGATCATAGGATTAATAAAACCCAACAATTATGGAAGACTAGGAATCTTCACATTGTAGTAGGAATCCTTTTAATCAAGATTCTAGTGGAATTCTATTGAGGTGTGTAGACGAGGATGAACAAGAAACTTGGTTGAGACACGGCCACATAAATCCATAGAAGAAGCATAGAAGTATCAGTGGTACAATACAAGAACTAAAAAAGTTAGGAGTATATTGGCCAAGCATGCATAAAGATGTTCATTTGCATGTAACAAATTGTCCCACCTATCAAGAGGAAGAAGAGGAAAAATCTACGCTATGCTATTCCATGATAGCACCTATATGAAGTTTACCTTTAGTGAACTTTTTAAAGACACATGAATACCCGGAAGGGGCAAGCCTAGCAAGAAAATGGGCTTTAGAGGAGCAAAGTAAAGGGTTATAGAGAGACAACTGTTTAAACGTGGTCAAGACAAACTACGATTATGCATACATGAAGATGAGTATATCTATGTTTTGGGGATGGCCCATACCGGAGCAACATGAGGTCATTTTTCAGCTGACAAGACCACAAAAATGATTCTTTTTGCTGGATTATGATGGCCAACTTTGTATCAGGACACGACAACATATGTTCAGAGGTGTGATGTGTGTCAAAGAACAAAGTACCCCATCCGAAGAGGCAGAATGCCCTACGACCTATGATTAGTGCTATAGCTTTGTGTACCTAAGTAGTGAAGCCTTAGGGACTTGTGTCAATGAGACTAGACCTCAATCGCCCCACACGTGCATATAGTGGTGGATCGATACAAATTTACTTATCAATTCGAGGAACCATATAAACCAAGTGTATGAAGACGCGTGTGCACACATGATGGAAAGTGAAGTGGCTAAGCTGCAATGCATGTGAAAAAACTTAACTACCTCTCTAACTCACTAATCCTCTGCAAATGCATGCCACGATACCATTTACAATAGTAAACAAAAATTCAAACTTTTCTATCAGCGCCAAACTTTGAATATGGCCAATAGGAGGTTCATTTCGAAGCTCTCGACAAGACGCATCTATTGGTATATTTTCACTCAAATATGACAAACGCTCTTCAAGTTATGAGCAAAATAGTGAATGGCAAGATGAACCAACACTTGCTCCACAACTCCTAATGGCTCACACACACACTATAGTAGCTCAAAAATGATGGGAAAGGATAGATAACAATCCTACACACACATTCCAATGCATAACACACACACAAAAGATCATGGAGAAGGAGGAAATCAGCAAGAAAGAGGCAAATTCAAAATTCTTCTTCACTTCTTCACAATGGCAAAAAGTTCTTTACAAGAGTCACAAAGTGATGTATATACATGTGCCCTAAAAATGGTCCTTTCACACATGAGACCGACACTTTATCGACTAACTATAATTTCCTACTATTTTACAAGAGTTATGTTACAAGGATTTGGGGCTTATGCATCTAGAGGACTCCTCTATTGTATTTACATGGCTTTCATGAGATTTCCATAAGCATTTGAAGAAGAAAAATTGTGCCCATAATATTAAAAATTTTGGGGCTCCTCTTTAGTGCTCTATTTTCTTTGCAACACTCTCCCCCTCTTTGTCTTTGTCGTCCCTTGATAGCCTTTGATTTTTCTCTGCAGCTTGTCTATAGCTCCTTAGTACACACACCTAGTGGTCGAAGAAGCGATAAGGATTGTCAGACAGTTTGTTACTTTATCCGAACTAAGTTCTTTGCTTCTGTAATCCCCTTGGTATTCCTTACTTTCATAAATCTGGGTTGCTGTGTTAAGTTGGGCTACCACGCACGCCACCAGTGGCTAAGAATGTGATATTCTTAGTCACTCTCTTCAACTTTTCAGCCTCTCCCCTTTCTAACTTTTGGTCTTTGGATATGTCTTTGTCTTCACACATCTGACCCTGTTGTATTGCCTGGAGCCTGTTTACTTCTTTCCACCACGCGTACTTGGTGGGGGGAGAAGCATCTAGGATTCTCAAAAAATTGGTTATCTTATCGGATGAAGAATCCTTTGTGTACTATCTCCCTTTGAAAGGGCCTGGTTTTGATTCTTTTGTTTCCACTCTTCGGGCCCCGGTCCTTTTGTGTTGTAGCTTGAGGAGTGCCCGTGCAGGGCTTTGGGCAGTGGGTAGTTCTTTCTTATTGAACTGTTTTATTCTTTGATCTTCTTCTTCTTCGGTTTTTGCTTGACTCTCCCTCCACACGTCCCTCCTCCTCAACTCTATCGTCCCTGACAAGCTTTTTGTGGTGACATGCATATGTTTGTATGACCTTTTTCTCTCTATGATTAAGCAAATTTGCTTGACATATCATCAGTTCCTTCCATTGGGTTGACTTTATGCCATCATCTGGTGCTTGTCTATGATCTGCAAAAAAACTTAATTCATAGGCCACTAGTCATGCATTTAAGTTGGAAGATATTTTGACAAATATCTCCGAGTCCATCCCAAAAAATCTTGTGAAGAATGCTTCTTTGAACATTTTCATATAGGTACTCGATAGAAACATAAGTCTTGAGTATATTGCCATGATAGTTAAGCGATCCGGGGTGGTGGATAGATAAAAAATTAAAGAATCCGCTCCTTGATTAATTCCAATGAAGTTCAAAAAATGTGTATTTTGCGTGCTGAAATACTTTTAATATTGTAAGTAGCATACTTAAAATTTTGTTTTTCATCTTGATGGCTAAGTCTGATACTGTGGCATATCTAGATAGCCGAAATTCTATTGTCCGCACCATATATTCTTCTGTCGGTAGATAGTTGCATGGCGGACTAGGTAAGAGCGAATAGTTTAGCCAATGGTTATTTAAGCTACCCTGGCACTGTGCTTCCCAAAATTGCATCTAGGAGCATCTTCTAGGGACTGGGCAAAAAGATGGATTGACTTGAAGCATGTATGGTGCTAACTCCCAGAGTATCCTTAGCATTGGATTCTTCTCCAAAAACTTGCATCTCCGGACAGGATCTGCCTTATCAAATTCTTCTTGCATATATGTGAATGTTTGCAGATTGAATTGCAGATCGCTATCAAGTTCTTTATTGGTGGTCTTCTTTATATATTGTCATGTCTCTTCTTTGAGTAATCCATAAGGGATATTGAACGGCTTCAAAATCTGTTCTAGGCTCTTACTTTCAATCTTTGCCTCTTTCATTACCTTGATCACTTGTTCTTCAAACTGTTTCGTAAGCTGGGACACCAGTGATGCCCTCTCATGTTGGCTTAGTTTTGCAATAGCCTGATCATGTCTTTTAGTGTTTGGCTCTGCTGCCTCCCTTATCAATGAATGATGCATAGGGGGAGAGAGAGGACGTACCTCAGTCTCCTCAGTAATCGTTGTGGAGCATGGAACTACTGGTATCCCCATTGTTACCTGTTGTTCTATTTGAGCCTTGAGCTTCTTAATGATTTCATATCTTTCCTTGATTTCATCGGTGCCTCTCCTGATTGTTTCCTTGTTCTTCAGGAGTTCTTCTCCTATGGCAGCCATTTGATTGGCATCTTCATTACATTGTTCGATGAGTTTGTTCTCTGCCATCTTCCATCTCTTCCTCAGTTCATTGGTTATAGTACATATATTTCTGCTCCCATTTCTCTCTTAGAGCTTGCTCTTGTTTTAGCCGATCTTCATACTTTGCAATTTGAGCTTCCAATGCTTTGGTATTAGTTGTTGTTATTGCTTGTGTTTCTATGGGTTGGTTGCACAATATGACATTCACAAGTTCTTTCTTTCTGTTTCTTAAATTGTTTGCGTCCTCCATATATAGCCTTATTTGAGTTTCAAGCAGTTTACTTCTAGCATTCATTCGTGCTTTCTCTACTTCACCTGCTTCAAACTTGCTTTGGAGTTCTTTTAGTTGGTCTTGGAGCTTCTAGTTCTCTATTGGTAATGTGGTGAACTTCTCCATGGCTTCTTTAGCTTCCAGTTCCTTGGCCGAGAGTGCCTGTTGAGCTTGAATTAATTGTGCAGACAAGTTTTCACTTATTACCTGGAATTGGCTTTTCTCTTTCATAGCCTTGTCATAGTTTGCATCGACTTCGAGCATTTGTTGTTGAGTGTCCATAGCCGTTTGTATCATCTGCTATACTACCAGCTTTAATTGAGCACATCCACATTCATCCATGTTTTTGGGATACTTGGTTCTTCCCCCATTAGTACATCCTTGCCTTTATCAATGTGTATGGTGTCATTATGAGGTTGTCTTATCTGAAGATGTACTCGACTCTCTTTTTTCTCTTCTTCATGCATGGTCGATTTTGTAACACTTCTTTGGAAGGTAACATCTAATGGAGAGGGCTCTGCTACAACCCTAATCGGCATAAATGGCTCAGGCTCCTCCACTTCTTCCTATTCTTTTTCTTCCTTTGGTCACTTTACTAGGGCTTCGCCATCTAAGTGAGACTCTATGATTTGAATCGTCATCTCTTCATTCATTTTGAATACATGAATTCCTTCTTTAGGTGATCCTTGCCCCGTAGTGTCCTTAATAGTGTCATCATGGGTTTGATCTACCTTTGTATCTTCCACTCCAAAGTCATCTGTGACTTGATTCAATTCCTCCCAATTACCATCATCTTTTGAATCACTTTTGAAGTCCACATTCATCATGGATTTCTCTTGATCTTCTTGGGTATCGGAAGATGAACTAGAGTTGATCAGTTCCAAATCTCTATATCTATGAACTTTTGTCAGCCTCCTTCTTTGTTTAGTGTCTTTGTGAGACAGCTGGTAATGATGCCCTTGTAATGGCAGGTTTACCTAACCTTCCATGTATTCATGAGTTGCTTCCATTGCTTCTGTCAGCTCCTCTTCCGTAATGGGTGTGTTGTCTTCTATCCTTGTCCATGGAAGTACATGTATCCTCTTTGAAGTTGGAAGTGCTTCTTCTGCCTTCATCATCTCCCTTAGTCTCTTGGTTCCTCTCATCCTTGGTTGTGAGCTGGTTTTCAGCTTCTTCCACCATTGTTACTCCCTTCTTTTTCCTTGGAACTGTGGCTAATTTTGCATACTTAGCCATCTCCAAAGACGATGGGATTTCTCTCAAATGTTTCCGGATACCCAATGCATGGTGGATAAGTATGGTCAGTGCTATACTCCTGTTCAAGAACTTCTTGTGGTTCCATTGTTTCTTGGCTTCAAAAAGATGCTCTTGGATGTATGACATCATGTTAACTTGATTACCAATCTGTTTGATAGCATGAGATAGCATCTCCACTATGATTTTTTGTGGTGCTGTGTATCGCTGCATATTTGGAAAGCAAAAATGTTGGTGAATCAGATAGACTTCCTCTTCTATATCTATACAATTGATATCTGTGAATGTTTGGGTCTTGGTCCCTCGGCTTTCATCTTTCAAGACTGTGCTCCCATCCTTTTCCCATCCAAAAGCTTCTTTGATCAAGTCATGAGTGAATTGGATGATCACCCATTCTCCAGCTCTAGAACTCTTGCTTCTAGCACTAATGGGTTATGTAAAGCCAGTTGGAGGGTATTCATCACCTGAGTGCATCGTTGGAAGTTCGGATTGTAAATCGATAGCTCAAAGTATTTTTGAATACCCGCCTCTATCATTATATCCACGGTTGATGGGAGTTGATGTATGACTTTGAAATCTTGGGACATGATCGGGAACTGATGGTCAGTGTCCATAATTGTGATTGTTACTAAGAAAAGATAATCTCCAGCAGGTTGATCCTCTTGAAACCGATGACCTTTGGCTTTGGTCACGCTTTGTAATGGAAACTCCAACACTTCTTCTTGAATCGTTGCTTTGGAATCCTCAGAAGCCATCTGCACTTGTAATAAGGAGAGAATCAACCTCTAGTAGAAACCAATTCATGTGTTATGTGTGGCTTAATGATATGTCATTTCCTTTGTCACTCCGTTCCCCCTTGCTTAAGTAAGCAAGGTCTCTTACCACACTTCTTTTGATTTTTACTCCTGAAAGGAAACAATATTTAGTGCTAATCGAAGCATTTATTTATATACACTGTAGGTTCATTCCTATGGAAGTAGAATCTAAGACTATTCCAATGATGGAAATGTGCACCACTAGTTTTGTTGAAAATATAATGTGCCAAATGCATGGCCTTGTAATGTGGCCCTAGCATGCATACTCTAGGTGCATTGGAATCTTTATGAGTGAAAGTGGAATCTTGTTGAGCAGGTTGTTCTTGTTCTTGCTGCATCTTGGGTTGCCATATCCACTTTATAGTTGTTGTTTGAGGTATTCGGTTCTATTGCATTACTTGATTTCTGGTCCTTGTTGCCTTTCTAGGTGTGATTTGATTTTTAGTTGTCGTGTTCCTTCGATACTCTTGGTGGTTCTTTGTAGACTTCTTTGCTTCATGCTGTAGATATGATATCTCACCAAGTTTCCTTAGCTCTTGAGTAGCTGCTTGTCGTACCTTCTTTGGAATTCATATACATTGTTGTGTCTCCTGGGTTGCTACTAATGAATTTGGAAGCCATACACGAAGAAGTCTTTGTGGTTCGGGTGGTGATGATGAGGGCTGGTTGTTTCTCCTTATCTCCACGAAGTGGTTGATCTGCTTATGTATTGGCCTATCTGGTTCAGTCTTCCGATCCTTTCGAACCCATTGTAGAGGAGTTTTCTGTGGGTGTGATGCTCGAGTAGTAGACTTCCATGTGGATGTTCTCCTCTTTGCGTAGATTAATTTAGAAGCATTGTCCTCACTTTCTCTCTTGGATCTATCCTTCATGGAAAAGGTGATTATATCATCATGCAACACATCCTTATTTGCACGCAATTCGAGGTTAGGGCATTCAGAGGATGTGCACTCTATTGATTCATTTTCTGACTCCATTTCTAAGTTTTCTTCCTTGGGTTTGATAGTCCCATGAGTGTGAGAAGGTCTTTCTTCCAGCAAGCTGAAGATTTCCTTATGCCCTATTTTAGCCAATATGTATCCTTGTGCTAGATGAATGCTCACTTCATTCTCAATGATCTAGTCTTGCCCTAAGATCAGATTTTCTATTAGGTCTTCATCTTTGCATACCTAAACTCGTTGTTCCATTGAAGAATTTCCTAGGTGGAGAGATATTAGGGCTTCTCCAACACATTCTATCACTTGGCCTCCAATGCCTATCAAGCATGCTTTAGTGGGAATTATGTTTGTTTGAAGGTGTGTGATTAATGTCTTTCGTATACAACTTAGGGCTGCTCCTAAGTCAATCAGGGCATCTATCAACTGGTACTCTGTGGTTGCAATCCGTAGGTTTAAATATGGTTGGGATATACTAAGGCCTTCCTTGCCGGCTTTATTGACTTGGTAATTGGCCATAGGTATGGGTACTTCTCCTTGTAGATATCATTCATCCCTTTGTTTTATCCACTCCTTCCATTTCTTGATACATTCTAAAGCTTCTTGGTGTGCTTCTTCTCAATGCTCTCCTCTTCCTTCTTTTGATTTTGTGCTCCTACAAGTCATGCTAACATTTGATCTATTAATGGCTCCATATATTGTTTCACTCTACAACCACTTATGTAGTTAGGAAGTATATCTCCATCTAATGTGGCTAGATTCACTGCTCCGCTAGTTGAGATCCTATTAATCAGCAATGGTCCATATCCACATTTCTGTAGTTTCTTGGCATGTTGCTTCAATGTATACACAAGGACTAAATCTCCTTCCTTTAAACCTTTGTCTTTGATATGTGCATCATAATATGCTTTCTATCTTCTTTTAGCAGCATAAATTCCCGCGATTGCTTGCAGTCTTGTTTCGTGCAATTTCTCAATTTTCTCTAGTTGCTTGGATAGCTCATGTCCTGTCCACTCATACCGTTGCGCTACTCGTAAAGTAGGTAACAAAAAGTAAATTGGCAAGATTGCATTTTGGCCATAAACTAGATTAAATGGAGTAGTTCCAATGGATGTCTTGTAAGACACACGGAAGGCCCAAATTGCATGATGCAATTGTTTGTCACAATCTGACCTTCCATTATTGACTATCTTTGTTAACACCGTACACAACAATTTATTGGAACTTTCTGCTTGACCATTGGCTTGAGGGTGATAGGGGCTGATTTTTTATGAATCACTAATAATTCACTCATCAAGGACTCTATCACTTCATTAATGAAGTGCATTCCTCTATCACTTACTATCTCTATAGGTAGTCCAAAGCGAGTAAAGATGTTCTCAAAGAGGAACTTGGCTGTGGTCTGAGCATCGTTCTTTCTAGTTGCTTTTGCTTCTACCCATTTAGTTAGATAATCTATTGCCACTATTATGTACTCTACGTGTGATCCTTTGGCCGGTATGTTAATAGGCCCTATGAAGTCAATACCCCATTTGGCAAATTCTCTCGCACAAACCATGGGTCTGAGAGGCATATCATCTCTTTTAATAGGGTACTTGGCTCTTTGGCATACTTCACAACTCCATACATAGGTGTCTGCATCCATATGTAGAGTTGGCCTCCACAAGCCTGCAAAGAGAATCATTTTTATAGTTCTTTTAGCTAAAAAATGTCCTCTTGTGGCACCTGCATGCACCATCTCTAATATGGGAAAGTACTCTCCTTCATGTACACATAGTCATAGCTGATTGTCCTTTCCTCTTTTGAATAGTTGTCTCCCGAGTATGACATAGTCCTTGCTCATTTCTTCTAGTGACCGCTTTCTAGCTAGACTCGCTCCTTCCTCATGTTCTTGTGTTTTTAAGAACTTCACCAATGTCCTACTCTAGTCTAGTGCTATTGTAGAGAATTGTAATGAGGTATGATCTTCTGGAGTATTCTCTTGACATTCCGTGCAATTGCTAACATACTCATGAACATCATTGGCATATCCGGCCAATATACTCACAATCGTTTTAATTCCCTCAGAGTTCCATGAGTTCCCTTATGCATTCTCCATTTATTTATGTGAGCTTGCTCAATTAATTCCTTCTGTTCTGCTTCTTCTACGCACCTTGACAATACAGCATTGGGTTCTTTAAAGTACACACTTCCCACCACAATGTGCAAGTTGCGCGATTGTAAAAATCCTCTCCTAGCATCCTTGTTAATTTGATGTTGTGGTCTATGGGTGAGTAAGGGAATTAACTTCTCATCCCACTTAGGACACACTTCCAAGTTGAACATATATGTATCTGGTGGGTCATCCGCTACTCTATTGGGTGGTTCTCCATGAGTCAACCTAGACAGATGATCGGCTCTCACGTGGGTATTTCCTTTTTTTACTACCACTTTGAAGTCGAAACCATTAGTAACAGAAACCATCTTATTAGCCTTCCCATGTTATAGGGCTTATTGACTAGGTACAATAAGGCCTGATGGTCGATGAAAAACTTGAACTTGTTGGCTAGAAGGTAGTGTCTAAATTTCTTCACTGCATATACCATTCCTAAGCCTTCTCGTTCCATAGTTGTATAGTTTCTTTCAGCTTGATTCAATTTTTTGCTTGCATAAGCAATAGGATGGTCTAATTTTCCTTCATCTGTAGGTTGAGCTAATATACATCCTATTGCATAGTTGGAGGCATCTACATGGATGTGGAATGGCTTATTCTAGTTGGGTATCTTCAAAATTGGTGTTGTACTTAGTTGTCTTTTTAGTTCCTCGAATACTTTCTCGCACTCATCCATCCATGTGAATTTGGTTAATAAACCATATAGCGGTGTCAACGCAAAAGGGACGGCTGGTGGATCAAGCCAACCGCTGAAAATACGGCGCATGCAGGGTGCTTGAAGCAAGCTCATGTGAAGACGGTACTCAAAGAAAAAAGTGTAAAGTCAAGAAAATAATCAGTTAAAAAACAAAGACTTGTCATATAATTGAGAGTTCCAAAAATTTGAAAGTCCTTGCAAATCATAAATCTATCAAAGTTATTCCAGTATCCATCCGAACCAATATGAAGCATTTCCTAAACAATATCTGCTTATCTTCAAAGTTACACACAGAATCATTTCTTTCTTTGTCATCAATTTAGGTCTTAAGTTTTTAGTCGATTTTAGAAGATTGGATCGAAATCTTCAATATTGATGTATTAAAAAAAAGTAATCAATTTTTGTGTCTCGCAATTGGCATGCAATTTTATGACGCATATAAAGATACGCACACAAAACATATCCGAACATTATGAACTATCACATATGATATCATATTTATCACGTATTATTCGTTATAAATAAACTGTGATGGAAACTTCAGAAAGAAAAACCTTATTGAATGAATGTAGTCTGATCACAATTGACGTGCATCAAATCATCAACGCTATGTTCTATCATTGCTGGAACCTATCATGACAAATTAACTCATTCAATTCTCTCCGTCTGCATCACCGTATAGGCGCAAATTGTCCTCATTGTCAGCCGTAAATTTCCAAAACAGCTTTGCCATATTGTTGTTTCCCTATCAGAGATGAAAGCATTTCCGCCTCTGGTAATCCATGCGTGAGTTCTTGATCTTCACCTACGCGATGCACATGGTGCAGATAGAGCTAGAAATTATGCAGATGGGAGCCTCGTAGTATTTTGTGGGAAAGCATCAGAGCAGTGTCGGAAGTCATAAAATTGTGCTAGAGCATCTGTGTCAATTCAATCATAGAGAATTTGTTAATAACATTCAATCATTGCTACTGTACCATCATCCTTGATATGCATCAGAATCGTTCCGCCGCCGATTTTCACCAAGAAATTTTCATATATATTGGCCTTCCTCAGCAAATCCTAACTGTTAATTCGCCATCTCCTTCTGCAGCAGATTAATATTCATGCCTGAAAAATGAAGCGATTCTGCCCCCCAAAACTGAGCGTTGATATCCCTTCCTGTCCGTTAGTAATGATGCCCTCTCTGTATATTGAACGCCCCCTTGTCATGCAAAATTATCCTCTCGTGGTGCGGTCTCTCCACCATCAGATGTTGGAGTCGGAGTTACAGAGTAATCAGGAGCATCATGATTGAAGACCTGTGAATTGCCTCCATAATAACATGTATTGGCCTCCCCAGCAGATCATATCTGTTAACTCGTCGCCTCCACTACAACGAGCTCCCTTCAGAATGTATCTGCCAGAAATATATCCTCCCCGCTTGCGTGCATCCTCCTTTTGTTCCTTTCTTTTTGGAATTGGCTTCAAACCATCATATAATGAGCGATAAAAAAACTCCTCCTTTCTTTCGTTTTTAGCTTTAATCTATTGCCGTCCCTTTTCATTTGCTTTAACAAAAAACCATTCTTTGAATTCAATGAGTGTGTGCGGAGTAAACTCCCTTCATACGATGCTTTATAAAAGTAGCTTATCAGCCAACATGGACACCTATTTCCATTCGTGCAATCTTATGAAGGTTTGGATGTAGCAACAATTGATGCTAAGCTTCCAGACTCATCCGAAGTTTGACCATTTAAATCATTCGCACTATAGAAGATACTTTAGAATGAACATGTTTGTTGCTTTTGATCTCATGTAGCAGAGTCATTGCTTTGTTCTTGGGACATCCAGTACTAGCAAGTTTGATTATTAAAAAACTCTTCTCTAGTAAGGAGAGTGAATCTCTCCGACATTCACCCCCACCAAACCTGTGCTTTCTCCGGATGCCCCAACCTGAGAATAAACCTGCTTTCTTCATAACATCAAATTTATTTTTCATGTGATTTTCTTATAAAATCCTACAATTGCATGGGTAAAAATAGTAAAGTGCCTTATGCACGGCCATGTATTGGGCCCTATAAAATGCATACTTTTTAAAATGCATGTATAAAAGTTATGGTGCAAACAAAAAGGAAGTGGCATCTGATGTCGAGGCTAGTACTCTCACTCACATACATTTCATTGTGCAGTTACATCACACCTCACAATCACTCATCGTGCATGGAAAAACTCAAATTGTGCCTTTGATGCAAGGTCATGTAATGTAAGCCTATCACATGCATACTTTTCATGCATTGGCAAACATAATGGTGCATAGATAGGGTAACAGTTTCTATTGAAGAGGTTTAATCTTCCATGCTTAGACCTTGCTCGCAGATTTTATCATGCATATTACAATCTAGATTGGTGCGAATGGACGTTCACCTAAGGAAAACGTTCAACATGTGTTTATACATAATTTGATGCGTACTTTAAATGCAAGGTTAAACAAAATGGTGCAAAACTAGAAGTAAAAAGTTATTCATGATCTATTCTTGAAGAAAAACTTGGTTTGCCAATAACTCCCATATAAATACCTTTTTGATGAGGAAGTAGGTTAGAACTCCCATATAAATACCTTTTTGATGAGGAAGTAGGTTAGAACTCCCATACAAATACCTTTTTGATGAGGAAGTAGGTTATAACTCCCATATAAATACCTTTTTGATGAGGAAGTAGGTTATAACTCCCATATAAATATGCTTCATGGATGGAAAACATTCATAAACATTCATAAACTTTTATTCATCATAATTATAAAAATTTGGACTATTTCTCGATTTGCACATGTCATCCTTGTGCAGTAACTGTTATTTTATAAAAAACTTTTCATCAAATTCTCTTTTCATAAAAAAAACAAAACAATTTGATTCATCTTTTCTTGTCAAATTAGTGTGTTAACCATTTCTTACTTTAATCATTTCTTAGTTTAATCATTTCTTCTATTTTCTTCAATGGTAAATTCTTAGTTTTCTTGTTAAATTTTAAAGGTTTGGATTGTTTTGAATTGATGTTCATATTGTTTTCGATTTGTTTAATTATATCATCAAGAAGTTGCTTCTCTATTTCATTTGTTTGTTTTTCACAATTCTATGTGATCTATCTCATAAATGAATCCGGCTGCTAATAGTTTGTCTATATCCTCCTTAATTTTTGCTGAATAGACATCATTATAAGTGTAAGGGCATTGCTTCGATGGTTTTGCATTAGGTATCATTGGGATTCGATGAGAACAGATGGATGGATCCACACCTTTGAGGTCCTTGTAGGTCCATGCAAACACATCTAGATATTCTCAAATTAGTCTTATCAATTTTTCTTCCTCTTTTGGTGACACATCATTTCCTATGTAAGTACATCTTTCTTCTCCATCTTCCATAGTCACTATTACTTTCTTCGTTTGTTCTTTGTTTTCATATGCTTCTCCTTCTCTTGCCTCTCTCTTAGGCATATGAATAGCTAACTTCCTCTCTTATACTTCAAATCTTTTGAAGTGCTCAAGGACTTCAAAAAGGCATGGCTTTGGTTCAACCTTCTCTATTGTCTCCTCATTATTCAATTGCATCTAAGCTGCTTCTATTGCTAACACCTTTGGTGTCCTTTCTTTTTCATTGGCTTGAATAGCTTCTAAGTATCGCTCCTCCAAATCAAATTTGGGTTCCATCTCTATGCTTTCATACTCTTCCTTCCATTCTTTTTCTAATACTTCTCTTGCCTCTACTTCCTGAAGGACTACCATGTAAACAAATTACATCATAGCCTTCTTCGTCTACACATTTGTTCATGGTTAGTACCTCCTCATTTAGAAACACATCTAATGTGGCTAGAATCTCCATCCAACCATGTGGTTCAAAAACTTCATCCAGAAGACTTGAGGCATATACATAGGATCCTCTACTAGTCGGTAATTTCGATGTCCAACAGGCCATATTTGAGTTCTTTTCTCTTCTCGCTTTGCTTCCTTACACATCCATAGTTGAGCATCTTCTTGCATCCATGATTGGTCACTTGAACCCGCACTATGGATGGAAAAATCATCCTCTTCCTTTTGTATGGGATTCCATTGTAGTGGGGGTATGTCCCTATACAAAAATGTATGCAAATTGATCTTGGTAGCAGTTCCCTGATGTTTAGTGCTCTATTTTCTTTTCAACAAGCTTTCACTAAGTGGGGCATAGATTTTGTTGGACCAATTAGCCCACCTACTAAAAGTTCTCATGCTCAGTACATAATAGTTGCTACGGACTATTTGACTGAATGGGTGGAAGCAAAGGCCACAAAGAAGAATGATGCAAGAACTATTGCCAAGATTCTCTTCAAAAATATATTCAAGGTTCGGGTTACCCATTGAAATCGTGTGATTGAGGCACACACTTCATTAACGAGGTAATAGAAACTTTGATGGATGAATTCCTAGTAATTCATAAGAAATTGACCCCTTATCACGATGAGCATGAGGGAGAGGAATGGGATGAATTTAATCAAGTACAACATCAAGTAGAAAAGGAAAGTGAACTGAGGGCACAAGCCCAATCTCTGACTGAAGAATCACAGCTACGAGGACACACCATCCAATTGAACGAGCGAACAAGAATATCTCTCAATGAAGTATCGCCTCCCAAGTTCAAAATGTTGAGATATCAAGCTCAACATGTGATGATCCAGGATGACACGTATTACTTTTTCATTTCTCTGACATGTATAGTGGTCACGACGGTATATGTCAGGGACACCATTGAGCTTTATTAGATTTATCTACCGAGAGTGATGGCACATTTTTTTCTTTCCAACTCACTCATTCATGGACATTAGGTTTTTCCTTATGTACTGGTCGTTATATATTGCAATAGTTGTATTCTTGTTTTTAGGTCATTCTTGTACATTCCTTTTTATGTAATAGAAGAAGAAGAAGATTATTATTATTCTTCCTTGCCTCATGCTGAGTGTGTGCTTCTCTTTGATTGTGTGTGTGTGTGAGCTCTCTTCCTTATCTCCTTCCTCATGACATGGGATGAGAGCTAGTGTGGTTGTAGAGAGCTCGTGGAGAAGGCCGACAGTGAAGAGTACGTGAGACAGCGTGGAGAAAGCGGGATTCACAAACGACCTCAGATTGCTACAAAAATTGGTGTGAAGGTAGAAGACCTCAAAATATTTTCATGAGTTATCCCTTTTGGGTCACATGTTTTTGTCAGATCGAAGTTTCAGAGCCATCTCAACCTCTATTTTGAGCCTGCAAGGTGGGGCCCACAGAAAAACTAGGTTAGTTTCAAAAACTGTAACTTGCGTCGTGTTTGGCAACACTCATATATTCCAGATACAGGATTTCAAGCGATTCGGTGGGGTTGATACACAAGAACTGTGTTTTTATGAGATCGAACTGTCACATCATAGTGCACCAGTGTTCAAGCAGAAGTGCTACTTGTAGTGTTTTGCGGTGTTGTGAATAGCTACAGAAATGGCAAACATAGATGGAATGAGTCAGCTTATGAATGATAATCTAGACAAGAACAACTTCCATGCTTGGATATTCAGAATGACAAATTTCTTGATGGGAAAAGGCTACTGGAAGTACATCGAAGGAAAGAAGGATAGTTACCAGAGAGGAATCAGACTGCAGACTAGTTAAGCGCATATGAGGAATGGAATCATGGAGCACGAAAGGTAATGTATTGGCTATCTGTCAGCATATAGGATAGCATGATTGGACACATACATGGTGCCAAGACTCAAAAAGAGGCTTGGAACAATTTGGTCACATTGTATGAGGAAAGAGGCTTGGAACAATTTGGTCACATTGTATGAGACCAATACAAAGGCATAGAAATTGCAACTCAAGAACGAGCTGCATACATTGGAGAAGAAAGGCATGTTGGTAAGTGACTACACCCTGAAAATCAAAAGCATATGTGAGTCACTTGCATCTACTGGCATGAATGTAGATGATGATGATGATTAGGTGGAAGTGTGCTTTCATGGTTTAGGAGCTGCATATAAGCAGTTCAAAAATTCTATACACACCAGAGAAAATATTCCGAATTTTGCTGATTTGGTATCCATGCTGATTATTGAAGAAAAGAATCTTGGTGAGGATTCAAACTCTCAAGGAAAGTGCAGTTCTAAGTAGGTATTCTACTCTGGTAGAGGAAGAGGCAGAGGTGGATGTTTCATAAGTGAAAGAGGAAAAAGTAACCAAGAACAAGGTCAACAAAAAAATCATGTAGGAGGAAGAGGACAGTTTCGAGCTAGGGGGAGCCAAAGAGGTCGCAAAAATTCCCAAAGAAATGATTCAGGTATGACAGTAAAGGATGTTGGAATTGTGGTAAACCTGGACACTTTGAACATGATTGTAGGTTGAAGAATCAAAATAACAGAAGGCAACAAAACAACTATGCATCCATGAGTGCAGATGATTATGAGAAGCTGTTCATGGTTCAACATCACATGATGAATACAATGTCTGCTAGTGTTTCAAAATCAAATGATAATGTCTGGTATCTTGATTCAGGTGCTTCAAATCACATGACCAGTCATGCAGAATCGTTTAGTACTTTGCAAAAATTGCTAGTTCCTAGATACGTTGAAACAGGTGATAACACATCATGCCCTATCGAGCATACATGAAACATAGCATTGTCCGTGGAGGACAGGAAGGTAAAAACATCTTGCTAATGTGTTGCATGTTCCAAATATAACAAAGGATCTGGTTTCTGTTGGACAAATGGTTGACCAGGGATTACAACTCAGGTTCAATGCTGATGAGTTATATGTAGAAGAATGCAAATAGGATGGAAGATTGATTGCCAAAGGAAACAAAGTGGGTAGGATGTTCACCTTAAATGTGAAAATTCCTGAAATGAATGCAGTCATGTTTGCAAAAGGTGCAGGAGTCATTGCTGATATAGAGATATGGCACAAACGGATTGGACATGCAAACTTGCAAAGGCCGAAATTGATGCAGTCAAAGGAGATTGTCCATGGACTACCAAATTTCAAGGTTGTAGAGATGCAAAAGGTATGTGCAGCATGTCAATTTGGAAAATAGTCAAGAGCATCATTTCCACATGACAAGCATGTTAGTGAGAACATACTAGAAATAGTACATATAGATGTTTGGGGTCCTGCAAAGACCACAACTATGGGTGGTTGCAGGTTTTATGTTAATTTCATTGATGAACATACACAAAAATTATGGGTATATTTCATGAAAGAGAAGAGTGAGGTGTTCACTCACTTCCAGTCTTTTAAAGCTATGGTGGAAAAGCAGATAAGGAAGTATATTCAGACATTAACATCTGATGGAGGAGGTGAATACATGTCAAATGAGTTCAACAATTTTCTAAAAAATATTGGAATTTGGTGTTAGCTTTCATGTAGGTACACACCACAACAGAATGGTGTTGCTGAATGCAAAAATAGACATATTGCAGAAATAGCAAGAGTCTTGATGGTTGAGAAGAATATGCCTCATTGTTATTGGGCAGAAGCTGTTCATATTGCTATATACATCATGAATAGAACTCCGACTACTGTTGTACATAAAGTTACACCTGAAGAAAAGTTTACATGTAGAAAGCAAAACTTATCACATCTAAAAGTTTTTGCCTGTATTGCATATGTACATGTTCCAGATGATTTGAGGATGAAGCTTGATCCAAAAGCAGAAAAATGTGTCTTCATTGGATACTCCCTTGAGATAAAGGGATATAAATGTTATAACCCACTCACACGATAGGTGAAGATGAGCAGAGATGTGGTATTTGATGAAATGTCAAGCTTCTATGCAGATGCCAAAGGAGGACTGAATCTTGAACCAAATGACAAAGAAAATGCTGACAAAATCAAGTGCAAAATCTCAAGTTTTGAGTGGCCTAGATGCATCACCAAGAAATAGTTCCAACTCAAATCCATGGAGTGAAAGATTGTGTGGAAATTTTAGTCTTGCAAATTCATCAAATACATCCAAGAAAGTTAAAGAAAAGCTTTCTGCTGGTCATAAAACATGTGCAGGTTTTGAAGGCGTTGATGGAGATTCAAGCAGCTCAGAAAAGAGTCTTGATGAGGAACTTGGATTTCCCTCTGTGAAGACTCCCGGAGTAAGAAAGGCATGTGCAAATGATACAAGGAGAAGTGACCCAAGACCAAGAAGATCTGGGAGGATACGCAATTCAGTGCAATGATTGACATATGATAGTTACATGGCTCGTCATTGTGCCTACATGACAAAGGTAATACAAGATGCTGAACCTTTTTCTTTTGAAGATGCAATTGGAAATGCAGATTGGGAAAAAGCTATGGATGAGAGGATGATACATGGAAGTTGGTTCCATTGCCACTAGGAAAGAAACCCATAGGCTACGAGTGGGTTTACAAGGTAAAGCACAATGCTGATGGTAGCATAAGCAGGTATAAAGCACATTTGGTAGCAAAAGAATATGCACAAACCTATGGCATTCATTATGAGGAAACATTTAGCCCTGTAGCTAAAATGTCTACTGTCAGAACACTAGTTGAATTAGCTACAACAAAAGAGTGGACTTTGCATCAGATGGATGTGAAGAATGCTTTTCTACATGGTGAGTTAAAGGAAGAAGTATACATGGACCAACCACAAGGATATGAAGATTCAAAGCATCCGAAATATGTTTGCAGGTTGCAAAAGGCTTTGTATATGCTGAAGCAAGCTCCTCATGCATGACATGCAAGGATTGTTGATTACTTAACCACCATTGGGTTTTCTATGTGTGATGCAGATCATTCACTATATGCAAGGAAGGGTGATGATGGCATCACAATTGTGGCTATTTATGTTGATGACTTGATTGTAGGTGGTGATAATGAAGAAAACATTAAAGAGGTTAAGCAACTTCTTATGTAGGAATTTGACATGAAAGATCTTGGTGTGTTGCGCTACTTCTTGGACATTGGGTTCATACATACAAAAATAGGTATATGGATGTCGCAAAGGCAATATGCTTTGAATATGCTGCAAAAGTATGGTATGACTGATTGTAAGCCAATTTCTATGCCATTAGATCAGAATTTGAAGTTGGATACTACATCAGGTGAAGCATTGGAAAATGCTACTATGTACAAGAAAATTGTGGGAAGTCTTATATATCTCACAATTACAAGGCTTGATCTAAGCTATATTGTTGGACTTGAAAGTCAATTTATGCAAGTTCCCAGGAAGCTACATTTGGATGCTCTGAGGCACACTCTACGTTATGTGAGTGCTACTTTGGATTATGCATTGTTTCATGCAGTTGGTGTAGATTTGTAGGTTCATGGATACATCGATGTAGATTGGGCTGGTAGTATTCTAGATAGAAGATCTACTAGTGGCTTTCTATTCTCACTTAGAGGTGCAACTATTACATGGAGCAGCAAGAAGCAACCCACTATTGCTTTGTCGAGTACATAGGCTGAGTAGAGAGGTGCTGCAACGGCAGCATGTGAGGCATCATGGCTAGAGATGCTACTTGCAGATTTAGGTGTGGAAGTGCATTTTTCTTGCTAGAACAAAGCATATTGAGGTACATTATTTTCTCATCATAGAGAAGGTATTAGCAGGTGATATTGATCTTGTTTATGTGAGAACAAATGAGCAGGTTGCTGATATCTTCACTAAAGCACTTGGAGCAGAGAAGCTCAAGAAGTTTCGGAAGATGCTTGGATTAGAGGACATGGCCTTGAGCTTGAGGGGGAGTGTTGAGATATCAAGCTCAACATGTGATGATCCAGGATGACACGTATTATTTTTCATTTCTATGACATGTATAGTGGTCACATCGGCATATGTCAAGGAGACTTCATTTAGCTTTATTAGATTTATCTACCGAGAGTGATGGCACATTTGTTTCTTGCCAGCTCACTCATTTGCGGACATTAGGTTTTTCCTTATGTCTGGTCTTTATATATTGCAAAAGTTGTATTCTTGTTTTTAGTCATTCTTGTACATTCCTTTCTATGTAATAGAAGAAGAAGAAGAAGAAGATTATTCTTCCTTGCCTCATGCTGAGTGTGTGCTTCTCTTTGATTGTGAGAGTGTGTGTGTGAGCTATCTTCCTTATCTCCTTCCTCGTGACACAAAAAAATATACATCCAAAGCAAGAGCAAGGCATTAACGAGGTACAAGAGGAACAAGAACCAACCTTACCAATCCGAGTGGTTGTTGAACCATCACCCTTGGATGTGGTGGTCGATTCTCAAAAAGATCCCTCAGAGGAACTTGCAACACAAGAAACAACAAACACCATCAAGAAAGCT
The DNA here is from genome assembly GCA_020310875.1 of Ceratopteris richardii. Lineage (NCBI taxonomy): Eukaryota > Viridiplantae > Streptophyta > Polypodiopsida > Polypodiales > Pteridaceae > Ceratopteris > Ceratopteris richardii. The sequence goes on from CM035432.1 coordinate 125,038,652, forward strand.
GAGCCAAGAATGCACCTGCATATCAGGCAGCCATATCAAGAAGCATTACATGTTGCGCAAGGTAAAGATGTGCAAATGGGAGAAGAACCACTCATATCACAAACATGGGTGAATGTAGATGTGAACCAACTAAAACCTATTGTTAAAAACATGATTGACACAACCATGACTGCCCAAACACTATTGATGGACGAAGAAAAAGAAAAGGTAGAATTATTTGAAGCCAGTTATCGATTCCAAACCATAAGCAAGGAACTCTCATCAACGAATATAAACATTCAGAAGGAACTCACACAAAAATCTGAAGACTTGGCAAAGAAGAATGAAGAATGCAAGCATATCTAGGAGGAACACTCATTGCTCAAAGACAAATTCAACAAGGTAACTACACTTGTTTTAAAACTTCAAATTGAAGTAAAGACATTGAAAAAGAAACAAGAAGCATATGAAGCAGAAAGAAGACGAATGACAAATCAAAGCAAACTATTGGAAAATCAGATTAAAGTGTATATGGAAGAATTACACATACTATTGTGAAGTAAGAATCAATATTGAGTTAGACAATCACAATAGATTTTTCATTCACAATTATACATTCAAATGCATACACATACTCATACACATACATACATATACTATTATGAAGTGGTTCTCAATGTTGATTCAAACATAATCTACCTATATCTTTCAATAATAATTTTAATGCACCAGAATAGATTTTAAATTCCTAATCATATGCACATACACTTACACTTAAGAATCAATGTTGTATCAAACAATCACAATAGATTTTAAATTCCTAATCATATGCACAAATATTTACACAAACTATTGTGAAGTAAGAATCAATAGAGTCAAACAATCACAATAGATTTTTCATTCACAATTATACACTCATATGCATACACATACTCATACACATACATACATATACTATTATGAAGTGATTCTCAATGTTGATTCAAACATAATCTACCTATATCTTTCAATAATAATTTTAATGCACCACAATACATTTTAAATTCCTAATCATATGCACATACACTTACACATACTATTGTGAATTAAGAATCAATGTTGTATCAAACAATCACAATAGATTTTAAATTCCTAATCATATGCACAAATATTTACACAAATTATTGTGAAGTAAGAATCAATAGAGTCAAGCAATCACAATAGATTTTTCATTCACAAATATACACTCATATGCATCCACATACTCATGCACACACATACATATACTATTATGAAGTAAAAATCAATATTGAGTCAAACATATTCTACCTACATCTTTCAATAATAAATTTAATGTATCACAATAGATTTTAAATTCCTAATCATATGCACATACACTTACACATATCCTGGTGAAGTAAGAATCAATGTTGTATCAGACAATCACAATAGATTTTAAATTCCTAATCATATGCACATACATTTACACATACTATTCTGAAGTAAGAATCAATATTGAGTCAAACAATCACAATAGTTTAAATTATTTAATATTTATAGCAAAAAATTATACCTTGTTCTCTCTACGACACTTTAAGTTCGTAAAGAACAAAGTAGCTTTTATGAAAAATGAGTAAGAATCAATCATAATAGATTTTAAATTCACATATATATACTATTGTGAAGTAAGAATCAATGAGTCAAACAATCCTCTCTATGACACTTTAAGTTCGTAAAGAACAAAATAGTTTTTATGAAAACAAGAGTCTAGTTCTACCATTTTACAAAATATTATTCGATTGAATTTCTTTTGATCAAAATATTTTTTGATCGAAAGCTTTTCGATCGAAAAATTATCGATCGAAAGTGTTTTCAATCGAAAAGGGTCGAATTCCCATGCAAAAACTATTTGGGCATGTCCGAATAAGCTGATGTGTCACCAAATAATTTGGTCGAATAATAAGAGCTTGCCGTAAAATTCCGTAATTATTCACAAATAAACGAATTGTCGAATAACAAATAATGCAACCTAGATGAGCACCTCTTCTATATTAACTCAAGTTGTTCAAACCATGTAGCAGGCAATGTAGCTCTTCTTTTTTATCTTGAAGAGCCCAAGGGAAAGCATCAAGTATAGACAAGTGATGATACCAAGCATTCAATTGTCAAGGTAGGAAATGTCAAAACTTCTGATGAAAATAGGAATCTATTGAGGAGAGTTCTTTATGTACCTACTATCACAAAGAATTCGATGAGTGTTGGACATATAATGGAAAAGGGTTTGCAGGTTAGATTCAATAGATTTGGAGCCTTTGTGGAGGACCCCCCAACATGGATTTAGGAGAATTGCAAAGGGAGAGAAAACAGGTAGATTTTTTACATTTGAGCTTGAGGACACTAGAAACATTGCACTTTATAATTATAAGGATCAAACTTTGTCTATTTTAGAGATATGGCACAAAAGACTAAGGCACATTGGTGAGACAACATTGAAGTAGATATGTAGAGATCAATGTGTACTTGTGATACCTAACGTATCCAAGAAACATATGATCTATAAATGTGGTGCATGTTAGTTTGGTAAATCACACAGGTTACCCTTTACAAAGAAAGGTTATATGCATGAGGATTATTTGGAACTTGTTCACACAGATGTGTGGGGACCAAGCAAGGAGCCTTTAATTTCAGGCTCAAGGTACTATGTGTCATTTATTTATGATTTAAGTTAGGTGGACCATCTTGTATTTCATGAAACATAAGGATGAAGTGTTCAGTTTTTTTAAGAAGTATCTTGCACTTGTGGAAAATCAAATAGGAAAAAACCTAAAGAGGATAAGGTCAGATGGAGGAGGTGAGTACTTCTCAAATGAGTTTGATGCATTTTTGTAGGACAGAGGTATCAAAAGGGAGATCACTACTAGATATACTCTTGAGAAAAATGGAGTAACAAAGAGGAGGAACAGATTGATTGTGGAAGTAGCTAGATCTATGCTAAATGAAAAGAAGTTGCCTAATTACTTATGGGAAGAGAGTGTTTCTACTGCCACTTATCTTATCAACAGGTTATCTACCTCCTGGCTATGAAGATCCAAAGAAGGTAACTCATGTATGCAATTTGAAAAAAGCTCTTTATGGTTTAAAGCAGGAACCTAGGGCATGGAACCATAGGTTAACAACATATCTTCAAGACTAAGGGATTCATGATGAGCAAGGTAGATTCTTCTCTATTTGTCAAGAGGAGTAATTCAAAAACGATATATTTATGTGTATATGTGGATGACATTATTCTTATAGGTAGTCATGCCAATGGCATCAAACAAATAAAAAACTAGATGATGCGGGAGTTTAAGATCAGTGACCTAGGGTTTCTGAAATATTTTCTTGGACTCTAGTTAGTATACACTAACTCTGGAATCTACATCACCTCAAAGGAAATATGTGCAAGACATGTTGAAGAAGTTCCACTTGGAGGATGCAAAAGTAGCTAGCACTCCTATGGAGGTAAATCATAAAATTGAGTGCTCATGAAGGTGATTTGCTTGAAGACATTATAGGTTATCAAAGCATAGTTGGAAGTCTAAACTATGCAACATTAACAAGGATTGACATATGCTATGGAGTAAGTGTTCTGAGACAATTAATGCATAAACCTAGAGCACCTCACTTGGAAGCTGCTAAAAGAATTTTGAAGTACCTCAAAGGTACTCAAAATCAAGGTCTTTACTTCCCATACACATCAGATTTGGATATAAAATTGTACTCAGATGCATATTGGGCAGGATGTAAGGATGACAGAAGAAGTACTTTTGGATATTTATCCTTTGCAGGTGATAAGCCCATCTCATGGTCTTCTAAAAAGAAACCAACTATTGCTCTAACTTCAACAGAGGTTGAATAAAGGGGATTAGCAAATGCTACACAAGAAGCTATTTGGATTAGATTGCTCTACTCAGATTTGGGACCACACTCATTCACCAATGATCTTTGGTGATAGCACTAGTTCTTTGCATCTTGCAGCCAATCCCATTTATCATGCAAGAACCAAGCATATAGAAGTGCAGTATCACTATGTTAGAGAGAAACTCTTGAGCAAAGAGATTCAACTAGCATATGTATCTACAAATATGCAATGTGTTGATTAGTTAACCAAAGCACTTGATGGTACTAAGCTTTGTAGGTTTAAAACCATGATTGGATTGTAGGATATACAAGAAGATTGATGAAGCAAAGCAAGCCAAGATGTTTGGCTTGAGGGGGAGCTGTTGGTGCAAATGATCAAGCCTTCACATTTGGCTTATCTCAGAGGAGAATATGTGCAACTATCACTTGATGATGCATGTAAAGCTTGGCTTGTAATCACTTGGTCATTTACCATTTGTAAAAGATTAAATCTTTAAAGAATCTTGTAAAAGTCCATATCTTGTGGAGTTAGGAAGAACATTAGCTATGACTTTCAAATGAGAGAATAACTCCAAAATCAATGGAGTCACTTTTAGTTGGATCCAAGTTTGAATTCAAATTCAAAGTAAGAAGAAAAATCCTATAAAAAAGTCCTTGTAAATATCGTGGCAAAGCTGGCCTCATTTTGAGAGCTATCTCCTTGATCTTTTGTAGAAGATGGGTAGAACACACCATAGCTCACTCAGTCCATCATCATTGAGCATTATTACAATGCCAATGATCTTGTACAATCATGTTTTATAATACATATAGTTCATTGAACATCTCTGTCTACTTCTCTGTTATGACTACTCAGAACAGTCAACCTTCTCTAGTCATATCTCAGTGAATACTCAACCATTTTTTATAATATTTGGTTTGTTGGAATGAGCTTGAAGTATAATTTGTGTTGTTAAAATTTTAATGCATTTGGTTCAGCCATCTAGGAGAAATTATCGTCGAAGTGCTCACTAGTCATCTACTGGTTAGTCCCTAAAAAATTGGGGGTAAGCTTTGGTTTCCTAAACTTATTTGTCAGAGCACAGTTGATCATTTTAGATGATTCCACTTGCAATCATTAGATATCTAAGCTAATTGAATTCCATCAAAAGGAATTTCATCAATTGTTACTGTACTGTGAGCACTCAGCAAAAGAACCAGCAGGTGTATGGACTAAAATAGCAAGTTTTGTGACACTAGCTATTCATGAAGTAGTCTGTTTTGATTCAATTGTTTCAAGCATCAACTCCAAAGTACATTGCTACTTTTTTGGTGTCATTTGCAATCTAAAAGGGCTTACTATATAACTATGAGTGTATTAGGGTAGGTACAAAGTAGGTTTTAACAGTACCACCTCACTTCCTTCATGTATCCATCCATCTCCTCCAACACAAAGGGCATTAACATAAATTCATAATGGCCAATTTGAGTTCTATATGCTGCTCTAAAAATATGCTTTTTTTCATACATATCTGATGGTAACCCAATTCAATATCAATTTTACCAAAGACATGAGCTCCTCGTAAGAGATCATCTATTCAAGGAATAGGGTATCTATTCTTTATTGTGATCTTGTTAAGGGCTCTATAATCAATGCACATTCAATAAGTTTTGTTCTTCTTCTCTACTAAGAGAACTAGTGCTCCAAACCAAGATAAGTGACATCAAAAGTATAAGATCAACCCCATCTTTGCATACATAGAGTGTGCTTTCAATTGGACTACATGTGAAGCCAAGACCAATTAAGTGCTTATGGATTTTTTCATACTATGCACATGGAGCTTGCTTAAGACCATACAAGGCTTTATGCAAGCAACAAACCATATGATCTTTTCCTTTCATGTAAAATCTAGGAGATTGATTCACATAACCTCTTCTTGCAAATCTCCATTCAAGAAAGTTGTTTTTATGTCCAACTAATGTACTTTCGAACCTCATTGGGCACCCAATGCAACCACAATAAAAATGGTAGTCATGCATGAAGTAGGTACAAAAGTTTCCTCATAGTCAATGCTATATTGTTGCACATATCATTTGGCAAACAATCTAACTTTGTAGCAATCAATGTTACCATCTTAATTTCCCTTATTCTTCTAAACCCACTTTTTACTAATGGCATTTTTTCCTTTTCGGCAATTTACATAACTCCCAAGTACCATTCCTATGTATGGAATCCATTTCTAATTGCATAGCACTCATTTAATGTGGGTCATCACATGCATCTTCAAAAGTAAGTGGCTCTTCATTACATGCTATTGCACTAAGAGAATAATCCACAAAATTACTTGATGCATGGTGAGGGCTTGATCTTGTTCTACCAAGTAAAGGTGTGCTCAATTTGTTGTCTTGTAAAGTTTGTTTCAACCACTTTGGAATACTTTGTGCACTCTTGATAGACATGCATTGATTATATAATACATCCTCAACATGTAAACCACAAGTGGGATGAATTTCATGCTCAGTTTCAGCCATATTTTGTCACAAATGTTCAACCATATGTGGCTGGAAATTTCTAGTAGTTCTGGCCATTTTTGGCTGAAAAATATAGCCATGTTTGGCTGGAAATTATCTACATCTTCAGCTCTATTTTTCTGTAACTTTTCAACCCTTTGAACCTCACTTGGCTGATCTACATGGCTACAGACAAGCACACCACTTTGGAACAAAGGCATGAATGTATCAAGCACATCTTATTTACCAGATCTCAACTCACAATAATTGTGTTTGTAAATGGATGGTACAAATGATATTCCTTACTTTCAGCACTATAACCAAAAAATATACATTTTTTTGCCTTGTCATCAAGTTTGTGATGTTGTTCTGATGGCACAAGAGCATATGGCAAACAACCAAACATGCGGATATGACTAGCGATAGGCTTATGTCCATTCCAAGCTTCACAAAGAGTGATGATTCTCAATGATTTTGTAGGGTAGCGATTCAACACATAGTTTGCAGACATGACTGCTTCCATCCAAAACTTATCAAGAAGGTGCTTTCCTTTAAACATACATCATGTCATTTCAAGGAGTGTTTTATTTTTATGCTCAAAAACACAATTTTGTTGAGGTGTATATGGCACCACACATTGATGTGAACTTCCTCTTTCACAAAAAAAAGCATTAAACTCATGTGACATGTATTCACCACCGCGATCTATGCGTAGAGTCAAAGATTCTTTGAAGAAAAAATTTCAGCCATAGCTAAAAATGCTTTGAAGCAAGAAAATACCTCATTCTTTGCTTTCATAGGATAGCATCATCAATGAAGGTAACAAAATATACATGCTTCCCAAAAGATGGAGTTTTGATGGGACCACATAAATCACTATGAACAAGCTACAATTTTCTTGTAGTGTGAGTATGACTGTCTTTTGGAAAATAAGCATGATGCATTTTTCCAAGAATGCAACCTTCACATGCATGCTTTCAATTGGACTCAAGTGTTTGTAAAATAATAACCATGCCATTATTTTGCAAGTAAATCAAACCATTGAAGTTCAAGTGACCAAAACAAGCATGCCAAGGCTCCATTTTAGCCATGGAAGAAGTATGAGAAACTAACAAATTTAGCAGCTTTCTTGTATGTATCCAAGAGATACAAACCATAGCATAGTGTCCCAGACATCATGATAATATACCATTGCTGAAATCATGTGACAAGATCTTTACTTCAATCAAAGCTAAAATGAATGCTGAAATTTCAGCTCACAATCTATCACTTTGATGGTGATTCTGATTGCATGAATGTCTTTGAAATGGGGGGTTAAAACTTAATGCAACCATTGGAAATGTTTCTTATCTACTGAAAATAATTGTTCTATGCTTGAAAGTTGATTTGCACTATTAAAAGTGCACGTGTGCCATGACATAAAAAGCTGAAACTTGAGAAGGAGCTAATCTTGCTCTAATGTGTGTAGAAGTGCGAGAGCGACACAAGAAGCACACACGAGGAGCACATACATAGCAAGACACATGGAGAAGATGGATGACTAGAATATCTCTCTATCGACGATGATTAGAAGTGAAGTAAGAGGTGAATAGTATCCCTAAGTACAAATTACCACCACATATGAGTGAATCATGTATGTGATAACATGGGGAAAAAACCTCTAGCCAACACTAGAGTAAAAAATTCCCATGTATAGGGAAAAGTTTCACATCAAAGCTACTCGAGGAACACACAAGTGTAACATCCTTGATATCAACCCTTGAGCATCAATGGATAGGCCACAAGCTATCATCCAGGATCTTGGATCTAGAACACCTAGGTGAAACTAGAATAAGAGCAGTAATAGGCATATATGCAACAAAGAAGAGACAAAATTCTTACTTTGATGCACATGTTAAAGAAAAAGCTTTGATAGTGAGATATTTAGTTTTGGTATACACACTGAAACAACATCTAGAAAATTAGAGAAATGTGGCTATGGACCCATGATAATCAATAGGATATCAACTAGTGGAGCTATCTAGTTAGCCACTTTAGAAGAAGATGTGTTACCAAACTACATTAGTGATAGTCGAGTCAAGCTCCATCAAGAGCCCTTGATCAAAGAAATGCTGAAAAGGCTTAATGTGTCTTAGAAACAAAAAGAAGAAGAGAAGAGAATAAGAGAAGAGAATTAGAGAAGCATATGTGGAAGCCTTATAATGTATTAAGAGAATAAAATTAAGAACACAAGGCTTAGACAAGCCAAGGAACAATAATGACGACCCTTTGTTTTGATTGAGCTAGGACAAGGCTCTATATTCAAGACTATTACAACATGGACTGATTTAGGGGCTACTACTAGTGCAATACAGTATCTTGTTGTTAGGGCATGAATCTACAAATGAATCCTACTGAGGCTTACCTTATAGGATTAGGAGGTGTGGAAACCCCTTGCATGTGTGAGGTGGAAATTTCCATATCAATTCAGGATGTCCTTATAATGGTGAAGTTAATCATTAGCCATAATGAAGATCTCATTGAGTCTCTCATCTTGGGTCAAGGTTGGATCTATGATCTAGCAGTGAACCTAAACCTTCAAACTTGGCTTATTGTAAAGTTAGAAAATAATGTGATGAATGATCTAGATCCTACACAAGCTCTTAGCTTTTCAAGACTAATCTTGAAGAAAAAGATGTTGTATGTGTCCTAATCTCTATGGTACATAAACATTCAAACTATGAAGAAAAGGCTCAAGAGTGGGTGGAACTCCCTTCTATTCCAAAGCCAAGCATGATCTAATCAGCTTCAACAATGAAGCGTGCAAAGCAATAGCCGTAAAATCATGAAACAAGGAGACTAAAATGACCATGGAAACACAAACCTATACTAGGCATTAAGAAGATCAGGGTACAAAAGTGTGAGCAACCAATTTATCATTTGCTATGCAAGTCATCACCTCAGAATCAAAAGAAAGGAGATGAGTAGTAAACTAACAAAGAAATTCATCTGGGTACAAAAGGGTGAGCTATGCAAGTCATCACCTCAGAATCAGAAGAAGAATTTAAGGAGATGAGCAGTAAACCAACAAAGAAATTCATCTTGAATGGTATTCTAGATTTGGATACCAAAGCAATTGATGAAGCATGACTACAATGGAGTACAAATTTGCATGCCTAAGACCTACTTGAGAGCTCAGATCTCATCATATAAGCTCTTAGGTTCTAGTTATTTGAAGTCTATCCCAACCCCCTCGAAATATACATAAAAAGTAGTTGTAATTGAGTCACTATGTAATGATATTCCTAGAATAACTTGGAAATGGGTACTTGAAAATTCCCATGACAAAGTTAAGTCATCATCAAATGCAATGTACGAACCCAAAGGCAAACCTGGTAATCCCATAAGGGAACTTTAGAAAGTCAAATCTTGTAACATACCACCTGAACCAACCTTGTAATTTATATGCACACTGCTGGGAGCATGATGAGATACTACATTTATTAGAGTATGCATCTAGACCTCACACTTATTCACATCCTTGTACCATCACACAACCCTCAAATACACATCACTTACACAAACACACATGGATATAGGGAGACATGCTGGGATTGTAAAGGGAATAAGGTGTCATTAGGTTTCTTAGAAAATACGAATGTGTTCTTCTTAATATACCAGATCCACATGGAGCACCCCACTTAGTAGTATGCCATGGCTGAAGATATAAGAAGTTCACAATCCATCAACATCAACAGGTTACCCATTGAGGATCATCCCACTGAGAGACTAACACAGTCCAAAAAACTTGAGACACATACCAATTCAAGATCTCCCTTTTGAATAGATAGAGCGAGTGAATTCACACTCACATTGGTTCAATGAGCTAGTTGGGCCATTGGGAGATGCTACACATATTTGGGAATCCAAGTGTGAGTTCAACAACATATGGGGCAAGTTCTAGTACTTTTTTAGAGAGTTTGAGGAGCTCTAGAACACACAAGAGCTACAAGCCATTTGGCAGCATGGAAGATTAGCATAATACTTTTGTGATCAATTTCCAAAGCCAGACATGATTAGATGCCATTACTTGATTCAAAATTTGCAACCAAGAATAGGTAAATACATACTTGGTACTTTTTTAATCCGTTTTTTGCTACGTAAGCAAGAGATGAAGAGGTTCAAGCTGTCTTTGAATATGGTTCCTCAGTTATCGCATAGTTTGATGTCAATTGGTCAATTTGATGATCTTGGTTACAAGATGGTTTTATATGCTTGGTCCTTCTGCATATAAAAGGGCAATATGGTTATTGCAAAAGGAGGAAAAGTTGGATCACTTTATCCTTTATTTTTATCACACAAAGAACACTTGTTAGCTGTTACTAAAAAACGTATGGTTTGTATTTGACATGGCCATTTGGGCCACATATCTTGTAGTAGAATGGAAAATCTTTCTCGTTCTGGATACTTGTGTTATCTTTATCTCGTTTTTCTTTTTGTAAGCATTCTTAGTATGGAAAGAAAGCTATTAATGTGCATAAGATGCACATTGACTATGTATTTCATAACTTCATCCAAAGCTCCTATGCACTTTCATAGTAAAATACTATAAAGTAAACATTATCTGCCAGGAGCAATTGAATGGTAGACCTAGCCACTTTATCCAACTCATGCCAATCACCTTCATCCATGTTAACATGGTTTTTTGTGATTCCATTTGCTTCCATTGCCTCCTTTGAATCATCACATCTTTAATCAGATTCTTCCATAGAGCAAAGTTTGTGCCATCAAATTTTTGGATCTCAAAATGGTCTTTGCCATGCAAGTTATAGCTCTCTTGGGAACATTGGCACTAGACCCTAATCCACCAGACGTGCTTAATATCTGTTACACTTATGTGTTCCTTGAGTCGCTTTGATGTGAACATTTTCCCTATACATGGGCACTTTTTACTTTAGTGCTAGCTAGAGGTTTTTTTTTCCATGTTACCACATACATGATTAAGTCATATGTGGGCTACTTTGTACTTAGGGATATTATTTAGCTCCTACTTTAGTTTTAATTCATCGTCAATAGAGAGAGCTATTCCAACCATCCATATTCTCCATGTGTCTTGCTATGTTTGTGCTCCTTGTGTATGCTGCTAGTGTGTCTCTCGCACTTCTACACACACCCAATAGTGGTATCAGAGTAGATTTAGCTCCCTTCCAAGTTTTAATTTTTTGTGTCGCAGTGCGCGTACACTTTTAATAATGCAAATCGACTTTGGAGCATAGAACAATGAATTTCAGTAGCCAAGAACCATTTCCAGTAGATGCACTAGGGTTTTAACCCCATTTTGAAGCCATTCATGTAGTTGGAATTTCCATTAGAGTGACGATTTGTGAGATGAAATTTCAGCATTCATTTTAGCTTTTGTGGAAGTAAAGATTTTGCCACATTCTTGTTCTCTAGTGAAATGGTGGGCAGCAATGACTTGTTTGGCATGCTTTAAGCTGAAGATAAGCTTGATGGGACCAACTATCCAATGTGGTCTTACATGATGAAGCATGTTCTTATTGCAAAACAACTTTGGAACATAGTGGCAGATGTAGATCAAAGACCTACAAGTTCTTCTACTTCATAGTCTACTATCACAGATGGAGCTTCTTCTTCAAGCTCAGTGGTTAATCCTTCTCCACCTACACAAGAGCAGCTTAGATGGGATGGAAAAGATGCTCAAGCTCATGCATTGATTCCGCTTTTTGTGAAGCATCATATAGTTCCACACATTCGGCCATGTTCTACATCAAGACATGCATGGGACACTCTTGCTTCTTTGTACGCTATGCATGATGAAGCACATGTTGCATACTTGAGGAAGCAAGTCAAGGATGTATGTATGGCTAAAACTGAGTCTATGGATGTGTATGTGACACGCATCAAGGACTTGAAAGAGCAATTGGCAAACATTGATATGATTATTCTGGATGCATCATTCATCTCTACAGTGTTGAAAGGATTGCCAGAATGTTTTCAAAGCATTGCTACTACACTCCGTTTGGTTGCAAAAGGGAATCCCAATATGTATGCATTTGATGAGGTTGTGTCTCTTGTTTTGCAAGAAGATCAATCTAGAGTGAATAGGAGTGGTTTGATTGAGGGAATGCAAGCACTTGCTATCTCACAAAAGGGGAAACACAAGTATGGTTCAACTTTGGGTTCATCAAAACCAAAGCCTCAACCTTCCTCTTTCACGCATTCCTCTAATGATGCTGATTTGCAAAAGAATAAGGGATGGAAATATTACAGAAAGGCTGGTTATACAATTGATGAGTGTAGAAAGCTTACTAAACACAATGAAAAGAAGAAGGAATCTGGCATGTCTATTGCTGAAAATTTAGCAAATGTAAAGAATGATGAAGCTTTAACATGGCTCAAGACTTTTGGGCATGTGTTGTTACATGTAATTATGATGGATCTTTGCATTCTAAATGTATGTTTGTAAGTGAAGATGATTCGAATTGGTTCTTTAATAGTGGTGCTTCAAAGCAAATAGCTTCATGCAAAAGATTTTTTGCATCTTTGAAAGATGCACCTAAAGGAGGACATGTGGTGTGTGCAAACAATGCCTCTTATCCTATCATTGAAGTAGGTGAAATTGAGCTTATGGCTACAAATGGAGGTGTGATTTTATTGAAAAATGCATTGTATGTATCCCGATATCAAGAACTTAATTTCATTTCCATTGATTGCCAAAGCTGGACTTCATGTACACTTTTTTGATAATAAGTATATGGTTCATGATTTCAGTAATGCTAATATAATTGTGATGTCTGAACATTATGTAATGGTTTGTATTGCATGGATACATACAAGAGGACTACCCTGAATGTTGTTGCTCACACTTCTTTCATGGCTGAAATGGAGCTTTGGCATGCTCCTTTTGGTCACTTGAACTTCAATAGTTTGCTCTACTTGCAAAAGAAGGACATGGTTATTTATTTGCCAACACTTGAGTCCATTGAAAAACATGCATGTGAAGGGTGCATTTTTTGAAAAATGCATCGTGGTTCTTTTCCAAAAGATAGTCATATACACACTACAAGAAAATTACAGCTTGTTCATAGTGATGTATGTGGTCCTATCAAGACCCCATCTTTTGGGAAGCATGTATATTTTGTTACCTTCATTGATGATGCTACTCGCCATACATGGGTGTATCCTATGAAAGCAAAGAATGAGGTATTTTCTTGCTTCAAAGCATTTTTAGCTATGGCTGAAAATTTTTCTTTAAACAAGCTCTTGACTCTATGCATAGATCATTGTGGTGAATACATGTCACATGAGTTTAATGCTTTTCTTCATGAAAGAGGTATTTCACATCAATGTATGGTGCCATATACACCTCAAAAAAATTGTGTTGCCAATAGTAAAAATAGAACACTTCTTGAAATGGCACGATGTATGGTTAAAGTAAAGCACCTTCTTGACAAGTTTTGGATGGAAGCAGTCATGTGTGCAAACTATGCATTGAATCGCTACCCTACAAAGGCATTGAGAGTCATCACTCCTTATGAGGCTTGAAATGTTCATATGCCTATGGTTAGTCATATGTTTGTGTTTGGTTGTTTGGCATATGCTTTTGTGCCCTCACAACAAAATCACAAAACTTGATGATAAGGCAAAGAAATGTATATTTGTTGGTTATCATGCTGAAATTAAAGGATATCATTTGTACCATCCATTGATGAACACAATTATTGTGAGTCAAAAGGTGGTATTTGCTGAAAATTCAGTTTTCCCTCTACTTAAATGCAAAAAACAGCCAAGAGTTAGCTTACAAGATGTGTTCGATATAGTCATGCCTTTGTTCCAAAACGGTGCTCTTAACTATGGCCATGTAGACCACCCAATTGAGGCTCAAAGAGCTGAAAAATTCTACTCAAATAGAGCTGAAAATGGAGAGAATTTCCAGCCAAACATGGTTGAAATTTTTCAACAAAGAATTATTAGAATCGTTGGAAATTTCATGCCACATGGCTGAACATTTGCATCAAAATATGGTTGAAAATGAGCATGAAATTCAGCCCACACATGATATATATGTTGATGATGTATTACATAATGAATGCATGTCTATCAAGAGTGCACAAACTATGCCAAAGTGATTGAAACAAACTTTGAAATACAACAAATTGAGTGCATGTTTACTTCATAGAACAAAATCAAGCTCTCACCATGCATCAAATAATTTTGTGGATTATTCTCTTATTGCATCAACATGTAATGAATAGCCACTTACATTTGAAGATGGATGTGATGATCCACATTGGATGAGTGCTATGCAATCCGAAATGGATTCCATACATAGGAATGGTACTTGGGAGTTATGTGAATTGCCATAAGAAAAAAAATGCCATTGGTACAAAGTGGGTTTACAAGATTAAGAGAAGGTCTAAAGGTAGCATTGATTGCTACAAAGCTAGATTAGTTGCCAAAGGATATGTGCCACAATGTGGCATTGAATATGAGGAAACTTTTGCATCTACTTCACGTATGCCTATCATTCATACTGTGGTTGTGTTGGCTGCCCAATGAGCTTGGAAACTACATCAATTGGACATAAAAACAACTTCCTTGAATGGTGATTTGCAAGAAGAGGTCTATATGAAGCAACCTCTTGGATTTGCTATGAAAGGGAAAGATCATGTGGTTTGTCACTTGCATAAAGCCTTGTATGGTCTCAAGCAAGCTCCATGTGCATGGTATGAGAAAATCCATAAGCACTTGATTGCTCTTGGCTTCACATGTAGTCCAATTGAAACCACACTATGTATGCAAAGATGGGGCTGAACTTATAGTGCTTGTTATTTATGTCGATGACATACTCTTGATTGGATCATGTGATGCAAAACTTGACATTCCTATGGCTGATTTGTTGCATACTTTTGATGTCACTTATCTTGGTCTTTTGAGCTACGATCTTGGCATCTAGTTTGTATCCATTCAGAGGGGGAATTGTTATGCATCAAGCAAAATAAATTGAAAAACTACTTCAGTGTTTTGAGTTTGAGGATTGCAAGCCAGTTTCCACACTAGTTGAGACAGGTTTTAGATTCTCAATTGAGGATTCATGTGATGCATTTGACACTTCTCTTTATTAGCAAGCTGGGATGTCTTATATATGCATGCAACACAAGGCATGATATATAGTATGCAATTTCCTAGTTTAGCGGATTTATGCATAGCCCTGGCATTAAGCATTGACAACCAGTGAAACGTGTGTTTAGATATCTCAAAGGCACTTTGAGCTTAGGTCTCTTTTACGGAAGAGATATTTAGCCATGTTTGCATGTTTTTACAGATAGTGATTGGGCTCGTTGATATGATAAACCATGTCCACTAGTGGTATTTTCTTTTTCCTTGGGGACTCATGCATCTCTTGGTTGAGTAAGAAGCAAGCTACAGTGGCAACATCGATTTGTGAAGCTAAGTACATGGCAATTTTCATAGCTATAGTGGAGTGTATATGGCTTAGATGTCTATTGATGGATCTTTGATGGAGATTCATGTTGCCATGCATATTCTCACTCATATATTCACCAAAGCTCTTCAATGGGAAAAGTTTGAAGTTTTTTGCAAAACTTTAGGCTTATTTCCTTGTGGGGGCTGATCTATCACTCCCTGTTGGTAGTAGCTGGAGGCACAGATGTCGAGGAAGTATGTGAAGATAGAGCACAACACAGTAGTGGGGAGCCAGACCAACTATTTTTCAAACAAATATGTTTTATAAACACTTTTCAAAAACTCCCAACAGTGATTTTGATCACTCTTGTACCATATGTAACATAGAAAAAACCCTTTTATAATTAGTAGCTCCATTTTGTGAAAGCCGAGGAGTCCTCGAGCTTGAGGAGCTTAGGTAGAACGAGCCTACCAATTTTGGCTATTTTTAGACATCGTTTACACCTTCAAATAGCACCTAGAACCTATTTTTTAACTATGCCAGTCACTACATGTGAAACCGGTTGAAACTAGTCTAAAAACTATAAATAGAGCTAGAGAGCTCATTTTTGAGGTTAGCTTGTATGATTAGAGAAGAGCTTACAGCTATTCTGACCTTGTAATTGTGATCTTGAGCAATAGAGTCTATTTTCCTACCTTCCATTGTGTCTTGCTTGTCTCTTCATTGTGTGCGTATGTGTGTGTGCATCTCTATGCTTCTCACCTTCACTCTCACTACATCTCACATTCACGATCTTCATATCACTCCTATCTCTTCCACGGATTGAAATTAAGGAGGTGGAGCTTCTTAACGTGGTACTTACCATTGTGCTAGAGCAACACCAAATTTGGCACCGTTCCCAGGGATCGAGTCTAGGATGAATGTGTGATGGTAAGAGTATAGCAAGAAGTGGTGTTTGAAGGTAAAAATTTTAGTTTTTGTTGTTGTTTTTAATTAGTTTTTTTGTGTTTTTCATCTCCCCTACACTCCTTCTTTACCATCGCATCATCTTCTTCCACTCCGAAAAATTCAAAAAGTTCACTATATCCACCCATTCTCCTCAATTTCCCTCATTTGTGCATGCAAGAGAGAGAGAGAGAGAGAGAGAGAGAGAGAGAGAGAGAGAGAGAGAGAGAGAGAGAGAGAGAGAGAGAGAGAGAGAGAGAGAGAGAGAGAGAGAGAGAGAGAGAGAGAGAGAGAGAGAGCTTTTGTGCTTGTATGTGCTTGTGTGTTTTTGAGTTTTCTTGCAGGTACAGAGCTCTAGAGCAACAGGAAAGCTTCAAAAAGGTAAAAGATGCACTTTTCTTCAGAATCTGCCGACTGTGTCAAACCATCGTGATGGTTTGACAAACTCAGAATTTGAGGTAGGCGACCACATCACACTATAGAAGATCCTAGCGCACACACAAATCCACATTTGCATTTTGAAAATTTGTATTTTGGTGGACCACCGCGACGGGCTCACGCCATCATGATTGTGTCACACCATCACGATTGGCTCACACCATCGTGACGGCTCGGCCGGACCATTGTGGCGGTCTCACAACATCACGACGGTTCACTTGAACCATCGCGACGGTCATTGACCATCACAACGATCTCGTCGATCCCACGCCATCGCAATTGGCCCATGCTATCGCGACGATCCTACCATGTGTCAAGGCAGACCATCGCGACGATACCAGGTATGCCATCGCAACGCCTTGAAGTTGGACCATCGTGATTGGCTCAAGCCATCACGCCTCGTGACCATCGCGATTGGCTCACGTAACCGTCGCGATGGTCTAAGTGAGGTGTCGCGATGGTCTAAGTGAGGTGTTGCATTGACGATCGTGACGCTTCACTTTAGAGCATCACGACACCTCACTTAGACCATCGCGATGCCTCACGCATTCGGACCATTGCGATTGTACCAAGCCATCGTGACGGTTCACTTGAGCCATCGCGACATCCCAAACCATCACGATTGTCCTAGACCATCGTGATTGTTCACCCAAAACAGAAAAAATCAGGGTTTGATTTTTTGGGCAAATTTGAGGCTATTTTGAGAAAATTTTTGGGTGACTAAGCTCATAGGAGACCCCTTAGCTCATATTTGAAGAAAAACCTGTATGCGAGTTTTTACCCCCGAGATCCTGAATGCTTATATCTTTTTCATTCGAAGTCCGATTTTTGAGCTTTTCAAAAAGAAGACGTTGTTTTTTAGATAAGATAATTTGAGTTTGACCCATTAGTGGAACTAGAAAAGAAAGGGGGCATTAAAATTTTGGGCCAAGGAGAAAGGACCTTAAAGGTGTATATATTAAAGTGCTTGAGCATCCATTTGAGAAGTGGTCTAAACATTGGATTTTTACAGGTATAACAAGGGCTATCACAGGCAAGCAAAGCAAGGCAGTGAAGAACGCAGGGCTTGGGAAGTGCGACTTCTTGGGCAATAGAGCGATCAAAGGAGCTGACTTGAGGTTGGAAGAATACTGAACCCCCTCAGCCAATTATTAGTGTAGGCTAAATGTTTAGCATTGTCGATTAAATTCAAGACGATAGGAACGATCAAGTTCAAGAGACTTAAATTTTTCAAGTCCAAGACTAAAGTAAAAGTGTGCGATACAAAAACCTAAAGGAAAGAACTTAAGTATGACGGAACAAGAACTCAAAAGTCCAACGGAAAGATGATTCCTAACGCTTAGAGTAAGACAAAAGCAGAACTTAAAGGAATTTAAAAAGGAACAAGCAGTAAAGAACAAAGAACCATTGACGATTAGAGAGTACCAAGAAGTAAATTCATGAACCTTAGATCAGGAAAGCATATAGGTAAGTCAGACCGACGAAGCCTTAGATCATCAGAAGCAAGTGTAGGAACTACTGCACTTTTGTGGGCATAACAATTGAATAGTTATCCTTACGAGTTGGGCTCAGATACGAGTGAATCAGAAATGACTTTTGGCACAGAAAGACCAAAAGGAGGGTTAAACATAGCATATTTGGAAAGACCCGAAGAACAATATAGAACGCAACTAGAATTTTTCTGAACCAACCACTTAGGTGTTCGCATCTATGAGGATGGTTTGCGAAGACAAGTGGTGCAAATGCATAATCCGGATCAACCCATTGGATTGGAACGTCTAGTGGTGAAATTTGAGAGAGATGCATATATAGAAAAAGAAGGAACGATGTACATCATAAGTACTCAGCCAAATAATACCAATGAGTTTGGTGTACTTCAGTCAGAGATGGAAGCAAGAACCCAAGGAAAAGAACTAGTAGGAGAAGAACCTAGGACACCTACAGGGAAATCTGTACTAAGAAGAGTATTAATTCCAGATTGGATCCCTCAGGACAATAGAAGCATAGAATTGTTCTTGAATAAGGAAACTGATGAAGCATTTTGGAGATACAGAATGGAACAACCTAGTGAGGTAGGCTCCATCATGGTTTACGAATTCAAGGACTCAAATACTCCTAGAAAGGTTGTATATCTGGATGATACTTCAAAACGAGTATTTGTAGTACTAGAACATGCAAGAAATACCTACACATGGAGAGGCAATTTAGTATTTCCTCCATCTCGAGCAAATGCAAACACGAGCCATCAGGGTGCTGGAACATCCTCAGCCCATGGCAATCAAAGAGAGAAGAACAAAGAAAAACCGAAAGTAAGTTTCACTCATCCCATAGGGAGAGATAGAACCACCATAGAGACCAATAGAGTGGAAAGACAAAGGGAACCTAGAATACCAGGTGGTAGAGATGATTTTCCTCTACCTAGACCATGTGAGCACCCAAGGATATTGAGACCCACTCAATTAGTAAAGTCAATGAAAAATTACTTCGATGGGACAGGAGATCCCTATGATCATGTTGCAGAATTTAAGCAAGTGCTATGAGCAGAGGAAGTAGAAGACATGTTCATGTAATATAATGCTTTTGCATTAATGTTAAAAAATACGGCTTTAACATGGTTCCAACCATTGCAACAAAGGCAGTTTAGAGATATCCATCACTTGTTAGAATCATTCATCACAGAATTCTCTAAGAAAGGAATCAGACATGATACGTCTTCGTTTATTCATAGCTTCAAATAGGCCCCTCAGGAAACAGTCAGATTGACAGGACGTAGATTTAGACAATATGTGGAGAGATGTCCGATGCAAGAGTTACCCTCACAGGACAAGCAAGTGTCATTGTTCTTAGATGGCCTCTTGAGCTCTAAACTACGCTCCTATGTATACTTGAAGGAACCCAGAACGCTAGAGCAATGTGTAAGAATTTGTCTTGAGGAAAACCTTGGAGATGAGTTGGAACTCTCAAAGGTTTATAAAGACTCAGATTGTTCATCTCTAGCATCCTCAAAATTGTCTAGCTTGATAGAAGACCTAGCAGAAAAAATGGCCCATAATCTAGGAGTTTCTAGTAAACAGATGCCTAGGTTGACAACAAATAAGCATTGTTACACCTGTGGTGGTGATCATATGGCAAATGTGTGTCCCAATGCAACACAAACACCATGAAACCCTAGTGGCCAATACTGTACAATTGAGAGACGATACACAAATCACACGGCTCAGGACTGCCCTTACAACAAACAAGTAGTACGAGAGAACTACCCGCAAGCATAACCGCAACCAAGTAGGTATCAAGGTCATATAATGTTCAGCCTCATTACTATAGGCCTCCTCAAAACTATCCTTATCAGGCTCAACAAAGACCTCAATCTGTTTTAGCTCAACAACCATCCCCACCAGCTAATGTCATCTCAGTCAAATATGCTGCTGTAGAAGAGAATCTCAATAGGGCTTTAGTGCCTTCTTCACCCCTAATCACAGAAAGTGACCATAACTCCAACAGTTTTGACTCTACTCATGTAGATAGTCCACCCACATATTACACAGAGTCACCAGAACATGTGGAAACATATCAATACAATAGTCCACCATTGGAACCCAATTGGGAGCCCGACTATGCTAATGTGATGTATGCCAACCCTAATCCACGACCCCAGTTGAGACAGCAAAGAACACAGGGCCCTAGAGGACAATGATTTAGGTGCCAAGGAGATCATTTCATAAAGGATTGTCCACATCCTCCCATAGCAGGACAGTCACAATACTATAACATACAAGGATTTTGTGCCGAGTGTGGTAAAGAGCATGTCATAAAAGATTGTTCCAAGAACCCTGTGAATGCTTCAAAAGTGACACCGATCAACGTGACAGGTATTGTACACAACGCAGATGGATCCAACCCTACATACGTGCCTATCCAAGCTATAACCAGAGCCTAGGCGCTCTTACAAAATGAACAGCTTAATCAGGAGAAAATAGCTGAAACTAGCGAAGTTGGAGAGTGTAGTAATAAAAAAAATGAAATCTTGGAAATATTCCAAAGAAAGAATTAAGAGAAAATGGAGTAAAAAGACAACTGATTTGGAAGGAAATTTAAAGGAATCGAGAGCCAAAATCCTAGAATTGACTTCTCAAGGATCGAATCAGGAAAATCTAGCTCAGAGACCAGGATCAGTTTTAGCAGAACCCATACCAGAAAACCTAGACATGATGTTTTGTGCATATCATGCAAGATTAAAGGAAGGACCCAGATAGCTGAAATGAGTAAGAACTACCCTCGAGCAGACTTAGAAATTGAGAGGACTAAACTTTGCATGAAGATGGTAGAATTAGCACAAACAATGTTCGAAGCCTCTCGTTATCTTAACTGGAATAACATGGCAAAACCTGAATTACACTTTCAAGGATTACTGGAGAGGTTAGAATACTTGATTGATAGCAACGAGAAAAAGAATCAGCATAGGAACCCTATTGCCTCAGAGGCACAAGAAAAGAATGCACCATCCCTGTCTCATGTACCAAATACAGAGGGTGAAGACAACTTGTCTTCCATACATAAGTATTCACATGAATTTCTAAGAGAAATACAAGAAGAGACATGGAGAAAAGAACAAGGAAGCTATCCTCCTATTCAAGAAATAGATGACTTGCAAGAGCAATTTCCCCAAGACATTCCCTCTATCTACGATGATGTAGAGGAAGAGCAACTGAGTGTACACACAGGTTTTGAATCTAATTCTTTGCAAGAATTACCGCAGTTCATAGGACCTTGGGAAGCCAAGTCTATTAGCATGAGAGCACCCACTATGCTAGTGAGGAATGAAGAATCACTGATTCCTAGAAACACGAAAGTGATCAAGAACACCAAAATACAATGTCACCTCATGTTAAAGGTTAAACCAGAATTGTGGAAGCATGTAGCAAATCAATTCCCTGAGCTTGCTACTACTCATAGATAGGACCACACAAGAAGGTACCAGAGATACCTGTAGAAAGAATCGGGGATGTAAGTGAAGGAGAGGAAGGTAACACTTATCTTCCAATAACCCATCAGGGCTACACCACCAAAGCCATCTTAGATTCAGGAGCTGGAATAGCCATCACTACCACCACTTTATGGAAACGATGGGGTAAACCCGCATTAAGACCCACCAAGATGAAGTTACAAATGGCTGATGGACATATAGAAAAACCATTAGGCTTACTAGAAGGCATATCTCTCACCATTTGTGGTGTGGAATTTGAGCATAAGTTCGCCATTTGTGATTTTGGAAAAAATCATGCTTATGAGATGATTTTAGGACGACCATTCATGCGTCATTTGCAAATCGTACAAGATTGGGGAACAAATTCTGTGTATTTGCAACATTTAGGAGTGACTACCAAAGTCAATCTTAAAGACTATTCCCATCGAGACGTACCCCCAATACAATGGATCACCATCCATAAGACACAAGAAGAAATAGAATCGGTAAACTCACTGGAATCAGGCCCCTCATGGTTGCACGAGGATACTCATCTATGGATGTGTAAGGTAGCTAAACAAGAGGAAGAATGGTTAGAAGCTAGGACTTTAGGTTCAGAACAACATCCACGAACACTTCAAGACCCAGCCTATACACCTATAGTATTTCCAGACGAGGAATTCGAGCCTCACGGTTGGGTAGAAATCTTAGCCACGATGGACATAGTAGTGAATGAAGAACAATGGACCCCTCACTATGATGAAGATGTTGGAAAACAATGTTCCTATTGGTCCATTTTGTCCAGAGACTATAGCATAAGTAGTCTATTTTACTAGTCCTTCTAACAGCAAAAGCGCTTAGGCACTGTGGATATGGCAAAAGCCTCCTAACGTGCCCACGCGAGTTCAAATCCCATGGGGAGCAGATGACAGCGCGAAGCTTTTATTTTATCATGCTTTTGACGGATTCCGATGGAGAAAGATTTTCTTTGTCTTACAAATTGTACACTGCTAAGATTAAAGAAGAAATAGATCGTTTGATAGAAGCAGGATTCATTTATGAAATTGAGCATACTAAATGGGTATCCCCCATTGTGGTTGTGCCCAAGAAGAATGGAAAATTGCATGTGTGTATTAACCTTAAAAAAGTTAATGCCGCCACGATTAGAGATAGTTATTCTCTTCCTATCAGGGAACATTTATTGGAAAGAGTTGCGGGCAAGGAAGTTTACAGCTTTCTTGATGGTTTCTGAGGCTATAATCAAGTAGCCATTGCTCCAGAAGATCAACACAAGATGGCTTTTTCCCCAGAATGGGGCATATTTGCATTTCCCATGATGCCATTTGGACTAACAAATGCACTCGCCACTTTCCAATGACTCATGTGTCACGTTTTTAAGGAATTCTTACGTAAGAATTTGGAAGTTTATGTAGATGACATATGTGCACATTCGAATATGAGGCAGACTCATATCCCAAAATTAAGGCAAGTATTTGACAAATGTCGAGAATATCAGGTTTGTCTGAACCCAAAAAAGTGCATTTTTATGGTCAGACAAGGCAAAATTCTAGGACACATTGTGTCAAAGAATGGAACCTCTACGAATGAAGAAAAAGTGAAAGTAATTGCCGATCTACCTAGGCCAAATAACGTAAAAGAGGTGTAGGCATTTATGGGTCATTGTGGTTATTACAGATGATTCATACATATGTATGCAATCATATCCAAGCCTCTGTACTCTCTTTTGACCAGGTTTGAATGGACAGATGAGTGTGAAAATTCATTCAATGAACTTAAACGATGTTTGTGCTCAGCACCTATATTGACAACCCCAGACTAGAGTAAGCCATTCCATGTACATGTGGATGCATCCAACTATGCCATAGGATGTGTGTTGGCACAACCCACGAATGAAGGTAATATAGATCTCCCCATAGCTTACACGAGCAGACAGTTGAATGCAGTAGAAAGAAATTACACCACTACAGAACGAGAAGGATTAGAAATGATCTATGCAGTAAAGAAATTCATGCATTATTTGTTGGCAAATAAGTTCAAATTCTTCACGGATCATCAAACATTATTGTACTTAGTCAATAAGCCTTATAATAAATGTTGATTAATACGTTGGTTTCTATTACTCATGGAGTACGACTTTGAAGTAGTAGTCAAGAAAGGAAAGACACATCTTAGAGCTGACCACCTTTCAAGATTAACCACAGGAGAAGCTCGCCAAGGAAGAACGGATGAATTACCCGATGCATATTTGTTTAACCTCGAGATAGTACCAGAATGGGCTAAGCCGATAGTCCCTATTCTCACATATGGACCCAAGAATCCTAGGATAAGGATCAAGGAAGGAGAGATTACGAAGTCTCAAAGATATCAAATAATAGCAGGAAATATATATAAACTGGATAATCAAAAAGATTCTTGCTTGTTGTGTAGACAAATGAGAACATGCAAATTGGTTGCAATTGGCACACGTATGTGCATTAAAGCAACATCATCCAAAACATCATACATTGCAAACTCTGCATAGACTAGGAGTATATTGGCCTTTGATGGAAGCAGACATCTACAAGTTGTGTAAAGAATGCCTTGTCTGTTGTGAAAGACCACTAGTAGAACATGCTACATTATGTCATGTGTCTCTCACACCAGAATGGAGTGAACATTTAGTGATGTACTTGAGGACGAACACATTCCCTCAAGGCATGACCTTAGCATGACAACGTAGTCTAGAGAAGGAAGCCCAAGACTATTCACTTATTGGTGACAACCTATACAAACGAGGACGAGATGGATACCTAAGACATGTGTTCATGAAAGCCATTATTTGAGCATACTAGAGACTGCACACCAAAGTGTTGCAGGAGGTCATTTTGGCCCCGATAGGATAATCAAAGCCATCCTCTTTACAGGATTATGGTGGCCCACTCTTCACATGGATGCACATACCTATTTTAAGAGATGTGATGTGTGCCAGAGAACTCAATTTCCTACTCGTAGAGATGAAATGCCATTGAAACCCATGATGGGAGGACGTGCATTTTCTAAGTGGGGTATAGACTTTGTAGGAACCATTAACCCACCTGCAAAAGGTACTCATGCTGAATACATCAAAGTAGCTACAGATTATCTTAGCAAATGGGTAGAGGCCAAGGCCACAAAAAAGAACGATGCACACACGACTGCAAAATTCTTATTTGAAAATGTCTTTACAAGATATGGATTTCCTATAGAGTTAGTGAGCGATCGAGGAACTCACTTTCTAAACCAAGTCATTGAATATTTGTTATAGGATTTTATGGTGATTCACAAGAAATATGCACCGTATCATCCTCAGGCCAATGGTCAAGTAGAAAGTACTAACAAGATCCTTTGTAATGTACTGACAAAACTCGTGAACAAGAAACATTTAGATTGGGACAAACAGTTACATCACGATGTTTGGGCATATCGAGTGGCCTACAAGACCATACTCAATGCAACTCCCTTTCAGATGGTCTTTGGTCAGAATGCTGTGCTTCCTTTGGACTTCTTGATACCGACCCTTAAGGTTGCACAAGAACATTAGTGGACTGGCCATGAATTATCATCAAGAATAATGGACTTGGAACGATTAGGAGAAACCAGGCTGAAAGCAGCAACAGGTATATATGCAGCAAAGAAACGATAGAAAGCCTATTTCAATGCACATGTGAAAGATAAAGGCTTAAAAGAAGGAGATTTAATCCTAGTGTATACGCTGAAACAACATGCACGGAAATTAGAAAAGCGAGGTTATGGACCTATGATCATTAATAGACTCTCGACAAGTGGAGCAATACAATTAGCCACCCTAGAAGGAGACATAATGCCTAATTACATTAGTGGCTATAGAGTCAAGTTATATCAGGAACCTCTTACTGAGGATATGCTTAGACGACTCACGTTGGAAAAGAAGCATAAGGAGGAAGAAAAAAGAATACGCGCAGAAGCTCAGGCAAAAGCTATAGAACGCATCAAGCGCATGAAGCTAAGAAGACAAGGCTAGGGAGAGAACATTATGACCATCTGGAAACAACACCCAGATACCCCATGGCCATGTGTCAAGCAAAGTCAAGTAGTCATCCTAGCATAGTGGATAGGAGACCATTCATTACAGTCAAGCTAGAGCATGACAACCCTTGCCAAGAGCTCAGGGCTTTAATTGACTCAGGTGCTGTGACTAGTGCGATTAGATGGTCCCACTATAAGGACTTAGGAATAGAAATGCGGCCAATTGAGGCATACCTCATAGGGCTAGGAGGCATGGAAACCCCTTGCATGGGTGAGGTGGACCTTCCTATCCTCATACACGAAGTGACCATGACAGTGAAGCTATTAGTGTGCCATGATGACGACCTGATAGAACCCCTAATCCTTGGCCAAGATTGGCTATACGATCACTCAGTGGACCTAAAACTTAGACAAGACTCCTTGCAAATTGGAACCTTAGAACAACAGTGAGTGATACCGCTTGACTTCCCTAACAACACTCTACCTGAGGTATGTAACCCTAGACCATATGAAATGCATGCGACGGAGGACCGGAAGATCTTTGACCAGATAAGTCATGCTATGTCTACCCCAACCCACGCACGCTTGGCAAAGGATAGTTATTTTTCAGAAGAATGTCAGAAGATTTTCCCCTGGTCTTCCTGCAAATTAGAAGGGGTCACCACCCAACAGCTGGGACAAATGGGGACCATTGGCGGTCAGGTGGGTTACATCAGTAGTCAGGTGGACTGCATCAGCACACAAACGGGCACGATACCCTGCGGTGTCCATCCTTCCACACTTATTGTGGACTGGCCTAGATTTTTGATACAAAACGAAGCACTTCCTAATGGGCAAGTTTCGCAAGTGTTGAACCTCTCTTCTTTTCCAAAGTAGAGTGTCCATTTGACCTCTCAACCTCATCCACAAAGGAGTCAACCACAACTTAGGAACCCAAACCGACGACTCTACCTGACGACACAAAACAAGCAGCAATATCAACATCACAGAGCAAACAACATGAGACAAATATGGGTGCTGAAAGGACAAAAAGCACCGATAGATTTCAACAATGAAGACAATAATAAGAAGAAGTTTCAACAGAATCAGAGGCAATATTCAACATTTCCTCGACCTTCTTCTACAAGTATGAGCAATCGACAGATTTGGATCGCCAAGAAGTACCTTACGAATCGACCCACATCCACGTAGATTTGGGTACCCAAACAGTGTATTATAGCTCAACGCTCAAGCCATGTAACATATACCCCTTAGAAATCTCCTCACCCATTGACATCACAATATCTAAAATTATCTTTTGTCCCTCAGCAGAAACATACCACCCGCTCAACCACCCTTAGGAGATGGATATCGAAATGTATCCAAACGCCCTCTCATGACCAATTGTATAACATTAACCCCACCCCGAATAACCAACCCCCTTATAATAATTCCGTCACAACTAAAGTTTGTATAAAATCATCAACACTAACCCAACATCACTTATAATAACAATCTCATCAAGCAATGTATGCACTATTTGAAGCATGTAGGTGTCTAGAGACCTGCATTAGTTTTGCAACAATCATTCCATAAACCACCTCACAACACTCGGCTACACGGGTTACACATCAATTATGGAAAGGGATTGCGATCTCACTTTATTGTGATCATGATTAATTTGCATACTAATGTGCTAATCTTTTGTAGCAGATCTTCCACATCATTCATCATGCAGATAGAAGGACCATCTGAAGCTGGCTCCAGTGTACCGGTGGTCAATTTTGGTGAATTACTAGCCAAGCCGCATCCCACGGCTCAAGCACCTGAATTTCAAGGATTCCCATGACCAATGCCGATTGATGACGCTCCCAGGGGATATACTGAAAAAGTGCACCGTAATTCCCATTGGTTCCAAGGTTTAGCAGGACCTTTGGTAGAGACAGATTTTATTTTTGATGCCATGTTGACTTTTGATAGTAGTAAGTGGGTCAAGTATCAGTTCTTCTCTAGAGAGTTTGAAGCACTTCAAAATACAGAAGACTTAAAGCATGTTTGGGCTAGAGCAAGTTTTACAGAATACTTCAGTGATCCACTGCCCAAACTGGATTTTTATGATGTTACTACCTAGTGACCACTCTGACAGCCTCCGAGAACAAGGACTTGCCGGGCACTTTTATTCTGCCGTCTTTGATAGATGAACCCCCATTCAAAAAGTTCTATCTTTCAAAGGATTTGATTCGAGCTGCAATTAAGATCCATGAAACTCACACGCCGACAGAGCAAGAAAGGCTAATTCCAGAGCCGATGAAGCGTGGTGATGTTATCAAATGGGAAAACATTTCGGCCATCACGCCTGAGCTATATAAGCCATTACGTATATGTATGCAACACTTTGCATTCCCGGATCATGATCGTTTTACTATGCCTCACAAGTGTATTTGGTTTGGATTGTATTTAGCTTCTATTGGGCCCCAAATAGTTGATCTTGCAAGTTGGATCATTGATGAGTTGCACTTAGTGCAGCAGAGATGGGAAAGGAAAAAATCCATCCATGGATGTTGCGCTCTCACGAGAATTGTTTATATGTGTTTGGCATAGGACTTGCCTATAGAGCATGCAATGAAAAGTGAAGAATTGAAAGCATTCAAAGGGACCATCAAGAAAGCCAGAAAATCTAGCAAGGGATGAGCAGGCAAGCGCATGCAAGGATCTATCCCATGCCTACAAGTTATAGTCCCCGTCACCCCAACCCTCTCCAGAACAATCACCTACGAAACCCCCTGCACCTATACAACCCATTCGCATACGACTATCATGACCTGTCATCACAGAAGGCACTACCAGTGTAGTTACCTCTCAGGCCACCTCAGTTCAGGAACCCACCACCACAACAACAGAAATTCCCACCTCCATTGGTGCGGAAGCGTTTACTTTTCCTATACCCAACCTGGAAGCCGACGCAATAGATACAACTTTTGATTTTGAAATGGCGGACACTTTTTCAAATGAATTTCAATTTTCAGAAAGACAATTTTTCTCTCAGGAACATGAACGACCAAGTTGCCCTACCACACCCCCTGATCAACCTCAAGGGCAAGTAGTCTCTAGCTCCGAAGAAGAAAGGACAGAAACCGACGATGAAGACCGAGATGATGAAGCCAACCAGGCTAGTCATGAATCTCAAGAGAATGTACATACTGACACACAGGAACAACAAACTGACACCCAGAGTGACACAAGCATGCACGAAGATAAAACATTTGAAGCTGTGGCCTACACATTGGCAATGAAGAAGCTATACGGCACCATGGAAGCATTGTGGGCATGTAGAAAGCTATCGGAAGAAGAAAGCTAAGCGCTTGTCGAACACGAACTCGTCACAGGAGGCTTTGAAGAAGCTTACATTCAGGGATTTTGAGAACTGGTCAAGTCAATAGGCACTAATGAAGCATTACGCTATTTGCAGAGAAAGCCACTACCACAATTTGACCCATGCCGCATATGCTTGTTATCAAAACCAGGTCAATATATTTATGTACCAATGGATGTCCAGTCTTCACAACAGGCCCGGGAAGCACGCCTCATCCTAGAAGGATCTTTGGCAGAAGAAACAATCATCATCGACTCCCCGCCCCACACTTCTATGATACATACCACCACTGTTGTCGAAGTACCCACCACCCCAATTGCTCCTCATCCCTCCAGTCTTCCCTGTACACCCTGCCTCTCCTAGACCGTCCACATCCTTTGATAGTGCAGTAGCAGAAGCCTTTGTTGCCTCAATTCCTCTCACCCTTTCCGCACCTACACAACCTAGCCTCCCTCCTAGGACTTCCACCCTTCTATCCAATACATTTCTCCATCCATCCTTCCCTTCCTTCCCCACCCCTCCAAGAACCCTTTTCCCATTTCCCCCTCCATTGACCTTCTCCCCCGTCTCACCTCCTTGACCCACTGCATTTCCTCTTTCCCCTCTCCACCAAGCAGTACAAGAAACCCCATTTGTAAATTACTCGGCAGCCTTTGTAAATCATGTTTTCACACCCACTCACACACCCATTGTCACTCCACTATTCACAGTCACTACACTCGACATCACGTCTAGTGACATGGACATATCACCACCCACTGCACAACCACTCACCTCATCCATTTTACCACCACATTTAGGCACATCACATTTCTCCACAGTCACCACTGCATCCACTTTCCCATCCCTAATCGCCCTTCCCCTTGCATCAACACCCATACCCACAACATCTTCACTCACTCCGCCATTAATATTATCATCCACAATCAACACCGCATTCCGTCAAATGTTTGCATGTATGACACAAGTGAGACATGAATTTGCATCTCTAGGCACCAGTTATCAGATGCTGTAGCAGACCACGAATGACTTACAGTTGCATCTAAATTCGTTATCAATCAAGAATGCCTCCCTTAACACACGCTACCAAGAGCTACGCCAGGCCTACCACAAACTTGAACTCGAAAATGAACAAAAGACAAAAGAGGCCATTACAGATATTGACAATTTGTTAAGGGCTCAAACCATTCGAAACGCGACACTCACTAGAAACATGGGACTACTCAGATGCCACCTAGCAGCAGCCAAAGAAGAGAATCAACACTTATAGCAACATAATAGAGAGAACCTTGAAGCTGCTTTAGATCAACCGGATGAACCCTTGAGTCCCATTCATTTCAAAGCTATCCCCTCCGAATCCATGAAGATACTATTGGAAGATCATGTCCGACTACTAAAGGAGTATGACAGTATGAATGAGGAATAGCAGAAGCTCAAAGATGAACACAAAATATTACAGTTACGTGCACCTGTACAGCAAGTACCACCAGCTCCTATGGCCAAATCTCCTGAGATTATTAAGGAACTCAATGCTTTACAGGCCCAGGTATTGACTCATCAAACACAGATAGCAACATACGAAGCACCCCCTAGGCCAGACTCCCCACCGAAACTACCAGCAGATGAAGAAACAGTGACTATCCCGGTGGAGGACACTTTTGAAGAAGCCTACGAACCCCAACCCATCCCAGGCGGATGCGTCACGGCTGAAGGCCAGAACACATTTGAACTCCCTACTCCCACGTGGATGAAGACTGTAGGAGAACTTGGCCGAACCCACTCAACACGTGTGGAAGCACAATTACACGCCATGGCTATGATAAAAGAACGTATTTTACAATCCCCTTATTTCGCTCACTTGGCCCCTCACAGGTATATATCTGGGCATGATCTGCAATATAAGCCATATTTTATGTTAATGGCAGAATACCAATTGGCCATCGAAAAGGAAACATGCAAGAAACCCTCCCATGCAACTCAGTTTGAGCCTGATGATTTTCCACCAGATGCGTAGAGCGGAGAAATATATCAACCAACTTGGCGCTACGATTTATTACAGGAATATCCCGAAATGATGAGCACATGGGCCAAGGCACCACTCCATTTAAAGTATAACCCATGTTGGGGACCAATGCCACATCACCGCTCCTGGAAGGCTTTTGCAATCAAAGTACAGAACAACAAGCAGTGCCAGGACTGGCTCAATTACCCGTACTTCACACCACCTAGTGGACTACCCACGATAGGATACATGATGGCAATGATTCGCTAGTGGCTCCCTCGCTTACGGTGAATGGATGATGTAGCCGCTCATATGACTGTCAAAATATTTGACATGATGCGGATAGTATTCAAAGTCTTCCATCGCGTCAAGGCACCACACATTAACACCCCAGGATTCGAGCATGGTAATCAAGATTTAGCATATGATATGAGCACGACACCATCGCTCCGAGTGTGTTATGCCTGACACTGTCGCATCAAATATTTATTGGCGTGCTATAAAATGACCTTCGAAGAAATGTTCACTACCAGTTTTTGGGAGTATCATTCCGAGGTGTTCATCAGCAGGCCCACCCATCTACTCCAACTATTTGCCTTTGAACAATTGGTGTACTCCACGCACTACAGACTCCCACCACCAGAGAAACCTCAACCCATCGATTGGGAAAAACTCAAAGCAGATCTTCAAAGAGGTATCCGCATTTCAGAGCATACCCTTGCTCATGACCTACTGCAGAATTATATCCGATAGACCCCACAACAAGGTTCTGTCGAGGACAACAGAAGCAAGAGGGAGGGGGTGTTGGCAGTAGCCAGAGGCACATACGTCAAGGAAGTATGTAAAGACAGAGCACAACGAAGTAGTGGGGAGACAGAAGAACTATTTTTCAAACAAATATGTTTTATAAAGACTTTTCAAAAACTCCCAACGGTGATTTTCATCACTCTTGTACCATATGTAACATAGAAAAAACCCTTTTTTAATTAGTAGCTCCATTTTGTGCAAGCCGAGGAGTGCTCAAGCTTGAGGAGCTTAGGTAGAGCAAGCCTACCAATTTTGGCTATTTTTAGACATCGTTTACACCTTCAAATAGCACCTAGAACCTATTTTTTAACTATGCAGGTCACTAGATGTGAAACCGGTCAAAACTAGTCCAAAAACTATAAATAGAGCTAGAGAGCTCATTTTTTAGGTTAGCTTGTATGAGTAGAGAAGAGCTTTCATCATCAATAGAGAGAGCTATTCCAACCATCCATCTTCTCCATGTGTCTTGCTACATTTGTGCTCCTTATGTGTGCTTCTCGTGTGTCTCTTGCACTTCTACATAGACCCAACAAGATCTTTGATGCCATGATGATAGAGAAATGATTAGAATGATTTTTGAGCTATAAGAGTCCAAACACCACTAAGGCTCAAAAAAGGATGAACAAGTGAGATTCTAGGAAAAATTCAATAGCCTCCCCAGAAAAGTGGATAAATGAACAAAAATGACCAACCAAAGGATTATTTGAGAATAAATGTCGTCACACCAATAAGTGTATCAAGGAGTCAATCGAATATCGAATACTTGACAAAACCAAAAGATCTGGAAAAATTCTACTAGAGTCTCCTCTATAAAATGAGCATATGATCAATGTAAAAATCTCTTAAAACTACAAGTATTTTCATGTAAAATTGTAGAGTGAATCATTGACTCTAATGCATATAATGAGTTAATCGAAAGAATTCAACTAGGCTTATGAGCACCTATGAACAACTAGCATACATCTCCTATGGCAAGGCTGGGCTAGTCTTCCACCTCCATCACCAAAGAGATCCCAACATCTCGATCTTTCTCACCTAAGAAAATCTTACAATGACCCTCTTTACCAATTTCAAAGGCTTTATGCAAAAACGTAACTGCTATATCAATGATTGCATGCATGTACATAAGTGGTATCCACAGAAGCATACATAGTGTATATGTGCTCAATATATGCAATGGCATATAAAGGCCAAATTCATATCCCAAACACTAGTCAAAAACACCTGCAAGTGTCTTTCAACTCTATTCTTTAGGCTCAAAAAACCTACATAAACTTGTAGTGGTTGCTCCCACCAAAATTGAAATCTTTCAAGAAATGTGTAGAGTTACTATTGTGGCTGAAAACATAGATCAAAAGATGAATATTTTTTATTTGAGAAGTACAAAGAAAACTCTTCTTGATGTTCTTGAACTTATGTAAAGAGAAGTATGTGTGAAAGTACTCCAAAATGGCTCCAAGAATCACCCCAAAAATGCTTCAAAATAGGCTTTAAAAGCAAAGAATTAAGCTTTGAGGGCCCAAAAAAAGCAAAGAATGAAGCTTTGAGGGCCCAAAACATGTTCAAGATAATGTGAAAACTAGTTGTTAACACGTTTTGGGCCCAAAACTTTGAGAATGAAGCTTCGAAGCCAAAGCCTCTTTCATGTTGGGGAAAACTAGATGTGATCCCACAGAGCTCCATTCCAATAACAAAGACCATGGGTATTGCACATATATCTTTCCTCAACAACACTCCAAGAGTGCCACTATTCTATTAATCTCTGTCCAACTCTAGAATGACCCGTTGATCAGACTAGTAAAATGAGAAATCAATATAGGCATCCGATCATGTGCTATAGATGTGGCGAGTATGCACATATCCAAAGTAGGTACCCTCTTCCAAAAAACGTGCCACCATGTGTAAATTGCACTGACCTTCATGATCATTATACCAAAGATTATATGATGCAAGCTTCCTTGAAATAACTCTTTCCATGTTCTTGTAGAGCTGATCCCCACAATGCACATCACTCCGATCGCCAACTACTAATGTTGTACAAATAGGGTGATATTGTTGATAAGGGTACAAACATGATTCCATATAGCACTGGAGGAAGAAATCAGCATAGTTGAGACTAGAGAGACCAGCCCCCAAGAGAAGCAAAGTCCAAGGGCAAAGGCACCTTGGACAAAGCAAGACCATCCGAAGGAAGGAACACGTCAACAAATACCAATAGAGAATCCTAACTAAGATACTAACCTATGCAAGGCTTGGAGTGAGTTATAGATGTTGCCTTCCAGACTACCAAACAAAACATGGAGAACAATACCATTAAGCTGGTAGTGAGCATACCCATGACACCTCTCTCTGCCATTAATATATTAAAAACACCTATCAGTAAATAAGTATTGATGATTTACCAAAAATGGATGCTCGATTTAGGATTGAGATGCTAAACCTTGTGACTTACTTGGGTGCACAAACATTGATAAGTAGTGGTCATGGCATTTGTTTTGTGACACAAGCTGTGCTAATCGACTATTTCAACCCATAAGTAGCAGTAAAAATAGTCAATCAAGAGATCATGAGAGTTATCATAGATGGCAGATTAGGTATTAACCCCATACTCGAGGTGATAATGCAAGAATTAGGACTCAAACCAGATCAAAGAAAGGTGAACCCTATCGAGATGGTGGAAAGAATGGCTAAATGGTGCAAGGATCCAAACTTACATTGGACTTCATAGTTCTCAAGCTTCCTCTCTCACCAAAATCTTTTTCTCTTCTATAGGGATGATCTTGGCTCAAGCTAAGGTGATCCACAATTGGGGAAGCAATTCATGTGGGTACATGATTGAGATATGCTAAAGTAGATGTAGCTCGAGGTAATGCATGACCATGCAAGAATGGGCATTGCTATTTCATTGGTAGAGGTGAAAGAAATAGAACCAAATTCTTTGGGATTGAATGGAATCTTTGAGGATGATGACTTACTAAGATGGATGGGTGTTGAGTCTCCTCCATGTTATCCTATGATCTGTAGTGAAGCTTCATTTGATCAGGAGGAAGGCTCCAATGTGGAAGAAGTTTTAGGGCTAGGAGAGTCCATATCAAGTGGAGAGTAAAGAAGACCCAATGAAAGAGGGGCTGGGGGAAATATAGTGAAGTTGCACTGGTAGAAGGATAAGGATACGACCCAACTACCCATTGAAGAAATACCCCCATGGTGGCTGCAGAAGAGAACTTGGGATGTAGAAATTAAATAAAACTGCACTTCCATGAGAGCATGATTTGAGGAGAAAGATCATAACGACAAAGATATCACGAATATGGAGTCAACACCATTAGTGTAGGAGGTGAACCTAGGTGAGTCTCGAGAAGCAAAACTAGAGAAGCGAAACCAATCTTGCTCATATCTTTGTTATTGTAAGAACCAATCCTCTTTCAAAAGGTAACCTCTTTTTTATCGAGTTTCAAGGATGTTTTTGCATGGAACTATAAGGATTTGGTAGGCATCCCTGTGAGCTTGGGTATCCACACAATCCCCTTGGTCCCAAATGCAAAACTGGTATGGGGAAGAATCTATCAGCTGAACCAAGGTATGTAGAGGTGGTGAGAATAGAGGCTGGCAAGATGAATGTCCCCATTGAACATTCAAACAAGCTTTCATCTATGGTGATAGCCTCCAAGAAGAAATCCAACAAGATTAGAGTGTGTATAGATTTCTAAGCTCTCAACAAAGTCACAATCCCTCATGGACCCCCCACTCCATTCTTAGAGCAAATAGTGGAGGATGTGGCTCAACATGCCTTAAACAACTTCATGGATGGGCACAACAGATACAATTAGATCTCCATCCACCATACACATTGGTCAAAGATGGCTTTTGTAACTCCTTGGGGATCATACATCTACACCAAAATGGCATTTGGACTTCGGAATTCTCCAACTTTCAATCGAATAGTGTCAATAATTTTTGGTAATCTACTTTTGGGATCTCTTGGAATATTCATGGATGTTTTCTCAACATTTTGTAGGATCAATAATGCTAGCCTAGTTGAGAGCTTTGACAAACATTTGGTGCATCTCTCCCTAGCTTTTCACAAATATAGGGAGATTAATCTTAAGTTAAACCCTCACAAATGCCATTTCCTAGTGATGTAAGGCACTTTGCTAGGACATGTAGTTTTCGTGCAAGGCATGGCCCTAGATCGTGACAAGGTTTAAACAATGTTGAGAATTTCACAACCCATTTGTAGAAGGGATGTACAAGGGTTCCTAGGACACATCAGATACCACCATTGATTCGTTGGAATGTATGCAGACATTGCAAAGCCCTTGTCTAGACTCAAGGGCACAAACACCCCATTCTACTGGGAAAAAATGAGAAGAAAGTTTTTTTGGACCTAAATCATGATTGGTCTGCACACGCATCCTTACAATGCCCGACTTGAATTGCCCCTTCCATTATGCTAGTCACATGTTATGTAGAGTTGAGTAGAGCTATCGTGCGCGATCCTCGTAGGGCCCCTTGCCCCTCGGAAGTGTCGAGACGTGGGACCGTGGGCGTCGAAAAGAGACGATCGGATACTGCAGTGAAACACGTGATGGAGATCAAGCTCGAAGATACAATCGAAAACGGAACTGAAGCCTCCAATAAAATGAATGATACAAAACAGGCCGCTACAGTGCGGGCTGATGGTACAATAAAACCGCTACAGTGCGGTGCGATGATACAATATGAAAGCCGCCGCTACAGTGCGGTCCGGCTAGTATATTCTAGATCCCTCGCTACAGTGCGAGAAATCGCCCACGGGATTCTGCTTCGGTCTTCACGGTCCAAGCTTTTCTTTAGGTCTTCGGTTCGCTCTTTACTTCAGGTACCCTCAGCAGTAGCCTCCCTTCTCTTTACTTCAGATAATCAGAAACCGCATAAAGCTGGAGGAGACGATCTGCAGAGTAGATGTATCAAGAAGATCAATGAGGAAAAACAAATGAGGCTTGGCCCTCTATTTATAGGCTCCCCCATCCTTCTCTCCTTGGGACGTTTATCTAGAAGTTTCCAACCTCCCTACTCAACTTTCCAATTTCAGACGACCATGCATGTTCACTTACTATTCTTGGAAAATCCCATCTCTTGATTCTATTTTTTATTTCTGTCCTTTTTTATTTTTAGTTTTGGTTTCACACTGTATATACAAAATTAATTATTTTCAAGGGTTTCACCTAGGATAACCATCAATTTCAAGGGTCCGACCTAGGGTTTTTAGTCGGGAAAATTAGGGTTTTGCTCACAATTATCTCAAGCTCGCCAATTCAAGGATTTATTTACAAATTCGGCCTAAACTCCAAGGGTTTCCAAGGGTTCGAGTTCATTTTTCATGGGATAAACCCTCATTTTCAGTTAGTTTCAAGGGTCAAACATAAGGTTTACATGGGTCTAATGTCAGTTATTTACACACACGGTTCTAACACACATTTCTAACATAGTTTTGCATCCCATAGTCAATCAAATCGGAGAAATCATGCACAAAATATACCCTCTTCAATCAAAACATGACACAAAACTCATGAAACAATGAACTTTTGAAAAAAAACAATGCACACTCCCTGCGGGATTTCATCCCGACATTCACCCCCGCTAAACCTGCACATCGTCCCGATGGGCCAACCTGCAAGATCCAACAGAAGAGTATCAGGGTTCTTTTAAAATTTCATTACACTTTTTATCTTTCTCTTCTCAAAACTCGAATCATGATCTCATGCAGTCATGCAATTTTTATAAAGATTAGTATCAATTTTAGAAAATTAGGTAGATTCAAGCTTCACAAACATCATATTATGTTTTTGCGTCTGCAATCTGACAAGTAATCACATGAATAAATTGTCAGCTTTCTAGATCTTTTGTTCGTTCAACTGGTTCAGATCTAACTACTCATTCTAAGCACTAGCATATACATATGTTCTTACTAACTCAGTTTATAGAATATACCTCGATTCCTACTATTTATCTCCTACTTGTCCAGCTCTCCATTAGATCTTTCTTTCTTTTTCTTTTTCTTTTTCATTTTTCTTTTTCTTTTTCTTTTCCTCTTCATCTCAGCTCAGCATTTCTTTTTATCTTTTATTTTTCACAAATCGGCCTATGTCAAAATCGGGTGCGACTCATGGACTTGTCCACCCGGCCAAGTTTGTTCCACCTGTCTGCCGACCCGACATAGCGCACGACATACACAACATCAGCCCTGCATGAAATCGATGTCAGCTCGTGGCTCTGACCACTCGATCAGAGTGACTCCACCCGCCTACCGACCCATACAGGCGTATGACAACAGATAGGTCAGGCCTACGACGAAACTAGCTACGGCTTGTGGCCTTGATCACCCGACCAAGGTGGTTCCACCCGCCTACTAGCCCATCGTAGCGCACCAATGACATACACGCACATATACAGCTGGCATGAGTATGAATGTTTCTTTATATCACGATCCATATGGAGGTAAGATCTCATAAGAAACAAATAGTAAGATCCAAAGTTTCCCACTCACTAAGTGTTCAAATCAATCAGTATATACACGCACTCGGTCTAAGCATGCCATCACATTCCCAAGCTTTCACTCCCAAAAGTCTCTAGTTTGCTAACTGATTCCATTCATATCATTCCTAGCCGCTCATGCTTCATGCAAACCCATAATAGATCTTTGTTATCTTCATTCTACATGATTTTCATAAACTCATACATATCTTTATCACACACATCAATGCAATGCATATGCTCTATCAGAAAGAAAACACATCTCAAATCAGAAACGTTTCACCTGGTCATTTTGCTTCATCTTCATCATTGATTGATCCAGCATTTCTTTAATTTCATGATCCTTCATTCTTCATCAGCATCAGCATCAGTGTCATCAGTATCCTCCAGTGTCATCAGTATCCTCCAGCATCATCAGTATCCTCTAGCATCATCAATATCCTCCAATGTCATCAGTATCCTCCAGCATCATCAATATCCTCCAATGTCATCAGTATCCTCCAGTGTCATCAGTATCCTCCAGCATCATCAATATCCTCCAGTGTCATCAGTATCCTCCACTGTCATCAGTATCCTCCAACATCATCAGTATCTTCCAGTGTCATCACTATCCTCCAGCATCATCAGTATCCTCCACTGTCATCAGTATCCTCCAGTGTCATTAGTGTCCTTCTGTGTCATCAATATCCTTCAACATCGTCATCATCATCCTCCAGCATCATCAGTATCCTCCAGTGTCATTAGTATCCTCCAGTGTCATCAGTATCCTCCAGCATCATTAGTATCCTCCAGTCTCATCAGTATCCTCTAGTATCATCATCAATAATCATTAATCAGTAATCATCTTCATCATCATCGATCATTATAAATCATCATCATCATCAGTCACTAATCATCTTCATCAACATTCATCATCATAAATCATCATCATCATCATTGATCATAAACCATCTTTCATCATCATTCATTATCATACATCAACCATCAATCCTCATTAATCATCAAGCATCATCATCATTCATTTATCATCATTCATTTATCATCATCATTCATCAATCTTTAATCAATGTCATTCATTATCATCAAACATCATCAACAATCATCATCATTCAATCATCATTCTTCCATCATTCAATCATCATAATCATCATCATGCATTTTCATCAATCACCATCATGCATTATCATCAATCTTTATCACTCAATAGATCCTGATCATTCTCATGCGTTTTTATTCTGATTCTACTTCAATCATCATTCAAGGTTTGCAAATATGTCTTGAAACGTTAGGTTTCTACTTCTTCTATTCTTCTTCAAACTCTTAGAAGTCTTTGAAGTTGTCTTTACACTTCCCTCGATTTGCTTGATAATATCATCAAGCAACTTTTTTTCCGCTTTGTTAACTCGTTTATCAGATTTTGTATCTTCTTGAATTTCTTCTTCACTCTTTTCTAGTTCAATCTATTTATCAAAGTTCATTTGGGATTGTAATTTTGCAACTTTTTCTTGATCAAATAGATTCTCATTAGTTAAAATTTTTGGATCAAACGAAACATATACATCATGTTCTTTCTTTGATTTTTCTCTTTCAGACTCTCTTTTATGATCAATTTCCATTTGTTCTCTTAGTATCTGTTCAATATTTTGCTTCTCGACCTTTATTTGTCTACCTTTGGTTTCTTCAATTGGTTTCTCTTGACTCTCAATAGATAGTATGCTCTTTTGTTCATCAGATTTACTATTTTCAAGTCTTTTTGGTTTCCACACTCTTTGAATTGATTTTGATCTAGTTTTAGTATCTTCAAAATATTCTTTTATCCCACCTTTTCCTACATTCAAATGCAAAGGGAATTGATCTTGAAACTTACAAATTTTTCCTTCATGGTCACTTACAAGTCTATGTGTGCATGCACTCTCATATGCTAGACAATCCCAAAACACATGTCCAAACTGATCGCACCAAAAGCAACGTATAGGTCTCTTCTCATCCCAACTTAATTTCCTAGGTGTCACTCTAGGCGTGGGTTTTCTAAGGCCTACTGACTCTTTCTGTGCAGATATGCTTTGGACTTTTACCTCATGCTCATTATCACGTTTCCATACTTGTAGGTCATTAACTTGGTTTGTCAACATGTCCACTTTATGTTTTAATTCAGAAATCTCAGAATCCATTTCATTTTTTAGGTCTTTAATGCTTATGCCCATCAGCTGAATAGTATCAGATATCACATTTATAGTTTGCATTAGGGTCATCACAATACTAAACTTTGATTTTATGGATTCATTCATGTTAAATTCTATTCCTTAATTCGCTCTTTGTATTTCGTAAATTGTTCCTCAATCATTTTGTTCATTTTAGTTTCTTGTGCACAGATATATGGACTAAACTAGTGCAGATAGTGAATGCTCAAGCTCAGACAACAAGACAACCTTTCTGTTCAATGTGTGTGTGAAACAATGCAAAATTCAAATAACTTGAAATGCTGGTACCTGGAAATCTCTATCCGATGCCGAGGTTCCTGTCTATCTTCGCAAGGAGTGGGTGACACGTCGAGGATCACCGGGCAACCACCTCGCTTCACGTCGGGTTCAGGTGTCAGGAAGAAGGAGGTCGTGGCAGGAAGGCGGCACCTGAGGTTGGATCAGGTCCCGCTCTGGTGCGCCGTTCCCGCTGTCCTTCGAGCGGCGTCTGCGCGCTGGGCGCCTCGCCTGTGCTCTCCGGAGCCTGCACGATCCTCGTAGGGCCCCTTGCCTCTCGAAAGTGTCGAGACGTGGGACCGTGGAAGTCGGAAAGAGACGATCGGATACCGCAATGAAACACATGATGGAGATCAAGCTCGAAGA
This sequence comes from Ceratopteris richardii, assembly GCA_020310875.1. Lineage (NCBI taxonomy): Eukaryota > Viridiplantae > Streptophyta > Polypodiopsida > Polypodiales > Pteridaceae > Ceratopteris > Ceratopteris richardii. The sequence goes on from CM035432.1 coordinate 125,080,337, forward strand.
TACAATCGAAAACGGAACTGAAGCCTCCAATAAAATGAATGATACAAAACAGGCCGCTACAGTGCGGGCCGATGGTACAATAAAACCGCTACAGTGCGGTGCGATGATACAATATGAAAGCCGCCGCTACAGTGCGGTCCGGCTAGTATATTCTAGATCCCTCGCTACAGTTCGAGAAATCGCCCATGGGATTCTGCTTCGGTCTTCACGGTCCAAGCTTTTCTTCAGGTCTTCGGTCCGCTCTTTACTTCAGGTACCCTCAGCAGTAGCCTCCCTTCTCTTTACTTCAGATAATCAGAAACCGCATAAACCTGGAGGAGACGATCTGCAGAGTAGACGCACCAAGAAGATCAACGAGGAAAAACAAATGAGGCTTGGCCCTCTATTTATAGGCTCCCCCATCCTTCTCTCCTTGGGACGTTTATCTAGAAGTTTCCAACCTCCCTACTCAACTTTCCAATTTCAGACGACCATGCATGTTCACTTACTATTCTTGGAAAATCCCATCTCTTGATTCTATTTTTTAATTTTGTCCTTTTTTATTTTTAGTTTTGGTTTCACACTGTATATACAAAATTAATTATTTTCAAGGGTTTCACCTAGGATAACCATCAATTTCAAGGGTCCGACCTAGGGTTTTTAGTCGGGAAAATTAGGGTTTTGCTCACAATTATCTCAAGCTCGCCAATTCAAGGATTTATTTACAAATTCGGCCTAAACTCCAAGGGTTTCCAAGGGTTTGAGTTCATTTTTCATGGGATAAACCCTCATTTTCAGTCAGTTTCAAGGGTCAAACATAAGGTTTACATGGGTCTAATGTCAGTTATTTACACACACGGTTCTAACACACATTTCTAACATAGTTTTGCATCCCATAGTCAATCAAATCGGAGAAATCATGCACAAAATATACCCTCTTCAATCAAAACATGACACAAAACTCATGAAACAATGAACTTTTGAAAAAAAACAATGCACACTCCCTGCGGGATTTCATCCCGACACCGTCGGTAATAACCACAATGCCCCATGAAAGCTTGTACTTCCTTGACATTCTTTGGCCTAGGTAACTCGGCTATGGCTCTCACTTTCTCTTCATCAGTGGATATGCCATTCTTTGACACTATGTGTCCTAGAATCTTGCCTTGCCTGACCATAAAAATGCACTTTTTTGGGTTCAGGCAGACTTGATATTCTCTACATTTGTCAAAGATTTGTCTGAGTTCACGAATATGGGTTTGTCTAATGTTGGAATGAGCACAAAGATCATCAATATAGACTTCTAAGTTCTTCCTCAGGAACTCTTTAAATACATGGCACATCAGCCTCTGGAAGGTAGCGGGTGCATTGGTAAGCCCAAATGGCAGTACTCTAAAGGCAAAAATGCCACACTCTGTGGCAAAAGCCGTCTTATGCTGGTCCTCGAGAGCAATGGCTACTTGATTGTAGCCCGAAAATCCATCAAGGAAGCTGTACACTTCCTTGTCTGCTACTCTTTCTAAGAGATGCTCTGTGATAGGAAGCGGATAGTTATCTCGAATTGTGGCTACATTGACCTTTTTCAAGTTAATGCATACACGCAGCTTTCCATTTTTCTTGGGCACCACTACGATGGGGGATACCCACTCAGTATGCTCAATTTCATAGATGAATCCAGCTTCAACCAGTCTATCTATCTCCTCTTTGATCTTAGCAGCATAATTATCATTATTTGTGTATGGCTTTTGCTTAGAAGGTTTGGCATCCGAGGTCATGGGGATAGTGTGTGAGCATATGTCAGGGTCTACACCTTTCAGGTCCTTGTAACTCCAAGCGAATACATCTCTGTATTCTCTTAGCAAGGCTATCAATTCGTGCTCTTCGTCTTCCGTCAAGTCGTGGCCTATGTACGTGCATCTCTCTTCTCCTTCTTCCACGACTACCACTATTTTCTTGGTAGTTTCTTTGTTATCATAGGCCTCCCCTGATTGCGCCTCTCGTTTAGGCATTCTGATCATGACTCTCCTGTCATCTATCTCATACTTCTTAAAATTTTCCGAGACCTCAAACAAAGATTCTTCCTCTTCTGGTGTGACTTCTCTCTTCTTTTTTTTCTTTCCTTCTTCCTTCGGGGTCACATGTGTGGCTAGCCTTACATCATTTGTAAGCTCTCCATACCTCTGGGGTTGAAATTCTACTTCATAGAAGTATTCTTCATCTGATGCAAAAGGTGGGTCCATGATGATTGACTCTAGATCGGAGTCACTTGCATCCTCAAATGCATCAGGGCTAGGTTCACACTCTTCTAACACTGCCTCTCCCATGATCGGCTCTATGGAGAAGACTGAAATGTCATAGCCATCTTCATCACAGTGAGGTGTCCATTGTTCTTCATTGATGGCTACATCCAGGTTGCTAGGATTTTTGCCCAGCCGTAGGGTTCAAATTCTTCGTTAGGAAAGACTACAGGTGCATAGGCTGGGTCTTGAATTGATCTATGTGTTTCTTTTGCACCTACCTCTCTGGCTTTTTCTCTCTTCTCTTCTTCTACTGCTACTTTGCACATCCATAAGTGGGTGTCTTCATGCATCCATGAGGATCCTGAACCTATGGAATGCACCGATTCCGTATCATCTTTGGCTCTATGGAGGGGATTCCATTGGATGGCGGGTACATCTCTATGAGAGTAATCTTTGAGATTGACTTTGGTCGTAACACCTAAATGTTGCAAGTACAAGGAATTGGTTCCCCAATCCTGTACTACTTGCAACTGTCGCATGAATGGTCTTCCCAAAATCATCTCATAGGCATGATTTTTGCTGAAGTCACATATAGCAAATGTGTGCTCAAACTCTACACCACAAGTAGTGAGAGTTATTCCTTCAAGTAGTCCTAAAGGCCTCTCTATGTGACCATCGGCCATTTGCAATTTCATCCTCGTGGGCCTGAGTGCTGGCTTGCCCCAACGCTTCCATAGGGAAGTAGTAGCAATTGCAACTCATGCGCCTGAGTCTAGAATGGCCTTGGTGGTGTATCCTTGATGGGTGATAGGAAGATATGTGTTTCCCTCTTCGCCCTCACTCATGTCCCCTATCTTGTCCAATGGTATTTCTGGCACTGTTCTCTGGGATCCTACCTGGGAACGAGGTTTTGCTATCTTTGGTACTTGTTTGGCTACATGTTTCCATAGCTTTGGCCTTAATTTGAGTAGCTCTTCTAAGGTGAGGTTGCACTGTACTTTAGTGTTTTTCACTACCTCTGTGTTCCTAGGTATGACTGAGTCCTCATTTCGTACCATGATTGTGGGTGCTCTCATACAAGTAGACTTAGCTTCCCATGGGCCTGTGAAGTGGGGTAATTCTTGCAAAGAGTTAGACTCAAAGTCTAATCTTTCCTGAGATTGGGTGCTCTCGTGCTCCTCATAAATGGATGGGATGTCTTGTGGAAATTGTCGTGTGCATCATCCACAAGTTCAATGGGAGGAGGGACTTCACTCTCTTTAGCCCATTTGTCTTCTTGAATCTCTCGTAGAAATTCTGGTGTGAACCGATTCATAGAAGATGATGTGTCTGGCTCCGTAGAGTTAGGCACATAGGCTTCCTGGGCAGGAATACTTGCCCTCATACTTGCATTGTCCTTGTGTTGAGAGGCGGGTTCCTTTTCTGATTGTGCAATTAGCTTCTCTATTCTTTCTAACAGTCCATCAAAGTGCAACTGTGTCTTCGCTGAACTAGATATGTTAAAAAGGCGGCTGGCTTCAAACATGGTCTGAGCCAATTCCACCATCTTAGCACAAATTTTGGTTCGTTCTAGCTCTAGTTCTGCTCTAGGGTAACACTTTTCATGATCAGTTACGTTTGGCCCTTGTTGGATTCTGGCCTGATATGCTTTAAGCATCATATTAAGGTCCTCGGGAGTGGGATCTGCTAGGACTGATCCTACTCTTGGGGGTGGTGGAATTGTGTGAGGTGGGTTGGAAGGTGGCGGGTCGGATGGAGATGGGAATGGTGGTGGTGGGGTAGTGTGAGAGGGAGTTTGAGATGTGAGTTCAGTTATCGTGGCCTTTGTTTCTCTGAGGCTTTCCTCGAGTTCACTCATCTTTTTTGCCCATTGCCTTTTCATTCTTTCACGACTATCTCTCCAAGCTCTAGTCCTTTTCTTTGTCATGCTCTTCGTTTCACTAACATCTGGGCTCTTTTCCTGGCCTACACTTTGGTTCTGCTGTAAGGCTTGGGCTCTAGTGACCACTTGTATCGGTGTAGTGGAAGTGACACTTCCTGTGGAATCTACCACTAACCCAATAACGTTAATGGGAGTGATTTTTGGCATATTGTTGGGATTCTTTGGACAATCTCGTAAGAGATGCTCCTTTCCACATTCTTGGCAAAAGCCCTGGATCGTCACTGATTGGGGCTGTGTAGGTGGAGGCAAGGGACAATCACGAATGAGATGATCTCCCTAACTTCTGTAGCATGGTCCTCTAGGGAATGGGGGTCTTACTTGCCTAGGTTGAGGTCTAGGGTTGGGGTTTGCATACATGACGTTTGTGTAATCTGAATCCCAACTAGGTTCATTTGGCTCTTCACTATAGTAGGACTCACCATGTTCAGGAGACTGCATGTAGTAGGCCTGGGGGCTATCAACATGTGTAGAATCAAAACTATGGTCACTGGGGTCACTTTCTGATAGCAATGGGGTTACTGGCACTATGGCCCTATTCAGGTTTTCTTCTGTAGCTGCATACTTTACAGGGATCACATTGGATGGGGCTGGAGGTTGTTGGGCTAACACAGGCTGGGGTCTCAGTTGGGCCTGATATTGCGGTTGGTAATTTTGTTGAGGCCTAGTATACTGTTGTGGTGGGTGTTGACTCTGGTATCTGCCTTGTTGAGGGTATGGCTGTGGGTAGGTTTGCCTAACCGCTTGCTTATTGTATGGGCAGTCTTGTGCTGTGTGATTTGTGTATCTTCGTTCTATGGCGCAGTACTGGCTACTAGGATTTACTTGGGGTTGAGCCATAATGGGACATACATTTGCCATATGGTCACCTCCACAAGTATAGCATCTTTTCACTGTGGCAAATCTTGGGATATGTTTGCTTCTGACACCTAATTTTTGTGCCACTTTCTCAGCGAGTTCCTCAATTGATGTGGAATGCGTGGAAGAGAGGCTAGAGGCACTATTTGAATCTTTGTATATCTTGGAAATCTCTAACTCCTCCCCTAGGTTGTCCTCGATGTCAATGCACATGCGTACACACTCTTCTATGGTCCTAGGGTCCTTCAAGTACACATATGATCTCAATTTGGAACTTAGCAATCCATCCAAGAATAAATCCACTTGCTTAGCTGGTGTGGGTAACTCAGGGACAGGGCATCTCTCTAGGTATTGCCTAAATCTTCTTTAGGCAAGTCTCACGGTTTCTTGAGGGGTTTGCTTGAAGCTGTGAATCAGCGAGGAAGTGTTATGTCTTATGCCACTTTTAGAGAATTCGATAATGAATGCCTCTAGAAGTTGGTCTATGCTCCGGAACTGCCTCTCGTTTGGTGGCTGAAACCATGTCAGGGCAGTGTTTCTAAGGGTTAGACCAAAGGCATTGTACTGCGTGAACATATCTTCAACTTGTTCAGCTCTCAAGACTTGCCTAAACTCAGCCACATGATCGTATGGATCTCCAGTGCCATCGAAGTAGTTTTTCATGGACTTAACTAGCTGAGTCGGTCTCAAAGTCCTTGTGTGCTCTCTAGGTCGTGGTAGAGGGAACTCATCCACATTTCTTTGATTCCTGGAAGCTCTAAGTACCTCAGGTTCTACTCTATTTGTTTCCATCCTCATTCTTTCTCTGCCCCCTGGGTTGGCCAAGCTTACTTCTGGCCTATCTCTACTTCTGTCTCTTTGAGTTCCATGAGCTTGGGATGTTCCAGCTCCTTGGTGACCAAAGGACACATTCGATCTAGGTTGGGGGAAAACGAATTCACCTTTCCAAGTGTAAGCATGCCTATCATTTTCTGTAACCCCAAAGATCCTCTCTGAAGAGTGATCTAACTAGGTCACTCTACGTAGAATATCAGGATCTTTGAACTCATATATCATGATTGTTCCTACCTCACTCGGCTGATTAGATCTATATCTCCAAAAGGCTTCATCACTCTCTTGGTTCAGGAGTAGATCTATGCTCTTATTATCTTGGGGAATCCACTCTGGTGTGATAATCCTAGTGAGAGCAGATTTGCCTCGGGGGGTCCTAGGTTCTACACCCATGTTTCCTTGCTCTAGGTCACCTAAGTCCATTTCTGGGACCACATTCTCAAATTCATCTGTCCTATCTGGATGACTGATGACTACATATATTGTCCCTTCTTTGTCTAAGTATGCTCCGTTTTCAAACTTGACAGCTGGGTGCTCTAGTCCAATGGATTGGTCAGGGTTTTTAATCTGGACCACAGATCTTCCTAAGACGTCCTCATAGATGCTAACACCTAATCGGTTGGTCCTAAGGTATTCGAGTTGTGTCTTGTAAGGGCCTTCCACCCTATGTAAATATGGCACCCCAGAACTTCCTGTAGGTCTCTCCATACCGTGGGACATCTCAGACTCGCTCGTCTCAGAGCTAGGGTAGTACGAATGATGGCTCAACTACTAGGCCCAAGACCTAGCAGTATGATTGACACTAGCCTCTGAAGATCTAAGACTTTGTCTATCTCTCCCTAGGTGTCGTCGTGATCTAAGGTTCATAAGCCCAATTGAATGATCTCAAATTTTCCCAAGTACACTTTGCGTTGCTGAGTTCTTTTGTATTAGTCACTTGTTCTTTTTAACTGCCCTTAGGGTGTGACTTCTTGTCCAATTAATCTTCGTCGCAAGGAACACTTAAGTTTTTCTCGTACTCTGAGCGCAGTCGCTTGATTTAATTTCTTTTCCCTTAGATAGTTTCGCAATTGTAATCTCTTAGCACTTGCACTTGAGTGATTAGAATTTTTGGACTTGGTTGTTCTTAACGTGTTCCTAATTAATCAAAACCTCTATCCGTACTTAGCCTATGCTAGGGATTGACAGAGGGTGTTGAGAATTTCCAACCTTAAGTTCTTCCCTTGGTTGCCCTTGTATGCCTAGGAAGCGTGTTCCCAAGCTCGCACTTACTCTTGCTTCGAGTACCCTTCGATGCTCTCAAAGAACCTGAAAAAATCCACAATCAGCTCAAGCATTGAATTTAGTTGACAGACAGATCATTTTCATGCATGTAATTCACAGACCCAATTGCCTTTTGCCTTTATGGAAAACAATCCCAAGGGACCCTCAATTTTTTCCTACCTCGGGATATGGTCAAGTTCAAATTATCCTATCTAATATGCAAACAGATTTCGTATGAGAAAGTTATGACAGTTCAGGGTTCTGGTGCTAAAACAAGGTTCAAACAGGCTGACAGATCACAGGATTTTTCTCGAAATCACATGTGTAGGGAGCTCACAAATCACTAATGACTCTCTAATTATGCCCAAAATTCCCCAAGGACTTGGAAAAATTAACCCTAAAATTTTGGCCGAAAAGCCTGTCAATCGCGATCGACAGGTCTATCAATCGCGATTGACAGAGGTGTCCGTCGGGGCCTGTCGATCGCGAACGACACGTCAATCGCGATCGATACGTCAATCGCGATCGACAGAGTCGGTCGTGAGTCCTGTCAATCGCGATCAATGGTGTCAATTGCGATCGACACTTTTTCTGAGATTTCCGCCGTAATTTCAGTCAATCGGGGATGTGTCCGTCGCGATGGACACGTGGCAACGTGAAGTTTTTTGTCAATCATCAAAATTCAGTTGGTCGCGATCGATGGTGTCAATCGCGACTGACAGAGGTGTCGGTCATGGCTGTCGATTGCGATCGACGGTGTCAATCGCGATTGATAGGGTCCTACGTGGCAGTCAGTCGGTCGTGGGGTCTGTCGGTCGCGATTGACAGGGTCTGTCGGTCGCGATTGACAGATGTTGTCGATCGTGGTTGTCGATCGCGATCGATGGTGTCGATCGCGATTGATAGAGAAACACGGAATTTTTCAATTTTGTTTAGTGATTTGGAATGTGCTCTTTGTGCTGGTCCTAGTGGTGCACTTAGTTTTACCAATTGGTCAAATTTTCTATCGATCGCGATTGACAGAGGTCGGCGACACAGAGACAGTTTCTGAGTTTTTCCGTACCTGCGCAGCATGCTGGAGGGGATGATACATCTGGATCCTGCAAGAAAACTCAACAAACATGCAAAAACAATGCACACAATATTGGTCTTTCACTCTCTCTCACAAGTGGAATGAGGGAAATGGAATGGAGAAGGTGATAAGATCAAAACTGAAAATTTTCGCGATGATGAAGATGGAGGTGGGAGGTGGTGATGATGATGATGGTGATGATGGTGGTGAGGTAAGAAAGAGAAAAATAAGAAGAGTGAAGAAATTACCTACAACGCCAACGTCTCAAATCTACGTCTTACCATCACACGCTCGTCCTCAAAGCTCAATCCCCGGCAATGGCGCCAAAATTTGGTGTAGCTCAGTGATGAGTAGCACCTCCTTTAATGTCAATCCGGGAAGACGTGAGGATGGTATGATGACCTCGAGCAAGTGAAGGCACAAGTGTGTGAGTGCGAAGCACACTAACATGCACACACATACACACACACACGCACACACAAGGCAAGACAAAGAGTGAGAAGCAATGGAGTTCTTTTGATTACTTTCAAAAGCTCATACAAGTTTAGATCACTTGCAAGCTAACCTCAAAAATGAGCTCTCTAGCTCTATTTATAGTTTTTGACTAGGTTTTGGCCGTGTCCAGACCTAGTGTCCGGCCTAGTTAAAAATTAGGTTCTCTACCCTATTTGGAGGTTCAAACAAAGTCTAAAAAATGTGAAAACTGACAGGTAGGTACTTCTAAAGCTCCTCAAGCTCAAGGACTCCTTGGCTTGCACAAAATGGAGCTACAAAAATATGAAATGGTATTTACAATGGTTTTTAGTGATGAAAATCACTATTTTTGTAGGGGTTTCTATTAACATTTTGACATACATTTCCTGGAGCTCCCTACTTGCTCCTTCTCCTTGTTTGTCCACCTCTTTTATATGCGTTAGTGTCCTGAAAAAATATTGGCCTACTTGCCAGATCGTCGTTGACTGCTCTGTCTGCCTGTACTTTCTCTTCTCTCTGACTCCCTTCATAAGCTTCCTTGCCTTGTGAGTCCTTCAGTTCCAACAATGAGCTAGATGATGGATTCGCATAGTTCACAAGGTAGCTTAGATTAAACCATTACTTGTGATTACACTCAAGGTTAGGAAGGCATAGAGTAGCATGATGGAAAATTTATCATTTAGTCTTACATGGGTTTCTAGTCACTTTTTATGGGACTTTGTTCTATATTTCAGAGGATTCTATGGTCTATTATCTCCATTATGGTATGTTCAAGCCTATAAGCTTGGCATTTTTACACTTGCTTTACATAAAATTTCTCCAAGGAGGATACATTATATGGACTTAGGTCTTTGATGATGTTAAATGTCATAGGAGTGATATTTGGAAGTTGAGTGTATATGGGAGATAGAAGGCACCATTCAGATGGTTTCCCACCTTTGAGATGATCTCATATGAGACTTCTTAAGGGGAAGGATATGGGGAAACAACACACACAGAGATGACCATGTACATAGAGTACATGGGGTTCAGTGGGAATCCGAGCACTCTCTTCTACCATTACATACATTTCATCTACATTTTTGAGGATGAAAAATGCTTTTTAAGGGGAATGAAATGTCACATGATATTTATATGGGGATTTGATAGAGAATGTCACTATGCGTTCATTGTTGGTAGCAAGAGCAAAAAAAAAAAAAGCTTTGCACTCTAGCGTGATAGCATGTCGTACTAGGTGTACTCTTTGTGCTATGCCTTGAGGTGGTCTCACTTGGAAGTGTGGTCTATTCACACTTCTGATTCCTATATTATTTTGACTATTGAGGTTAACACTAGGCATGGAAAAATGCACTTGAGGTCTGCCAAGGACACTCTGCTAACTGGTTTGTCCAAGTGAAGTCGTTGCCTATTCTCGAGGAGGGAATACGAGTAACCCCATGTATCTTAGCCTTGAACTATCAAGATCATCAACTGGCCAATATCTTCTCTGATTTTGGTTTAGGTAGGTAAATCTAGACGAGTCTTGAGGATCTCTCAATTCATAGATAGTGGTTGGGTTGATGCCTTCTCCTTGTACAGGTGAAGTGGCTTGCAATAATAGGTCAGACCCACTCACCATATACACGTCAATTAGATTATCATCATGGGGTATTATGTGAGAAGTGGAGAATGACATGCTTGGGACTCACCTCCCAGCCTATTTATAGTCCTTGCCTAGTCACCATCTAGAGTTCTCTCTAAGGTTCCTCTACTCATCTGGCCATCATGAGTAGGTACCTTGTATGAACTCTCTGGCTTTTGGCCTTGGCTATCCCCCGAGCAAGGAACTTCTTGTTCCTTCAAGCATATACATGTCTGGAATATAACATATTAGATATCCTCTTAGTACTTGAGTGACCATAGATTTTCCCCTAGGAGTGGTTACAATATTTTCACTCTTGGGTCTGCTAGGATTTCCTGGTTCCTCCACCTCTCCTCTTTCATTTATCCACTCAAGGTTTTCAGACACTACGTGTATTTGTCCTACTTTATCCATATAGATACCTCCTTTGTATTTTACCACTGGGCTTGGGACTATTTTTGACTCAGTCAAATTCCTCATTCTTACTACGGACCTATTAAGGCCATCAAGGTAGATGGGTAATCCAAGTTGTAGAAATTTATTGTAGGGATGTCCAGTATTCACCTTCAACAACAGGCATGACACCTGCCCTAGGCACTGAACTATGCATATCTTCAGAGGCCATGAGTCTTTCCTCCTCTAAATCACTAGAAGTATCAGAGTAAACAAAGTGTGAATTTTGTTGAGCTACACTTCCTACTGAAGATACTACACTTCTTCCATTGCCTAATACTCATCCGGATCTTAGGTTCATTCACTACTAAATTCTTGGTTCTTCTTTAGCCCTATTGACTATCCTTTGGCAATGTTTCAGCACTTAAGAGTTCCTAGTTTGCTTTTCCAAGTTCTTTGATCAAATTTCCTTTAACCTTGATAAATGATATTATGAGACTACGATACATGATATCTCAGATTTGGTGATACACGATACTAGAACCAGGTGATACATGATACCAGTTAGCCCACAATATGATAGAGGATGCCTCACGATACATGATGTCTATGATACACGATATCCTAGATGAGATGATACATGATACTTGATATTCCATGATATAAGTCCATCAAATACATGCATACAAACATGCAGAAACCTTAGTGATGTTTGCAAAAAAGGCATGTTACCATGCCATAACATTCTTACCTAAAAGGTAAGTGCATATATAATGCCATGAGGCGAGAGAATTTTCGATAGCATTTCCCCAAGGAAATGGAGTCCCAAAAAATTTTAACCATAAACTCAATGGCACACAGGCCATCCAACAACATAGGGCTTGAAAGCCAATGCATGCACATCCTAAACTCATACATGGACTCCATAACCTGCAAAAACAGAAAAACAAATGCTAGCAACAATTATCTTTGTTGCATAACCATGTAGTTCCTGCAATTGTCTTTCCTGCAAACAATCAAAAAGTGTACTTCTTGCATGTTGATCCATACTTTTAGAATTGAAACAATGATCAACTTGGATATATGCACTCCAATCCATGCATGTACATATAGAACATGCCATAAAATAAAGTAAGATGCTTTAAAATATAAAGCATACATCCTTGAATGATTTGGTATTGGAATTGCATGCATTCAATCCTTTTCGACGAGCTTTGACACCTTTGTACTTTCCTCCTTAGGTTTCAATATAAACTTTGAAGTGTCTGAAAACATCAGATCACTTCCCAGAACATAAAGCATGGTCAGATGATTACCAAAATAATGCAAATTTACCCAAAAAATGCATTTGTAATCCCCCTTTAGACTTGCAAAAAACATTTTAGGACCTGAAAATAATCATAAAATGAAATATATCATGTGCAAGTGGCTCGAAGCAAAAATTACTTCAATCGCCTTCCCAATTTGTAAGATATGTCTCCCAAAAGGTAGTTGCAGAAAACCATTTAGACTTTGCAGACTTGCACAGATCTGCAAAAATACATAATTTCCAAAATTTCTTTTGACAAAATAAGAACAGACCTTGTTCTCTTTGAAAGGAGCCATAGTACCTCCAATTTGGAGTTTTCCAGCCCAAGATATGGCCTTTCCAAGCAGGACATGCCAAACTAGTGGACTCATGGAGGGGCTGGAAAAAGTGTGACAATGTGATCTTTGGAGTGCCCAAAAGCATTCTTCCATCAACAAAATCCTAAAATTATCTCCATAATCTCAGAGAGCAATATATGAATATGCTTGATCCTATTTTCACCTTACCAAATCCTCCCTACATGTTTGCTAATTTGCTTCCCAAAAGAGGCCTAAATCAAGATTTTTACTTTCTTGAAAAAGTGAGATGGGAGATTTTAGCAAGCTTTTAATCCACTCCTAATGTGGATTTTTCTTGGTCTTTCTCCTTCTCCATGGTAATACATACAACATACTTCATGTGTGTAGGCACTAATCCATGGGAAGCCTCTTACATAGTTTATTTTCTTACTCCCAAAAGCATCTGAATTTTTTCCAAAAAGTACGGGAAGGGGGTTTTTGAGGAAGTAAAATTCCTTCTTAACTTATCCCTTGAATGAATTCTGTGATTCCATTGTGAAGTCCATAGGACATACTCTTATTATGTATTCATTTTCCCATCCATCCATACCTATTGCACCTCTTTTTCCCTCTTCCAAAATGGGAATTTCTTAAATTCAGGTGCTAATTTTTTTTTTCTCAAACAATGATGGAAGGGGGTTTTATGGAGGTTCAAAATCCCATCATACTAAGCTAATCTTTGAATTTCTTGATTGTATATGAAATCTCATACACTATACTATATGTGTGCATGATTTTTCCTACCAAAATAAGAAAAATCCCACTTCATTTCCCTTTCCTCGAATGGCTAATTATAAAAAATAGCACTTGAAATTTATATGAAAATCATGAACAAGGCTACTTTGGAGATACCTAAATCTTATGCTTTCTTTCATTTTGAGGGATTTCTTGAACATAGATGAGAGTACATACTACATGCTCTCCATAAATATGATTTCCCTCAAAGGGTTTGGCTTAAAGCCCATGTGTTGGAAGCAGCCAGAGGCATAGAAGACACGGAAGCATGTAACGACGGAGCACTGAGCCAGTCAAATCTTTTTTCAAAGAATTATGTTTTCAAATACTTTCCAAAAACCTCCAACAGTGATTTTTATCACTATTGTAACATATGTAACATAGAAAACCCCATTTTGTAATCCATAGCTCCATTTTGTGCAAGCCGAGGAGTCCTCGAGCTTGAAGAGCTTAGGTAGAACAAGCGTATCAATTTTCGTTATTTTTAGACACCGTTTACCCTTTCAAATAGCATCTAGGACCTATTTTTTAACTATGTCGGTCACTAGATGTGAAACCGGTCAAAACTAGTCTAGAAACTATAAAAAGAGCTAGAGAGCTCATTTTTGGGGTTAGCTTGTTTGAGGTTAGAGTTCTTTTGAGCTTGTAATAGTGTTCTTGAGTAATAGAGTTGATTTCTCACCTTCCATTGTGTCTTGCTTGTCTCTTCGTAGTGTGTGTGTATGTGTGTGCATTTCTATGCTTCTCACCTTCACTCTAACTTCATCTCACATTCACGATCTTCATATCACTCCTATCTCTTCCGCGGATTGACATTAAGGAGGTGGAGCTTCTTAACGTGGTTCTCACCATTGTGCTAGAGCAACACCAAATTTGGCGTCGTTGCCGGGGCTCGAGTCTAGGACGAATGTGTGATGGTAAGAGTATAGCAAGAAGTAGCGTTGGAAGGTAAAAATTTCAGTTTTTGTTGTTGTTTTTACTTAGTTTTTAGTGTTTTTCACCTCCCCCGCACTCCATCTTCATCACCGCATCATCATCTTCATCTCCAAAAAAATCAGAAAATTCACCATATCCACCCATTCTCCTCATTTCGCCTCATTTGTGCATGCGAGAGAGTGAGAGAGAGCTTTTGTGCTTGTGTGTACTTTTGTTTTCTTGAGTTTTCTTGCAGGTACAGTGCTCCAGTGCATCAGGAAAGCTTGGAAAAGGTAAAATTCTTAGTTTCTGTCAGAAATTTCCGACTGTGTCAGACCATCGCGATGGTCTGCAAAGTTCGGATTTTGAGGAAGGCGAGTTCACCACCGTGTAGGCGACCCCTGCGTGTATAGGAATCCATAGCTGCATCTCAAAAAATTGCATTTTGGTGGACCATCGCGACGGTCTCAGACCATTGCGATTGTGTCACACCATCGCGATAGGCTCACGCCATCGCGACGGCTCGGCCGGACCATCGCGACGGTCTCACGCCATCGCGACGGTTCATTTGGACCATCGCGACGGTTCGCGGACCATGGCGACTGTTCGGTTGACCCCACACCATCGCGATTGGCTCACGCCATCGCGCCGACGGTGCCACGTGGCAAGCTAGACCATCGCGACGGTTCTCACTTCACGCCATCGCGACGACACCCTTACACCATCGCGACAACCCGAATTTTGGACCATCGCGATTGGCTCACGCCATCGCGCCCAGACCATCGCGATTGGCTCAAGCCATCGCATCTGTGACCATCGCGACGGTTCACTTTGGACCATCGCGATTGTTCACGTTGACCGTTGACTGACGCCATCGCGATTGTCCGCCTGATCGAGCCATCGTGACGGTTCACACTCACGCCATCGCGATTGCTCACTTTTGGACCATCACGACCGTGCACTTCAGACCATCGCGATTGTTCACCCTCACGCCATCGCGACGGTCCCAGACCATCGTGATTGTCTCACGCCATCGCGATTATGCACCCCCATCGCAAATTTTAGGGTTTCATTTTTTGGCCAATTTTGGGGCTATTTTTGGGAAATTTTTGGGTGATTATATTCATAGGAGACCCCTTAGCTCATATTTGGAGAAAAACCTGTTTGTCAGTTTTTACCCCCCAGGGCCTGAACGGTCATAACTTTTTCATCCGAAGTCCGTTTTTTGAGCTTAATAGCTCATTAGAAAGCTCTTTACGAGTACTACGTGACCTTAACTGTTTTTTTCTTAAAGGATACGTCTATTTTTAGATAAGCTATTTTGAGGTTGACCTAGTTTGGGACTAGGAAGCCAGGGGGCAAACATTGAAAAGTTGGGCAAAAGGGAAGGGACTTAAAAGGTGTATATACTCAAGTGCTTGATCATCCAACTGTGAATTGGTCTAATATTGAATTTTTTCAGGTCTAGCTAGGGCAATCAAGGGCAACCAAGGCAAGGCAGTGAAGGGCATAAAGCTTGGGAAGCACGGCTTCTTGGGCATCAGAGCAACCAGAAAAGCTGACTCGAGGTTGGAAGATTACTCAACCCCCTCAGTCAATTCTTAGCTTAGGATAAACGTTAGCATTGTGGATTAAAGACGATAAGAACGCCTCAAGTTCAAGAGAATTAAATTTATCAAGTTCAAGACTAAAGTAAAGGTGTGTGACACGAAAACCTAAAGGAAAGAACATAAGTCTGACGGAACGAGAACTCAAAATACCACAGAAAGTCGAATTCCTGACGCATACATTAAGACAAGAATCTAAAGAAATCTAAAAAGAATCAAGACAGTAATAACAAAGAATCATTGACGATCTGAGCGTGTACTGAGTGTGCAAGGAAGAAAATTAATGAACCTTAGATCGGGCAAACATATAGGTAAGTCAGACCGACGAAGCCTTAGATCATTAGAGGCAAGTGTAAGAACTACTGCACAATCGTGGGCTCAACAATTGAACACTAGTTATCCCTACGAGAGCTTAGACACGAGTGAATCAGAAATGGCATTTAGCGCAGAAAGACCAGAAGAAGGGTCGAATGTAGCCTATTTAGAAAAACCAGAAGGACCCTATAGAACGCAACTAGAGTTTCTCCGAACCAACTGATTAGGTGCTCGCATCTATGAGGATGGTTTGCGAAGGCAAGTGGTGCAAGTGCACAACCCCGATCAACCCATTGGATTGGAATGTCTAGTGGTGAAATTCGAGAGAGACGCGTACATAGACAAGGAAGGAACAATGTACATCTTAAGTACGCAGCCAAACAATACCAATGAGTTTGGCGTGATTCAGCTAGAGACGGAAACTAAATCTCAAGGAAAGGAACCATTAGAAGAACCTAGAACACCTAGAGGGAAATCTGTACTGACACGAGTACTAATCCCAGAATGGATCCCTCAGGACAACAGAAGCATAGAGTTGTTTGTAAATAAAGAAACTGATGAAGCCTTTTAGAGATACAAGACAGAACTGTGAGGTAGGTATCATCACGATATACGAGTTCAAGGACCCGAATACACCTGGAAAGGTTGTATACCTGGATGAGACTTCAGAAAGAGTCTTTGTGGTGCCTGACCACGCTAAAAACACATACACATGGAGAGGTGAATTGGTATTCCCTCCATCTAGAACGAACATGAATACAAGTCAACAAGGGGCAGGAACATCATCAGCCCATGGAAATCAAAGAGAGAGAAATAAAGAGAGACCGGAAGTAAGCTTTAATCACCCCATGGGGAGAGATAGAACAACCACGGACACTAATAGAGCGGATAGACAAAGAGATCATGGAATACCAGGTGGTAGAGATGATTTTCCTCTACCTAGACCACGTGAACACGCAAGAATGTTGAGACCCACTCAGTTAAATCCATGAAGAACTACTTTGATGGGACAGGAGATCCCTATGACCATGTTGCAGAATTCAAGCAAGTACTAAGAGCCGAACAAGTTGAAGACATGTTCACGCAATACAACGCATTTGGACTAACGTTAAAGAATACAGCTTTAACTTGGTTCCAAACATTGCAACAAAGGCAATTTAGAGACATCCATCACTTTTTAGAGTCATTCATCACTGAATTCTCTAAAAGTGGGATTAGACATGACACGTCTTCGTTGATTCATAGCTTCAAACAGACCCCGCAAGAAACAGTTAGACTGGCAGGACGTAGGTTTAGACAATATGTTGAACGATGTCCAATGCAAGAGCTACCCTCACAAGCCAAGCAAGTGTCATTGTTTCTAGATGGCTTGTTGAGCTCTAAACTACGCTCCTACGTGTATCTAAAAGAACCCAGAACGCTAGAGCAATGTGTAAGAATTTGTATAGACATTGAGGACAACTTAGGAGACGAGTTGGAACTCTCAAAGGTCTATAAGGACTCAGACTGTTCATCTCTAGCATCCACAAAATTGTCTAGCTCAATAGAAGACTTGGCAGATTAAGTGGCTCAGAAACTAGGAGTTTCTAGCAAACCTAGGGTACTAATGAACAAGCGTTGTTACACCTGTGGTGGTGATCACATGGCAAATGTGTGTCCCAATGCACCACAACCACAAGCCAACCCTAGTGGCCAATACTGTACAATTGAAAGAAGATACACGAATCATACGGCTCAGGACTGCCCATACAAAAAGCAGACCGTGAGACAGAACTACCCGCAAGCATACGCACAGCCAGGTAGGTATCAAGGCCAATACAATGCTCAACCTTATTACTATAGGCCTCCTCAGAACTACCCATACCATGCTCAACAGAGACCTCAACCTGTCTTAGCTCAGCAGCCACCCCCACTAGCGAATGTCATCTCAGTCAAATACGCTGCTGCAAAAGAGAACCTAAGTAGGGCCTTAGTGCCTTCTTCACCTTTGATCACAGAGAGTGACCCACACTCAAACAGTTTTGACTCTACGCATGTAGATAGTCCACCCGCTTATTACACGGAGTCACCAGAACACGTAGAAACATATCATTATGATAGTCCACCAGTGGAACCTAGTTGGGAGCCAGACTATGCTAATGTGATGTACACAAACCCAAATCCACGGCCCCAATTAAGACAACAGAGACCACAGGGCCCTAGAGGACCATGCTTTAGGTGCCAAGGAGATCACTTCATAAAGGATTGTCCACATCCCTCGATAGCAGGACAATCACAGTACTATAATATCTAAGGCTTTTGTGCCGATTGTGGCAAAGAGCACATAATCAAAGATTGTCCTAAGAACCCAGTTAATGCTTCAAATGTGACACCGATCAACGTGATAGGTATTGTGAACAACGCAGATGGATCCAACCCTACATACGTGCCTATCCAAGCTATAACAAGAGCCCAGGCGCTCTTACAGAACCAACAGCTTAATCAAGAGAAAGTAGTCGGAAGTAGTGAAGCTACAAAATCTAGCAATAAAAAGACAAAATCTTGGAAAGATTCTAGAGAAAGAATAAAGAGAAAATGGAGTAAAAAGATAACTGAGTTGGAAGGAAGTTTAAAGGAATCTAGAGCCAAAATCCTAGAATTGACTTCGCAGGACTTGAATCAAGAGAATCCAGCTCAAAAATCAGGATCAGTTTTAGCAGAACCCATACCAGAGAATCTAGACATGATGTTTCGTGCATATCAGGCTAGATTAAAAGAGGGACCTCAGGTAGCTGAAATGAGTAAAAACTACCCTCGAGCAGATCTAGAAATTGAGAGAACTAAACTTTGCATGAAGATGGTAGAATTAGCACAAGCTTTGTTCGAAGCCTCTAGATATCTTAATTGGAATAACATGGCAAAACCGGAATTACACTTTCAAGGACTAATGGAAAGGTTAGAATACTTGATAGAAAGCAAAGAGAAAAAGGATCAGCATAGGAACCGTATTGTTCTAGAGACACAGGAAAATAATGCACCATCCCTGTCTCAAGTACCCAATACAGAAAGTCAAGACAATTTGTCTTCCATACATAAATATTCACATGAATTTTTGAGAGAAATCCAAGAAGAGAAATGGAGAAAGGAACAAGGAACCCATCCTCCTATTCAAGAAATAGATGACTTGCAGGAGCAATTTCCCCAAGACATTCCCTCTATTTACGATGGTGTAGAGGAGGAACAACTGAGTGAACACACAGGATTTGAATCTAATTCTTTACAAGAATTACCTCAGTTCACAGGACCTTGGGAAGAAAAGTCTATTAGTATGAGAGCACCCACGATAATAGTGAGGAATGAAGAATCAGTAATCCATAGAAACACAGAAGTGATCAAGAACACTAAAGTACAGTGTAATCTCACTCTAGAGGAGTTGTTAAAGGTAAAACCAGAATTGTGGAAACATGTAGCAAATCAATTCCCCGAGCTTGCTACTACTCCCTCACAAATAGGATCACAAAATAAGGTACCAGAGATACCCGTAGAAAAGATTGGAGATGTAAGTGAAGGAGAGGAAGGTAACACTTATCTTCCGATAACCCATCAAGGCTACACCACAAAAGCCATCTTAGATTCAGGAGCCAGAGTAGCCATAGCTACCACCGCTTTATGGAAACGTTGGGGTAAGCCAGCACTCAGACCTACCAGGATGAAGCTACAAATGGCTGACGGACACATAGAAAAACCATTAGGCTTACTAGAAGGCATATCTCTCACCACTTGTGGTGTAGAATTTGAGCATACCTTTGCCATTTGTGATTTTAGTAAAAATCATGCTTACGAGATGATATTGGGACGACCATTCATGCGTCAGTTGCAAATTGTACAAGATTGGGGAACTAATTCTAATAAGATCCTTTGTAACGTACTGACAAAACTCATGAACAACAAACGTTCAGATTGGGACAAACAGTTACACCACGCTGTTTGGGCATATCGAGTGGCCTACAAGACCGTACTCAATGCAACTCCCTTTCAGATGGTTTTTGGTCAGAATGCAGTGCTTCCTTTGGACTTCTTGATACCAACCCTTAAGGTTGCACAAGAACATCAGTGGACCGGCCATGAATTATCAGCAAGAATAATGGACTTGGAACGATTAGGAGAAACCAGGCTAAAGGTAGCAGCAGGAATATATGCGGCAAAGAAACGACAGAAAGCATATTTTGATGCACATGAGAAAGATAAAGGCCTAAAAGAAGGAGATTTAGTTCTAGTATATACGCTAAAGCAACACGCACGTAAGTTAGAAAAGCGAGGTTATGGACCTATGGTCATTAACAGACTCTCGACAAGTGGAGCAGTACAGTTAGCCACCTTAGAAGGAGATGTAATGCCTAATTATATTAGTGGCTGTAGAGTCAAGCTATACCAGGAACCTCTTACTGAGGATATGCTTAGACGACTCACGTTGGCAAAGAAGCGTAAGGAGGAAGAAAATAGAATACGAGCGGAAGCTCAGGTAGAAGCAATAGAACGCATTAAACGCATGAAGTTAAGAAGACAAGGATTAGGGAGAGAACATTATAACCATCTGGAAACTACACCCAGATATCCCATGGCCATGTGTCAAGTAAAGTCAACCACTCATCCTAGTATAGTGGACAGGAGACCATTCATTACAGTCAGGCTAGAGCACGACAACCCTTGCCAAGAGCTCAGGGCTTTAATTGACTCAGGTGCTGCGACTAGTGCGATTAGATGGTCCCACTATAAGGATTCAGGAATAGAAATGCGGCCAATTGAGGCATACCTCATAGGGCTAGGAGGCATGGAAACCCCTTGCATGGGTGAGGTGGACCTTCCTATCCTCATTAAGGAAGTGAAAATGACAGCGAAGCTACTAGTGTGCCATGATGACGACCTGATAGAACCCCTAATCCTTGGCCAAGATTGGCTATATGATCACTCAGTCGACCTAAATCTTAGACAAGGCTCCTTACAGATTGGAACCTTAGAGCAGAAGTGAGTGATACCGCTTGACTTCCCTACCGGCATTCCAACGGAGGTTTGTAACCCTAGACCCTATGAAATACATGCGACGGAAGACCGGAAGATCTCGGGTCAGATCAGTCACGTTACGTCTACACCAACCCACTCGGGCTTGGCTAGGGACAGTTGTCAATCAGAAGGACGACAGGAGATCTTCCCTGGGGCTTCCTGCAAACTAGAAGGGGCAGCTACCCAACCGCTAGGGCAGATGGACACAATCAGCGGTCAGGTGGGTTGCATCAGCGGCCAAATGAGCACAACACCCTGCGGTGCTCATCCTTCCAAACTTGCTGCGGACTGGCCTAGATTAAAGATAAATAACGAATCACTTCCTAATGGGCAGGTCATGCAAGTGTTGGATCTCCCTTCTTTTCCAAAGCAGAGCGTCCAATGGACCTCTCAAACCCAACCACGAAGGAGTCAACCACAACAGAGGAACCCAGCCCGACGACACCACCAGATAAGGCAAGGAAGACAACAGTATCAACATCACAGAACAAGTGGCACGAGACAAATATGGGTGCCAAAAGAACAGAAAGCATCGATAGATTTCAACAACTTAGACATTGATAAGAAGAAGTCAAAGCAGAAGCAGAGTCAATATTCAAAGTCCCCTCGATCTTCTTCTACAAGTACAAATACTCGACAAATTTGGATCGCCAAGAAGTATCTTATCAATCGACCCACACCCACGCAGATTTGGGTACCCAAGCAATGTATTATAGTTCAACCCTCAAGCCATGTAATATATACCCCTCAGAAATCTTTCCATCCTTCAATACCACCGAACCCGATACCACTTTTTGTCCCTCAGCAGAAACACACCACCCACTCAAAGACTCTTAGGAAATGGATACCGAAACGTATCCAGACGTCTTCTTGTACCCCATTATCTAACGATTCTCCCACCCCGTTTAAACTCCACCCTTGTAATAATTCACCCTCAACCAAACCTTGTATGAATTCATACACCACAACCCCTCATCATGCATAATAAAAGCTCATCAAGAAATGTATGCATAATCTGAAGCATGTAGGCGTCTAGAGACCTGCATTAGTTTTGCAAATAATCATTCCATTAACCACCTCACAACACTTGGCTACACGGGTTACACATCGGTTATGGAAAGGGATTGCGGTCTCACCTTAATGGGATCATAATTAATTTCCATGCTAATGTGTTAATCTTTTGTAGCAGATCTTTTCCATTAGCTCGTCAGTCATCATGCAAACCGAAGAAGGACCATCAGAAGCTGGCCCAAGCACACCAATGGCCAATATTGGAGAATTACTCGCGGAATCTTATCCTACGATGCAACCACCA
Source organism: Ceratopteris richardii (assembly GCA_020310875.1). Taxonomy (NCBI): domain Eukaryota; kingdom Viridiplantae; phylum Streptophyta; class Polypodiopsida; order Polypodiales; family Pteridaceae; genus Ceratopteris; species Ceratopteris richardii. The sequence continues at coordinate 125,102,581 of CM035432.1, forward strand.
GAGTTTCAAGGTTTTCCAGGACCCATGCCAATCGACAATCCTCCTAGAGGATACACTGAGAAGATTCATCGTAATTTTCACTGGTTTCAAGGCCTAGCAGGACCCTTAGCAGACGCTAATTTCATATTTGAGGCCAATTTGGCATTTGATTTGCGCACATGGACCAAGTACCAGTTCTTTTCAAGAGAATTTGAAGGACTGCAGAATACACAAGATTTAACGCACGTTTGGGCACGAGCGGGATTTACAGAATACTTTAGTGACCCTCTCCCTAAACCCGATTTTTACAGATGCTTTTACCTAGTAACCACCTTGACAGCTTCAGAGAACAAGGATCTACCTGGCACATTCATGTTACCATCCTTGGTAAATGACCCTCCATTCAGAAGGTTTTATTTGTCTAAAGATTCAATTCGTGCAGCTCTCAAAATACATGGAACGCACACTCCGACGGAGAGAGAACGGCTAGTCCCGGAGCAGATGAAACGTGGTGACGTAACTAAGTGGGAGGACATTTCAGGTATAACCCCTGAGCTCTCCAAGCCATTGCGGATATGCATGCAGCACTTTGCTTTCCCAGCTCAGGATCGTTTTACCATGCCCCACAAAGAATCTGGTTTGGATTATACTTAGCATGTACTGGACCCCAAACGGTTGATCTAGCTAGCTGGATAATTGATCAGCTCTATTTGGCACAACATAGATGGGAACGAAAGAAGGTCATCAATGGATGTTGTGCACTTACAAGGATTATATATATGTGTCTGGCATATGATTTACCCATAGAGCACGCCATGACTAGTGAGGAACTGAAGGCATTTAAAGGAACCACAAAGAAAGCTAGAAAGGCTAGCAAAGGCAGAGCCGGAAAGCGGATGAGAGGCACTATCCCATGCCTACAAGTCCCAGAATCACCCTCGCCACAACCATCTCCAGAGCAGTCACCGACAGCAGCCACTCCCACAGTACAACCTATTCGTATCAGATTATCAAGACCAGTTGTAACGGAGGGCACCACCAGTACTGTTGCACCCCAAGCAGCCACAACCACAGAACCTATCACCACAGCAGCTAAAATTCCCATCACCATTGGTGCGGAAGCGTTCTCTTTTCCAATACCCCATTTAGAAGCAGAACAAACAGCACCACTGGATCCAACTTTTGATTTTGAGATGCCCGATGCATTCTCCAATGAGTTCCAGTTTTTAGAAGGATAATTGTTTTCTCAAGAATTTGAAAGGCCTAGCTACCCTACCACACCTCGGGATCAGCCACAAGGACATATTGTGTCTAGCTCCGATGATGAAAGAACAGCAACCGATGACGACGAAGGCGATGACGAAGCCAGCCGGAGAACTCAAGAATCCCAAGAGCATGAACAGACAGATGGCCAAGGCCAACAAACAGACACACATGGTGATACAAGTACCCATGAAGATGAAACTTACGAAGCAGCAGCTTACACACTGGCTATTAAGAAGTTGTATAGAACTATGGAAAAAGTTTGGGCACGCAAAAAGCTGACTGAGGAAGAGAGTCAAGCGATAATAGAACAAGAACTTGTCACAGGCGGATTCGAAGACGCATACATCAAAGGATTCAGAGAGTTAGTCAAATCAGTAGGCTCCAACGAAGCACTTAGGTACTTGCAAAGAAAGCCACTACCACAGTTTGACCCCCGCAGAGTACGACTACTTTCAAAGCCCGGCGAATACATTCGTGTACCAACAGGAGCACAGTCTTCAGAACAAGCCAGGGAGGCACGCCTCGTCCCCGAAAGTTCGTTGGCAGCAGGAACCATCCTTGTAGATTCCCCACCCCGCGCTACAACTCTACATACCTCAGTAGTCACTAAAGTACCGACCACCCCAACCGCTCCTCCATCACCGCCCATCCCTCCAGCCTCCCCTCTTCACCCTCCTTCCCCCAGACCATCATCTTCTATCGCTCGTGATGTATCAGAAATCGTCTTTACGACCACTCACCCCACAATTCCTGTACCCATTAGACCTAGTCTACCCCCTCACACACCCACCTTTTTATCCAACCCATTCCTCCATCCATCTTTTCCATCTTTCCCCACAACTCCAAGACCCCTTTTTCCATTCCCACCGCCATTAACCTTCTCCCCCGTCTCACCTCCCCGACCCACTGTAACCCCTATTTCCCCTTTCCACCAAGCTGCTCCAGCCAGCCCCCCTGTAAATTACTCCTCAACCTTTGTAAATCCCGTATTTACACCAGCACAAGCACCCATAGTCACACCCATATTCACAGTCACCGCACTGGACACGTCCAATGACATGGACATCTCACCACCCACTGCACCATCACTCACTTCACTCACGGCACAAACATATTTAGGCACCTCACAATTTTCCACAATCACCACAGCATCCACCTTCCCACCCCCATTCCCCATTCCCTTCGCATCTACAACCACTGCATCTTCATTAAGCACCCCATTAATACTATCACCCACTGTAGATAATGCATTTCGACAGATGCTCATGTGTATGACGCAAGTAAGAGATGAGTTCACATCTCTTGGCGATAATTATCAGCAGCTGCAGAGGACAACCAATGACTTACAGTCGCAGCTTAATTTATTGTCTATTGAGAATGCCTCACTGAACAGCCGATACCAGGAATTACGAGAGGCCTATCATAAATTAGAACTAGAAAGCGAAGAAAAGACCAAGGAAGCCACTGCTGACCTGGATAACTTATTAAGAGCCCAAGCAGTTCGCAATGCAACGCTAACACGAAACATGGGCTTACTCAGAAGACATCTAGCAACAGCAAAGGAGGAAAACCAGCGCTTACAGGACCAGAATCGAGAAAACTTAGAAGCGGCCCTAGACCATCCAGACCAACCACTCAATCCTAGTCGGTTCAAAGCCATTCCCTCAAACTCGATGAGGATGCTGCTAGAAGATCATGTAAGGCTGCTAGATGAATACGATCGCATGAACGAGGAGTTACAGAAACTCAAAGAAGATCATAAATTACTCTAGTTACGAGCACCGGCACACCCAGACATACCAGCACCTGTGGAACCCTCTCCTGACGTCTTAGAGGAACTCAATGCATTAAGGGCCCAGGTATCAAACCTTGAATCAAGGATCGCAGTATATGAAGCACCACCAAGGCCAGATTCCCCACCTGAGCTACCAGTTGACGAAGAAACTGTCACCATCCCGGTGGAGGAAACGTTTGAAGAGGCATACGAGCCACAACCCATCCCAAGCGGACGCGTCACAGCCGAAGGCCAGATGACTTACGAATTCCCGACCCCCGCGTGGATGAAGACAATTGAGGAACTTGGAACAACGCACTCAGCTAGAGTAGAGGCACAATTACATGCCATGGCGATGATAGAAGAAAGAATTTTACAATCTCCATTCTTTGCTCATTTGGCCCCGCGACGATACATATCTGGGCATGAGCTACAGTATAAACCGTATTTTATGTTAATGGCTGAATACCAGTTAGCCATTGAGAAAGAGACAGGTAAGAAACCATCGCATGCAACTCAATTCGAGGAGGACGATCTACCACTTGATGCGCAGCAAGGAGAGATCTATCAACCAGAGTGGCGCACAGATTTACTACAGAAGTATCCAGAAATGATGAGTACATGGGTAAAGGCACCTTTGCATTTAAAGTACAACCCATGTTGGGGACCAGTACCACAACGCCGCTCCTGGACTGCCTTTGCTATTAAGGTACAAAACAATAAGCAGTGCCAGGACTGGTTGAATTACCCCTACTTTAAGCCACCCATCGAGTTACCAACTGTAGGCTACATGATGGCTACAATTCGCCACTGGCTCCCTCGACTAAAGCATATGGACGATATAGCAGCGCATATGACTGTCAAAATCTTTGACATGATGCAAATGATTTTTAAAGTCTTCCGACGCGTCAAGGCACCTCATGTAAACACCCCGGGCTTTGAGCATGGCAATTTCGACCTGGTATATGATATGAGTACAACGCCATCGCTACGGGTGTGTTATGCCTGGCATTGCATAATAAAGTACCTACCGGCATGCTACAAGCAGACGTTCAAAGAGATGTTCACAACCGGCTTCTGGGAATACCATTCAGAGGTATTCATAAGCAGACCTACACATTTATTACACCTATTTGCCTGTGAACGAATGGTCTATTCCACACACTATCAGCTCCCGCCACCGGAAGAACCGCAACCAATAGACTGGGAGAAACTCGAGGCCGACCTGGCCCGAGGCATTCGTATCTCCGAGCACACCCTCGCTCAAGACCTCCTACAGAACTATATCCGGCAGACCTCACAACAAGGTTCTGTCAGGGACGACAGAAGCGAGAGGGAGGGGGGTGTTGGAAGCAGCCAGAGGCATAGAAGACGCGGAAGCATGTAACGACGGAGCAGGGAGCCAGTCAAATCTTTTTTCAAAGAATTATGTTTTCAAATACTTTCCAAAAACCTCCAACAGTGATTTTTATCACTATTGTAACATATGTAACATAGAAAACCCCATTTTGTAATCCATAGCTCCATTTTGTGCAAGCCGAGGAGTCCTCGAGCTTGAGGAGCTTAGGTAGAACAAGCGTATCAATTTTCGTTATTTTTAGACACCGTTTACCCTTTCAAATAGCATCTAGGACCTATTTTTTAACTATGTCGGTCACTAGATGTGAAACCGGTCAAAACTAGTCTAGAAACTATAAAAAGAGCTAGAGAGCTCATTTTTGGGGTTAGCTTGTTTGAGGTTAGAGTTCTTTTGAGCTTGTAATAGTGTTCTTGAGTAATAGAGTTGATTTCTCACCTTCCATTGTGTCTTGCTTGTCTCTTCGTAGTGTGTGTGTATGTGTGTGTGCATTTCTATGCTTCTCACCTTCACTCTCACTTCATCTCACATTCACGATCTTCATATCACTCCTATCTCTTCCACGGATTGACATTAAGGAGGTGGAGCTTCTTAACGTGGTTCTCACCATTGTGCTAGAGCAACACCATGCTTTCTTATGCCAAATTTGGACTGTTCCTAAAATTAACTCTTGGAAATTGAGTACGAAATTTAAATGTACATGTACCTATGAATAGATGATATATCCATGACCTTGTTCTTATCATGATCAAGAGATTCTTCTCTACTCTTGATGATGATTATATTCTTGCTTTAAGATCATCAATAATGACTTGTCCCTACTCCATCATGACTAAGCCTGGTACCTTTGAGAGGAGTGTGATAGAAAATGTAGTGTCCCCTTGAGCAACTCATGCATCTATGATATGATGTGAAAAGACTTCACTTGGAGTCCTATACTCCATCTTGGCCTCTCTTATTCCATATTATGTACTTCCTTGTGTAAGCATGTCACAGCCATGAGTGGGTGAGCAACAACAACATATGTATATAACCATCGGCTTAGAGATCACAAAAGGAGCCTTGGTGCCTTGGATAAGTTGTTTATCTACCATGGGGATAGTGTGGGTTCAAATTCAATGACCTGCAATGCCGTATGCATTGTCCAAAATTGTGCTATGATACCATTGTCATGCCAGAGCACGAAGCTTTTTTCTTATCTGCCCTTGCTACCAACGATGCATGCACAATGATGTTCATTCGGTCACCTCCCAAGTGCCGAGCTGCTCTGCTAGACTCTCTCGCCTACCCATGTGGAGTCAATCCCATAAGAATGCCATGTGGCATTCTCTATCAAACCCCCATATAAATATCATGTGACACTGTAGTCCCCATCATCATTGGACCTCTAGAACCATGTAGATGGTTAAGACCAATTCAAGTGGCTAAGTGTATGAGAAAACCATTATGATGGTTCAAGAGAACCATATGACCATATTGTGGAATTCAAGCAGGTGCTATGGGTAGAACAAGTGGATGATTTCTTCATCCAATATGAATCCTCTGGTCTAAACCTTATAGAAGGATCCTAACCGTTTCGCAAACATTGAAAATTTCTTCCAAGAATTTATTGGTGAATTCACCAAGAGGGGAATTAAACATAATTTGTCTTCATTGATCCATAGTTTTAATTAGACCCCTAATGAGACGGTAAAGACTAGTGCCATACAATTCAATCAGTATGTAGATAGATGTCCTATGACTGAGAGACCCTCCCAAAACAAGATGATCTCATTATTTTTAGATGATCTAACAAACGGAACATTAAGAACTTTTGTATATGTGAAACGGTTGCAGACACTGAGTGATTGTCTACAAGAGTGTATAGATTTGGAGGACAACCTGGCAGGTGACCTAAAGACCCCTCAAAATCCCACAAAGTGAGAGGATATGGTGAGCAACCATTAATGACACCATACATGTTAATCAAGGTAAAGATGTACAGGTGGGGAAAGAACCAATAATACCACAAACTTGGTTAAACATGGATGTAGCCCAGCTTAAACCCCAGGTGAAACATATGATCCAAAGGGCTATGGACTCACAAGAACATTTAATAGAAGTAGACAAGGAATATGAACAGGTACATGTTGAAAAGAATTGTTTCAAATTATTGAGTGAACAACTATCAACACACGTGCTACAATCTCAATAGACCATAACCAAAAAGGAAAAAGAGTTATTCGAAGTAGTGGAAGAAGTCTGCAAGCTAAAGGAAGAAACTACCAGCTTACAAGCATAGCTAATGGGATTCAAGCAAAAACATGAAATAGGAGAAGTAGAGAAGATATGACTTATAAGTCGAAGCAAAATCCTCAAAAACCAAATTAAGATATACATGGATGAAAATGTCTTGCTAAGAAATAGAAACAAAGAATTGATGAATTCAATATTACTCAACCAACCAATAGAGGCAACTGCATCCACAAGCAAGGAGATGGTTCAACTTCGAGCACAGGTGGAAAAATATACTCTACAGCTCACTCAAGAACAGCAATTGCAAGCTCAATGGGAAATAAAGTATATGCAAGACACAAATGAGTTAAGAAATAATTGGAAAGAGGCAGAATCAAAGTACATAGACCAATGCAAAGAAGATGCACCTCAAATGGACATTCTCTATGAAAGCAAAATGAAAAGTGATGGAGAGCTTAAAGCGGCAAGTGATCAAATGAAAGACAAAGACACAATCATTGTAAGTATGCAAGATAAGCTAGAGAAGTAAGTGAACATGGGCCACAATTTGAAGATGCAATGGTGAAGGTAATGAATGATGCCAAGATTAGAAGTAAAGATTTAGATCAGATTATAAAGCCCTTCAATGTACCATACGAGATACTAAAAGAAGAAACAGGTCACTATATCAAGAGAGTAACGCAAGAAAATCCAAATTAGCAGTTGAACTTTACGAAAACTACATTTTCATATACACAAGCAGAATGGAAAAAGCTGATACGATCTGGAGATGAAAGTTTTTTGAAAAGAATCCTACATTACGAGTGCACTCTCAAGGTGCACCATACTTACTTCAAGTAAACCCTTGTTTTTGCCCTATTTCATGATGAAGACCATGGACATAATTTTGGGAAGATTAGCATCATGGCACAATTCACCATTAGAGAGATCATGAACTATGTATCTACCATCAACAAACTTCACTATTAAACCCTTTTTTCTAATGGTGGGAGAAACGAAAAATTCTTCTTTTTATCATTTGTACATATAAAGCATATGATATAATTAAATGTGATACCATTTGTAGTAGTAAGAATAATCTTCAAAACTCCCATAACATGATCATAAGAATCATTAGCATTAGGCTCAAGTGAAGTGAAGAAATTGTAGTACAAGGTAATATGTTTTTTTGCAACATTTTCAAATTATCAAACATTTGAGTCCACTACAAACATGAAATTTCCATGAGAAAATGGATCATAACTTCAATGAGTGGTATATGCCCATTCTTCATTTTGAAAAACACCACATACACAATTGTAGGAGTAGATGCCTTTGCAACAACTATTCCAACCTCTTTCTTCTTTGCCTCTTTTGTAGCCACTTTTGTAAAATGTTAATGAAATGATCATTTGTCTTACAATAGTTAAAATTTTGATTTTTCTTTTTCTTTTTTACTTTTATCTTTATCTTCCTTGTTTAATTGTACACATTATCATAGTTGTGCTTACTAGTAGACGAGGTGGATTTATCTTTGCTCTTTTTACTAGCTAAGGAAGCTTGATTTGCAACACACATAATTGATATGCTTTGTCTAGATTGATCTACCTACAATAAAATAGAGACTATATCCTCAAGATCTAAGGCACTTGGATTTGCTTTCAAAAGAAAATGAAGAGTAGAAGCAAAACTTTGTTAAGCATCTAGAAAACCATTCAAAATATTTTGCACAAGTTAACTACCTAGCAAGAATACATCTGCAACAATCAACTACTCTTTCAAATTCTTGATCTTTTTAAGAAAATTTTCCATCGAATCTCCTTCGTTCATATGCTCTCTCTCTATTTGAAATGTGATCCTCATTTATTGCCTAGTATAGTGTGGCAAGAGTATCCCAAGCATCTTTGGTTGGTCTACATGAGTGGATGTGAGGGATAATTCCATGTTTGATGGATAAAGCTATCAATGTATGTGCTTGTGAATCTCTACCATGCCAACAAAGATACTTTACACTAGGTACAAAGGAACCATAGTAGGACTAGGAACATGAAGATCATCATCTTTGACACCACCTTCATTGCTTGTTATCAGAGTATTTGTAGTTTAGGAGGAAATATTTCAATGCCTCGTACAATATTCAAAAAGCCTTTTGCTACTAATACATGATATATCATGTATGCCCACAATGGGTAGTTAGAATCATCCACTTATCCTCAATAGCTAACATACAAAATAAATATCTTTCAACCATGTATCTTGATGCACAAAATTAACTATTTTCTAAAAAAAAAAGAATAGAAATAGCCAATCGAAATCTGCTCAACTTGTAGCAAAATTTGAGATGCTTGTATTGGTGAATAAAAAATTGTATAGACATTTGGCACAAAAGGATAAATTTTCCTTCATGATTCTTGCAATAGTGTGCTTAGAGGCTAAAACAAGATTAAATTAATTGTTTGACCCCATAAAACGAAGTAGTAGTATTTATGACCTCAAGTATGCTCACCAAATTTTGTGTGGTTTTGAGACAATGTTGAGAAGGGTTTCAACAATGCCCTATTGGGACCTGCTCTGATACCAATTATTGGATTTTGAGGACTAGAAAGCATGCAAATAGCATGAGGAAGGATAAGAAGCTTGGATCCTATCATTAGTTATATTAATAAGTGATTGTACAAAAGATAAGTACCTCATTCAGGTTACAAGTGTATATAAAAGTCGGGGAAGAAACCTCCTAAAAAGGAAAAAGTTTGCTTGGTGGTCCTAAGTATACTCCATGCATCACTACTAAAATATACTAATAGAGATGCCCAAAAGTTGCAATGACTACATAGGAATGGGGGGATGCATTATGAACAAAAAAAAATCTTCAGTCCACAAAAAGAGGGGCCTTTGCATAGAGTACACACAAACTTCTAGTGAGTTCTTAAGTTTTATTGGATGTATATACTTTTTTAGAAGGGTTAAACAACTTAGGAAATTGTAAAATTTGGAAACGGATTTGCTTTTGCATTTTGGGAGTCCTTGGGTGTTAAGGACCTAGTCTTCATCTAGAGAGAATGAAATGTGACTCTCCACCCAACCGGCCATTATATAGATTTGGGGATTAGTGGAAAAAGGATAGTTAGTGACATGAAAGATGGGATGTAGTTAAGATGATGGATGTCATCAAGAGTAGTGGGATGATGTGGGGACCAATAAACATATAAAAAGAAACGAGTGTAAATGGGAGTGTGAACTGCACTAAAACACTAGGATTCTAGAATTTAAAATGGTAGAGCATCAAATATCAAGGAACATTGTAAGACTTTGGAATCATATGGTCACAGTTGTTGCCGAAGGGCACCAAAATCTTATGTACTTCAAATCTAACAAACACCATATCATCAAAGGTAGCATAGAACCCTTTTCTCTCAATTCCATTAGCCTAAACCTAGTGGTTTTGTGCAAAGTCATACTTCAAGGGTTGTACAGATGCCCACACCAAAGGTTGCTCTACCCTAGATCATACAAGAAACAAGGTTGGGAGATCAATTTGGGGGAAAAGGAGTCCCATCTACACTCAAGGATCTAAAGAACGGGGATCATCTGGGATTTATTCAGTGAACATACAAAAAATTCCCTTCTACTTATACCCAAAAGAAAAAGTCAATCCAAAATATGGCATACAAAATTAGTGACAACAAAAGTACCAACCTAAAATCTATAATGCTTGAGTCTGGAAATGTTCACAAGTGAAAGGGGCTCATCTTGTATGGTCCTTTGCAAATTGGAGGGAACTTGCCTCAACTATGTGTCTGCTTGGGGGGGTTGTAGAGTAGCACCTATGGGAATTGAACTCATGACCTAATGGCTAGAAGTATGATGGGCTAACCACTTGCCCCAAAAGCCATGGTTGAGGATTACATCCTAATCCTCCCTCTTAGGGTGTGGTTCAACCATCTCCTACCCATGAGTCTAACACTCTCTTGCACTTCTAAAGATTATTGTCCTCAATGATCAACCCTTGATCTCCCCTTGAATCGATGTCCTCACCCTTGCACAGTCTCTTGAGACTTCTTGTTCTCAACCTTGGTCTCTTGAACCTTTCCTTTCCACGTCTTGGCCACTTGCCTACATACTTGCCTTGATCTCAACCTTGGTATCTTAAGTCTTGTCTTTCCACTTCTTGGCCACTTGCCTACGGACTTACATTGCTCTCAACCTTGGTATCTTGAACCTTGCCTTTTTGCTTCTTGTCCACTAGCCTATGGACCTACCTTGCTATCAACCTTGGTCTTTTGGACCTAGTTCTCACCCATGCAAGGTATCTTGGATCCAAGAGCTTTCCAATGGTACCTTATAGGTCTAAATTCGACCTATGGATTGGGAGATACACTCTAATCTTTGATGGGCTCATCTTTGAAAGCAATGTGCATGCCTTCCATCCACTTTGCTCAAGCCTACTTCCTCGGATCTAATACCAATTTTGGGAATTGAACTCATGAACTATTGTCTAGGAGTATGATGGGTTAACCACTTGCCCAAAAATTCATGGTTGAGGATTACTTCCTAGTCCTCCCTATTAGGGTGTGGTTCAACCATCTCCTAGCTGTCATTTCTTGAGTCTAACAGTGCCAGTGGACCTACTTGAACTTTATAAGACCACAAATGTTTGTCATGTCATGCCTTGCATTTGCCTTGGATGGTTTCTACCATGGCTCAAGCTTCTTCACGAATCTCTTCTAGCCTATTCAGAGCATTAGTTGGGTGGCTAAGGAAGGCATATCATTGGGAGGGTATGGTGGCTCTGTTGCCTGATGCGAGTAGGTCATGTCAAGAAATCCAAGGGGGTCAGTGGTCTAAGCTCATAGACCACATAAAATGGTGAGCATCTTGTCTTGGACTTGTGCCCATTTGGTCAAGTAATCTATAGCAATTAACAAATGCTTTTCCTATCCTAGCCATGCCATAAGATAGATAGGGCCGAAAAAATTGATGCCCCAATGTTTGAACTACTACCATCCTATAGAAATGGTAAGAGGATTATGGTGCCTTTGGGACGGTGAGGTCCATATTTCTAACATGCATCACATTCTTTTGGCCCAATCATTAGCCTCCTTGAAAAGTGTGGACCACCAAAGGCTAGAATTGACTACTTTCTAATCCATGATATGTCCTAGAGGATGATCGAAACCAAATCCTTTATGGTCTTCTTAAAGAACTACCCTTGTTTATGGGGAAGTAAGCATCGATAAAGCATTCCATCATGGCCTTGCTTATAAAGTGCCCCGAAAATTTTCTTATAACTTCTACATGATAAATCATCATCATTTCTCCAAGGGTGTGAGCTCTAGGGGGAAGATACCTGAGGCCAAGAGATTTCGTACTTCTTAATACCCGTGGGGAGAATCTTTAACTCCAAATAGTGAGAATTCAAGAAATTGATAGAAATTCTACATATGGTTGTGGTTCAAGGAACTACATGTGACATATGATTAGCCAAGACTTGGTGGCATCTCAACCATATCCTTATCTCAAAATCGAATTCTTGGAAGAGCAAGATCCATCTCCATATGCATCTAGTAACTTGGGGCTTCTTGAGTAGGTATTTCAAGGCCTAATGATCAGTGATTACTATGAAGACACCTAGTAGATAGTGTCAGATATTTTGTAACATGAAGACAATGGCCAACGCCTCCCTCAAGGAGAGCACAGGCGAGGCGACCAGCGCGCAGACGCCGCTCGCAGGACAGCGGGAACGGCGCACCAGAGCGGGGCCTGATCCAACCCCAGGCGCCGCCTTCTTGCCACGACCTCCTTCTTCCCGACACCCTCCCACGTCTCGACACTTCCGAGGGGCAAGGGGCCCTACGAGGATCGCGCACGCTCCGGAGAGCACAGGCGAGGCGCCCAGTGCGCAGACGCTGCTCGCACGACAGCGGGAACGGCGCACCAGAGCGGGGCCTGATCCAACCCCAGGCGCCGCCTTCCTGCCACGACCTCCTTCTTCCCGACAACGGTTTATACACATGTATGCCATCATAGCAAAGCCTCTGTATGGACTTTTGACTAACTTTGAGTGGACAGATGAATGTGAGAATTCCTTCAATAAGCTTAAACGGCGATTATTTTTAGCACCAATCTTGACCACACCAGATTGGAATAAGCCTTTCCATGTTCATGTTGATGCATCCAATTATGCTATTGGGTGTGTACTCGCGCAACCTACTGGTGAAGGTAATATGGATCGTCCAATTGCCTATGCTAGTAGACAATTGAATGCAGCTGAACGAAATTATACTACTACGGAGAGAGAAGGATTAGGCATGGTATATGCAATTAAAAAGTTTAGACATTATTTGCTTGCAAATAAGTTTAAATTTTTTACTGACCATCAGGCATTGTTATACTTGGTAAACAAACCATGCAATACAGGTCGATTGGTGAGATGGTTTCTCTTGCTAATGGAATACGATTTTGAGGTTGTGGTAAGAAAAGGGAAGACTCACTTGAGAGCAGACCATCTCTCTAGGCTCACATCTGGAGAAGCCCCACAAGGAGTGTCAGATGACCTTCCTGATGCTTACCTGTTTAATTTGGAAGTGGTGCCACAGTGGGCTAAGCCATTAGTGCCAGTATTGACATACGGACCTAACCGCCCAGTAATAAACACACAGGATAAAGAGGTAGTAAAAGCCCAAAAGTATCACATCATGGCAGGCAGTATGTACAAGCACACAGATCAAGGGATCTTGGCTTGTTGTGTGGAAGAGGATGAGTATGCTAAATGGTTTCAATTAGCACATGTAGGTGCATTAGAGCAACATTACTCAAAGCAACGAACCTTACAGACACTAAGGAGACTCGGAGTGCATTGGCTGACTATGGAAACTGATGTCCAAAAGTTATGCAAGGAGTGCCCAATCTACTGCACTAAACCACCTGTGGAACATGCCACTCTTTATCAAGTGTCCATAGTGCCAGATTGGAGTGAACCATTAGTAGCCTTCCTGAGGACGAAAACATTCCCTCCGGACATGACTCTGGCTAGGAAAAGGAGTTTAGAACAAGAAGCCCAGGATTACTCACTCATTGGTGATAATCTATACAAGCGTGGTAAAGATGGTTACCTAAGACTATGTGTCCATGAAAGTGAATATCTCAAGATCTTGGAAACTGCTCACCAAGGTGTAGCAGGAGGACACTTTGGACCAGATCGGGTGATCAAGGCAATACTATTTGCGGGCTTCTGGTGGCCGACCCTTCACATGGATGCACATACCTATGTGAAACGGTGCGATGTTTGTCAGAGAACTCAGTATCCTATACGCAAAGATGAGATGCCCCTGAAACCTATGATGGGTGGACGAGCATTTTCTAAGTGGGGAATAGACTTTGTTGGTCCTATTAATCCCCCAACTAAGGATTCCAATGCTGAGTATATCATTGTGGCCACAAATTATCTAACCAAGTGGGTAGAGGTAAAAGCCACAACGAAGAACGATGCTCAAACAACAGCTAAGTTTTTATTTGAGAATGTGTTCACCAGATACGGGCTACCTATAGAGCTAGTCAGTGACAGAGGCACTCACTTCTTGAATGAAGTTATTGAAAATCTGCTCCAAGAATTCTTGGTAGTACATAAGAAGTCTGCCCCCTATCACCCTCAAGCTAATGGCCAGGCTGAGAGCACCAATAAGATCCTATGCAATGTACTGACGAAATTAGTGAACAATAAACGCTCTGATTGGGACAAACAACTACACCACGCTGTTTGGGCATACCGAGTCGCCTACAAAATGGTACTCCAAGCCACCCCCTTTCAGATGGTATTTGGCCAAAATGCAATGCTACCATTGGACTTCTTAATACCTACACTGAAAGTAGCACAAGAGCATGAATGGACGGGTCATGAACTCTCCTCTAGACTTTTTGACCTTGAACGATTAGGAGAAACAAGACTGAGGGCGGTTGCAGGGATATATGCAGCTAAGAAACAACAGAAGGCATACTTTGATGCCCACGTTAAGGATAAAGGTTTGAAGGCAGGCGACCTAGTACTAGTCTACACTTTGAAACAACATGCGAGGAAACTAGAGAAGAGAGGCTACGGACCCATGATCATTAATAGAATCTCAACAAGTGGAGCAGTGCAACTAGCCACATTAGAAGGCGATGTTCTCCCAAGCTACATAAGCGGATGCAGGGTCAAGTTATATCAGGAACCTCTCACAGAGGAAATGCTAAGTCGACTCAATACTGCTAAGAAACACAAAGAAGAAGAAAAGCGAATTCGAGAAGAAGCTCAAGCAGAAGCTTTAGAGCGCATACAGAGAATGAAATTAAGAAGACAAGGCAGAGAGCAACCTAGGCCAGAATCATATGCAGATCAAGGATATCACGTGGCTATGTGTGAAGTTTCAGATATCAGCTCCCATAGGATAATTGATCGACGTCCTTTTATAACCTTAGATATAGGACAAGGAAAGGGTGCAATGACTGTAAGAGCCTTGATTGACTCAGGTGCAGCCACTAGTGCTGTTAAATGGTCCTACTGTCAAGAGTTGAAATTAACTGTCAATCCTATAGAAGCATATCTCATAGGATTGGGAGGTGTGGAAACCCCTTGCATGGGCGAGGTGGAACTTCCCCTCTACATTCAAGATGAAGTAATGACAGTCAAAGTACTAGTGTGTCAAGATGAGGACCTCACTGAGCCTCTTGTCTTGGGTCAGGACTGGATCTATGATCATGCAGTCAACCTAAACCTAAGGAGTGGACTTCTTCAGGTATGGGTAAATCATAGTCAAATTACAGTTGAATTGGAAAATGAGGCACTCAAGGAATTAGGTAAGGCACAAACTCCTGGTCCTTCCAGGGCTTCACATGAAGTTGACAATGCTATTCTTGTCCAAAACTGTATGATGCAGAAAGAGGATTGTTTCAACAACAAAGTCAAGGATAAGACAACACTCCCTTCTTTTCCAAAGGCCGGAAGGATGCAGCAACCAACGACAGATCAAATACAGACGAAGCAGAGCACTACCTATACTGGAGGCCAAAAAAAGGAGCAAAGCAAATTGTTTCAGCCGTTGAAACAAGTATGGATGCGGAAAGGCGAACACCTTGTTGCGACCAGGCCAATCCCACGGCCAAAACCTCTTATTAGTAGTCAACAACACGACACTATAAGAAGTCTTTCATAAATTCTTCTGCGAAAGTAAAGTCTATTTGGATACCCAAGAAGTTGATGAAGGCCAGCCCACAATCACGACAAATCTGGGTGCCTAAGGCTTGCTTGTGGGCTCAAATAGCTACACCAAGGCCACACGCTCTACAACATGTTTCACTCACTCGAACGTCTGAAGCCCATGCTTATACATCACGAGCGGGCACATGTTCTTCCATGAGCACAAGTAGAATCACTTGTAAATGGGTCCCTAAAAAGCCTCATTTTCAAGTAAATACCCCTATTAAACTCTTCAGAGTCTCCACAAAATCAAGATCAAAGCCCATCCACTACATTTGGCAACCTAAAACTTGTAATAAACCCCCTGACCCCAGTTGTAAATCCATGCCCACCTACTAACTACATCACTCTCTCAGTACATCATTCCACTTAGCCTCTAGGTCTACCCAATTCCTAACTACACGCCCAAGCACCGAGCACTTAATAGCCTACTAATCTCTCCCGAACCTCATGTTAATGTTGTAATGGGGACAAAAACGGTTCTATCTTGTCCTTTACAATGTTAACACTTGTTTCTATATTCATACAGAATCAGGAGGCAAGAAGTAACATGGCAGATACGGCAGGAACTAGCTCCCAAGCAGGCACCAGCCCCCCAGTCGTGGACATTGAAAGTCTTCCCGTTGAGGAGGAATTGAAGGAACGCCCAGTGGCATTGAGGGCATTACACGCAATACCGGTTGAGAATCCTCCATAGGGGCACACAATGCCGGTCAGCAAAAACTCACATTGGTTCAGTGATGTGGCAGGACCCCTAGGTGAAGGCACTTACATGTGGGAGGCCGAGATAGAATTCAATGGGCGCTGGGGCAAATATCACTTTTTCACCAGGGAATTTGAGAGACTGTAGAATACTGAAGGACTGAAACCTATATGGAAGAAGGCGGGACTCTACGATTACTTCAAATTCCAATTGCCAAAGCCCGATTTTCTAAGGTGCTCTTATTTGATTAGCACCCTCACTCCGAGCAAAGACAAAAAGGGATACAACTCCTTTGTCCTCCCATCTCTCACAAGGGGCAATGAACTGAAGCGTTTCAGGTTGACTATCAATTTGGTAAGGGAAGCTCTAGACATGAAAGGTATGCACATTCCTACGGAGAAAGAGACTATGGTCCCCGACAATATGAAGAACAGGAATCTGACGAAATTAAAGGACATGGTGGCAATGACACCTACAATTGCCATTCACTTGCGAATGGTCATGCAACATTTTGCATTTCCCGCTCAAGAGAGGTTCACAATGCCACCTAAGAAGATATGGTTTAGTCTATACTTGGCTGATGCCTTTGATTTGACAATCAACATGCCCCACTGGATTATCGACCAAATCCACTTGGCTCATCAAAGGTGGTATAAGAAACAAAAGTTTGTACTGTATGGATGTTGTGCCCTCACCAGGATTGTGTATAGATGTCTGGCATATGATGTGCTAGTGCAGAGGGCATTAAATTGGACCAGGGTACAGGAATTCCAACGTAGACTATCAACCGCAGGACCGCCATCTAAGAAAATGAGACGTGCAGTTCAGATGCCCTGTGCACAACCCCGTGGTGCGACATTGACACTAGAGACAACCCCACGACTTCCAAGGCGGGTACAACCCTTCACTATCAGATTACCAAGACACAGCACTGATGGACCAAATCTAGTGTTTCCACCTGTACCAGCGGACCTAGAGTTCCCTCACGGATTCACTTTAGAAGACCTAACTGATGAGGAGGTAGCCAGAATCATAGAGGCTGTTAACGCGAAAGTCAAGGCAGAGCAAGCTAGTGGACAACAAACTGCTATAGACCAACCTCATCCCAGACAACCAGAGGTCGTCGATGTGGAGGGTGAAGAAGAAGAAGAACAAGAGGAGGAACATGATGGACAATCCGAGGAAGAAGAGCAGGAATATGATCAGGAAGCTCTGCAGGTACTTGAAGGTGCTCCAGCTTATACGAAGGCATTGAAAAAGCTCTATGATACCATGAACATAGTTCAAGAGCAACATAGACAGTCCCTTGCAGCAGGCAAGGCCCTCATGAATCAAATCCTTGAGGAGGAAGGCGTAGACGAGCAATACCGCACCACTCTTGACATGATATCTGATGCTTTAGGAGTACCTGAGACGGTTCATACCGCCCTTGCACAATCACGAAGAACGGAGCGACGATACGGCAGACGCCCCCCTCGATCAGGGAAGCAGATGAATGTATTAGTATCAGAACCACAAGGCACATCCACAACCACGGGCACCGCACACACTGTCCATGATACTGAGGAAACCCATGTATCAAGTGCACCTCCGTCACCCCCTTTGCCACCCCTACCTCCAACTCCACCACATTCACCTCCCACTACCAGTGTAACCACTACTGTCACCGCCTCCGAGTCCACTACCCATACCAAAGCACAGACCGTCAGTCAACCCACACAACCCACACACCCTATCTCCACCTCTTTTGTCTATACAGCTACTGAAACAATAATTCTAACCGCAGCCACATAAAATCTCATTCCCCCAATCACACTTTCGGGCAGTTCGTATTCACAATTGCACACACCACTGCACACTTTCACCACTATCACCGCACCCACAATTCCAATATTCACAATCACTCCCACTACTGCATCCACCGTTGATCTTATGGACATAGCACCCACCTCCGCACCTCTCCCTCCCCACATACACCCACCATCTCCCATTCCCCCACCCTCCACTTCGCCATTTTCCAGCACTGCATCCACACTTCCATTCCCCTTCCCCTTTCCCTTCCCTTCTGCATTCAACACCCTTCCCGCATCCACCCCTATTAATAATGTATTTAATAATATGTATCAGTGTATGTCGCAACTACAACAGCACTACCAGCATCTTGATAACCAACATACGCGACTCTTTCGAAGCCATGAAGAACTTCAAGTACGATTCATTGATCTCGAAAGGGAAAAGCGGCTACTACAACAACAGTATGCCACTTTACAGGAACAACATGAACAGTTAGTAGCCAATCCACCCCAGTCAGATGCAGAAGAAAGGCAGCATATGGATGATTTGCTACACTCCCAGATAACGGAGAACCTCAAGCTTCGACGCAACCTAGCCCTCCTACGAAAACACATGTCTACAGCACTCGAAGAGAATAAACGGCTGCAGAAACATAATGAAGAAAACTTGGAAGCAGCCATGGAGGGTTCCCCACAGGAAATCGACCCAGATAGATTCAAGGCCATACCCTCAGCGAATATGCAACTTGTGTTGGAAACCCATGCCGACCTCCTGGAAGCCCATGCAGCATTAGAAAGAGAAAGAGATGACCTATTAAAGCAGCTGGCAACCCAGCATGAGTCACCAAGCAAAGTCACAACCGTAGTTGACACGTCTGAAGAAGTCGAAAAACTGAAAGCAGAACTAGAAGAATTACGAAGTAAAGTCATGCAATACGAGCGTCAACCTTCACCTCTTGTAGAGCCCGAGCCTGAGGACTTAGTGCCAATTGAAATCGAGGAAACCTTCGAAGATCCAAACATTCCCATGCCTGCACCAGGGGGCAAGCAAACAGAAGAGGGCATGGACACCATCGAGATAGAGGCTCCTGAATGGATGCAGAGGTTAGAGAAAGTGGCCACAACCCATGATGATAGAGTGGCAGTTCAGATAGCGTCAATGTCACGATTGAAAGAGGTAGTTATAAAATCGGAGTACTTTCGAAACCTCTCCCATCATAGGTGGATCGGCACATCCGAAGATTTGTATGTTCCTTTTTGTGTCTTAATGGCGGATTACAATGCCGAAATCAAGCACCACACCTCAAAAGAACCAACCTCAGCTACACAGTTTGCACCGGACAACATCCCAGCAAGTGCCAAGCAGGGCAATATACATCAACCCACGTGGAGGATTCATCTACTGGAAACCTACCCAGAGATGGTAAGAACATGGAATAACATGCCTTTGTACATCAAATACAACCCATGCTACTGCCTTGTATTTTGAAGAAGGTCATGGCCGGAATACACAAAAACTGTGCTGACAACCAAGGATGCGAGAAATGGCTCAATTATGTCTACTTAGCACCACCTAAAGGCCAACCTACCATAGGATATATGATCTCGACGATTCGGCATTGGGGGGTCAGGTTTAAAAATGTACCAGATGTCATGGCCCAAATGTGCCTGAAAATTTTTGAACTCATGTTGGTCACCTTCAGGACTTTCAAGAATGTCAAGGAACCTCATCTGTCAGCTCTTGGATTTAATGAAGGTAATCAGGACCTTGTCTACGACATGAGCGCAACACCATCTATTAATGTTGTATATGCATGGCATGCGCGTATCAAGTATCTACCAGCCTGCTTCAAACAGACGTTTGAAGAAATGTTTGTCACAAGATTCTGGGAATATCATTCAGAGATATTCATTCCCAGACCATCACATTTATTGCAGTTGTTTGCAGTGGAACAAGCTCTCCATTCAGAAAAGTTACGTATACCACATCCAGAGGTTCCTGGGCCGGTAGATTGGATGCTCTACTCACGGACTTGGCCAAAGGGTTGCGGATTGCAGAACATCACTTAGCACAAGATGTTGTTGAGTACTACATCCAACGACCCACCCAACAAGGGTCTGTCAGGGACAACAGACACGAGAGAGGGGGGGTGTTGGAACTGAAGGACTCATAAGGCAAGGAAGCTTACGAAGGGAGTCAGAGAGAAGAGAAAGTACATGCAGACAGTGTTGCGGAAATGTGGTATACTTCCTTTACTCTGATACCACTCCTTGTCGACGTGACAAAGGCTGAACCTTAGTAAGCCTGCGGAAATCGCCATGCCCAAGAAGAACTAAGCTAGAGTGATTCAGAACACTTCTGTAATCAACCAATAGCTTAGCGAAGTCTAGCGCTCAACATATAAGACTGCGCTCTAAATTCACTAGAAGAAATTTCACCGAAACTTCACCGGACTGTCACTGGACTGACATCGTAATCGTACCGGAATTGTACCGGAATGAACTTCAAATCTATTTATAATTACTTCAAGTAAACATACATGAAGTAAGGAAGTGACGCAAAAGCTTCCTTAACTTACTGAACACTTTCTGAAGTTTAAGGAAAAACTCCACTAGTTTAGACGACCACTTTCCGGTCAGACTTTGTACTGAGTGTGGATATCTTTTCCACCGGAAAGCTTAATCAATTAAAAGTAGAGATGTCTAGCTACAGAATGAGCTATCTCTCACAGAGAACTTCGCATTACTCTGTGAGATCTACTTCGTTCTTTTACCGGAAAATTACTCGTTTACAGTAAGAACTGCAACTAACCGAAAATGCGTTTACTGAGAAAACGTTAACTGTTAAAACATACTCTGTTTCTTTGCATACAAACAGTACACACAAACATCCACATGAACATGTGTTTTCTATTAGAGAAGATGTGTACAAGTGAGCTTGGCCTCTTCTTGCTCAAGCTACAAAAACTCTCCTATACTGAGTAGTTTCTTATTACCATCTTTCTCTCAGATGAATACCCGATATCTCAGGCTTCTGTTATTCATCTATACACACGCGATCTCTGGCGTCTTCTTCTACATACGCGATCTATGGCGTCTTCTGTCTATAACTTTGCGTCTCTGCGCATCTGCTATATTTCGTCTCTCTCTCTGTCTCTATTCTCCTCTCTCTCTTCTCTTTTCTTCTTCTATATGTGCTCTTATTTATACTGCACGCTCTTCTTAAGCACGTTCTTGTTCGCACTTCCCTTCTATTATTCCTTTGCACGTTCTCTCTTTGTACAATTTGATTCGGCGTAACGTACTCTGATCCTGGGAGATTCTGTACTGTACATAACGGTCGTGGATTTGTCCTTCCACTAAGGCTTTTGATTTTCTCTGATTCTGCTTCTCCCTTTTTTTTTTCTTTTCTACGCCTGTTTGCTTGTCAAATTCGTGAGTGTTTCTTCAACAGACAGAGCAGTCAACGACGATCTGGCAAGTAGGCCAATATTTTTTCAGGACACTAACGCATATAAAAGAGGTGGACACACAAGGAGAAGGAGCAAGTAGGGAGCTCCAGTTTTTTGTAGCTCCATTTTGTGCAAGCCAAGGAGTCCTTGAGCTTGAGGAGCTTTAGAAGTACCTACCTGTCAGTTTTGACATTTTTTAGACTTTGTTTGAACCTCCAAATAGGGTAGAGAACCTAATTTTTAACTAGGCCGGACACTAGGTCTGGACACGACCAAAACCTAGTCAAAAACTATAAATAGAGCTAGAGAGCTCATTTTTGAGGTTAGCTTGTAAGTGATCTAAACTTGTATGAGCTTTTGAAAGTAATCAAAAGAACTTCATTGCTTCTCACTCTTTGTCTTGCCTTGTGTGTGCATGTGTGTGTATGCGTGTGCATATTAGTGTGCTTCGCACTCACGCACTTGTGCCTTCACGTGCTCGAGGTCATCATACCATCCTCACGTCTTCCCGGATTGACATTAAAGGAGGTGCTACTCATCACTGAGCTACACTCATATATAAGAATTTCTTAGTAGTAAAATGTAATCTCCACATTTCACCAACCAAGAAGTCTGTGGTTTGTCATCCTTTACCATTGGACTAAGTTCTACTGGAAGAGTATCTATTGGCACTAGTGCAAACTCTAAAATATTCTCTTCCCTATAGTTTTCCATATGAGTGCAAAAAGCATTCCCTTTGAGATTCAGATAATCCCTAAGTACCCATCCTCCTAACTGATGTTTACACATCATGCTCATGATGTAACATTAATTAAGAGTTTGGTACCCCAATAGGTTAGATATATCCTTATCTCCTAAAAACTCTAAAGAGAGGTATCATCAATCTACTCCCAATCTAACTAATTTCAATAACTAGATTATCTCATCTAGTCAATGACCATCACTGAAAATAGCATAACTGCCTCTCTCTAGAGTCGACAAGTGAGACTCAATATAACCATCATGATTAATTGATCTCCCTATTTCCTTGATAGAAGAGTGCCAGGTATGTCATACCAATGGTGATAAAATCACCTATCACATTCTCTACTGGAAGAATAAATCTTCCCTAAACTATGAGAGATAATTCCCAGTCCTAAGGAGATATCTACTAAGAGCTCTCCTCTAATCTAGAGAGATATTCCACCCTAAATGATGAGTCCTTTTCTCCCTGGCCATAGAAGAAGAGTTCTCAAAGGGAAGTGGTTAACACCATCCCATACCAGTGGAACCTTCTTCCAATTAATGGTGTACTCCTACCTATACTAAACCAAATATCTATTCCATATATATGTAAAGGAATATGTAGGTGGACCCTAATGAATCCCATATCTTGAACTCATGTCAGTGAACTCAAATGAGTCCCATGCCCTCGAACTATTTAGTTTGGTTCTCGTCAATATGTGACAGTGGATATCCCTTTCTGTTCCAAACTCACTTGTTTGTAGGTAGCAAGACAAGGTCTAAGTACCTCTCTATAGATCCCAACATTCATATGTATCAGGTACCCCAAATATTCCTGACAAAGGGATCTATGCTCTAAGTCATAGAGCTAGTGCCATGCTTGTGGCCTTCCTAACCATCACTCAAATCACATGAGCAGCCATCGATGCTCTCTCACGAAACCCATCTCTGTGATTCCATCTAATTGGTTTCCTTAGCAGTGTAGCAGAAATGCTTCACTACTTACTCAAGTGATGGGCATGAGCGAAACTAGTCACTCTTTGGGTATTCATCATGATACCCCATAGTCTCGTAATCATACTTTGAGACTCTTGTGAAGATAAGTAAATCTTAACTACTTTGGAGATTATCATAAATGCATCTCCCCTACCTCTATGCAATTTCCTATAACCTATCGGATTGCTTGTGCACATTCCTAATGGTGAAGATACATCTCCTTCCCCTTAGCAATCTCATGGTCTAAATCTATAAGGAGTCTATATAAGGATCTTGTTACTATTGAAGTTGCCTTATCTATACTACTATGATGGTCTCATGATACTCAAACCGATGATACATGATACTTGTTAGGTATCATGATACACGGGGAGTTGAGGTATCAGTGATCCACAATACACAAATTCTCATGATAGATGATACTTGATATCCCATGATATGATACTTGATATCCTCAGGATACACGATACGCAAGAAAGGCACGATACACAATACTTGACCAGTATCGGTGATACATGATACACAGATTCTCATGATACTCAACCCAATGATACACGATATTTGTTAGGTATCGTGATACATTGGGAGTTGAGGTATTAGCGATACATGATACATGCCAAGTATCAGGACACATAGGAATTCTAGTATCATGATACCTAAACTCAACTGGTCATGATACTTAGACTTTTCTAAATCCAAATTCATATATTTTCTATGGGTTGTGCTCTTTAGGTATTCCTGGTCCCCCTCATGTGTTGTAGTAACAAATTCCACTCAAAATCCTTTCTACTACCCTCATGATACTCCAACTGTGTCATTTCATGTTTTGTGGGTGCTCCTTTAGTTTTCTGAGGGTTTCAAGGTGAAGCTCTCACCTTTTAGTAGTAATCCAACAAGCATTTGCTACCAGAAGCTTCCAACACTCTGCTTTTTCCATGATACATGCTACATGATACCATTCCTTGCTCTCCACGATACTTGTGTCCACACAAGTGACTTGAAAACTGAAAGATTTTTTGTATTTTAGGTCCTTGGGGTGACCAAGGCCTGAAACTGAAATGAGAAAATTTTTAAATTTTCTTCAGATGATTTACCTACTCTACTCCTACCACTTCCTTCTATTCCTAAATGCTAACTCTTTCTCACTCCCTTATTCCTAGCCTAAAACTCATTACACACACCACGAGTGTGTGAAGTAACAAATGCAAGATTTTTAGTGACTTGCCACTTACTAAAATTGCTTCTCAACATATGATAGCTTCACTCCTCAACCATTATCACCATGCGCACACCTTGAATGGGCTATTTCCCCAACAACAGTGCCAAAAACATGTGTACCTAAGTCATAAAGTCTTAGGGACTTGTGCTAATTGAGACTATACCTCAATTACCCACAAGTGCATATAGTGGTGGACTAATACATGCTTTAAATATCAGTCTGTGGAGTTAGACATATCAAGTGTATGAGGACATGTGCACACATAGTGGTGAATGAAGTGAATGTGCTAACAATGCATGTACAATAGGCTTATCTACCTCTCATGCCACTTATCTCACTGAAAATACATGCCGTGATACTTATAATAGTAGTAAGCTCAAATTAGGCCTTTTCACTCAGCTCCAATATCGAAATATGTTCATTATTTCCTTTTGCAGCTCTCAATGAGATGCATCTAATGGTGGTATTTTCAGCCTAATCTGACAAACACGCTTCGAGTATTGAGCAAAATACTGAGTGGTGGGAAACACCAACTACTGCTCCACAACTCACCAAGCTTCACACATGCACTACAGTGACTTAAACAAGAGGCAAAGGGGTAGAAAACACACCTAGACACAAATTTTAAACATTTAACACACATGCAAGCTCTTGGAGAAGAAGATACTCAAAAGAGAAGAAGAAAATTCGAAATTTAAGTTTGATTACTCACAATGGCAAAAATGTCTTACAAAGAGTCATCAAGTAACTTATATACATGTGCCCTAGAAATGGTCCTTTCACACATGAGACTGGCACTTTTGTTGAATTAGATCCCTACTAATATACAAGGCTAGTGTTACATGGTTATGGAATTTTGCATCTAGAGGACTCCTCTAGAGCATTTACAAGGCTTTTGACATGATATCAAGGAAATGAAGAAGATGACCCTTTATTGATCGATAAGTATACTTTTTGCCAAAAATTCTGGAGATAAGAAACAAGATGCAATCATGCAATTTTTGGATTCATCAAGTGCAAAGGAAGTCACATATGTGTGAGCTTTTGGACCAAGAATCTCCACGTGATCTTGGATAAGAAACTTATGTGGAAGAAGAGGATCATTCTAGGTAACCATGGATCCTCCAAGATTTTTGATACTAGTGTGAAGAAGTAGAGCATTCCCACCACCACCTGTTAGAGAGATGACTCCCCTCTCAACATTATGCATCTATGTATAGGTTGTCTAAGGGACTTCCCTCTTTGACATGTTGATACTATCCATCCAAGTGGCAACCAAAAACTACATGTGCTCCAATTTTCCAAGGTAACTGGAGTTAACTCGAGTGGATTCTTCTAGAAGGATATAGAGCTGCTGAGCAAAAATACTCTCCCATTGCTCTCATGTGGTTTGAAGAAGCCTCTAGGGATTTGGCTCAAAATACTCTCCCCTTATCTTGTAGAAGTTGAACCCAAGACCTCCTCCTTCCCATCCATTTGAGTTAACCAATAGAAAAAGCTTCTTGCTTGATTTAGAGAGCACATGAACCTATTGTTAAGTCTATTTTTGAGACTTTGGACCTACACATGAATTATCAAGCAATATATGATTTTAGATATGTCTAAATGAGTCGGACACTCATGTCATAACCTACTCTATAACCAAAGATAACATGCAAAAAACCATCAAAGCTCATGGAGTGGAGATGGCTTAGCTTGATATCCTTCTAACCCTCTTACATGGGTTGGTATTGGATGGTTCCAACAATGGGAAGGAGCAATATTGGAACATTCAAGTTGGTGGTTAGAGAGCACAAGTAAGTCTCGCCTTCTCAACCTTTTACATGGGGTGGTATGGGATGCTTCGAGCAAGGGGAAGAAGTAAGGTCAGTACATGCAAGCTAGTGGTTAGAGAGCACAAGTAGGTAGGTGGTTTTGGTGACTAGCCCTCTCCAATCACATACATGTTGGAAGCCTTGAATTCCTCTACAATAAGGAAAGAGAGAGGGGCAACATTGACTACCCCTATGTGTGGCCCATAGAGAAAGGGGGGCTCTATGGGGACAACCAACCCAAAAGGAGTGCGGCAAGAAAGAATCAAATATGCAATATATGCTTGATGAATGCCCTTCAATCCTATTGGGTGAAGAAGATTTGATGAACACTATTGATTTTTGTCCATAAAGCACATCTAGAGGGTATCCCATCATGAGATTCCTATAAGATGCATTTCTTGGCATGAAAACATCACATGTGCGCTAAAAAGTAAAGGGATTTGATGGTAAAAGATGAAAGGAATGGGATAGAGATTATAGAGAGCATTAGAGAACCACCACACCTATTGTTTGCCCCGTATTTCTATTGGAGTTTGAGGTCTACGAAAACACAAACAACAC
This sequence comes from Ceratopteris richardii, assembly GCA_020310875.1. Taxonomy (NCBI): domain Eukaryota; kingdom Viridiplantae; phylum Streptophyta; class Polypodiopsida; order Polypodiales; family Pteridaceae; genus Ceratopteris; species Ceratopteris richardii. The sequence goes on from CM035432.1 coordinate 125,129,664, forward strand.
AAGGAGGAAGAAGAAGAAGAAGAAGAAGAAGAAGAAGAAGAGGAAGAAGAAGTAGAAGAAGTTTGGAGCATAACACTACATTGAATGTATTAATAAGTGAATATACAAAGATAATTGACCCGTTAGGGTTATAGACATATATAAAAGCTGAGGGAAAAACCTTTCAAAGAGGGAAAAAAGTGACCCAATAGTCCTAAGTGTGTTCACACATATCACTACTAAAATATTCAACAAATCCTCCCTAGGAGTGATGCAGTGAATGAGGAGCTGACAATTATGCATAAGGAAGTGCAAAACAATGTGGAAAGAGATCAATCCACAAAAGGAATTAAGCACAAAGCTTCAAAATTTTCCCTAGGTAGAGGCTTTGTGAAAAGGTATGCAACATTATCTTGTGTGGGAGCATAAGCCAAACTTATCTCTCTAGTAGATAACCTCTCCTTGACATGATGATAGTGCAACTCAATGTGCTTTGTGCAAGCATGGAACATAGGGTTCCTCACAATTGCCAATGCACTCTGACTATAAGTGAAAATGGTGGTGGCAGAAGGCCAACCAATAGCCAAATCATCCAAAAGTCATATGAGCCACACGCACTCAACAATAGTTTTCAAAGCTTCATTATACTTAACCTCACAACTAGAAGTGGCCACAATAGAATTATTTCTTTCTCAACCAAGATATGTATGAGTTACCAAGCATGCAGCAAAAACCACTAGTGGACATGTGAGTGTCATAGCAACCAACCTAGTCTGAGTTTGAAAAAGCGTGTTTCTAGCGATAATGATCCCCTTCTGGGATAAAACAATCTGAGTATCTAGATATGATTCAAGTAGTAAAAGATGCAATTAATTGCCTACCAATTGCTTGACACTTGGGAAATGCATAAAGGTGCTCATCTAAGGGACAAGAAAGTGAATATCAGGCCATGTTATGCACAAGTACATCAAACATCCAATAGCTTTTTGATAGAGAACAACATTGGATGCATCTCTAGCATCATGAAGACTCGAAATGTTTCCATGGGAGTGGTAGAAGTTTGCAATCTTCATAGCCAAAATCCTACAATAATGTGTTACTATATGTTTTTTGAAACAAAGATATTCCTCCATCAACTTGCACAAATTGAATGCCCAAGTAATGATGCAAATGCCCCAAATTAGACATCTCAAAAGAGAAATGCAAATCAGCTTTAAATTCAGTAATATCTTCTTATTAGGACCAATAAGAAACATGTCATCAACATATACAACAATGATTAGAAGTGCATCATGTGCACACTCAACATATAAGGTTCTGTCACTTGAATTTTTCTCGAAATCATGTTATGTATCTTCTCATATCAAGCATGTGGTGCTTGCTTCAAACCATATAACACCTTTTCAACATGCACACTCTTTTTCATGCCTTTTTTTCACAAAACCATAGGGCTGAAATACACACACTTCTTCATGTAAATCACCATTGAAAAATGCAATTTTAATGTCCAATTGATGTACATTCCAAACACGATGAGTTTCAAGTCACAAATGCTATGAATATTGGTTACTTGGGTGCAAAGGTCTCATCAAAATCAATGCCTCTTTCTTGAGCATGAACTTTGGCAACAAATCTAGCCTTATACATATCCATTGATCCATCAAGCTTACCTTTCAGCTTGTATACCCATTTAGTGCTAATGGACATCTTGTCTGGAGGAAAATCACATAAAGATCAAGTACCATTCTTCATAATAGCATCATATTTTGACTGCTTTCTACATAGCAATTTGATGCAAAGGAAGCATTATGAGAGCTTGAATGGGTACGACATGACAAAGATGCAGCTAATTTAAGTTTCCACCAACCATTTAGGCATAGTTTTAGCCTTTTCTATGTCAACCCTCTTACTTACTAGTGCAACATGTAAATCTGCATAAGAAATGGAATGATTTGCATCATGTGGAAATTTTTTTAAGGAAAAGAAATTGCCTCATTTGGAGCACTTCGTTGTCCACCTATAAAAAGAGGTAGCAAAGTGTCATACACATCCTTCGAGCTAACGAATGTCTCCTTGGCACATGAAAGTAATGGCTGAATGGAATCCTCCACAAAAACATCATGGCAAACCAAAATGTTTCTAGTTTGTGGATGATACAAAGGACAAACTTTGCTTTCAGAACTCTACCCAACAAAAATACATTTCACTCCTTCATCATCTGATTTCCTATGTTGTTGTTCAAGCACTAATGCATATGTCAAACAACCAAAGACACAGAGATGAGCAACATATGGCTTTTGGTCATGCCAAGCATCATATGGAGTGATTGATTGTAAAACTTTGGTGGGACACCTATTAAGTACATATGCGACATACATAATAACCTCAAGCCAGAATTCATGTGGTAAAGCTTAACTTTTGACCATATACCTTGCCATTTCCATGCGATTCTTGTTCTTTCTTTCAAAACATCCCTTTTTTTTAGGTGTATATGGCAATGTACACTGATGTTTTATCCCATGCTAAGCTAGAAATGCATTAAAATTGGAAGACATGTATTCCCCACCTCAATCAGAATGAAGGGTGCCCAATTTACATGCTTTCATATTTTTAACCATAATTTGGAATTGTTTGAAGCATATGAACACTTAAGGTTTTACTTTCAATGGATAAACCCATGCATGTGTGGATAATTCATCAATAAAATTCATGAAGAAGATGCATAGTACCACACACATCACTATGAATGAGTTGCATAGGACCATAGACATCACTATGAACAAACTGCAATTTATGAGCAGCTAAAACTGACCATCTTTTGGGAAGGAGGAATGCTTCATTTTGCCCAAAATAGAGACTTCACATACATGTTTACAAGCTTCTTGAAGTTTGGTGGAGACCACACCATTTTAGATTTCTGAAGGTGAAGAAAACTAGTGAAAATTCATATGACCAAAGCATGCATGCCAAAGCTTTGCATATGAAAAAGCCTGAGAATCTTGAATTGCACATGCTAAATCATTCATACATTTCACATAGTCGATGAGCTTATACTAGCCACTACATAAAATGTCAGAAGCAATAATAACACCACCATTTGAAAGATCATGGATTGTACATCTATCATCAATAGATTTGACAATCAAGCCAATCTTGGATAATGCTTAAACAATAATAGATTCTTCTTGATCCCTATCATATATAGAACATTTGACAATATAAAAAATTTCTATCAATATTAGTCAAAATGATCTTAGCAATTCCCATTACAAGATAAAAGAAGTTGTTAGCACATGTGACAACTCCCTGAAGGGACAGGCTCAAGTAAATTGAAGAAACTACACTATGAGGTGATATGTTTGATTGCCCCACTATCAAAGTACCAACCATATGAGTCTACTATAGATATACACTACTCATAAGAATATGGTTCATAGTTGCAAATAGTAACAAATGCCTATTCTTCATTCTGAACAAGATTAGCAAAATTGTTTAGGAAATGGCAAATACACCTAGCTTTAGAGAAATTCACCAAGGATTTTAATGAGATTTCCATTGCCCTCATGGGCTTCCCATTTACTTTTGATCTTGTTATCTTTCATGACAAATTTCTTATGATGGTTGAAGGAAGGGGACATTTTACACTTGCATGTTCTTTTGCCAAGCAGATCAAGGGACTTAACAATCGACCACTATGCATTCCCATACTTCTGGAATATGGGGGATCCCACTAGGTGTAGAGGCATCCACAACAACCATTTCAGCCCCTTTTTTCTTTTCTTATTTTGGAGCAAGTTTAGGGAATATCTGTATGACATGATCATTTTCCTTATAGTATTTGCAATATTGTTTTTTATTTCTATTTTCTTGTCAACTTTGTCCTCCTTTGATTGCACAACATTAGTAGATTTCTGTTTACTAGTAGATGAGATCCATTTACCTTTGCCCTTCTAGCTAGCTAAGAAAGCTTCATCTACAACACACATAATTGACTTGTGCCTGGACTGATATATCTTCTTGCAACATAAAAGAGACTAACTCCTCAAATGTTAAGGCATTTGGATTAAATTTCATCATCAATTGAATGGTAGGAGAAAAAAATCTCATATGAATCTAGAATATTATTAAGAACAATCTCCACAATGAACTATCTAGCAAGATCTCACCAACAAAAATCAACTGCTCCTTTAAGTCTTTGATCTTTGTCAAAAAATTTTCCATACAATATCTTTCATTCATATGTTCAATCTCCAATTGTTTTTTGAGTTAAGCAATATACACCTCTTTTATTGCCTGGTGTAAAGTTGTAAGTGTGTCCCAGGCATCCTTTGCTATCTTGCATGTGTGAATGTGAAGGATAATCAAACGTTTGAGAGATAAAGCTATCAATGCATGTGTCTAAGCATCTCTGCCATCCCACCAAAGTTTCTCTATACTAGGTCTAATACGAACTACAACATGTCCAAGAAATTGAAGATCATCATCTTCAATGCCATCTACATCACCGTCAATAACTATAAGCACAATAATATTCCACATCCATTTTGCTACCAATACATGACACATCATATATGCCCACAATGGGTAATTAGTACCATCCGAATTCATATAGAATACATCATTTCTTTTAGCCATGGATAATGATTAAATACTCCCATGCAAAAAATTGACTATAGCTAAAAAATCTGAACAAAAAAAACCCTATTGGGCTCTACCAAACATGTACTCAAAGTTTGAGGCACTTGTAATATTGGTAAGCAAAAAAATTGACTATAGCTAAAAAATCTGAACAAAAAAAAACCCTATTGGGCTCTACCAAACATGTACTCAAAGTTTGAGGCACAATAGGAAAAAAATTACTTTCACAATCGTCTTATCAATTTTCATGTGATTTTGAGATTGTGAGCGAAGGGGTGTTGAGGATGCCCTAGATGAAGCAGCAACCTACTCTTATACCAATTGTTAAGAGTTTGAGGTCTACAAAAGCACAAAAACAACACAAGGAAGAAGAAGAAGCTTGAAGCACAACACTAGATTGAATGTATTACCAAGTGAATGTACAAAGATAACTCACTGTTAGGGTTATAAGCATATATACAAGTTAGGGGAAAAAACCTCTTAACGAGGGAAAAAAGTTCCCCAACAATCTTAAGTGTGTTCACATACATCACTAAAAAAATATATCAACACTTTCCACCCCAACCCAACCTAATCTTTTTTCCTTGAAGCATCTCCATTGAGGGTGCAATTGTGCATGGATGAATTTGACACGTAGCAATGCATTCTTGATGGAATCGTACTAGATGGATAATGACTTTTCTTTTTCCTTGTGTAGAAAATTACTTGGGCAATAAGACAATTACTTGGGTGTCTAGGCAATTACTTGAACACCAAGGAAATTACTTGGAAAACAAGGTAAATACTTGGGCACCAAGGAAATTACCAATAAAGGTTCAATAGAAATCTACCACATGGTAGCCACATGGCATAAATTTTAGTGGATCCACCTCATTAAAGTGGGTAGATGCACTCTCCTCCAAACATTAAATATGGCTAGTATTAATAGGGTGATGTGTACTAAAACTAGATAGTTATGAGAACTTTTTAAATTAATTAAGGCTGCGGCTAGAAATAGTGGAGGTGGAAGGATTCTAATTTAAAAACATATGAATGGCTTCACTTCTCTTCATCTTGGCATAACACTCATTCACCAAGATTTATCATAAAGAAAAGATTCCTTCACACTAATTAGCCTCCATACTTGCACTTTCAACCACACTAGCTTCTCCTTTGTCATGGAGATGTTCCCACATCCCATTAATTCTCAGCCATCTACTTTTGGGAGTTTCATTCAGCCAATAAAAGGTATAATGAATGCCATATCCTAAAGACATGCATGGGATATGTCCTAGAACGTAGCTTCTTCCCTGGCACTTCCATGATATCGAGACTTTTACCTAGATTTATACATTAGGAGGTGGGGATACTTGGTTTTTTTACTTCATTCAATGAGCCATGGTGGTTATTCATAGTTACGTGGGGTTCTTTTCCTAGATTTGATCATAGTCATGGTGTGTTTGAGATCAAGGGCATCAGTATAGTTACTTTCCTCTTTGATTAGGAAGTGTTTGGGTGAGAGTTTAGACACATATTTATGGGATTTTGATGATTTTGAGCATGGACCAAAATCCTTGAGGACCTATTGGATTCTATAGCTACTTAGATGAAGTGGGGATGCCACAAGGGATACATCTTTGGAGTTCTTTGCACGTCCATTAGGTGTGATTGGTGATGTAAGAGGGTGTGAACAAGGCACATCCTTGGCAATCTGAAGAAATCATTGGGGAGGATTTTCCTACCAAGGTTGGATTGCAGTTAGATAGTTGAGGAGACTTGTGCCAAGGGTTATGCGTGCCAAGGCCTAGAGCCTTTGTGGAAGAGATTTCCACTTTATGGGCTTGTGGTTAATAGAGGACCAATGTCATCCAAGTTCCCCTAGGGATATATACTAGCCACTTGCATGATGACATGCTTACTTGGGGATAGAGGGAGATAGTCACCTAGGATATTGGGTGCCTCTATATCACTGATGGAGATTGCCTTGTGAGAGAGAGGACGTTCTTCCTCTATGACCACCAATGGGATCTACCATGTGATGGAGGACCCATCCCCTACATTAAGCCACCAGTGACATTTATCTCATGATGAGGATTATGATCCTTGGGATTCATGTGGTGGTACTTGTCATTAGGTTGATAAATTTATGTCCTCAAAAAGTTGTTGGGGAGATACATGCAATTGACATGATTTAATTCATTGCATCATTTGCAAATTACTTTTGTTTGATTACCAAAGAATTTATGAAGTTTACTCCATTAGTTTTCTTTCTTTTCACTTACGACACCATGCTTGGCCTTTGGTTTTGACATGGTGTGAATGCAATCTACCAAAGGTACTAAAGGGTGGCCACTAGTAGGTGGGCTCATGATAGTTATCTGAGATAAATCACGTGCAAGAGGAGATTGATATGGGATGAATTGATCATTCACGTGGTGATGCACCCTCTTTTGGGTGAGCCATGTTTGTAGCATGACCATTAGATGTATCTATGGAGCACAATATATGTGCTTGTATTTCCATTGTATGGTAGACCGTGTGCAATTTAGGATTCTAATAAACGATTATGTAACTATTGATCACTTTTTTTTTTTATGATCAATGAATGGGGGATTAGTTATCAGGTAGAAAACTCATTCTGATCACAAAAACAATTATGAGACTAATCACTGAATAAAACAATGCAATTACTGAAAAGACGAGTAATCAACAATTCTCTGGTTCTGTATCTGTTGCAAAAAACATTTGCGCATGGTTCCGTTGCTCATATAACAAAAATCAAATAGAAGATGTTGCTAGATTGATACACAAACAAAGAGCGCTCTTCTAGAAAAGATGGGCATTTTGAAGCAATTGAGTTTGTTTTCCTCATTCATCCTCCTACTTGCGATGTCTACACATATATACACACACAGGATGAAACGTAATTGTGCACATAATACGCTTCATATGCACACGCACAAAGACGCATGCGCGCGCGCACACACACAGACATTAGAGGGCAGAAAGGTTTCTGCAAACACGTGTTTCAGTTTCTCTCTCTCTCTCTCTCTCTCTCTCTCTCTCTCTCTCTCTCTCTCTCTCTCTCTCTCTCTCTCTCTCTCTCTCTCTCTCTCACACACACACACACACACACACACACACACACAAAGCTGCGCGGCTACAAACATGACGAAGTCTGAATTAATCTTAGTCATTTTGACTTAAGGATATAATCATATGTGAGCCAGAACCATCATGTCAGATATAGTTGTTGAATGCATGTTTATCTAATGATATATGGCAGTATAAAACCTTGTATTTCCCCAAAACATCAGCAAGACGTTATTAATCTCTGGATTGATTTTGATTAAGGCCTTGATATGGTCAGCTGCTATTCTACCGGTTAGATTATGCCTTGTATTGGATTCTCTCCAAAGTTTTGTAGATTATCCGTTCGTTATTTTATAGTCATACATCCCCTCTATTATATGGTGGATGACCTTGAATTGCACAATCTCATATGCTTGAAAATTGTTGAAAACTAAGGTGCATTCGGCTGTATAACAGTTATTTAGCAGAATAAATTCGATGCAAATAATGATAAGTAGAATTTCCACGAATTTATAATCAGTTTGAATGGAAACTGCTATGTCCAATGTATTGTTTATCAAATGGATACAGGGGTTTATATGCATTGTGACGGATACACGTTATTTGTATCTACAGTGAATATATCCTAACTACCGATCTATTTAGCAGATTAAATTTCAAACGAGTAATGATAAGTAGAATCTCCACGATATTTTATAATCACTTTAAATGGAAACTGTTATGTCCAATGTAGTGTTTGTCAAATATAATGGATAAATTAAAGGATTATATGCACTGTAATGCATACACATTATTTGTATCGCCAACAGTTTTGGAAATGTCTTTATATAAATAAACTCTATTAGTTTTTGAGTCATAAGTGATGTTATCAAATTAATTATAAACAATCGGTTCCAGTATTTCATTGTTCGAAAGAAAACCAATGATTGTTTACTAACCATTACATGGATAACAAATTTATATATGAACTTAAAAATTAGGGAAGCAATACAGTAAGCCTGATATATTGAGATTAAGCGACGTTAACAGATTAATTATAAACAATCAATGCCATTTCATTGTTCGAATGAAAATCAATAACTGTTTACTGATCAATACATGGATAACTGATGGATAACAAATCAATAAATGAACTTCAAGATCTGGCAAGCACAGTAAGCCTGATATGAGATTATTGCTTGAGCAAGTTTTGAGAAGAGTAAAGATTTTTGAGAAGATTCAGATTAATCACCCAGAAAATCAAAGCATCATCTACGTAACTTGGGTAGCGTATGCACACAGACATTAGAGCGCATACAGAGCTGCGCGGCTACAAACATAACGAAGTCTGAATTCGGTGTTTTGTTAGATCTACTGATGTGTTCGAATTAGAAATCGTACTATGAAAAAGGAAAATAGTGATGCCATAAACCTACGTTCCTGTAACCTCTTTCCGCTCATCCTTATTCCTTTGTGTGGCTTAAATGACTCCACGTGATTAGAAGCCCTGTGTAGTACACTTTTGAGAGGTTGAGAGAGGGAGATTAAAGAACACAACTCGTTTTACTTGCTTAAGATCGATATATTCCAGCCTAATCTTTTACTTCAAATATAAAACCTTCTTTCTCCACAAATCGTTTACTTGCTTAAGATCGTAATTAATCCTAGTCTTTTTGACTTAAGGATATAATCATTTGTGAGCCAGAGCCATCATGTCAGATATAGTTGTTGAAAATGCATGTTTGTCTAATGAGGTAGGGCAGTATAAAACCCTCTCTCTCTCTCTCTCTCTCTCTCTCTCTCTCTCTCTCTCTCTCTCTCTCTCTCTCTCTCTCTCTCTCTCTCTCTCTCTCTCTCTCTCTCTCTCTCTCTCTCTGTAAAATCGTTTCTATTAATCGAGGATTGCCATTCATATGAAACATTTCTTGAGGAGCTGAATTCCTCCAAACGGTAGGAATCGTACAATCTCATATGCTTGAAAATTGGTGAAAACTAAGGTGCATTCGGCTTTATAACAGTTATTTAGCAGAATAAAATCAATGCAAATAATATAAAATAGAATTTCCACGACATTTTGTAATCACTTTGAATGGAAACTGTTATGTGCAATGTACCTTTTGTCAAATGGAAACAGCTAGGTTTATATATTGCATTGTAACGTATACACATTATCTGTATATACAGTGAATATATCCGAACTACCGATCTTTTTATTGGGTAGCAGCCATTTAGCAGAAAAAATTTCAAACGAGCAATGATATTTTATAATCACTTTGAATGGAAACTGTTATGTCCAATGTAGTGTTTGTCAAATATAATGGATACATTAAAGGATTATATGCATTGTAATGCATATACATTATCTGTATAGCCAACAGTTTTGGACATGTGTCAATATTCATATAAATAAATTCTATTAGTTTTTGAGTCATAAGTGATGTTACCAAATCAATTATAAACAATCGGTTCCAGTACTATTTCATTGTTCGAAAGAAAACCAATGATTGTTTACTAACCATTACATGGATAACAAATTAATATATGAAATTAGAAATTTGGGAAGCAATACAGTAAGTAAGCCTGATATGAGATTAAGCGATGCTAACAAATTAATTATAAACAATCAGCGCTATATCATTGTTCGAATGAAAATCAATAATTGTTTACTGATCAGTACATGGATAACTGATGGATAACAAATCAATAAATGGAACTTAAAAATCTGGCAAGTACAGTAAACCTGATTTGAGATTATTTGTTTGAACAAGTTCTCATGAGAAGAGTAAAGATTTTTGAGAAGAATCAGATTAATCACCGAGGAAATCAAAGCATCATCTACGTAACTTGGGTTAGCGTATAAAACTAAAGAGTTTGTGAGATTGGAGGAGCCAAGATGTGTTGAACCAGATGTGAAATGCCAGAAAAATTTGGAATTGTGTGCACTCAAAGCATACAATTTTGTTGTTATTGTTCAGTGTAACGTTGATCTGGAAGCAGACAGTATGGCAGACGAGTTGAAATCATGCCCCTTCTTCTTCCTCGAACTCGCCCTCTTCATCTGCAGAGGCATCTTGATACTGTTGGTATTCAGAGACGAGATCGTTCATGTTGCTCTCGGCCTCTGTGAACTCCATCTCGTCCATGCCCTCACCCGTGTACCAGTGGAGGAAAGCCTTTCTGCGGAACATGGCTGTAAACTGCTCACTGACGCGCTTGAACATCTCCTGGATCGATGTCGAGTTGCCGATGAAGGTAGCCGACATCTTCAAGCCCTTGGGCGGGATGTCGCACACGCTCGATTTGACGTTGTTGGGTATCCACTCAACGAAGTATGAAGAGTTCTTGTTCTGCACATTCAGCATCTGCTCATCGACTTCTTTGGTGGACATGCGTCCTCGGAACATGGCGGAGGCCGTCAGGTATCTTCGCGCAATGGAAGTTCGCGTTTTAGGGAGAGAGAAACATAGAGAGAGAGAGAGAGAAATTGATCACATACAGAGAATAGCATCTTTTCTTACCTTCCATGGCGAGGGTCTGCTGCGCACATCATGTTCTTGGCGTCCCACATTTGTTGAGTAAGCTCGGGAACAGTGAGGGCACGATACTGCTGGGAGCCACGGGAAGTCAGCGGCGCAAAGCCGACCATGAAGAAATGGAGACGGGGGAAGGGGACAAGGTTGACTGCAAGCTTGCGCAGGTCAGAATTGAGCTGTCCAGGGAAGCGCAAACAGCAGGTAACGCCACTCATGGTGGCGGAAATCAGATGATTCAGGTCGCCAACTGCAAGAAAACAGATGAGCAGCGAAGAAAAACAAACGAGGAAAACAGCAACGCTGAGCGGTAGGTCAGAACTCCTGGATGTGCAGAGCGTCATGCATGCAGATGAAAATCAGACTTACATGTTGGCGTTGTGAGCTTGAGTGTGCGGAAGCAGATGTCGTAGAGCGCCTCGTTGTCCAGCACCATGCATTCGTCAGCATTCTCAACAAGCTGATGTACAGACAGTGTTGCGTTGTATGGCTCAACAACTGTGTCGGACACCTTGGGCGATGGCACCACAGAGAAGGTTACCATCATCCTGTCGGGGTATTCCTCGCGGATCTTGGAAATGAGAAGCGTCCCCATTCCTGAGCCGGTTCCGCCTCCCATTGAATGGCAGACCTGGAAACCTGCAAAATAAGGCGCATTCATGGATCATCAATTGTTCTTTTAGCGTCTTTCATTACTGGAGCAGACTATGGCAATCGCCAGGAATGCAGATGCAAGAACATTGTGTGTCGATTATGACATTGCGGGAGAAAGTTAGTGATGTGCAAAACGATAATGCATTGTGGTTTTATTAATTAGAATCTTGTATTTTTCATAGCAGGCCACCACCATCGCTAGAGATGGTAGAAAGACAGAATCTGTCTGTCAGTTATGTTATTACGTTCTCGGAGTAGAATATCGCCATGGCCAGGAATGTGGATGGAAAAACAGATAGCCTGTAATTCATGACATTGTGACGGCAAGAAGAAGGCGATCCACGCAACAATCATGCACAGCAAATTCTTCTGTAAGTCTTTCATGATTACGAGGAGACTGGCGATGGAAGAACATATAGGCTGTCTGTCAGTATGCCATTATGACAGCAAGAAAGAGGCAAATCCAAATAACAATCATGCATCGTGAATTGTTTTATTAGTAGAGTCTCTCATTACTCGCAGCAGACTACCGCCATCGCTAGGGACGCAACGGAGAATCGGACAATCTGTCAATAACGAACTTGTGACACCAACAACAATAAAATCTTCGGCAATGGAGAAACGGATATTCACAGACAAATTCAGTAGGGTTCTTGAGTTCCAGGTGCATGACTACCTTGCAAGCAATCGCAACTTTCTGCCTCCTTACGGACAACGTCAAGCACGGAGTCGATCAGCTCCGCTCCTTCGGTGTAGTGTCCCTTCGCCCAGTTGTTGCCAGCACCCGTCTGTCCGAAGACAAAGTTATCAGGGCGGAAGATCTGGCCGTAGGGTCCGGAGCGGACGGAGTCCATGGTGCCGGGCTCAAGGTCCATGAGCACAGCGCGTGGGACGTATCGGCCTCCGCTGGCCTCGTTGAAGTACACATTGATGCGCTCCAGCTGCAGGTCAGAGTCGCCATGGTAGGTACCGGTGGGGTCGATGCCATGCTCATCGCACACCACCTCCCAGAACTTGGCGCCGATCTGGTTTCCGCATTGTCCTCCTTGGATGTGCAGTATCTCTCTCATCTTGCTGTTTGCAGTGAAATGAGATCGTCAGCGGCTACGGGACAGACACTCTCCTTCTCTCCGACTCCGTCTCTCTCTGTGTGTCTCGCTCTTAAAGTGTGCCGGAGCGGCTATGGGAGACCGCTCACGACGCCTCTTCGTCCAAGCGGCGTTTACGTTCTCGAGCTCGCAGTGGGCACATCCGTTCGCAACCTCGCTCGCGGCCCAAACACTTGAATTTTCCCTCATTCTCAAACTTGAACATTCGTGCCCATGAAAATAACGAAGAATATCCCTATATGTCCAATAGAACACGTCTTTAAAAAAAAAAGAGGTTGCGTCAAAGCCTAGTCTCCTAGCTTTAACTTTGAAAGAAAATAGAGGTTCAGTTAAACCCTATTTTTCTGAGTTTTACCTTTGAAAGTGCAAGTATACAAGTGAATGCGCATAGTACTCTCAGGACTCCCGTATTTCACAAAATAGGGGTTAGACAAAGTTACAATCAAAGCCTCAACCTTCCTCTTCCACTCATTCATCTAATGATGATTATTTTCAAAAGAAGAAGAGATGCAAATATTGTTGAAAGGTTGGTCATACTAATAATGAGTGTAGAAAGCTTGCTAAGCACAATGAAAAGAAGAAGGAATTCGGCATGTCTATTGTTGAAAATTCAACAGATGCAAAGAATTATGAAGCCAAAATGGCTCAAGATTTTTGAGCATGTGTTGTTACATGTCATTATGATGCATCTTTGCATTCTAAATGTATGGTTGTGAGTGAGGTTGATTTAGATTGGTTCTTTGGTAATGGTGCTTCAAAGCACATAACCTCATGCAAAAGGTTTTTTTATTTCTTTCAAAGATGCATCCAAAGGAGTACATGTGGTGTGTGAAAACAATGCCTGTTATCCTAGCATTGGAGTAGGAGAAATTGGGCTTATGGCTCCAAATGGAGGTGTGATTCTCTTAACCGTATGTACCCGATATCAAGAAGAACTTAATTTTAGTTCCATTGATTGCCAAAGCTAGACTTCATGTACACCTTGTTGATGATAGGTGTATGGTTCATGATTTCAGCAATGGTGATATTATCATGACGTCTTGTACATTATGTAATGGTTTGTAGTGCATGGATACATACAAGAGGGTTGTGTCGAATGCCTTGGTTGCTCATACTTCTTCCATGGCTGAAATGGAGATTTGACATGCTTGTTTTGGTCACTTGAACTTCAATAGTTTAAATTTCAGCCATATTTTGACACAAATGTTCAGCCATATGTGGCTAGAAATTTCCACCAATTCCAATAATTTTAGGATGAAAAATTTCAGCCATGTTTGGCTGGAAACTCTTTGCATTTTTAGCTCTACTTGGTTGGAATTTTTAAGCCCTTTGGGCCTCAATTGGCTGGTCTACATGGACATAGTCAAGCACATCAGTTTATAACAAAGGTATGAGTGTATCAAACACATCTTGTGAGCTAACTGTTGGCTATTTTTTTGCATTCAAGTAGAGGAAAAACTGAATGTTCAGCAAATACCACATCTTGACTCACAATAATTGTGTTCGTCAATGGATGCTACAAACAATATCCCTTAATTTCAGCACTATAACCAACAAATATACATTTCTTTGCTTTGTCATCACGTCTGTGACATTGTTGTGATGGCACAAGAATATATGCCAATTAACCAAACACATGCATTGACTAACCATAGGCTTATGCCCATTCCAAGCCTCATAAGGAGTAATGAATCTCAATGCTTTTGTAGGGTGGCGATTCAACACATATTTTGGACACATGAACGCTGCCATCTCCTATAATAGAGTCATCGATGATGGCTCTAATAATTTGTAACAAATGTGGATCTTCCACCTCTGCTTTCTTTATCTCTTGAAGCAATGAGCTTTCTAAAATTGTAAAGCTCATTTGATACATTACCCGTGATAATGCATCAGCAATTATGTTCTCTTTACCTCATCTATACAAGATTTCCATATGAAACTCCTGAAAGAGCTCAACCCAACGAGTCTGTCTGCCTCAAGAGATCTGGCTAACTGAAAAAATACTTAAGTGTATGTTGATCTCTGTATACCTTAAAGTCTACACCATAGAGATAGTGTCTCCAGACTTTAAGTGCATGCACCACTACATACAACTCCTTTTCATGCAGTGGCTCGTTGTAGTGTGCATTGGAAAATTTCTTGCTCTCACAAGCTATTGGTCTGCCATCTTGGCTCAAAACTACCCCTATGGCTATGTAACTAGCATCCATGTCTAACTCAAAGGGTTTCTATGGATCTACCACTTTGAGTATAGGAGCCTCTAAAACAACTCATTTCAAAGTATCAAAACTATCTTGTTCCTCTTGCTTCCATGCAAATGGAACTTTCCTTGAAGCAAGTTCATCATGGGTGCTCCTATCGATGAGTAAGACAAGATGAATTTTTGATAGAAATCGGAAAGTCCTAAAAATGACCATAACTGCCCCTCATCCTGAGGAGTAGGCCAAGACAATATAACTGAAACCTTCTTGGGTCCATGTAAACCCCATCAAAAAATACCACATGCCCTAGATACTCTATCCTTAGAAGAAACAACTGAGTCTTCTTTGGATTAACATACAACTAATTTTCTTTTTAACACATTCAATACTAATCTCAGATAATTTTCACACTCATGTACATTCTTGCTATACACGGAATAATCATCAACAAAATCAAAAACACACTTTCCAATGAATGGACATAAAATATCATTCATTGACATCAAAAATGTTGTTAATGCATTAGTCAAACCAAATGGCATGACCAAATACTCCTAATGACCAAAACGGGTTCTGAAAGTTGACTTATGTACATCATGATCTCTTACTCTAATCTAATGTTAGCCACTTTTTAAATCTATTTTACTAAATACAACAGATCCATCTAGAGCATCTAAAAGATCATCAATCCTAGGCATGGGATATCTATGTCTAATAATAATCTTATCGAGTGCTCGATAGTCGACACACATCCTATAAGATCCATCTTTCTTCTTCACTAGAAGAAGTAGGTTGCAAAGGGCGAATAGATGGGTCTAATCAACCCTTTCTGTAGACACTCATCCATGACCTTGTGGAATTCATTTTCCTCCTGCAAACTCATTCGAAATGGTGGCTGCGTAGTCAGACTCACTCCCGATACCGATTCGATTCTATGCTCTATATTCTTGCAAGGAGGCAAACCAAAATGTAATTCTTTCAAGAACAACTCTTGGAATTCTACTCTCACTTTCGCTAAAACTGTCGAAGCATTCCAACTAGATTCTCCATGATTGCATGAATCCATCATCATACTCGATGAATGCACAAAATAAAGAAAATAAATGTACTTATAGTCAATCTTGCGCAACTTCATAGAGCTTACAAATCATGTGTCTTGGAGATCTGGCTATCCACGGATTAGTAGTCGCCTCCCCTCATGCTCAAACTGATAAACATGTGAAGCAAAGCCAATGACTCGTCTCTTCCTTGCATGCCACTTCTTACTAAGGACTACATCAAAACGTGCTAGTCTTGTTATCTCAAAATCCAATCTATCCTCATAGGACCTGATCTGAATAGGTAGATCAACAATGCATCGATCCCATGTCTCAGTTCCCTTCCCATCGGCTAACTCTACTATGTAGGCATACTATGATGACACAATCTCTAGTAACCTCTTGAGTAGTTAGGAACTACTGACATTATGTGTAGACCCAATGTCAAAGAGTACCTTGATAGGATATCCTTCCATGACTCCCCTCATGACAATGAGTTATGTATTGCAAAACTGATATCCTTTTTGTGCCACTGGCAAATGCGCAACATCTAGCACAGTCGGGACCTTCTTTGTGACCATCATGGCAAATATGGGAGATGATAACAGTGATGGGGAATCTCTAAATTCATCCTCATCATCACTCCCTTCTTGAGTAGGATTTATGACTATGGTAGCTACTATCTTCTTTTTCTTAGGACAGTCCTTGAACAAGTGCTGCCCTAAACACCCATAGCATAATCCTTCTTTCATGGCATTCTCTTTTTGTTGAGGGGTAAGTATGGACTTATTATAAGCCCTCTCAGCCAGAGCAGAAACTTTTCTCTTACCTCTTGCTATTGTCTTGATCATTTGCACGAGCTTAGCCTCTCGAGAAGGTTGTGCACTAATCGAACCAGGAGTATGTGTGTGGAAGGGTCGATTGACCTTAGGCCATTAGGACTTCTGACCATGGAAGCCTATGCCCCTATGTCCATCCTCATAGACTAAAGCCATCTTCGTGGCCTGTGCCAAAGTTGAAATGTCTTCCTCACCAATGGTCCAATAGTTTTCCTAAGTCCCAAGATAAACTTGTGGACATGGAAAAACTCTGGGATAGTATCAGGTACTTTAAGAAGCACCCCTCTATACTTATCCGTACTCCCAAACTGTCTCATTCTTTTGATTGATAAGGAACAAGGTGTCTAGCGCTCTAGACCTCTCATCATGCAGTACAAAGTTATTATAAAACAAGATCTTGAACTAATCCCAAGGCTTGGGCTCTTTCTTATCTTGTTCGATCTTACGCCACCATTTATGGGCAACGGCCATAAGGTTATACGTGGCTTGGTGAATCTTGTGTCTATCATCCATGATATGACACAAGTGAAAGCACTGTTCCCACTTGTTGAGCCACTGCTCAACAACATCGATAGTCCTAGCACTAGTCGAGCCATGATATCTAGGAGGCTTAAGATCCATAAGCTTCCATCTAGCCTCTTTGACTAGGATGCTATCTCTAGGGACTTTTGGAGTTTGATGCTCATCTAGAGCATCTGCCTCCATCCCTGGTAAATGAGGAGTTGGCACATCTTCCTCTTTCCTGGATACACTGATTTGTACCAAGATATCATGAAGTGTGCTCTCTAGAATAGTAATTCTATTACTCATGGTCTGCATGGGATCTACGGGGTTCTCTTCCATGAGTGTATCTCTCCTAGAAGGGGATCATGGTTATGTATCCATATTAGGTGATGGTGATGGTCAATCAATTTCTTTTGGTTTTAGAATAGTACATTTTATGTAAACCTAAGTAAATCAATGACAGCGAAAAAAGAAACAAATCACAAGCCTTTGCTCAATGGAAAATAAAGAAACAAGAAACCTTTAAAATGTTTAGTATTTTTGCATGCATATGCATACTAATTTTCTAAAAATTTTGGCAGCATAACATCGCAACTTGGAAAACTAGAAACATTATACCAAGTAATCGACAAGCAATTTTTATGATAACGGTATCCACAGGCACAATTTAACTAAAATTAGACCAAAGGGGATAACACACCTTGATAATTTTAGATTTCTTTCCTCGCTAACCTGTAAGAAAATACTTACCTATCCCTGCAAAGAAGAATACATGCACTACATAATAGGAGTTCATGTCTAAACTACGCATATACTCTATGTACTATGCAAAATTTGCATGTCCTATATGCAACATGATGCAAAAAGAAAGCAACAATGCATATAAATTGACAAAGAGACTTATCTGGAGGTTAAAAAGTAATTTGCCGGTGTGTGTAGGTGTTGATGATGGTCCGTCTTCATCAGAATAGCTTTCCAATATGCTTCCAATAGTCGATGCTTCAAAATGATGCTCCACTGAGAGGGTCATTGAAGGTGAAGGATCAAAATTGAAACTCTCAAAATAATTGAGACTGAAACCAAAATATGGCTTGTAGCCACTCATTGGAAAGAGCTCTAAGAGCACTTTCCATAGCAACAAAAATCTCCAAAGTTAGAGCAGGGATGCTCAAGATATGACTCAAGAGGTGAACGTGGGTAGTCCAAAAATTGGCGAAAGCAAAACTCTTCACTATAGCACAAGAGAGAATTTCGAATTCCTCACTTCACAAGAGATGAGCACCACAGTGGAAGCACCTTTAGCTCAGATATGCATGCAAAAGTTGCAGAATATCCCATATCTGTTGATAAAATGCGCTTGGCCTTCTTTACATAAACGAAGAGATCGCTATTGCCTTCAATGCTTGGGAGAGAGTAAGCTTACTCTCCTCTCACTCTCCACTGCGCTAACACGAAAACAACATTGAGTAGGATGCAGGCTTAGTCAGGTAGGTGCATCTTGATGCGGGTAAGTCTGCTACGAATCCGGATGGACGATGATAGCTCTCCATGTGCTTCGCATGTGTAGCATCCAGGGGGTCCTATGGCTCCCCAACACTCTTTTTTATCCTCTTCTCTACACACAAAAAACACCTGAAAGCTCGCCACAATGACGAAGAACAAAAAAAGCACACGAAGATGATGCCAAAATGCCAAAGCACACCCTAAAAGCAAGATCATATAAGCTCTGGTAACAATCGTCAAAAATCACTTGATTGATGTGTGTGTGACTCTCCTCCCATTTATATACACCCTCTTGTACTCTAAAAATAGCAATGTTCTGGAATAATCTAGTGTGAACATTTGGCCATCATGCAACACGTATCCCCATTACTACCAAGTACCTTAGGGTATCCCCCGAGCTTAGGACCTTGGCTAGCTGGCCCTTGTCCCTCACATACCGGACGGATCCCTGTGGATCAATGTCATTGATCCCTGTGGATCAATGACTGACAATGCACAAGGATATAGAGCATACCTGTTGTTTGACTCAGTCATTATGCTCACCGCAATTCAGACTACATGACTTAGTTAAGCTTCATGGTAGTGTTTATGGGACCAAGGTGATAGTTATGATAGATGACTCTACCACACATAATTTCATAAACTATGCTCTAGTAAAGAAGTTGAAGATTTCCCAATAGCATAGTGCACATAAATACATAGTATCTATAATGCAAGGGGAAGATAAGAGGATATGGGATACTATGGTATCCAATTTGGAAGTTCAGATACCGGGATACATAGACCATATAGACATCCAAATAATGAATATGGAGAGGACATACTTTGTCTTAATCATAGAGTTGCCACAAGGGTTGGAAGACACACTTAAATGCATCTATCAAAACAAAACTCTTGAATTCATGAAAAATGGAAGTAAATTTTGTATTCAGGGAGAGAGAGAGAGAGAGAGAGAGAGGGAGAGAGATGTACCTAGTGCACCTCTCATCTCATCTTTAGGAGTTACATAGTCCATTTCATTTTGAGCATGTACAAGAGATCTTTTTATTGTATAGTCATGATCTTGATCATTGTATAGGCACCTCATCATGATAGTAATATAAATAAAGAGATGACTTTCTATTATTCATTTTTTTAAGAGTACGTAGTTAAAAGTTTTAAGGATCTTATGTTTAAGTTTAAAGATGTTTTTCCTGCTAACTTACCTAGAGGTCTATCACCTTAGAGAGGGGATATTGACCATGCCATTGAGGTAGTTACTAACACTAAACCTATTTGTAAGCCACCTTATAGACTTAGTGTATTCTAGCATGAGGAGGTAGAGAAGCTACTTCAAGACTATCTAGAAAAGGAATTCATAGTAGTAAGATAGTTTGATGCAATAAACAAGATGTTTCAAGTGCTCCAATGCTCAAGTGATTGATGTATAGAAATTATATGAACTAGAGACTAATGCTAGCAACATGGTCGGTCTGTATCTTTCTTATCCAAAGTGGCAAGTTTGTGTCTTTCAAAAGAAAGAAGCTTTCACATGCACGATTCGATGGGTATGTTCATGAGCATGAATTGCATGCAATTGTACATTTTTATGGGCTATAGAACCTTAATCTTGAACTCAAGGATTAAGAGTAGGTAGCCACTAATAGGTGATATTGTCCTTTCATCCCTAGGTTGTGTTACTAGGCCCCCTTCACCCTACTACCTTCCATCTCAATCAATCCAAAAAAATATGCTTATTAAAAACCTTGTTACAACCTCAAAAGTCCATTGGGTGACACAACTAGTAAAGGTTAGATATGAGAAAAGCAACTCTCTATCAAAGAACAAAAAATCCCTCGACAAACTTACATAACCACATAAATCCCATCTTCTGAGCATATGTCTTTTTACTTCTATGGAGGAGGGTGCCATCCATGGTGCATGATAATCCACCTTGAAATCCAGACTATAGTTCTAGATTAATGTAAAGCAATCTACATCCATACTATTATTTTTCTCAACCATTTACAATATTGTGAATCATTTTGAGCCGTGAGAGATCTAGAAAAAGTCCATATTCAAATCACATATGAATTTCGAAAAGATATACATAATCATAAGTCTACATATTTTTCTTAGGGTTTCAATGACAAAAACCAAAGTATCATCGATCAAAAAATACCGTGCTTAGTGTGCTAATGGGGGACTTTCCAAATGTACAAACATGCAACTCGATTTATGTATGTGATGAGCAGCCAATCCATTTGCTTTTAGGAGGCAAGCACCAATAAATTTGGATACTCACACTACTCAATATTATGCATATAACTCAAGGGATCACTTTAGCTTACATGTGTGTGCATGTATGTGTTTGTGGTAGTATAGCAATGGTAAAAACGATAAGTATGTATTTTTGTATGTATATAAAACCTATATTATTAAAATTTTCAACCCACAAATAATAAACTTTATTTACCCAACACAACGATGTCCTATGAGTGGCATGAAAGAAAAAAAGACAAAGGAGAATAGTCCATCATGCCACTCAAAAGAAGTCGCCAACTTCATTTATGGAACTGTAAAGAGATGGCTGTTGGGAACAAATTGTCTGCCTAGACCTACTGAATCTCCTCCTCTTTTAGTGCTCTATATATAATTGGAAAGCTGATAAGATGAGCTTTCAAAGAAATAAAAAATTATCAAAATCTTACATCCAAGCAAAGATGCAAGAGATGGCTATTGAGAACAAATTATTTGTAGACCTACTATCTCCTCTTCTTTTAGTGCTCTATATATAATTGGAAAGCTTATAAGATGAGCTTTCAAAGAAATAAAAAATTATCAAAATCTTACATCCTAGCAAAGAGCACCATGTGTCCAAATTTGACCTGCTACTAGTTGATCAAAGGTTGGAAATTATGTGTACTCTCCATTCTTTGACTTCATACAAGAATCGAATCCCTGACCTCGTGTCAAGACAAAATGCTACATCGTGTTTATACATCTTGTATTTTATTTTGAAATATTTAATGTATGTTTAATGCATACACGGAAGGAAATGTTTAAAGCAATATTCACTTTACATACGTGTGCATAATCATGTTGGAGCAAGTCTATGACAAGCCTAAGTATTGGCTTGAGTCCCACAAAGTCATAGAAAAAGCCTTAAAATGAAGACTATGTAAAGTTCACTTGTGAACTACCTCTTGTAACTTTTGAAGAGTTTACTTAATGTAAAAGTGAAAGAATCTTAAGTGGTTGAGTCCACTTGATCAAGAATGGAAAGAGGAGCCACGAATTTGTGATTTCTGGTAGGTAGAGAATCAAATCAATCATTGATTGATTGGAGAGTGATTGAGGGAAGTTAGCCTCCCAAACTCAACTATAAATAGATGGCAGTTTTAGTCGTGGTTAGAGAGACCTATGTGAAGACCTCCAAGAGCTGAGCTTTATGCCATATCAAGGTGTGATTACAAGGCACACATATGTATCAGTAAGCCATTGTATTGTACAAGCAATATACTTTCATTTTCATGATTATTCGAGTTCATCTTTCCATGTTCTTGTGAAGTGTACTACTCACTGCCATTACTCTCAGTTTTCTCAGTCAGCTTGAAGAGATGTTTTCTCTGAGCTTGGTGCATCGTTTTCAGTGATTTAACTTGGTAAAGTTAGCTCTATAAGTCTACTATATGCTCACAAATTCTCATGTCATTTGGATGTTGCAATCTTCAGTTATGTTCATTTGAAGTCAACAGGGTCTGTTCATCTTCACTTCTCTGTCAGGTACCCGACTTTTTCACTCATCTTGTCAGAGGTGGTTCTCAGTGATTACTTATCCAAATTCAGTGATTTAAAACTTGTTGGATTCAGCTTACTGTCTAGTATAAGAATACAAATTTTCATAATCATTGGATGCCTAAATTTTGAGTATGTTGATTTTTTTGCTCAGTGGTCTCAAACTGTAGCAGCCCGTGAAAATCGGGATGATGTCATCAGTTGTTAAAACTCATTCTCAATGTGTGGTTCATTATTTTTTATGAAATTACTCTTGAAAGTTAGCTCTTTAAGTTATCTAGACTTCCCTAAGAGGAATTAAGCTAATTGCTGCTGTGCTCAGAGAATTATGTAAAACACTGGACAGGTGTATGAACCAAGAATAGCAAGTTTTCACCTCTGAGCTAACTCCAACTTATCTATTTTGATCTATCTTTTTGAGAGTGATCTTCCAAGGTACATAGGGTGTCTAATACATCCATTGGAAAGCTAAAAGGGCCCACCATATACTCCTGGAGTTCATTTGGCTGGTGTAGATCAAGGATTTTGCAACACCTCTTCATCTTCAAGCACATACCTATCCATCTCTTCACAGTGGTATCAGAGCAAGGTTGGACAACATGGCAGATGGATTTCCTTCATCAATTGACAAATTAGACAGAGGTAACTACTCAGCTTGGTCATTAAGAATGGAAGCCTATCTCCAAGGTAGAAGTTTATATGGTTATGTGGCTGGAGATGAAGTTATGCCAAGTTTCAAGAACAAAAGTCAACCAACACAAGAAGAGCAAGAAAGATTGAGCACATGGTGCTCCAAGGATGCACTTGCAAGGTCTTATCTCCTCAACTCTATCTCAGATTTTTTGTTGCCTCACATTAGAAGTTGTAAGACATCTCAGGAAGTGTGGGATGCACTTGAAGCTTTCTTTTCTTCAAGTACCAAAGCTAGGAAGCATCGACTATGGATGGATTTCACAACTCTCAAGAAGGCTCCCAAACAAAATGTGACTGATTTTGTCACAAAGCTCAAGGACATAGCGGATCAGTTGGGAAGCATTGGAGAGGTAATAGATGAAGAGCAAATTGTAAGGCAGGTGATCAATGGCTTGAAGGCAGATGACAAGTGGGAAGCATTCACCACAGCTATGGATTTGTACATGGACATGCATGTACCTGATTTCAACACACTCATTGGACAACTACTTACTCAAGAGGCAAAGCTTATCAAAAATGGAGAAAGCTCTAAAGGTAATCAATCTTCAGCTTTATACACGGATAAAAGCAAGTCTAAAGATAACAAAGGAAAGGCAAAGAAAGTGGATGATGAAGCAGGTACATATCAAGCTAACTATGCAGGTAGAGGAAGACATGGCAGAGGTAGAGGAAGAGGAGGTAGACAAGGCAGGGGGAGATCCCAAGACTCCAACTCATGTTCTATTTGTGGATTAACTAATCATACAACTGAAAATTGCTTTAGGAATTCCAGGAATCAAAGAGGCAGAGGATACAATAGAGGACGTTATGGCTACTCAAGAGGAAGGTTCAACAACTACCATGGCAACTACAACAACTACAATCATTCAAACTATCAAGGAGGCTACAAAGGAAGGAGAGACTACAATAACTACATAGAAGACTCAAACAAAGAGGATTCATTATTGATCATGAACATGGCTATGCCACAAGGTAAATCTAATGAGCATGTTTTCTACATAGATTCAAGTTGTTCAAATCATGTGGCAGGAAATGTGGCACTCCTATCAGATTTAGAAGATCCAAGGAATAAGCATGAGGTACAAACAGGAGATGATACAAAACATCCTGTGGAGAAAATAGGCAATGTCAAAGCACCTGATGGAAATATCAACCTACTCAGTAAGGTACTCTATGTCCCTACCATTACAAAGAATTTGATAAGTGTTGGGCAGATAGTAGAGAAAGGGTTGCTAGTCAGGTTCACAAAAGTAGGAGCATTTGTTGAAGATCCAAGTCAAGGATTCAGAAGAATTGCAAAAGGTGAAAAGACAGGTAGATTGTTCACATTTGAATTACAGGACACTAGAAACATTGCTCTTTTTAATTATGGTAGTCAGACACTCACAAAATTGGAAGTATGGCACAAAAGGTTAGCACATATTGGCGAAAGGTCATTAAAGCAAATCTGCAGGGACCAAAGTGTACTTGGACTTCCTAATTTGTCAAAACAACATATGATTTATAAGTGTAGTGCATGTCAATTTGGAAAGTCTCACAGGTTACCATTCATGAAGAAAGGTTATATGCATGGAGATCTCTTGGAGTTGGTTCATACAGATGTATGGGGACCTAGCAAGGAAGCTTCAATATCTGGATCAAGGTATTATGTTTCCTTTATTGATGATTGTAGCAGATGGACTATCCTATTCTTTATGAAACACAAAGATGAAGTTTTTTCATGTTTCAAAAGATATTTGGCTCTTGTGGAGAATCAAACAGGTAAATCACTAAAAAGGCTAAGGTCAGATGGAGGG
Organism: Ceratopteris richardii; assembly: GCA_020310875.1. Classification (NCBI taxonomy): domain Eukaryota; kingdom Viridiplantae; phylum Streptophyta; class Polypodiopsida; order Polypodiales; family Pteridaceae; genus Ceratopteris; species Ceratopteris richardii. The sequence goes on from CM035432.1 coordinate 125,154,978, forward strand.
GGAGAATACTTCTCCCATGAGTTTGATTCTTTTCTTCAAGAAAGAGGAATCAAAAGAGAGGTAACTACAAGGTACACTCCTGAGCAAAATGGAGTGGCAGAAAGGAGGAATAGGACAATTGTTGAAGCTGCAAGGTCTATGTTAAATGAAAAGCATTTACCTAATTACTTATGGGCTGAGGCTGTATCTACAGCCACTTACTTGATTAACAGGTTGCCTTCAAAATCCCTTGATGGGATGACTCCATATGAGGCTTGGAATGGAAGAAGACCAAGCTTAGATCATTGTAAAATTTTTGGATGTATTGCTTTTGCTCATGTTCCTTCACAGGTTAGAGGCAAGATGGATCCAAAGGCAGAAAGGTGTGTATTTATTGGATATGACAACAATCAAAAGGGCTATAGGTTATACAACCCTACCAACAAAGGATTCTTGGTAAGCAGAGATGTAGTTTTTGATGAGAACAATTCATGGTATGAAGATTCATGCAGGAAGATCAATTTACCATATGATCTTGAAGAAGATTTTCCAAAGCTTGGTAGAGAACAATCAAAGATTGAAGAACAAGACACCTCAGAGGATGATGAAGAATCTCACATGGAAAAGATCAAAGCATGGAAGTCTAAAGGTAAAGCAAAATTGCAAGAACTTGGACATGAGGCAGAATCATCACATCATGGCCTAAGAAGATCGATGAGGGAAAAGAAAAAACCAGAAAGGTATGGGTTTGACACCTCATTAGTAACTAAACATTCTATCTACATAGCACAGGGCATAAACCAAGAGGAGCCATCATCATTTGAAGAGGCCAAAGCAAAAACAGAATGGAAGCATGCAATGAAGGAAGAGATCGAAGCACTTGAGGAAAACAACACTTGGGATTTGGTGCCCAAGACTTCATCCATGAAGGTAATAGGCTCAAGATGGGTCTATAAACTCAAGAAGAATTCTGATGGTTCCATTAACAGGTATAAGGCAAGGCTTGTAGCAAAAGGCTTTGCACAAACTCAGGGAATTGATTATGAGGAGACCTTCTCTCCTGTGGCAAAGATGCCTACTATTAGGGTTTTACTTAGTATTGCCTCTTCCAAGAATTGGAAGATACTTCAACTAGATGTAAAGAATGCATTCTTGAATGGTTGGATAACAGAAGCGGTATATATGGCACAACCACCTGGTTTTGAGAATCAAGTTTATCCTGATTATGTGTGTAAACTTAACAAAGCATTGTATGGTCTCAAGCAAGCTCCAAGAGCTTGGAATTTCAGGCTTGTTTCATTCTTGTAGGACAAAGGCTTTCAACCAAGCAAGGCAGATCCTTCACTCTTTATTAAAAAGAGTAATTCCGAGGTCATCTACCTATGTGTATATGTAGATGATATTATATTGACAGGAAATGATGCAGATGGTATGAAGAAGATCAAAGATCAGATGAGAGAAGAGTTCAAGATAAGTGATTTGGGTTCACTTACCTACTTCCTAGGTTTGGAAGTTGTCTACAAAGATCATGGTTTGTTTCTCACTCAAAGGAAGTACATTAAGGACATGTTGGAAAAATTCAAGATGCAAGATTGTAAGATTGCAGGTACTCCAATGGAGGTCAATCACAAATTGAGCTCACATGAAGGTGAACTCATAGAGGACATCACATCATATCAAAGTCTAGTGGGTAGTCTCAACTATGCCACATTGACAAGAGTAGATATATGTTACAGTGTGAGTGTGCTAAGTCAATTTATGCACACACCAAGGAAACCACATATGGATGCTGCCAAAAGGATTCTCAAGTATCTCAAAGGAACCATAAATGAAGGACTTTATTATCCTTATGTATCTGATTTAGGTTTGAAGCTATTTTCTGATGCAGATTGGGCTGGCTCCAAGGAAGATAGAAGCAGCACTTCAGGTTATCTTACCTTTGCAGGCTCAAAGCTTATTTCATGGTCATCCAAGAAGCAACCCACAGTTGCTCTCTCTTCTACTGAAGTTGAATATAGAGGTCTTGCCATAGCTACACAAGAAGCTATGTGGATGAAGACATTATTCAAAGATCTTGGATTGGAGTTTGGAACTCCAACTATTTTTTGTGACAATATGAGTTCTATTCATTTGGCTGCTAATCCTATTTTTCATGCAAGGACTAAACATATTGAAGTTCATTATCACTATGTACGAGAAAAGGTTCTAAGCAAAGACATTCAAATATCATATGTGTCCACTCATCAACAATGTGCAGATATTCTAACCAAAGCATTGGATGGTACAAAGCTTTGCAAATTCAAGGCTATGATTGGTTTGCAGGTAATCTTGGAAGATTGAAGACCTCAAGCATACTTGGCTTGAGGGGGAGCTGTTGGAGCAAGTCTATGACAAGCCTAAGTATTGGCTTGAGTCCCACAAAGTCATAGAAAAAGCCTTAAAATGAAGACTATGTAAAGTTCACTTGTGAACTACCTCTTGTAACTTTTGAAGAGTTTACTTAATGTAAAATTGAAAGAATCTTAAGTGGTTGAGTCCACTTGATCAAGAATGGAAAGAGGAGCCACAAATTCGTGATTTGTGGTAGGTAGAGAATCAAATCAATCATTGATTGATTGGAGAGTGATTGAGGGAAGTTAGCCTCCCAAACTCAATTATAAATAGATGGCAGTTTTAGTCGTGGTTAGAGAGACCTATGTGAAGACCTCCAAGAGCTGAGCTTTATGCCATATCAAGGTGTGATTACAAGGCACACATATGTATCAGTAAGTCATTGTATTGTACAAGCAATATACTTTCATTTTCATGATTATTTGAGTTCATCTTTCCATGTTCTTGTGAAGTGTACTACTCACTGCCATTACTCTCAGTTTTCTCAGTCAGCTTGCAGAGATGTTTTCTCTGAGCTTGGTGCATCATTTTCAGTGATTTAACTTGGTAAATTTAGCTCTATAAGTCTACTATATTCTCACAAATTTTGCATGTCATTTGGATGTTGCAATCTTCAGTTATGTTCATTTGAAGTCAACAGGGTCTGTTCATCTTCACTTCTCTGTCAGGTACCCGACTTTTTCACTCATCTTGTCAGAGATGGTTCTCCGTGATTACTTATCCAAATTCAGTGATTTAAAATTTGTTGGATTTAGCTTATTGTCTAGTATAACCATACAAATTTTCATAATCATTTGATGCCTAAATTTTGAGTTATGTTTATTTTTCTGCTCACTGGTCTCAAACTGTAGCAGCACGTGAAAATCGGGATGATGTCATCAGTTGTTAAAACTCATTCTCAGTGTGTGGTTCATTATTTTTTATGAGATTACTCTTGAAAGTTATCTCTTTAAGCTATCTAGACTTCCCTAAGAGGAATTAAGCTAATTGCTGTTGTGCTCAGAGAATTATGTAAAACACTGGACAGGTGTATGAACCAAGAATAGCAAGTTTTCACCTCTGAGCTAACTCGAACTTATCTATTTTGATCTATCTTTTTGAGAGTGATCTTCCAAGGTACATAGGGTGTCTAATACATCCATTGGCAAGCTAAAAGGGCCCACCATATACTCCTGGAGTTCATTTGGCTGGTGTAGATCAAGGATTTTGCAACACCTCTTCATCTTCAAGCACATACCTATCCATCTCTTCACAAATCAAATATGCAAAGAAAAGGGTGTATTAGAGAAAAATCAAAATCATACATGATGGAATTTTTTATCAAATTTATTTGGTCTTTGATCATGTGTATTCTTTGGAGTTTTAGTTTGAGCCAGTCATCAACTAGAAGCCAGTCAACTTTGGATGTGTGCCTCTCTTTGCTTATATGTAGGATTTAGATGATTTTTAGTTTGTTGGAAAGATCATCTTTTAAGATCTCCAATGACATATAGATGACTTAAAATGGACAAGGTTTAGAAGGCATGAATAGAGAATTTGTTCTCAATAATTAACTCATGACACTTGCAGAAATGAAGTTGACAATTTCTTTTAAGATCCTCTTGGTATCATTTCACTTCCAAACTTGTTGAGGAAGTATACAACCAATTTCTAGGCCCTCGAAGCTTCTCGAGTGCACTCGTTTGAATTAAGGGAAGCCCTTGTATCTATCAATATAGAGAGTAGAGACAAGTTTTTATGTCCTATACCTATGGTCATATACGTCGTTTTTGTGGGATGGTGTGCTTGAGGCTTGTGTAAGTGGAAAATGGAGTAGGATCTAGATATTCCTCTTGGTGGAATCATGCATTGACATGTCTTTCCCATAGCTTCTTGTTCCTAATTATCTTGAGGGCTTCTTGTCTTGCTTCTTCTCAAATCCACTCTACTTGTTCTTATCTTTTTTGTGCCCTGAGCATCCTTTCCAATATGTCATATGTGATTGGCTTGTTATAGAGCTTCATCTTGTGTTCATTGATGTAATTTGATAGAATCTCTCAATCTAGGATAGGTAAAATGGCTGTACCAATTGATATGTGATTGATGATCAGCAATCTGTATCCTCCCTTCTATAATTTCTTTGCATGCTTCTTGAGTATGTAGACTAGGATCAAATAATTTCATTGAGTCCTTTCTCCTTATCTCCTTTTGGAAGTTTAGATTCCCACTACAATTTTGATATTGATTCCTACTACAACTTTGATTCTAGTTTCTTAAAGCTTTTTTAATTGATCCCCTTAGTCCAAGAGCCTATATCTTGTCCATGCATACTACTTAGCTACTCGAAGAGTCCAAATGAGAAAGTTTCTTGGAAATATTGCATTTTTTCCGCACACCATGTTAAATGGTGTAGCTCCTCTATATGCCCAATTATACCTTCCACTAGAAGTAGTTCATTTTAATTGTACACCATGTTACATGGTGTACCTTCTTCTATATGCCCAAAGCTTAGTGTTCATGATACAACCATCTAGTGTGGATGAATGTATAAAGGGATGTATTGAGTTGGAAGACAATCTAGAGCTACCAAAGGATTCTCCATAGTGAAATATTATTACTAGTGTTTAGTTAGAATCATCTTTGGATGATCTTCTTGATATACTTTGGTAGTGATGTGTATGAATAGACTTAGGAATGTTGGGGCACTTTGTGTTGAGATATCAAGCTCAACATGTGATGATCCAGGATGACACATACCAGTTTTTTGCTTCTCTGACATGTATAGTGGTCATGTCGGTATATGTCAGGGATACTTCATTGAGCTTTATTAGATTTATCTACCGAGAGTGATGGCACATTTGTTCCTTTCCAACTCACTCATTCACGGACATTAGATTTTTCCTTATGTACTGATCTTTATATATTGCACTTGTTGTATTCTTGTTTTTTAGGTCATTCTTGTATTCCTTTTTATGTAATAGAAGAAGAAGAAGATCATTCTTCCTTACCTCAATATGTGTGTGTGCTTCTCCTTGAGAGTGAGAGTGTGTGTGTGAGCTCTCTTCCTTATCTCCTTCCTTGTGACATGGTATCAGATCCAGCATGGCTGTAGAGAGCTCGTGGAGAAGGCGATAGTGAAGAGTACGCGGCAAGGCATGGAGAAAATGTGATTCACAAACGACCTCTGTTTGCTACGAAAATCGACATGAAGGTAGAAGACCTCAAAATATTTTCGTGAGTTATCCCTTTAGGATCACTCGTTTTTGTCAGATCAAAGTTTCGGAGACATCTCGACCTCTACTTTGAACCGCCAAGGTGGGGCCGTAGAAAACCCAGGCCAGTTTCAAAAATTGTAACTTGTGTTGTGTTCCCCAACACTCATATATTCCATATCCAGAATTTCAAGCGATTCCATGTACTGTTGATACACGGAAACTGTGTTTTTTTTAGATCGAACTGTCATGTCATAGTGCGACAGTGTTCAAGCAATAGTGCTGCTTGTAGTGTTTTGCAGTGTTATGAATTACTGTAGAAATGGCAAACATAGATGGAATGAGTCAGCTTATGAGCGATAAGCTGGACAAGAACAACTTCCATGCTTGGAGATTCAGAATGGCAAATTTCCTGATGGGAAAAGGCTACTGGAAGTACATTGAAGGAGAGAATGAAAATGCTATGCAGTTACTAGAAAGGAATCGGACTGCAGATCAGTTAAGAGCATTTGATGAATGGAATCAAGCAGCACGAAAGGTAATGTACTGGCTATCTGTTAGCATACAAAATAGCATGATTGGACACATACAGGATGCCAAGACTCCAAAACAGGCTTGGAACAGTTTGGTCACATTGTAGGAGATCAATACAAAGGGAAATTGCAACTCAAGAACGAGTTGCATACATTAGAGAAGAAGAGCATGTCAGTAAGTGACTACACCTTGAAAATCAAAAGCATATGCGAGTCACTTGCATCTATTGGCGTGAATGTAAATGATGATGATAAGGTGGAAGTGTATGTTCATGGTTTAGGAGCTGCATATAAGCAATTCAGAACTTCTATATAGACCAGGGAAAATATTCCAAATTTTGCTGATCTGGTATCTATGCTGATTATTGAAGAAAAGAATCTTGGTGAGGATTCAAACTCCCAAGGAAAATCTAGTTCTGAGCAAGTATTCTACTCTAGTAGAGGCAGAGGCAGACATAGAAGTTTTGGAAGTGGAAGGGGAAATAGTAACCAAGACCAAATTCAATAACAGAATTATGCAAGAGAAAGAGGACAGTTTTGAGGTAGCGGGAGCCAAAGAGGCCGTAGAAATTTCCAAAGAAATGATTCAGGGAATGACAATAAAGGATGCTAGAATTGTGGTAAACCTGGACACTTTGAACGTGATTGCAGGTTGAAGAATCAAAATAACAGAAGGTAGCAGAATAACTATGCATCCACAAGTGCATATGATTCTGAGAAGTTGTTCATGGTTCAATATCACATGATGAATACGATGTCTGCTAGTGTTTCAAAGTCAAATGATAATGTCTAGTATGTTGATTCAGGTGCTTCAGATCACATGATCAGTCATGCTCAATGGGTTTAGTACTTTGCAGAAATTGCCAGTTCCTGGATATGTTGAAACAGGTGATGACACATCACATCCTATTGAGCATATAGGAAACATAGCACTATTGATGGAGGATGGAAAGGTAAAACATCTTGCTGATGTGCTTCATGTTCCAAATATCACAAAGAATTTGGTTTCTGTTGGACAAATGGTTGACCAGGGATTACAAGTCAAGTTCAATGTTGATGAATTATATGTAGAAGAGTACAAGTAGGATGGCCGATTAGTTGCCAAAGGAAACAACGTGGGTAGGATATTCAAATTAAATGTGAAGATTCCTAAAATGAATGCAGCCATGTTTGCAAAGGTGGAGGAGTTATTGCAAATATAGAGATGTAGCATAAACGGATTGGACATGCAAACTTGCAAAGGCTGAAATTGATGCAATCAAAGGAGATTGTCCATGGACTACCAAATTTCAAAGTTGCAGAAATGCAAAATATGTGAAGCATTTCAATTTTGTAAACAGTCAAGAGCATTATTTCCACATGACAAGCATGTTAGTGAGAATTTACTAGAAGTAGTACATACAGATGTTTGGGATCCTGCAAAGACCACATCTATGGGCGGTTGCAAGTTTTATGTTACTTTTATTGATGACCATACATGCAAAGTATGGGTATATTTCATGAAAGAGAAGAGTGAGGTGTTCACTCACTTCCACAATTTTAAAGCTATGGTGGAAAATCAGACAGGGAAGTACATTCAGACATTAAGATCTGATGGAGGAGGTGAATACATGTCAAATGAGTTCAGTAGTTTTCTAAAAAATCATGGAATTCAGCATCAATTTTCATGCAGGTACACACCACAGTAGAATGGCGTTGCTAAATGCAAAAATAGACATATTGTAGAAATAGCAAAAGCCTTGATGGCTGAGAAGAATATGCCTCATTGTTATTAGGCAGAAGCTGTACATGCTGTTGTATATATCATGAACAAAACTCGGACTGCTATTGTACATCAAGTTACACCTGAAGAGAAGTTTACAAGTAAAAAGCCATTATCACATCTGAAAGTTTTGGTTGTATTGCATATGTACATATCCCAGATGAATTGAGGATGAAGCTTGATCCAAAAGCACAAAAGTGTGTCTTCATTGGATACTCCCTTGAGCAAAAGGGATATAAATGTTATAATCCACTCATATGAGAGGTAAAGGTGAGCAGAGATGTGGTATTCGATGAAATGTCAAGCTTCTATGCAGATCCCAAAGAAGGACTGAATCTTGAACCAAATGACAAAGAAAATGCTGAAAAATCAAGTGTAGAATCTCAAGTTTTGAGTGGACCAAATGCATCACCAAGCAATCGTTCCAACTCAAATCCATGGAGTGGAAGATCGCATGAAAATTTCAATCGAGAAAATTCATCAAATACATCCAAAAAAGGTAAAGAAAAGCTTTTTGCAGGTCATAAAACATGTGCACGCTTTGAAGAGGTTGATGGAGATTCAATCAGTTCAGAAAAGAGTCTTGATGAGGAACTTGGATTGCCATCTGTGAAGAATCCAGGAGTAAGAAGGGCACATGCAGATGATACAAGAAGAAGTGACCAAGGACCAAGAAGATCTGGGAGGATGTGGAATTCAGTGCAACGATTGATGTATGATAGTTATATGGCTCGTCATTGTGCCTACATGACAAAGGTAATACAAGATGTTGAACCTTCTTGCTTTGAAGATGCAATTGGAATTGCATATTGAGAAAAAGCTATGGATGGTGAGAACACTTGTTGCATTAGCTACAACAAAAGGATGGAGTTTGCATCAGATGGATGTGAAGAATGCTTTCCTACATGGTGAGTTACAGGAAGACGTATATATGCACCAGCCACAAGGATATGAAGATTCAAAGCATCCAAAATATGTTTGCAGGTTGCAAAAGGCTTTGTATGGGCTGAAGCAAGCCCCTCGTGTATGGCATGCAAGGATTGCTTATTACTAACCAACATTGGGTTTTCTATGTGTGATGCAGATCACTCACTATTGAAGCTCAAGGTCAAAGACAAGCATAAAAGCACATCAAAGAAGTGGAAACACAAGAAGAAGGAGCAAGTAGGGAGCTCTAAGAAGTGTATGTCAAATTTTCAGAAGAATCCCCTTCAAAAAATAGTGATTTTGATCACTCAAAACATTGTAAATATCCTTTCAACATTTCATACTCCTCGACTTGAGGAGTATTAGAAGTATCATCCTACCAGCTTTCATAATTTTTAGACTCTGTTTGAGCCCTTAAATAAGCCCTGGAACCTAATTTTTAACTAGGCCCGACATTAGGTCTGGAGAGAGCCAAAACAATAAAAAAAACTATAAAAAGAGCTAGAGAGCTCATTTTTTGTGTTAGCTTGTTAGAGAATAGAGTTTTTGTAAGAGATTTCCTTTGCAATAAAAAGCTTTCCATTGTTCCTCTCTTTGCTCTTACCGTGTATGTGTGTGTGCATGCTTGTGTGCTTTCACTCATGCACTTGTGCCTTCACGCACTCATGGTCTTCATACCGGTCCTCACGTCTCCACGGATCGACAAGTAAAGGAGGTGGTGCTTACGGTTGAGCTACACCAAATTTTGGCACCATTGCCGGGGAGAGAGCTTCGAGGACAAGTGTTGTGATGGTAAGATCATAGATTTGCGATGTTGGAAGATTTAAAAAAAAAAACTGTCATTTCTGTTCATTTTCTGATTTTTCTTCTTCATCCTCATCATCATCACCATCTGCATCCATCTTCTTCTTCATAGAAATTTCTTGTTTTTTAGTGCATTTTCACCACTTTCATACCATTTTTCATGCATTATTATGCGAGAAGGAGTTAGGAAGTGCAAGGGAGAGCAAGTGCCTGTGTTTTTTCACGATTTTCTGCACATACAGAGCTCACCATTGCTTGGCACTCAGAAATTTGAATTTCCCTCCAAAAAATGCAATTCTGACTGAAAATCGTGATTTTCATAAAATTCAAATTTTTCAAAAAAATGCGATTTTCAGTTCCCACCTAAGTCACACAAAAACGCGATTCTCTAGATGTCATGGAAACTTGAGTTTTAGAAAAAAAACACGATTTTCAGTTGGCTCAAAATTGTGATTTTCTTAAATGACAATTTTCAGCCAAAAACACGAGATTGGGAAAACATGATTTTCTCTTGGCTCCAAAATCGCGATTTTCAAAAACAGGATTTTCAACCAAAATCGTGATTTTCATGTCAGAAACATGATTTTCAGAGAACACAATTTTCAGTAAGGTACAAAATTGTGATTATCATAACACGATTTTCACTAAGGTACAAAATCGCAAAAACATGATTTTGAGAAAACACGATTTTCAATCAAAATCCCAATTTTCAGGTAAAAACACGATTTGAGAAAACACAATTTTCAAACAAAATTGCATTTTTAGGTCATTCTCAAAATCGTGATTTTCACGAAAAAAATATGATTCTTTGTCAGGATCGTGTTTTTCACCATTCTCACTCAAAATTGCGTTTTTCACGATTCTCACTCAAAATTGCATTTTTCACGATTTTCACAAGGTCTCAAAAACACAATTTTCAAGCTCGATTCAGCATCGCAATTGTTTGAGTCTCTAAAATCGTGATTTTCATAAGTGCTCAGCATCGCGATTTTCATAAGTGCTGAGCATCGCAATTTTCATGATTTCACAAAATTGTGATTTTTCCGGTTGCTCAGCATCGCAATTTCATGATCCCTCAAAATCAAGATTTTCATAAGTGCTCAGCATCGGGATTCTCAGACCCTCAAAATCGCGATTTTCACACAAAAGCGTTTTTCCAAAAGGTCCTATTTCCCTGTTTTGATCCCAGGAGCCTGATTTGACAAAGGAAAATTTTGGAACTAGAAGACAATATAGAGGGAAATTTTGAGCAATACAGAGGGAAATTTTGGAACTAGAAGACAAAGCTTTTGATCCTGAGATCTGGTAGACACCTAGGCAAGGATAGACAAAGTAGTAGATCTTCTGAAGCTAGCATCAACCATACTGCTAAGTCTTGGGCACAACAACTAAGTGGTTATCCCTATGTACTAAGTTCAGACACAAGTGATTCAAAAATGTCTTTTAGCATGGGAAAACTTGCATGTGGCTCACGCATTTCCTATCTACAAACACCAGAAGGTCCATATAAGACACAGTTGGAATATATTTGGGCCAACCGATTAGGTGCTCGCATCTATGAGGATGGCCTAAGGTGATCACTGGTCCAACTCAAAAATCCAGATCAACCTTTTGGACTTGAACACCCAGTGGCCAAGTTCCAAGAGGGTTCATACATTGATAAGGAAGGAACCATGTATGTGGTCACCAACTTACCAAATAGGACAGATGAGTTTGGCAACATCATCCCAGACAATGAAATAGGAGACTTAGAGTAAGGAGATGTAGGACGAGAACCCAAGACTCTGAGAGGTAAGTCAGTTTTGACTAGAGTGATCACTCCATATTGGATCCCTCAAGACAACAAAATCATAGAACTATTCTTGAATAGAGAAATAGAGAAAGCCTTTTGGAGATTCAAGCCAGATCAACCTAGCCAATTGGGCATAGTCATAATCTAGGAGTTCAAAGATCTTGAGACACCAGGCAAGGTTGTCTATCTAGATAACTCATTAGAGAAAATGTTCTTGATAACAGAGCATGATAGGCATGCCTACACTTGGCAAGGCCAATTGATCTTTCCTCCACCAAGATCTAATGTTTCCCACGGCCTCCAAGGCGTGGGATCATCCAAGAATCATGAAAACCAGAGGGAAAGAGCTAGAGAGAGGCCTGAGGTAAGCTTTACACACAATGTTGGTAGAGATAGATCAAGAATGGAAGGTGAAAGACATGAAAGAGAGCGACATCAAGCACAAAGATATCAAAGAGATGAACATGATTTTCCATTGCCCAGACCCCGAGAGTACCCAAGGATCCTTAGACCCTCTCGAGTGGTCAAGACAATGAAAAACTACTTTGACGAGACACGAGATCCTTATGATCATGTGGCCGAGTTCAAACAAGTGTTAAGAGCTGAACAAGTTGAAGACTTGTTCACCTAGTTCGAGGCATTTGGTTTGACTCTTAAGGGTACTGCCTTAGCTTGGTTTCAACCCCTGAATAGTCATAATTATCGAGATATAGGTCAACTGTTAGAGGAATTCATTGTAGAATTTTCTAAGAGTGGCATCAAGCATAACACATCATCCTTGATCCACAGCTTCAAGCAGACACCCCAACAAACAGTGCGACACAAGTGGCCTTGTTTTTAGATGGCTTATTAAACACCAAGTTGAGATCATATGTGTACTTGAAAGAGCCTAGATCCATAGAAGAGTATGTGCGCATGTGCATTGACATAGAAGACAACTTCGGTGAGGAGTTAGGACTATCCAAACTCTATAAGGATTCTGAAAGTTCTACTAGTCATACCTCCCAAACCTCCAATGAGATAGATGAGATAGCTGAGAAAGTTACCAAGAAGTTAGGAGCCCAAAATAGACAAACACCAAGAGTCACCTCATTGAACCGATGTTATACTTGTAGAGGTGACCACATGGCTAACATTTGCCCAATGCAAAACCAGAACGTGAGAGAAAGGAATGGCCCATATTGCACTATTGAGCAAAAGCACACAAACCATACAGCTCAAGAGTTACCCTAGAGCAGATTTAGAGATTGAATGAACAAAAATGTGCATGAAAATGGTGGAGCTAGCTCAGGCAATGCTCGGGACCAGTCAATCGTTCAATCAGACAAACTCTGTCAAATCAGATTTGCATTTCCAGGGCTTACTAGAAAGATTAGAGCAGTTTGGTAAACAAACCGCAAGTTTATTTACCTCCACAGGCTCAACCAATTGTTGAAAGAGGAAGCTCACCACAAGCAAAAGCTTATGTTCTTGATTCTATGGATGATGGAAAACCTCTTTCAATTCAAGAGTACTCTCAAGAGTTCTTGTGGGAAATACAAGAGGAAAAATGGGCCAAGGAGAAGGGTAATCCCCCTCCTATTCTTGAAATCGATGGCCTCCATGATCAATTTCCCCAAAACATTCCATCAATCTATGGAGACCAAGTAGAGCAACAAGAAGACGAAAGATTAGATTTTGAATCTAACTCTTTGTAAGAGTTGTTGCAATTCACAGGCCCATGGGAATTTGAATCTCTTCAGATCAGAGCTCCCACAATATTGGTAAGACATGAAGACTTAGTGGTTCCAAGGAACACTGATGTCATGAAGAATACTAAGGTTCAGTGTCATTTCACCGTAGAAGAGCTGCTCAAAGTAAAACCTGAGCTATGGAATCATGTGAAGGATCAAGTTCCAGAACTTGATTCCAAAATGCCAAAAGTAGGCTCTAAGAAAAAAATTCTAGAGATACCTATTGATAAAATAGGGGACATGCGTGAAGGTGAAGAAGGTAATACTTATCTTCCGATCACCTACTAGGGTTACACAACCAAAGCGATCGTAGATTCAGGTGCTAGTGTTGCTATTGCGACCACCTCCTTGTGGAAGCAATGGGGCAAACCCACATTACGACCAACTAGAATGAAGCTTCAAATGGTGGACGGCGTTGAAAAACCTCTAGGATTGCTAGAAGGGATAACTCTAACTACCTGTGGTGTGGAGCTTGAACATACATTTGCTATATGTGACTTTGCGAAAAATAATGTCTATGAGATGATCCTAGTAAGACCCTTCATATAGCAACTACAAATTGTACAGGATTGGGGAACCGATTCCTTGTACTTATAGCACTTAGGGGTCACCACCAAGGTCAACTTGAAGGAATACACCTTCAGAGATGTACCACCCCTACAATGGAATCCTATCCAGAAAGCAAAAGAAGATTCTATCTCTGTGCATTCTGGAAGTTTACCTGAACCATCATGGATGCATGAAGATACTCATTTGTGGATGTGCAAGGTCACAAAGGAAGAGGAAAGATGCCTAAAAGCGAGAGAAGAAGGAACTTCTTAAGGAGAAAGACCAATTAAAGACCCAACCTATACACTGATAATCTTTCCAGATGAGGAATTTTAGCCTCATGGTTGGGGAGAAATCTTAGCCACCATGGACATTGCTGTCAATGAAGAACAGTGGACACCTCATTGTGATGCAGAGGGTTATGATATTTTAGTGTTCATGTGTCAACCCTTGCTAGAATAATGTGACCCTAGTGAAGTCATAGAAGAAGAAGAGAATGATGATGATCTAGAGTCCATTATGATGGATACTTACTTTGACTCAGAGGAGCACTATCTAGAAGACATAGGAGTATTAGCTAAAAAAGAAGAAGAACCTCTCACAAGCATTAAAACTGTAAATTCAAAGGAAGGAGGTGAAGGTAGTCAAAAGAAAAAGAAAAGAAAAGCGATGAAACAAGAAGAGGAGGAATCATTGTTCGAAGTACCAGAGAATTTCAAGAAATATGAAGTTGAAGATCGAAAATTTTTGGTATGAATGCCTAAGAGAGAGGCCACCACAGGAGAAGCGTATGATAATAAAGATAAGACCAAAAAAATTACAGTAATCATTGAAGGAAACAAAGAGAGATGTACATACATAGGAGAAGACCTAAGTATAGAAGAAGAAATAGAGCTTCTAGCTTTATTTAGGGAATATAGGGACGTGTTTGCATGGCACTATAGAGACTTGAAGGGAGTAGATCCAAAATTTTTCGATTCCCATGATTGCTGACACCAAGCCCACCAAACAAAAGCCCTACACATATAATGACACTTATGCAGCTAAAATAAAAGAAGAAATTGATGGGCTATTGAAGCTGGATTTATCTATGAGATTGAGCATACTGAATGGGTATCCCCCATTGTAGTGGTGCCCAAGAAGAATGGAAAGTTGTGAGTGTGTATTAACCTTAAAAAAGTTAATGCCGTTACAATTAGAGATATCTATCTACTTCCAATCACTGAACATTTATTGGAGTGTGTTGCAGCCAAGGAAGTTTATAGCTTCCTTGATGGATTTTCAGGTTACAACCAAGTAGCCATTTCCCCAGAAGATCAACACAAAATAGCCTTTGCCACAGAGTGGGGAATCTTTGCATTTTTTGTGATGCCATTTGGGCTCACGAATGCACCTGCAACATTCCAAAGGCTCATGTGTCATGTCTTCAAAGAGTTCTTGTGAAAGAGCTTAGAAGTATATGTGGATGATTTATGTGCTCATTCCCAAGAAAGAAGATACCACATCCCTGAGCTCAAACAAATCTTCAACAAGTGTAGAGAATATCCAGTGTGCATGAACCCAAAGAAGTGTGTATTCATGGTACAACAAGGTAAAATTTTAGGTCACATTGTTTCTAAGAATGGAATCTCAACAGATGAAGACAAAGTAAGAGCCATAGCAGAGTTGCCAAGGCCAAGGAATGTTAAAGAGGTACAAGCCTTTATGGGCCATTGTGGATATTATCGTAGATTTGCAGGTGGACATTTTGGTCCTAATCGAGTAACTAAGACCATTCTATTTTCAGGACTTTGGTGGCCAACTCTTCATATGGATGCACATACCTATGAGAAGAAATGTGACACATGCCAACGTGCACAATATCCTATCAGGAAAGATGAGATGCCCTTGAGACCAATGAGGGGAGGACATGCATTCTCGAAGTGGGTCATAGACTTCATAGGTCCTATTAATCCCCCAGCTAGAAATTCCCATGCAGAGTACATTATTGTAGCCACATATTACCTTACAAAGTGGGTAGAAGTCAAAGCCACAACAAAGAATGATGCTCATACAACTACAAAGTTCTTATTTGAGAACGTGTTCACAAGATATGGATTACCTATAGAGTTAGTGAGCGATAGAGGCACGCACTTCTTGAATGAAGTCATTGAAAATCTTCTGCAAGAATTCTTGGTGATACATAAGAAGTTTGCCCCCTATCATCCACAAGCCAACGGACAAGCCAAGAGCACGAATAAGATCCTATGTAATGTATTGACGAAACTGGTCAATAATAAACGCTCTGATGGGGACAAATAGCTTCATCATGTTGTTTGGGCTTACCGAGTTGCCTATAAAATGGTACTCAATGCCACCCCATTTCAGATGGTCTTTGGACAGAATGCGGTGCTACCATTAGATTTCCTAATCCTTACTTTAATAGTAGCACAAGAGCACGCGTGGAATGGACATGAATTGTCATCCAGGATCTTTGATTTAGAACGCTTAGGTGAGATAAGGCTACGAGTGGCAGTAGGTATCTATGCTGCAAAGAAAAGGAAAAAGGCATACTTTGATGCACACATCAAGGACAAAGGATTGAAAGAGGGAGACCTAGTGTTGGTTTACACACTAAAGCAACATGCCCGTAAATTGGAGAAAAGAGGATATGGACCCATGATCATTAATAGAAATTCCACTAGTGGTGCGGTTCAATTGGCCACTCTAGAGGGTGACATCTTGCCAAGCTATATTAGTGGATGTCGAGTCAAGCTATATCAAGAACCTCTTACAGAGGATATGCTAACGAGACTCAACACTGCTAAGAAGGGGAAAGAAGAAGAGTTGAGGGTTAGAGAAGAAGCACAAACCGAGGCGAGAGAGCATATTAGACAAAATAAGATAAGACGATTAGGCCTAGATGTCAACCCGAAAGCCCCAAAATATCACATGGACATGTGCCAAAAATTGGGCATAATTACTTCTCGAATAATCGATCGACGTCCCTTTTTTACCTTAGAAGTAGGATACAGAGAGAATGTAAGGATTGTGAGAGCATTGATTAACTCATGTGCAGCAACTAGTGTAGTTAGACTTTCATACTGCCAAGACTTCCAGTTGAACATCAATCCCATAGAATCCTATCTCATAGGATTGGGAGGTGTGGACACCCCTTGTTTGGCTGAGGTAGAGCTTCCCATCTATCTTCATGATGTTCCAATGAGAGTCAAAATGCTTGTGTGTCAAGATGAGGACCTTATTGAACCACTTTTCTTCGGTCAAGATTGGATATATGACCATGCAGTTAACTTAAACCTAAGAAGTCAACTTCTTCAAGTTTGGGTACATGAACACTACATTAGATTAGAATTAGATAACTGCATGCTCACAAATCCAGGTGTCACACATTCTCTTAGTTCTTCTATGAATAAGCTTATAGAAGAAGATGTTGTAGGTGTCAAACGCTCTATGATGCAGAAGGAGTCAATCATGGAAGACCAGGCTCGAAGGCTAGTGGATCTCTCCTCCTCTTCAAAGACTAAGGCAGCCACAATAGTTCCACCACACAGGCAAGCACAACAGTTCAAGACAACTGCTATATCAATGAGAAAGACACCATTAAACAAGAAAGCAGTTCTGGGCATGACATAGATATGGGTACAAAAAGGAGGACAACCAGCGGCCTTGCCCCCACAATTTCCATCCAGACAAGCCAACCAGGCCAAAAGATGAATGAAGAAACTATGACATGTTCAACCACAAGGTATCCGACAAGTTTGGGTGCCTAAGAAATTAGCCGTAGCTCAACTAGAGCGATTACACATGTGGGTTCCCAGAGCACTCTTACATGCACAAAGGCTTATGCTCTCCACCATGCAAAAGGTCTCAATAAAGAAGTCAAGGAGAGAAAAGGGTAAGAACCGAGCATGGAGACCAAAAGAAGATAAACTCACCTCTTTGGACAAAATAAGAAGGCAATCATCAAGGATATGGGTTTTGAAGCCAAAAGTATGAGCAGCATCCACAGAATGAAAGAACCAACCACGTGAGATATAGATTTTAAGCAAACACTCAAAGATGAAGAAGTCAAAAGTGACCCGTACGCAGGCACTCACAGTTCTAAAATGGATCCCTATAAGGAGGAAAGATCACTTGTCATTCGAGGATCGAGTGGATACCTCCAACACAGGCTACCTCAGCGTCTACAAGAAACATTGACAGCCTCGACGAGCGACAACCATGTGCTCTGTGCACAACCTTGTCTTTTGCACCATTCAGGTCATGCATTTCCAAAGTATGCATTAACATAGGGCCACATTACATGGCCGTGCATAGACACATTTTGAGAGTCCGAGGCACAAGAGCACATTGGCACATGTAAACTATTTTTTTGGTACTAACCTTTTTCTTCTTGTTTTGTGAAATTGTTTCACAAAAAAGGGCAAAAAAAAGGAGACAAAAGAAAAAAAAAAGAAAGAAAGAAAAGAGAGAGAGAGAGAGAGCGAGAGCTTGTTCCCAGGTTTGGCTCATGGAACATGAATGAGTCATGCTTAGTTGAAGGTGGAAGGCATCCACAAATATTGTTCCACCTTACCATGGTAGGAGAAAGATCTTGAAGGTCCGCAACTTGAGTGATGCTTAACTACTATATGTACAAGAGCATCCAAGGAGATATCTGCAAAGGGTCGTTTTGGTACCCTACAAACCTTGTATGTATAGTGGGTGAGAAGACCCCTACTTATGGTGAGCTAAACAGAATATGTGAAACTAAGCTTGGTGTAGTTACCTGATGCTGTTTGTCAAGGAATATAAAGAAATTCAATTCTCTGTATTTATCAAATGTTGCTTTGAAGAGAGGGAACAGGACTAGGTGCTCGAAGAATCTCATCAGTGAATCATCAACAAGGACACTCATCAACCACAAAAGCTACACCATTGGTCAATCACTATGTTGGGAGTGCAATAGGAGGAGTGGACTAACCTTTCATGGTAAGAATCATCTATGTGGGTATCACAATAACACTGATAGATTAAGAAACCTCTTCATCAGCGTACCCTTGAGCAATTCGTTCAAGACCTAATTTTTTTGCACCATGTTTTTTTAAATGCATTCCCCAAGTAAGCATGCATAGGGCTACATTACAAGGTCATGCACAAGGCACATATTTTCTTTGACCCATGCACTAAAACACTTACCCATCATTCACTATGAGTTATGAGTACTTGGCATGGCTACTATGAACATCATCTTTGGAAGAGCTAGAGGACATCACGAGGACAACATCAAATACCTAGGATGCAATTCGAAGCCAACAGTTGCTCCAACTCAAACTTGCAAACCTCTTTTGAGCAACTCATAGTTTTTGGAAGCTCACAACAACACATTCTTGTTGGAATCCAAGGAAGTAGCACATATAAAGGATGGACACTACCTCTCAAAGCGCTACATGGAACAACCACTACAACAAGGGTCTTGTAGGGACGACAGACTCGAGAAGGGGGGGGGAGTGTTGAAGCTCAAGGTCAAATACACACATAAAAGCACATCAAAGAAGTGGACACACAAGAAGAAGGAGCAAGTAGGGAGCTCTAAGGAGTGTATGTCAAATTTTCAGAAGAATCTCCTACAAAAAAGAGTGATTTTGATCACTCAAACCATTGTAAATATCATTTCACCATTTTGTAACTCCATTTTGTTCAAGCCGGGGAGTCCTCAAGCTTGAGGAGTATTAGGAGTATCATCCTACCAGTCTTCATAATTTTTAGACTCTGTTTGAGCCCTAAAATAAGCCTTGGAACAATTTCTAACTAGGTTAGACATTAGGTCTGGACAGGGCCAAAACTAGTCAAAAAAACTATAAAAAGAGCTAGAGAGCTCATTTTTGGGGTTAGCTTGTTAAAGAATAGAGTTTTTGTAAGAGAATTCCTTTGCAATAGAAAGATTTCCATTGTTCCTCTCTTTGCTCTTACTATGTATGTGCACATGTGTGTGTGTGTGTGCATGCTTGTGTGCTTGTGTGCTTTCACTCATGCACTTGTGCCTTCACTCGCTCATGGTCTTCATATCGGTCCTCACGTCTCCGCGGATTGACTAGTAAAGGAGGTGGTGGTGCTTATGCTTGAGCTACACTCACTATATGCAAGGAAGGCTGATGATGGCATCACTATTGTGGCTATATTTATGTTGATGACCTGATTGCGGGTGGTGATAATGAAGGAAGCATCAAAGAGGTAAAGCAACTTCTTATGCAGGAATTTGACATGAAAGATCTTGGTGTGCTGCGCCATTTCTTGGGCATTGAGTTTATACATACAGAAACAGGTATATGGATGTCGCAAAGGCAATATGCCTTGAATATGTTGCAAAGGTATGGTATGGCTGATTGTAAGCCAATTTCTATGCCATTAGATCATAATTTGAAGTTGGATACTACATCAGGTGAAACATTGGAAAATGCTACTATGTACAGGAAAATTGTGGGAAGTCTTATATATCTCACAATTACAAGGCCTGATCTAAGTTATACAATTGGACTTGAAAGTCAGTTTATACAGGTTCCCAGGAAACCACATTTGGATGCTCTGAGGCGCACTCTACGTTATGTGAGTGCTACTTTGGATTATGCATTATTTTATGAGGCTGGTGTAGATTTGCAGGTTCATGGATACACTGATGCAGATTGGGCTGGTGGCATTCCAGATAGAAGATCTACTAGTGGTTTTCTATTCTCACTTGGGAGTGCAGTTGTTACATGGAGCAGCAGGAAGCAACCCAGTGTTGCTTTGTCGAGTACAGAGGTTGAGTATAGAGGTGCTTCAATGGCAGCATGTGAGGCATCATGGCTAGAAATGCTACTTGCAGATTTAGGTGTGGAAGTGGGAAAGCCCATCACTATTTATTGTGATAATCTTAGCAGCATACAATTAGTTGGGAATCCTATTTTCCATGCTAGAACAAAGCATATCGAGGTACATTATCACTTCATCAGAGAGAAGTTATTAGCAGGTGATATTGATCTTGTTTATGTGAGAACAGATGAGCAGGTTGCTGATATTTTCACCAAAGCACTTGGAGTTGAGAAGTTGAAGAAGTTTTGAGAGATGCTTGGATTACAAGATATGGCCTTGAGCTTGAGGGGGATTGTTGAGATATCAAGCTCAACATGTGATGATCCAGGATAACACATACCATTTTTTCTTCTCTCTGACATGTATAGTGGTCACGCCGATATATGTCAGGGATACTTCATTGAGCTTTATTAGATTTTTGTTCCTTGCCAGCTCACTCATTCGCGGACATTATGTTTTTCCTTATGTACTGATCTTTATATATTGCACTTGTTGTATTCTTGTTTTTTAGGTCATTCTTGTATTCCTTTTTATGTAATAGAAGAAGAAGAAGATCATTCTTCCTTGCCTCAATGTGTGTGTGTGCTTCTTCTTGAGAGTGAGAGTGTGTGTGTGAGCTCTCTTCCTTATCTCCTTCCTCGTGACACTTTTTTCCCTCTTTACAAGGTTTGTTCCCTTGGCTTTTGTATACGGCTATAACCCTAATGGATTACTTATCTTTGTACATTCACTTGGTAATTCATTCAGTGTTGTGTTGTGCTCCAAGCTTCTTCTTTTTCCTTGTGTTGTCTGTGTGCTTCTAGAGAGCTCAAACTCCAACAATTGGTATTAGCATAGGTCGCCGCTTCATCTAGGTCATCATCGACACCCATCCAATCACAGTCTTAGAATCGCACAAAAATGGATGAGCTTACTTAGGGCGATTAGGATTTCAAAACTTCTTCACTCTATGCATTGAAATTTTTGATATGAGCTGATTTTGGAGTCAGAATGCACTATCATAGTGCCTATGCATGCAATTTCATCCTTTTGTGTCAAACATATATACAAGTTTTGATTTGCGAGTATAGGCACCTCAAAGTTTGCTATAGGTTTAGTAGAGCTCAATAGGGTGGTTCTGTTCAATTTTTGAGATACATTCATTTTTAGCATCAGGGTATTTAGTTAGTGGCCATGGCTGAAAGTAATGATGTATTTTTTGTATGATGGCTATTGAGGATAGGTTGGATGGTACTAATTATCCATTGTGGGCATATATGATGCATCATGTATTGGTAGAAAAAGGATTGTGGAATATTGTATAGGGTGTTGAAAATTTTCCTTCTACACCTATAAATGTAATTTTGAAGGTGATCTAGATGGTGTTGTAGATGATGATCTTCAAATTCTTTTTTGTTGTTGTGTTTCTTGCTTCAATCGCTACAAAGCAGCTTTTTTGGATGGTCAAGATGCTCAAGAACATGCATTGATAATTTTATCTATCAAACATGCCATTATCCCTCACATTCGCTCTTGAAAAATAGCAACGGATGCTTGGGATACACTTATCACTTTATACTAGGCAAGAAATAAGGCGTGTGGTGCTTACCTCCAAAAAAAGATGGAGAGTGAGCATATGAATGAAGGTTTTTCTATGGACCATTTTTTGAGAAAAATCAAAGATTTTGAGTAACTGATTTCTCACGATGAAGTATTGCAAAACAGTTCACTTATGTACACTGTTCTTAATGGTCTTCCAGATTTATATAAGAGTCTAAATAGAACAGGTCCATTATGTGAATGTAGATCAAGCTTTCATAGCTAGTCAAAAGGGCAAAGGTAAATGGAGCTCATCTACTACTAAGCAAAAATCTATTAATGCTGTAGATTCAAAGAAGGAAGACAAAGATGAAAAGAAAACAGAAAAGCAAAAACAATTTTGTAAATATTGTAAGGGAAATGATCATGTCATAAAGATTTGTCCAAAACTAGCTGCAAAAGGGGCAAAGAAGAAAGAGGTTGTAATGGTTATTGCAAAGGCCTCTACGCTTAAAACAGAGTCTACTAATCTTGTTCAAAATGCAAAATGGGCATTTACTATTGTAATAGGCCTTTAGATAGTGAAATAATTCATTTTGAACTTTCCGTTATATATTATGGGGATAATGTTTAGAATGAACAATTAGGTCATTTTACACATATATGCAAAATTAAGGGATGATAAGTTTAATATTTTCTCTCTAAACCCTATCTGCATCATGTTTTCAAGTTGAAAATTGATTGTGAAGATGAATTAATTAAGAGAAATATTGTACGAGAGAAAGGTGCAGCATACATAGGAGAATAAAAGTGTATCTATGAAAAATTACTGAATCATGTTTTAAGTACTCATTTTGGGATCTACATTCAGTTCACCAAAGATAATGCCTTGATCTTATTCTCTCTCTAGAATTTTTAAGCTTAGAAGATTCAAAAGTAATATTTGGAGGTGTATTTGGAACTAGGGCATCTCTAACACTATTGTGCACATGGACGAGCTAAAAATTTTTGCCTCTCACAAGTTTCTTTTGGAATTATGCATTATTTTTTAGTTATAGGGTCGAAAAAAAGTGTGGACTTTCCAAACACTTAAAAAAAAGGGCTTCTATATTTCTATTTCAGTCCATGATTTTGATGCATAGATGTCATGATGCTCATTTACAGATGTCTTCAGATATGTATTTTTGTTGCTTTTCTTGTACTTTTGATAAGTACTGCTAAATTAAGCAGTTGACTACTACAAACACATGCTTTTGTGAAAGTTTTGCATGCAACATGGGGAGATTCAACTTTTGCTAATTTTGAATTACCTTGTGATATAGAGTGAGTGTGAGAGTGTGATGAAGAGTGCAAGTGTGAATGAGATTGTGATAGCTCGGGGGTGGTTGGGAGATCAAGGCTTCGTTAAGAAGCTCTTTTCCAAAGCTATTGTATGGATTGATTCAAATCTATAATATCAGAACTTCTCTTTCTCTAGATCATATCTTGTCTACTTTTCCACATCGGATTTTCTCTTATCTTGTGCAAGTTTTGTTTTTCTCTCTTCTACTATTCTTGAGGGATAAGAAGCTTGTGATTGAGGAAGTATTACAAGTGATATCATAGCAAAATGATCCTCAACAATGATTGACTGTTTGACATAGAAGATTTGTAAGCAAGAGGAGCTTATTGGAGAATTATGAAAAGAACGAGGCAAAAAGCAACCAAAAGGCCCCACAAACCAAATATGTTCTTGCAGTTGAATGATGAAGTGGGTGAAGGTGCAAGAACATCTCGTGTGCCTAAAGGAAGACAAAAATGTAGTTACGAAGATATGGGGGCTCATGAGTTTGCCCTCAACCAAGTCTTCAAGAAGGAAAAATTGAATGATTTTGATTGCGAGAAGAAGAGTCGCAAAGATCTAGAGGGATGGACTAAAGAGCTAGAGGATTTCTTCAATCTTCAACAATCCAATAGGAGTCCAAAGCAAAAGTTGGAATCTTATACCTATGTGGCACTACAAAGCTATGATGGAAGTCCTATATGCAAACTCATATGCATTCTGGTTTGGTTCTATGGAAGGAATTTAGAGAGCAAGCAGAAAAATGTTACTATTCTCCACAGTATCATATGGAGAAGAAGATGTAGTTCTACAATTTTTGACAACATGAGAGTGACAAGTATAACTTGTTTGTTGATGAGTACAAAGGAAATTTCCTACATCTTTACAACTATGCTGTCACTCTAGCATAATGGCAATTACCAATGTGAGGAGCTTCACCTCGTAAATGTCAATCTATGGAGACGTGAGGACCGGTATGAAGACCGTGAGCAAGTGATGGCACAAGTGCGTGAGTGAAAGCACACAAGCATGCACACACACACATGCGCACAAAGTAAGAGCAAAGAGTGGAACAATGGAAGATCTTCGATTACTCAAGAGCTCTCTTACAAAGCTGAAATCTACAACAAGCTAACCTCAAAAATGAGCTCTCCAGCCCTTTTTATAGTTTTTTGAGTGATTTTGGCCCTGTCCAGACCTAGTGTCTGGCCTAGTTAAAAAATAGGTTCCGGGGCTTATTTGGGGGCTCAAACGGAGTCTAAAAATTATGAAAATTGGTAGGATGATAGTTCTAATACTCCTCAAGCCTGAGGACTCCTCGGCTTGAACAAAATGGAGTTACAAAAATGGAAAATGGTATTCGCAATGGTTTTTAGTGATAAAAATCACTATTTTTATAGAGATTTCTTTTGAAAATTTGACATGTGCTTCTTGGAGCTCCCTATATGCTCCTTCTTCTTATGTGTCCGCTTCCTTGATGTGCTTCCATGTTTTGTCTTGACCTTGAGCTTCAACACTCCCCCCCCCTCTTGAGTCTGTCGTCCCTGACAGACCCTTGTTGTAGTGGTTGTTCCATGTAGTACGTTGAGAGGTAGTGTCCATCTTTCCAATATAGCCTCGTCTTTTGTTTGGTGCTTCACTTTGCCACAACTAGCACTTGTAGGTTGTAGTCCCTTTGTGAGTACTTCCTTGTATTCCATCTTGATGGTGCATTTGTGAGCTTTCCAAAACTGCTAGCTGCTCAAAGGAGGTGGTTTATGTTGATTATGAGCAACTCGCGGTGGTGGATGACTTCCTTACTCTTGTTGTGGTCACCTTGATGTCCTCTGATTCTTCCAAAGATGACTTCCATAGTTTTCATGCCAAGTACTTGTAACCCATAATGTATAATGAGTAAGTGCATTAGTGCATGGGTTGAACAAAATATGTGCCTTGTGCATGGCCTTGTAATGTGGCCCTATGTATGCGTACTTGGAAAATGCATGGAAAGAAGTATGAAGAGATTGGGTTTTGAGCTAAGTGCTCAAGGGTATGCTGACGAAGAGGTTTCCTAATCTATCATGGTTATAGTGTTGTCGAAGCATACACGTCTTACCATGGTGAAAGGTCCATTGATCTTCATCTCTTTGTATTGTATTCCCATCATGGAGATTGACCATTTGCCTTGTCTTGCTTGTTGATGGATGTCCTTGCTGATGGTTCACTGTATGAGATTCTTCAAGCACCTGGCCTTGTCTCTCTCTTATTTTCTTCTTCCCCCTTTTTTTTTGGTTGGTGCACACGATGGCATCAAACAAGAAGAAAGAGGTTAGTATCAAAAAAATATTGTACATATTTCCTATGTGTCTCATGTGCTTGGGATTTCTCAATGGTGTCTATGCACGGCCGTGAAATGTGGCCCTATGTTGATGCATACTTTGGAAGTGCATGACCTCAATGGTGCAAAAGACAAGGTTATGCCAAAGGCACATGGTTGCTACACGTCGAGGCTTTTGATGTTACTTGCATACTTGATGCATTCTTTGTTTGGAGGTGTCGATTGGATCTCGAAATGATGTAATCCTCCTGATTGGAACGCATTTTAGAATAGTATTTGGCCCTGTAGAGATCACCTCAGGCCACTTCTTCTTTGGATGCTGTCCAAACTATGGTATCCAGTGTGATTGGCTCTTTGGTTCTGTGGATGCTGCTGGTGCTTTTGGCTTCCAAACCCATATCCTTGATGATTGCCTGCTTACTTTTGTAGAAGGGTTGAGTTTATCTTCGTTTGGTCTTTGTGCTCTGTTCTTACCCTTTTCTTTCCTTGGCTTCTTTGCTGAGACCTTTTGCATAGTGGGGATCATAGGTTGTTGCCTATGTAAGAGCTTCTTAGGTACCCACATCTATAATCGCCCTTGTTGAGCTGTAGCTAATTTCTTAGGCACCCAAATTTTCGGAGACCTTCTGGGTGAGCTAGTCTTGATTGTTTGGTTCTTGTTTTTCCATGGTTGGCTTGCCTAGGTGGGAAGTGTGTTGGCAAGGCCGGTGGTTGCTCTCCTTTTCGGACCTAGATTTGCTTCATGCCCGGAACTACTTCCTTCTTGAAGGCTTTTTGTCTATTTGATATACCGATTGTTTTGTACTGTTTCGCTTGCCTCTGTGGTTGAACTTCTATGGATGCTTTACTCCTTGAAAAAGAAAGACGGTCTGCGTGCCCTTGCAACATGTTTTCCATGATTGAATCCTTCCGGGTCATAGAGCTTTTGACACACACAGCATCTTGTTCATGAAGATTGGACTTAGAGGAACTAAGAGAGTGTGTGGTGCCATGATCTGTGAGCATGCAGTTGTCTAATTCTAATGTAATGCATTGTTCATGTACCCAAACTTGAAGAAGTTGAATTCTTAGGTTCAAGTTGACTGCATGGTCATAAATCCAATCTTGACCTAGGAAAAGTGGCTCTGTAAGGTCCGCATCGTGACACACTAGCATTTTGACTTTTATTGGAACATCTTGAAGATAGATGGGAAGCTCCACCTCGCCCAAACAAGGGGTTTCCACACCTCCCAATCCTATGAGGTATGCTTCTATGGGCTTGATGTCCACTTGTAGGTCTTGGCAGTATGAAATTCTAACTGCACTAGTTGCTGCACCTGAGTCAACCAATGCTCTCACAGTCCTTACACTCTTTCCTTGCCCTACCTCTATGGTCACAAAGGGGCGTCGGTCAATTATTCGAGAAGTAGTTAGGTCCGATTTTTGGCACATGTCCATGTGATATTTTGGAGCTTTTGTGTTGACATCTGGGCCTAATTGGCGTAACTTATTTCTTCTGATGTGCTCTCTAGCCTCTGCTTGTGCTTCTTCTCTAACCCTTAACTCCTCTTCTTTTCGTTGTTGAGTCTCATGAGCATATCCTCTGTAAGAGGTTCTTGATATAACTTGACTCGACAACCACTTATATAGTTTGGCAAGATATCACCTTCTAAAGTGGCCAATTGAACCGCACCACTAGTGGAGATTCTATTAATGATCATGGGTCCATATCCTCGTTTCTCCAATTTTCGGGCATGTTACTTTAGAGTATAAACTAGCACTAGGTCTCCTTCTTTCAATCCTTTATCTTTTATATGGGCATCAAAGTATGCCTTTTGCCGTTTCTTTGCAGCATAAATGCATGCCGCCGCTCGTAGCCTCGTCTCACCTAAGCGTTCTAGATCAAAGATCCTAGAGGACAATTCATGTCCATTCCACTCATGCTCTTGTGCTACTTTCAAGGCTGGGATTAGGAAATCCAATGGTAACACAGCATTCTGTCCGAAGACCATCTGAAATGGGGTAGCATTGAGCATTGTTTTGTAAGCAACTTGGTAAGCCCAAACAGCATGATGAAGCTATTTGTCCCAATCAGAGCGTTTATTATTTACGAGTTTTGTCAACACATTACATAGGATCTTATTCATGCTCTCGGCTTGTCCGTTAGCTTGTGGATAATAGGGGGCTGACTTCTTATGGATCACCATGAATTCGTGAAGTAGATTTTCAATGACTTCGTTCAAGAAGTGCATACCTCTATCACTAACCAACTCTATTGGTAACCCGTATCTAGTGAACATGTTTTCGAATAAGAATGCAGCCGTCGTTTGAGCATCATTCTTTGTCGTGGCTTTCACTTCTACCCACTTTGTGAGGTAATTTGTGGCTACAATAATGTACTCTGCATGGGAGTTTCTAGCAGGGGGATTAATAGGACCAACAAAGTCTATACCCCACTTCAAGAATGCACGTCCTCCCATCATTGGCCTCAAAGGCATCTCATCTTTTCTAATCGGATATTGTGCACGTTGGCATGTTTCACACTTCTTCACATAAGTATGTGCATCCATATGAAGAGTGGGCCACCAAATTCGTGAGAATAGAATGGTCTTGATTACTCTATCAGGCCCAAAGTGTCCACCTGCAACACCGCTATGTGCAGTTTCTAAGACTTTCAAATAGTCTGATTCATGAACGCACAGTCTGATGTAACCATCCTTGCCTCTTCGATATAGGTTGTCTCCTACTAAGGCATAGTCTTGAGCCTCTTGCTCCATGCTCCGTTTTCTTGTAACGCTAGCCTAATTGGGTAATGTTCCCGATCTCATGAACTCGACCAATGGAGCACTCCATTCTGGAATTAACGATACATGATAAAGAGTCGCATGCTCCGTTGGGGGTCTCTTCTGGCAGACTGGACAATTCTTAATCCACTCATGTATTTCTTTGCCCATGCTAGGCCAATACACTCCTAAACATTTTAGGTTCTGCAATGTTCGTTGTTTAGAGTAGTGATTTCCTAGCAATCCTTCATGGGCTTGTACTTGAAGATATGTTATGTATGTATGTGAATGAAAAGCAACATTAATTGGAGTGATTATTTACCCGTAGTCAAGTTTGTATACAATAGTGCATGGAATACATCTATAAAAATGACTCCATTTGAGGATATGTACGGTTATAATTATTTGACTCCACCTCCATTTTTTGGGTTTCCAAATAAAGTAGAAGTATCGAAAGAAATGCTTGAGAAGATGGATGGAGAACTTGGAGAAATTAAGAAACACATAAAAGAATCTCAAAAAAGGCAAAAGAAATTCTAAGATTTGAAGAATAGACCACATGAATTTCAAATAGATGACATGGAATTTCTTAGACTCAACCCTCATTGATCTAACTTGTTGCTAGGGAAAAATCGTAAACTTTCTCCATGATATGCAGGTTCTTTTAAAGTTTTGAAAAAGATTGGATCTCTTGCTTATTTGTTGGAATTGTCTGAACATTTAAATGTGCATCCTATATTTCATATTAGCTTACTTAAAAGATATGTACCTAATGTTTCTTTCTTTCAAAGGACACCCATCCGGGCTCTATCAGAGATTAGCAAGATTCTTTGAGGGAAGTGAGTGTTGAAGAGAGAAAATGACCACAACCATAAAGCAACAATAGAACCATAATTTGCCAAGAGAGGAGCTTGTCGCTTTCAAGAGAGGAAGTAGAATTTATGCAAAAAAGAGTATCTCTCTTAAGGGCTCTTGGCATATGAATATAGAGAGAGCATCTTTATGCTAAAGGGATGTTCCGAAGACATATCATGATAGTTGGGCATTGTCACAGCATGACTTGCTTTTGACTATAGGGGTACATGCTATCTATGAGCCCAAATCCTCTCATGTTGTCTAAAAAAAAAACTTAAGTGGAAGGGAGAGAGAAGATGTGGAAGGTAGATAGGTCTCGTGAGTATGAGTAGTGATCCATGCAAGTGGAGGAGTTATATGCTAGGGTCCAAGTGACTGAGCAATTGAATGAAGCGACTGAGTCAGTTAGTTTCATGAGTGTTTGAGTGGGTACAAGTGATTGACTATTTATTGTCTAAAGGCGAGTACCTGATCATTTGAATGTATGTGTGTGTTAAAACATGTGTGTCATCATGTGAAGTTTTGAGTTTTTGATTGAGTACTTTTATGCCAATTTGAGGATGTGAAAATATGAACATCTAAGTTTATATCTGAGTAAGTTAATATGTGAATGAGTTTACATATTCAAATTGGTGTGTGCTTGAGTGATAGTGTCTTGCTTGAGTGAGGGTGTTTGAGACCCAGAGTGAGCGTGATAAGAGTGGATTGGAAGGGCGAGTGTAAATGTGCATGTTTGCAAGTTGAGTAATATAGTTGTGGGAAAACACCCTTTCTGTGGCTTCTTAGAGTCCATCAAGAGAGTCGACTTTTGCTAAATTTCGTGGATCACAAACTTCTTTGAGGGATGATTGACTCTCTTTCAAGGAAGATTGCTATGTCATGCAGGAACAGACTGAAAATCAGAGAAGCATCTTGTGATTGAGAGTGAGAGTGTGATTGAGAGTGCGAGTGTGAATGAGATTGTGATAGATCAGGGGTAGTCGAGAGGTCGATGCTTCATCAAGAAGATATTTTTCAAAGCTATTGTATAGATTGATTCAAGGCAATTTCTAAGCCTTTATAGGTTCCGTATGATGATGTAGATCATTCCATTGATGTGGATTTACAGTGTGTGTATATGTGCATGTGTGTATGTGCATGTGTGTATGTGTATGTACATGTGTGTGTATATGGATGTGTCTATGTGTGTGTATGTGTATGTGTCTATGTGTGTGTATGTGTCTATGTGTGTGTATGTGTATGTGTCTATGTGTGTGTATGTGTCTATGTGTGTGTATGTGTATGTGTGAGTATGTGTATGTGTGTATATGCATGTGTATTTATATGTGTATGTGACTACATGTGTGTGTATGTGTGTGTGTGTATGTATATGTATGTGTATGTGTATATGTGTGTATGTATGTAGGTATGCATATGCATGTGTATACTTTAGCTGTTTTGCAATAGCAAATGTGAGGAATAATGGCATCTTTGATAGACAATGGTATCAATGCATGTGCCTATGCATCTGTGCCATCCCAACAAATTTGCTCCACAGTAGGTGCAATAGGAACCGCAACACGAATATGAATCTGAAGAATATCAGCATCTTCAATGCCATCTACATCAGCTTCAATACCTATATTTGCAGGTGTAATAGGACGTTTTTCAACACCCTGCACAATGTTCCACAGTCCTTTTGCAACCAATACATGTTGCATCATATAAGCCCATAATGGGTAATTGGTACTGTCCAACTTATCCTTAACAGCCAACATGCGAAATACATCACTGCTTTTAGCCATGGCCACTGACTAAAATACCATGATGTAGAAAAATGACTGTATTTGAAAAAGTTGAACAAAAATACCTTGACGAGTTCTGCTAAACCTGTAGTAGACTTTGAAATGCTTATATTGGTGAACCGAAACATGTATATATCTTTGGCACAAAAAGATGAAATAGCCTACACAAGCACTACAATAGTGCATTTGGAGGCCGAAACAATCTCAGATTGTGATTTCGGAACCTCAAAGCGAAGCCGTTTTGATCTTCCAATCACCTTGAGTATGCTCACCAAATTTCATCCAAATCTAAGACTGTGACCAAAGAGGTGTTGAAGATGCCCTAAATGAAGCAGCGGCCTGCTTTGATACCAATTGTTGGAGTTAGACGTCTACAAAAGCACATGAAGAGCACAAGGAAGAAGAGGAAGCTTGGAGCACAACACACAATACTGAATGTATTACCACTAGAATGTACAAAGATAAGTAACATGTTAGGGCTATAGGTGCAGATACAAGCCGGGGAAAAAAGACCTAAAGAGGGAAAAAAAGTACCCCAGCGGTCCTAGTGTGTTCACACACATCACTACCAAAATATATCAACAAAAATGTGTAAAAATTCCATGAATACCTAAAGATTCTTCAAATTTTAGAATGAAATTATCAATGCTCTTTTCTATACCTTTGAGGATGCAAGCATCCTTAGAGGTATGAAGTCTATATTTTGTTCCTCTAGAAAAGAACTCTTTCAAACTACTAGTAGGAAGAATAGAACAATTGATAGAGACTATATGACCCAAATCCATGCTTACAAAAGAGAAAAAGGAACCATTATTGCAACAAAATGTTCTTCTAGAAATTGACAATCTATCTTGCTCTTTCATATTTCTTCCAATGTCATTGTAATTGAAAGATTTTTGACCCAAAGTTTTCATATCTTTTTATGTAACCAAAAGATGGGCCCAAATCTTTCTAACATAAGAAGGAAGAGATTCTATCACCTCTTTTGATTTCAAAATAGAATCCAAACAAACTTTATCTATTTTTGGAAAATTAAAGATAGTCATTGGTAAAACTCTTCTTGAAATCAAAGGATTATGAGAGACAAAAGAGGATTTTAGAAATTTGGATATGAGAATTCGAAGTTGAAAGCTATTGGATTTTCTAAGATGAGGAGAAAAATTTTCCAAGATTTATAGAATTTTAAAGAGGACTCTTTTTTTATACTTTTCAAAGATTTTGAAAGAAAAAGGCCCCTCTTGCATAATTCTATCCAAGAAAATTAATCCTCTTTTAAAATCAGTAAATGGGAGAGATTGATCATATGTATGTGTAGACATGTACAACCCTTGACGTGTTTCTTCATAGAGAACCGCAAGCCTCAGGCGACTGGAATTTAGAGTAGCTCACTGAGGACGAGAACATAGAAATTCCAATAGCATATGCAAGTAGGCCATTTAACACTGCTGAAAGGAATTACATTACTACTGAGAGAGAGGGCTTAGGAATGATCTACACGATTAAGAAATTTAGAAATTATTTGCCAAAATACAAGTTTAAGTTCTTTAAGGACCACCAAGTGTTGCTCTACCTAGTGAACAAGCCTTGCAACATAGGTAGATTAGTAAAATGGTTTCTCTTACTTATGGAATATGATTTCGAAGTGCTAGTCAGGAAAGGGAAGACTCACCTTTGGGCTGATCATCTTTCACGACTAACCTTTGGAAAAGAAGTGCAAGGAATACTTGATGAATTATCGGATGCTTACTTGTTCAATCTAGAAGTAGTTACAAACTAAGATAATGAATTGTTCCTATTCTCATGTATGGACCTAAGATCCAATAGCCAAGACTAGGGAGGAGGAAGTGGTTAAATCACAAAGATATCAAATACTTGCAAGAAGTATTACAAACAAAGTGATCAAGAAATTCTAGCATGTGGTGTGGAAGAATAGGAGCACAATAAGTGGTTGCAACTAGCACATGTAGTTGCATTAGAGCAACACCATTCGACAGATATTAGGTGTGTATTGGCCAACCATGGAAGCATATATCTATAGGATGTGCAAGGATTTCCCAACCTTTATTAACAAACTACCGATGGAACATGCCATGTTGTATTGGTTATCTTTAATACTAGATTGGAGTAGTCCTTTAGTTAAATATTTGCATACTAGAACCTTCCCATCAGAGATGACATTGGCAAGATGAAGAAGTCTTGAGCAGGAGGATTAGGACTACAAAATCATTGGTCATAATCTATGCAAACATGGATGAGATGGATACATGAAACAACGTTTCCATGAGAAAGAATACTTGAGAATTCTTGACATACTGAATACATAATTGTTGCCACATATTTTTTTACCAAATGTGTAGAAGTCAAGGCCACCAAGAAGAAGATGCACAAAGGACGACAAAATCATTATTCAAAATTGTCTTTACAAGATATGGGTTGCCTATAGAGTTGGTGAGCAATAGAGGAACTCACTTTCTAAATGAAGTCATTGAATATTTGTTGCAAGATTTTATGGTGATTCACAAGAACTCAACACCATATCATCCATAGGCCAATGGACAGACAGAGAGTACTAGCAAAATTCTGGGCAATGTAATGACTATGTTGGTGTTGCAGAGCGAAAGAAGAGCACAAGGCAGAGAAAAAGAAGGGCCCCAAAATTTCTCCGATTTGGACATTTTATTTTTTGTATCATAATCATTTTGTAACATATTTTCCGATGTAAATGCACTAGAGGAGTCCTCTAGATGCATACCCATGGATATTAGTAGCTTAACCCATGTAAATTAGTAGAAAATTAACCTTTTAGTGAATAAAGTGCCGGTCTCTTGTGTGAAAGGACCATTTTTAGGGCACATGTATATAAGTCAATTTGTGACTCTTTGTAAAGACTTTTTGCCATTGTGAGAATCAAGAGCACTGAAATTCGAATTTGTGTCTTCTCCTCTCTGTATCATCTTCTTTGTGAGCTGGTATGCATGCGTGTTGCTTGAAAAGAGTGTTAGGAAGTGTTGTTTATCCATGAAAGTGTTTTTTTGCAGTTGATAAGGTGTGTGTGAGATGTAGGAAGTGCTGAAGTGTAGGAAGGTTATTCCCACGACTCAGTATTTTGCTCATAACTTGAAGTAGAAGTATCAGAATTGAGTGAAAATACCACCATTGGATGTGTCTTCTCAAGAGCTTCGAAACGCATATGGTATTTGCTATATTCGGAGTTTAGAGCTGAGAGAAAAGCTCAATTTATTGTTGACTGCTGCTCCAAGTATCGAGACACCATGACTGACAATTGAAGCTTGTTTGAAATAGTCTTAGTCTTGTTTGCACTCTGGGAAGGCACATTTGCATTGATGATCATTTGAATGCATGTCTTCATACACTCGGCTAGGTTTTGATACTCCTCGGATTGATAAATAAAGCGTGAATCCCCACTATATGCACTTGAGGGGGATTGAGGTATAGTCTCTTTCTCCGCAAGTCCCTAGGTTGGATCTTAGGTACACACGTTTTTGGCGCCGTTGCCGGGGAATGTCGAATCAAACCGAGGCATTCGTGTGATGGTAAGTAGCTTTTGAAGCGAGTAGAGGAGTTGTGAATTTCTCTTCTTTGGTAAGTCACACTCATCCGCACTTACTACTTCTCACTCTTGGAGTGTGTGTAGTGAGTTATTAGTCTAGGGAAGTGAGTGGAGTGAGTAGAGTAGGAGGAGGAAGGGACTAGGTTAGGAAGCTAGAGTAGTTATTAATCTGAGTCTTCTGAGTCTTGTTGAGTCTTTGTAGTTAGGAGACCTTTTCAAAAGAGTATAAAAACCAAAAAATGTCATTTTTCAAGTCACTTGTCTCTAGAACAAGTATCGTGAGAAGCTGCTATCGAGTATCGTGAGCGAAGATCTGGGCTTTTTGAGCTGCACAGAGCGAGTCAGAGTGGTTAGAGAGTTGAGAGAGAGTTCCCAAGGTAAGCACATTCATCATTCTCTCATCACTGTCACACAAATTAAGCATTTCTGAGAAACGATCTGCGGTAAGTGTCGTGAAAGTCATCCAAGGGTGAGAAAAGTTTATTTTTGTGATACAGTTGGTGAGCAGAGGGTAGAAGAGCTTGAGAAACACATATATTCATTTTAAATTCAAAACACACTTGCAAAAAACTGAAAAAGTGTCAAGTATCGTATTCTCCCACGGTCGAGTATCGTGATACCTGAGTATTGTGATCTCTTGTGGTTGAGTATCGTGATACATGACCTTGTTGAGTATCGTATATCGTCAAACTCTCTTCGCGATACATGTCAAGTGTCGGGTATCGTTGAATTGGGTCTGACGATACATTTCAAGTATCGAGTATCGCTGAGAATTTTCTCACGATACTTGTCGGATATCGCATATCATGTATCATGAAATTCAGATAGCGATACTCGTTGAGTATCGTGTATCGTGAGTTTCAGATCGCGATACTTGCCGGATATCGTGTATCGCAGAGACAACTTTCCCGATACCTGATGAATATCGAGTATCATCTTGAATTTCCTTGTGATACTTGTTGGGTGTCGAGTATCGTGGACATTTTTTCATTGAATATCGTGTATCGCGTATCGCAAGATTTCAAATCGCGATACTTGTAAAGTATCGTGTATCGAGTTCCTCAAGTATCGAGTATCGTGTTTGGCACGCGATATTGGGCAACTATCGTGTATCACGTTTCTAGAGTATCATGTATCGTTTTCACCAAGTATTGTATATCGTGTTCTTGGAATATCGTGTATCGTCTGGTTCACATGTCGAGTATCGTGGTACCCTTCTAGTGTGTCAGGTATCGAGTATCGTGACATACTCTGTTTGGGTGAAATATCGAGTATCGTGGATTAGTTTGGGTCAAGTATCGTGAGTTGTGGATTCTCTGTCAGTCCTTTTCCAACCAAATTTTCTCTAGAATTCTGACCCTTAGTGAAGAACTCTAGAAGCTGGAGGTTGGCTAAGGCTAAATAGAACTTTAAAGTGAATGAACCTCAGATCTGGAAGAACCCTAGGAAGCCGAAGAAGTGTAATCTCTTCAGTGGGAAGTGTAGCTGAACCCAGTAGCCACTCACATTATTCTAAAACCTCTAGTGATTCAGAGGAAGAAATACCCATGGCTTCCGAGGATATGCAGAACATTGTACCAATGATTGGCATGATGTCAATTATTGAGGGAGAATATCGGACATCTTTGGAATATGTGAACACCAACCAACATGAGATACCCATATACCTAGATGGTCTAAACCGATCAGTGGCCAGACTGAAGAAAGCTTCAGATGCTTACATAGTGCCTAGGCCAGCAGTTAAGTATGCGAGAGGATTTTATATGGACAAAAGGGATATCCAGTATGTTGTTACAGAACACCATGAAAACATCAATGAACTTGGGGAAGAAAACAATGCTCATAACCTTAATGAAGAAGGAAATGAAGAGCAAGTGACCACTCCTAGGGGGAGATCTACTGTTGTTAGGGTTTGGAGAGGAGACCTGGTTCCCCAAGATGTCTCCTTAATGGATGTGTATTTGATCAATGGAATGGAGCATCTCCTTAGAGCCCACTCTTCATTATGGGAAGTAGCCCCTAACCCAGTTACTATCTATGAGCTACAAGACCCTGACCTCCCCACCATCATCACATATTTGGACAAAAATCAGAGGAGGTATTGGCCCCTAACAGAGTTAGAGAGAGCCGGGTTGAAATATCACAACATTCCAGTGTCCCCCTAGGGATCAAGCCACTACTTCACAAAACCCACATGGAACCTCTTAGAATAATTCATTCCAACAGTCAGGACAAACACAACAAACACATATTCCGGTCAGACCACACGTACAGTTTGCTATGCGTGCAAATACCCCCCACTATCGGCCTCAGCCACCTGTTGACCCAAGGAACGGAATTCCTGCCCCAGTCAGACCACCTGTAGTAAGAGGACCAGGTATACCCATTGGAAGACCAGTTTTCCCAGTGATGCCTAGACCGCCTGAAGCGAGAAGAAGATTAAGACCTATTCAAGTTGCCAAATGTATGAGAAAACATTATGATGGCTCTGGCGAACCTTACAATCATATAGCTGAATTTAAGCAAGTAATGAGAGCTAAAAAAGTGGAAGATTTCCTGATCCAATATGAATCTTTTGGTCTAACTTTGACAGACACAGCTTTAGCTTGGTTCCAGCCATTAGACCCTAATAATTTTCAAAACATGGAACAAGTCTATCAAGAATTAATTGAAGAATTCACTAAGTCTGGAATTAAGAACAACTCGGCATCATTGATCCATAACTTTAAGCAAGCTCCAACAGAATCTGTGAGATTGGTAGCAAGAAGATTCAAGCAATATGTGGATAGATGCCTTGTTGAAGAGAGACCCACTCAAAACAAGATGGTGTCATTGTTCTTGGAAGGATTATTAAACGGAACATTAAGATCTCTAGTGTACGTGAAAAGAGTTCAAACTTTGCAAGAGTGTATGAAAGAATGTATCGACCTAGAAGACAATCTAGCCAAAGACCTGAAAATACCTCAAGGCAGTGTGAAAAGTGAAGATTCTGCCAGCAGCATATCAAGCCCTAAGAACAATGTAGAAGAAATAGCCGACTTAGTAGCAAAGAAACTGAACGTTCAAGGACAGAGGAACTACCCCAACAACCCAGTGAGAGTACCCATACTTAGAAGATGTATGCATTGTGGAGGAGATCATCCATCTCATTTGTGGACTAGGGGAGTAGTCCCACCGCCTGCTTATGCTTACAATAGACCACCTATTCCGGGCACTCTGCAATATTGCAGCATAGAACAAAAGTACACAAATCACAGCACAGAAAATTGTCCTTACAATAGGCAATCAAGACCGGTACTACCTACCATGAGACCTTATGGATACCCGGAGAGAGATCAAGGAGGAGAAGCTGTTAGATATCCCACATATCAGCAGCAGGGACCAACACCACGGCCGTATGCTTATCAAGGGTATGCTCAACCACAACCGGTGTTAGGACAACAACTGCCCTATCCTCAGAATGTTGTCCCAGTGAAAATGGCTCAACCTGAAGAAAACTTAGAAAGAGCAATAGTTCCAGCCACACCTTTGACTAGTAATGAACTATATGATTCATCCTATGACCATAGTCAAGGAAACTATCCCACTTATGAGAGCTCGATGATAGAATATGGACAAATGTACGAACCATATACATATGGCATGGAAGCACCAAATAATTCTTACGGATATGAGCAGGATTATGTGTCATTGATGTACACGGCTCCCAGAGCACCCATACCCCCCGACCTATGAATAGACCGCCTGTACCTAGAGGACCGTGTTATAGATGTGGAGGTGATCATTACATCAGAGATTGTACACTACCAAACCCACCACCACCACAACGAGTTTGGGAAGGATACTGTAGTGATTGTGGTAAAGAACACCTTTTCAGAGATTGCCCCAAGAACCACAACAAAGTTAAGTCTAATGTGCATATTAATGTGATAGACGTAATAGAGTCGTCAGGGAGTGATAAGGAGTATACCGTGCCATTGAAAGCGATAACAAGGGCCAAAGCTAGAGAGACCCCAGAAAAAACTAGAGCACACGATCGAGCTGCCAGAGAAGTGAACATACACGCACCTCAAATAGTTGAAGACTCTGAAGAGCTTGAGAAAAGTGTTATAAGTAAACGAACACAGAGATGGAAGAACCGTAGAGATAGAATAAAGGAAAAGAAATTACTACAAAAGAAGGAAAATGAGAAGAGTGAACAACGTCAAAAAGAGAAACAAGAAGAAGAAGGAGAAACTCGGCAAGGAAAGCCGAAAAAAGAAGAGGTAGGATCAGTTTTGGCAGATCCCATGCCAGAGGAGTTAGCCATGTGGATTCAAGCATACAAAGCACGAATAAGAGCAGGACCTACCATCGAACAACATGAAAGAGAATATCCTAGAGGAGACTGAGAGAAGGAAAGGTTGGAGATATCAAAAAATTAATTGAAGTAGCTCAACAGACCTTAGAAAAACCTGCTCTTCAACTACCCAATTCACGAATTCCCGAAAAAGAATTCCAAGAGTGTGTCATCCCTAATGACCCCGAGAAACCCGAAGCAGGTGAGACACATAATGGAAATTACTGCGAGGATAAAAGGGAAGGATCCATTGTTCCCGAAGTAGAAGGGGAATGGCCTAAAGATTTGTGGGCAAGAGTCCAAGAAGACAGATGGAAGAAAGTGGAAGGAATTGAACCACCATTTGAAGAGCTAGAAGCAGAAGGTGGAACAGAAGATTCAATACCTGAATTGAATTCAGAAGGACTATTACCAATGGATCCAAGTGACAAAGAAAATGACGGTGTAAAGGCTTTGCCAAATTACACAAGGGAATACGAATGTAACTCTGAACTATATTGCATCCCCTCAATAAGGAAAAAAGGACCGAACCCATCAGTCCAAACATCGGATATCATACAACATCTTCAAAAATAAAAAATCCCTTGTACTCTGACACTGGAAGAACTTTTGAAGATCAAACCACATTTGAAGGAGAAATTAACCAGTCAATTGGAGATCAAGGCGAAAGAAAAGGAGATGCTTGATGAAGTAAACACAGTAAAAATCCCAGTCGATAAGGTTGGAGATTTTAGTGAGGGAGATGAAGGAAACACGTGCCTTCCAATTACCTATAAGGGTTACACCACTAAAGCCATCTTGGATTCTGGAGCTGGAGTAGGAATTGCAACTAAAGAAATTTGGGAGAAATGGGGAAAACCAGCTCTAAGACCAACACGCATGAAGATACAAATGGAAGATGGACACACTGAACGACCTTTGGGATTATTGGAACGGGTAATTTTTGCCACTTGCGGAGTTGAATTCGAGCACACCTTAGCGATATGTCAATTTGAAAGGGCTAGCAATTATGAAATGATACATGGAAGACCCTTCATGAGACAGCTAAAGGTAGTGCAAGATTGGGGAAAGGACGCAGTATACTTACAACATGAAGGAACCACAACAAGAATAAACCTCCACACATACACTTATCAAGATGTTCCCCCCTTGCAATGGAATCAGATTCATGAGGAAGATGAGCAGTCGATTCACAGTATAGGTTCAAGCAATCAATCATGGATGAACGAAGACACTCATCTATGGATATGCCAAACTGCGAAAAAGGAGGAGGATAGGAGGAAAGGATGGCAGCACAGGCAAGGAGTCGCTAGATCTGTACAAGATCCAGCCTACATGCCTCAAATATTCCTAGATGAAGAATTCGAACCTCATGGTTGGATGGAGATTTTAGCCACTCTAGATGTGTGTGTAAACGAAGAAGTGATAACCATAAATGAATGCATTGATGAGGAAGGATATGACATTAGTCTATACGTGGTAGTTCTTCAAGAGGGTGAAGAAGGAGAAGTAATTGAAAAAGAATGGAAGGAGGATTACGAGAGTATTGAAATGGAACATGAACATATGGAAACAGAAAAGGGAACTCAAGGAGTAAGTGTCATAACTAATGGAATAAACCAAGAAAGGACACAGGAAGAAGGGCTTGGATTAGACAAAGCAAAAGATGATGAAGAAAACAAGCCTCAAGACGAGTTTGAAGTGCCGGCCCACTTCAAAAAATATGAAGTAGAAGAGAGGAAAATTGCTATTCAAATGCCGAAACGAGAAGCACAACCAGGAATAGCTTATGACACCAAAGAACAGACCAAAAAAATAGTAGTAACCTTGGAGGAAGGAGAAGAACGATGTACTTTATAGGACAAGATGTCTCAGTGGAAGAAGAGCAAGAATTGATACAACTTATTCGAGAATACAGGGACGTCTTTGCTTGGACATATAAGGATTTGAAAGGAGTAGATCCTTCTATTTGTGCCCATAGAATCCCTATGACATCGGAAGCTAAACCTTCCAAACAAAGACCATACACCTATAATGATGTATACTCAGCAAAAATTAAAGAAGAGATAGACAAGTTGTTAGATGCTGGGTTTATTTATGAGATCGAACACACGGAATGGGTGTCACCATTGGTGGTCGTACCGAAAAAGAATGGAAAGTTAAGAGTATGCATTAATCTGAAAAAAGTAAATGCTGCTACCATAAGGGATAGTTACCCATTACCCACCACGAATCATCTTTTGGAAAGAGTGGCAGGGAAAGAAGTCTGTAGTTTTTTAGATGGCTTTTCAGGATATAATCAGGTAGCCATTGCTCCCGAGGACCAACATAAAACAACTTTTGCAACTGAATGGGGAGTATACGCCTTTAGGGTTATGCCTTTCGGCCTAACCAATGCCCCAGCCACTTTCCAAAGATTGATGTGCCATGTATTCAAGGAGTTCTTGAGAAAGAGTATGGAGGTATACGTGGATGATTTATGCATTATTCAGCTATACGATCAAAGCATATCCCTGAACTAGGAAAGATCTTCGCCAAATGTCGACAATATCGAGTATGCCTTAATCCAAAAAAGTGTGTTTTCATGGTTCGACAAGGAAAGATATTAGGACACATCGTCTCTAAGAATGGAATCTCAACTGATGAAGACAAAATCAAAGTGATTCTGGATTTACCAAGACCAAAGACTGCTAAAGAAGTACAAGAATTTATGGGACATTGCGGATACTACCGAAGGTTTATACATATGTATGCCATAATTGCTAGACCTCTTTATGCATTATTGTCTCAGTTTAATTGGACAGAAGAATGTGAAAAGGCCTTTAACGAATTAAAGAGTCGATTAAGTTCAGCCCCAATCCTTTGAGTACCTAATTGGAACAAACCATTTCACATTCACGTAGATGCTTCCAAGTTTGCCATTGGTTGCATCATAGCTCAACCCGCTGATACAGGAAAGTTAGATCACCCTATAGCCTATGCCAGTAGACAATTGAATCAAGCAGAACGCAATTATACTATGACTGAAAGAGAAGGTATAGGAATGGTGTACGCAGTGAAGAAGTTTCCACACTACTTATTGGCAAATAAATTCAAATTCTTCATTGATCATCAAGCCCTGCTATACTTAGTCAATAAGCCTTGTAATACAGGATGACTAGTACGATGGTTTCTGTTATTGATGGAATTTGATTTTGAAGTAGTTGTCAAGAAAGGGAATACCCACATTAGAGCCGATCACTTATCAAGAATGACACATGGAGAACCACCCATAGGAGTACCGGATGATCTGCCTGATACATACCTTTTTAATCTCGAAGTATGTCCCCAATGGGCAGAAAAGTTGATCCCTATACTCACATATGGACCTAAAAGTGGGATTACACCAAACCGAAACCAAGACCTATGGAAGACTAAGAACCTTCATATCATTGTCGGAAGCTTATATCATCAAGAATAAAGTGGATTATTCAAGATATGCATAGAAGAGGAGGAACAAGAAATATGGCTTGAAAAAGCACATGTAAATCAATGGAAAACTCATTTAAATGCAAACGGAACATGGCAAACTCTGAAGAGATTAGGCATATATTGGCCAACCATGTAGAGGGATGCACATAACTACATATGAGCCTACCCAACTTTTCAAGAACGAAATCCAGAAGAGAACTCCACTCTATGCTACTCCACAATGACACCAAGGTGGAGCATGCCCTTGGTAAAGTTCTTGAAGACCCAAGAATACCCGGAAGGAGCCACTCTAGCAAGGAAACGTGCACTCACAGAACAGAGCAAGGAATATGCGCTCTAGGAAAACAACTCTTTAAGTGAGGAAGAGACAATCATTTACGAATGTGCATTCATGAAGACGAGTATCTTGCTGTCTTAGAGATGGCACATATAGGAGCTGCAGGAGGACATTTGTGCAACGATGTGATACTTGTCAACGAACAAAATATCCAATTAGAAGGGATGAAATGCCCTTAAAACCCATGATGAGTGCAAGAGCCTTCACAAAATGGGGAATAGACTTCATAGGACCTATTAGCCCACCAGCTAAAGGATCCCATGTCGAATACATAATTGTTGCCACAGACTATTTGACGAAATGGGTTGAAGCAAAGGCAACCAAGAAAAATGATGCAAGGACTACGGCCAAATTTCCTTTTGAGAATGTTTTCACTAGATTTGGACTGCCGATAGAAATTGTGAGTGATAGAAGCACGCACTTTGTGAATGAAGTAATAGAAGCCCTTCTTAATGAATTCTTAGTCATTCATAAGAAATCAGCCCCATATCACCCACAAGCCAATGGACAAGCCGAAAGTTCAAATAAAATCTTGTGCACAGTTCTCACTAAAATTGTCAATAATGGTCGATCTGACTAGGATAAACAATTACAACATACTTTATGGGCATTCCGAGTAGCCTACAAGACTGCCATAGGAACTACTCCTTTTAACTTAGTGTACGGACAGAATGCTATTTTGCCGATTGATTTCTTAATCCCCACTCTCAGAGTAGCAACGACTTATGAGTGGACTGGACATGAACTATCAGCTCAATTGGATCAAATAGAAAAGTTACATGAAACTAGGTTACAAGCAGTAGCATGCATTTATGCTGCAAAAAGGCGACACAAAGCATATTTCGATGCTCATATTAAAAAATTAAAGATAAAAAGTTGAGGGAAGGAGATTTGGTTTTGGTTTATACTTTGAAACAACATGCTAAGAAACTGCAAAAAAGAGGATATGGCCCGTTAATAATCAATAGCATATCCACTAGCGGAGCCATCAGTTTAGCAACTCTAGAGGGAGAAGTATTGCCAAACTATATCAGTGGATGTAGAGTAAAAAAATATCTAGAGCCATTGACTGAAGAGATAATGTCACGATTAATAACGGGTAAAAAATAGGCGCATAGAGGAAGAAAGAATACGAGAAGAAGTGAGATAAGAAGCACTAGAACGCATCAGGAAACGAAAGGAGTGGATGAGAGAGAGAGAGAGAGATGAGAGATATCGACAGGGAGAGGAACTCATCCCAATGGCTAACTTTAGAACCTTTGAAAACCTAGGATAGCAAATCAAGCAACCTTATTTGAATTTGGGTGCTGGAACAGAAGAGTACCACTTAGTGGTTGCTCTCATTGATACAGGAGTAGCTATAAGTTGTATTAAGTATTCATCGACACAAAAACTCAAAGAGGAATTACGCCCATCTAAGGCACAGTTGATTGGAATAGGAGGAAAGATCACCAAGTGTATAGGAGAGATTATCTTACCTCTACACCTCGGAAACAACACTATGGAACAGAAGCTTTTAGTATGTCACGATCAGGACTTATTAGAAGAGCTCGTGTTAGGTCAAGACTGCATATACTAATATGAAGTAACTATTCAATTGGCCTTAGGATACATCTCGGCCAAGATAGGACATCATGAAGTATTGAGCATGTTAGATGAACGAGCAATCAAAGCCAAAAGTATAGAACAGAGAACTCACTTAAATGAGCACAATGATGAATGTATGTTCACTCACACTATGGAAACCCCTTCATCAAATACTTCTTGTGCGGACACAACGAATCCTGATTGCACACAAGTCTCTAATCCAGTCAATCACATGACTAGTGCACTAGCCAATAACAGCCTCAGTGAGGAACAGAGCACTAGACAGACAAGTCAGCAAGACCATTACGAA
The DNA here is from genome assembly GCA_020310875.1 of Ceratopteris richardii. Lineage (NCBI taxonomy): Eukaryota > Viridiplantae > Streptophyta > Polypodiopsida > Polypodiales > Pteridaceae > Ceratopteris > Ceratopteris richardii. The sequence goes on from CM035432.1 coordinate 125,199,642, forward strand.
TCTGCACACATAAGGATATACACCGTTCCTTACACTAGACAGGCTTGGATCCGAAAACATCAAATGAAAGCGTATCTTCAACAACAGAACTACTCACGACATCAGAAGGAACGATAGAATATGAGTATGGATTCCGAAGAAGGTGATAACTGCTCAGCTGGCCCAAACACAAATATGGATTCCCAAGTCTTTCTAATTTGTGACGGTACATAAGCATAAGCAACTGATCCAAACACTTTACAATGGTCAAGTGTTGGTTTCTTGCCCCACCATGCTTCATAAGGGGTCATCCCATTTAAAGCTATACATGGTAATCTATTTACCAGGTATGTAGCTGTATTTACAGCCTCAGCCCAAAGATAGTTTGGACAATTCTTCTCCTTTAGCATTGCTCTTGCAAACTCAACTAGAGTTCGGTTTCTCCTTTCTGCTACTCCATTTTGTTGCGGTGTATACCTTCAAGTTATTTCTCTTTTGATACCTGCATTCCACAGATAATCATTGAACTCTCGAGAAAAATATTCTCCTCCTCCATCAGACCTTAGTCTTTTGAGTTTCTGTCCTGTAAGTCTTTCAGCATATGCATGAAAATGCCTGAAAGCTTCAAATACTTCTGACTTCTCTTTCAAAACATAAAGAGTTATCCATCTTGTTGCATCATCAATAAAAAGAACATAATACCTTGAGCCACTGATAGATCCTTCTTTTGTCGGCCCCCATACATCTGTATGTATGAGCTCTAGCACACCATCGAGTTTATAACCATTTTTCTGAAATGGTAACATGTGGGCTTTTCCCATCTCACAGGCTTCACATTTGTGAATCATATGTTGGTTCTTCATATTTGGTAACCCTCTCACGGATTGTTTCTCTACCATAACTTTGATTCCTTTTTCATTAAAATGTCCTAACCATGTGTGATCAAGGCTTGACCAACATTCCCTTGTACTTTAAGAGTAAAAAGTCTACCTTCCTTTTTACCATGGACAATTTGTTTGTATCCTTTCTCTGGATCTTCAACAAATACTCCTTCATTTGTAAATCTGACTTGAAAACCTTTTTCTACTATCTGTCCAACACTGATCAAATTCTTTGGAATTGTTGGAACATACAAAACATTTGTTAGTAGGTCAGCTCCATTCTTACACTTTACCTTTCCAATTGACCTTACATTATGTTTTGTATTATCACCTGTTTGTATGATTTAACATACCTCCTTCCAGTTCTGATAACAATTCTATATTTTCTGACAAATGATTTGAACAACCAAAGTCAATATAGAATACCTTGAGATCTTCATTTTCTGATGTACTTATCAAATTCATCATCAATGTTGTATGATCGTCATTCTATGTATCATTCGTATAGTTGTAGTAGGTAGTGTTGTGAGACTGATTATGTCCCCAACTTCTTGCTCCACCTCTACCATATCCGCCTCTTTGGCTTTGTCTACCTCTTTGATATCTTCCGCGTCTGCCTCTGCTATTGTTGTTCTGATTCTGACTTGATCCTTGAGAATTATGCCAGCAATCATGAGCCAAGTGATTGCTTAATCCACAGATCCAACAAGCCTTCTTGTTACCTCTTCCTTTTGTATTACCTCTGCTTTTACTTCTGGTATTACTTCTATCTCTTGCAAAATTTGCTTGAGTAGACATCTCTTCTTCATCTTTTTCTTTACCTTTATCACCTTTCTTCTTACTCTTTGCGTACATAGTAGAACTATGACCTTTTTCTCCGTCTGTCTTCAAATCTTGCTCAAATGTTAGCATTAGTCCAAGCAACTAATTTAAAACTGGTACAAAATGATTTAAAGAAAGTTCAGTTGAGATTACGAAAGGTTTCCACCTTTCATCTCCTCTCAGTCCTGCAAGCACTTGTGCTATCAACCTGTGATCTTCGATATCTTCATCAATAGATCCAAGACTATCTGCCAAGTCCTTCATCTTAGTGACATAATCACTAATGCTTTGACTTTGCTTTTTCTTGAACATTGTGAACTCTGACCATAAGCTAGCCTTTCTAGCTTTCATCGTATTTTGGAAATGATCTTCCAATGCACTCCATATGTCTTCCGCTTTCTCCAGACCTCTAATGTGCGGTAGTAGATGATCTGTAATGGTATTGTAGATATACGCTCTTGCCGTTGCATCTTTCTTCTGCCACAGCTTCAAGGCTTCTAAATCTTCTTTCTTTGGTTGACTGTCCTCTTCAAAAGTTGGCTTCTTTTCTTCTCTTGTCACATATATCATTAAGTCCTTACTCATAAGTAAGGCTTCCATTCTCATTACCCATGCCGGATAATTATCTCTGTCTAATTTGTCAATAGACATATGATCTTCCATGATCTTCTTGTTTCTGTTACTTCCGATGAATGTAACGTTAAAGGATTTTACCTTTTGTAAACCTTTACCTTTGAGAATACCTTCGAAACATTTCTCTGATGCCGTTTGCTATTGATCTCCTCAGCTTTCACCTTTCTTTATGAGAATTCTTCAAATTCTCTTTTCGTTTCTTCTTTTGAGAAACCTTTTCTGCTCGGATACCACTTTTTGATCTTACTGCTTTGATACCACTTGTTGGTGCAGCATATATTGCGGAATTAGCTTACACCACAAGAACTAAGCTAGAGTGATATTAGAACACCTCTATAATCATCAGTAGCTTAGCAACCTTCTGAAACTGAAAACTTTATACTACTGTGTTTGCTATAGTTAAATAATCTTTCCGTCACTTGAGTTTTAAACTCACCGAAATATCACCGGAACTTCATCGGACTGTCACCGGAATTTCACCGTAATTGCACCGGAATGCTACCAAAATCAACTGCAATTCTGTTTGTAGTTACTTCAAATGTGTGTACATGAAGTAAGGAAGTGATACGTGAACTTCCTTCACTGAATGAACTCTATCTGAAGTTTAAGGAAAAACTTCACTAGTTCTGGATGTCTTTACGGTCAGAAACTGTACCATGTGTACATGTCCCGTTTCACAAAACTTTTTGATCAGTTTATAGTAGAGACTTATATCTTCAAGATAAGCTATCTCTCATGAAAAACTTTACATTATACGATGAGATGAAACTGTAACTGTTAACTAACTTTCACAGTAACATGAATCACACAGATTTCTTCACATACGAAGGATGTGCTCAAACTTCCACATGAACATGTGTTTTCTATTAGAGAAGATGTGTACAAAAATAGCTTGGACTCACTTTGCTCATAGCTATGGAAAACTCTCCTACTCTGAGTAGTTATTCCTTACCATCTCTCTTAGATGAATACCCGATAGTTATGGTTCTATTATTCATCTCTACATACGCAATCTCTGGCATCTTCTATATCTATTCTTCTTCTCTCCTATCTCCTATATCTTTTTTCTCTACATCTCTCAGCTCTCTTATATACAATTTTTGATCCGGGTTTCAACAAACTCATAATTCTTGAAGTTTCTATGATGTATATTATAGGCGTGAATTTGTTCCTTCATTAAGGCTTTGATTTTTCTGAATGCTTTGTTTCTGCTTTTCTTTGTCTTTCTTTATCTTCAGGTCTTTATGTCTAATTAGTGAGTGAATCTCCAACAACTCTCAAAAAGATAGATCAAAACAGATAAGTTGGAGTTAGCTCAGAGGTGAAGAACTTGTTATTTTGTTTCACACACCTGTCCAGTGTTTTGCATATTTCTCTGAGCACAGCAGCAATTAGCTTAATTCCTCTTGGGGAAGTCTAGTTAACTTAAAGAGCTAACTCTCAAGAGTAATCTCATAAAAAATAATGAACCACACACTGAGAATGATGTTTAACAATTGATGACATCATCCCGATTTTCATGGGCTGCTACAGTAATGAGATCAGTGAGCAGAAAAATAAACATAACTCTAGATTTAAGAATCTAATGATTATGAAAATTTGTATGCTTATATTAGACAGTAAGCTGAATCCAAAAAGCTTTAAATTATTGAATTTTGATAAGTACACACTGAGAAACAGCTCTAACAAGATGAGTAAAAAGTCGGGTACCTGACAGAGAAGTGAAAAGGACCAGACAGGGTTGACTTCAACAGAACATAACTGCATATTGAAACATCCAAATGAAATGGAAATTGGTGAGCATATAGTAGACTTATAGAGCTAACTTTACCAAGTTAAATCACTGAAAATGATGCACCAAGCTCAAAGAAACCATCTCTGCAATCTGACTGAGAAAACTGAGAGATATGGAAGTGAGTAGTACACTTCACAAGAACATGGAAATATGAACTCAAATGATCATGAAAATTAAAGTATATTGCTTGTACAATACAATGGATTTACTGATACATATGTGTGCCTTGGAATCATACCTTGATATGGCATAAAGCTCAGCTCTTGGAGGTCTTCACATAGGTCTCTCTAACCATGACTAAAATTGCTATCTATTTATAGTTGAGTTTGGGAGGCTAACTTCCCTAAATCACTCTCCAATCAATTAGTGATTGATTTGATTGTCTATCTAACACAAATCACGAATTCGTGGCTCCTCTTTCCCTTTTTGATCAAGTGGACTCAACCACTTAAGATTCTTTCACTTTTACATTAAGTAAACTCTTCAAAAGTTACAAGAGGTAGTTCACAAGTGAATTTTACATTGACTTCATTTTAAGGCTTCTTCTATGACTTTGTGGGACTCAAGCCAATACTTAGGCTTTTCATAGACTTGCTCCAACAATATGTGGGGAAGATACCAATTCTTTTCTCAAGAGTTTGAGATGCTACAAAATACAACTGAGCTACAATTGTTGTGGGAGAATGATGGTTTCAAAGAATATTTTGAAGCACTACTACCAAATCCAGACTTTTACAGATTTTATTATTTGGTTACCTATAATAAAGTAATTCTATGATCTAAGGGTTCGATGGTTTAGACTCGATATATTTAGGCAGTGATGTGTGTGAGAACACTAGGACTGTCGGGGCACTTTTTTCCCTCTTTAGGAGGTTCTTTTTCCCCCGGCTTGTATATATGCCTATAGCCCTAACAGGTTACGTATCTTTGTACATTCTAGTGGTAATACATTTAGTATTGTGTGTTGTGCTCCAAGATTCATCTTCTTCCTTGTGTTTTTTTCGTGATTCGGCAGACATCTAACTCCAACAATTGGTATCAGAGCAGGTCATGGCTTCATCTAGGGCGTCCTTGACACCTCTCTTATTGCATTCTCAGAATCGCATGAATTTTGGTGAGCATACTCAAGGTGTTTCACATATCAAAACAGCTTCACTTTGTGGTGCCAAAATCGTGATCTGAGCTCGTTCCGGCCTCCGAACGCACTATTGCAACCCGTATGTAGGCTATTTTATCTTTTTGTGCCAAAGGTGTATACCAATTTTGGTTCGCCACTATAACCATCTCAAAGTCTGCTACAGGTTTTGCAGAATTCATATGGGAAGTTCTGTTCAACATTTTGAGATACAATCAATTTTCCGCATCAAGGTATTTTAGTCACTGGCCATGGTTGAAAGCAGTGATGTATACCGTATGTTGGCTATTGAGGATAAGTTAGATGGTACCAACTACCAGTTATGGGCTTATATGATGTGGCATGTATTGGTTGCAAAAGGAATGTGGAACATTTATTTGTGCCAGGGATCAAGAAAAATCTGTTATCAGTTTTTGCATTAGCCAAGACTGGCTTGGTTATGAAATTTGTTGATGACAGATGTACAGTTCATGATTTGTCAAATGGCGATGTTATTGTTGTTTTTGGCATTTTATGTCATGGGCTGTATAAGGTCATAGACTATGAAAGATCTGTAATGATTCAGCATGTGCAATACATGATTCTTAGGCTATGTCATATGCAAACCTTTGTCATGCACGCTTTGGTCATCTAAATTTTGCTAGTTTGCTATGCCTACAAAAATCTGAAATGGTGTCCTCTTTGCCTAAACTTGAGGCACCCTGTTGAAGCTCAAAGTCAAGGACAAAGCATGGAAGCACATCAAAAGGTGGACACACAAGGAAAGGGAGCAAGTAGGGAGCTCCAAGAAGTGTATGTCAAATTTTCAGAAGAATCCCCTACAAAAATAGTGATTTTCATCACTAAAAACCATTGTAAATACCATTATCTATTTTTAGTAACTCCATTTTGTTCAAGCCGAAGAGTCCTCGAGCTTGAGGAGTATTAGAAGTACCATCGTACCAATTTTCATATTTTTTAGATCTCGTTTGAGCCCTCAAATAAGCCCTGGAACCTAATTTTTAACTAGGCCGGACACTAGGTCTGAACAGGGCCAAAATCTAGTCAAAAACTATAAAAAGAGCTAGAGAGCTCATTTTTGAGGTTAGATTGTAATTGAAACAAACTTGTAAGAGCTTTTGAAAGTAATCTAAAGAACTCCATTGATTCTCCCTCTTTGTCTTGCCGTGTGTGCGCGTGTGTGTGTATGTGTGTGCATGCTTGTGTGCTTCTCACTCACGCACTTGTGCCGCCACTTGCTCGAGGTCTTCATACCATCCTCACGTCTTCCCGGATTGACATTAAAGGAGGTGCTACTCATCATTGAGCTACACCAAATTTTGGCGCCGTTGCCGGGGATCGAGCTTTGAGGACGAGCGTGTGATGGTAAGACGTAGAGTTGACGCGTTGGAGTTGTAGGTATTTTCTTCGCCTTCATCTTTTTTCTTTTACTTTCTTCTTCATCTTCATTTCCATCATCATCATCACCATCTCCCACCTCCATCTCCATCATCGCAAAAATTTCTGTTTTTTGATCATATCACCATCTCCACCTCATTTCCTCCATTCCACTTGTGAGAGAGAGCGAGAGAGCGATATTGCTTGCACTGTTTTTGCATGTTGTTGTGATTCTTGCAGGTACTGCCATCATCATCATCCCCAGCACGCTGCGCGCAGGTACGAAATTCGAAGAAACTGTCTCGCGGTCGCAGGCCTCTGTCGATCGCGACTGACAGAAATTTTTGGCTTTTCACAAAAGTAAGTGCACCACTAGAACAAGCACAAGGAGCACATCCTAAAACACTAAAAACAGTAGAAAAATTCCGAGGTTTTCTGTCAATCGCGACCGACAGCCTCTGTCAATCGCGACCGACAGCCCCTGTCAATCGCGACCGACAGCCCCTGTCAATCGCGATCGACAGACCCTGTCAATCACGATCGACAGACCTCCACGATCGATTGACTGCCACGTAGGACCCTATCAATCGCGATTGATACCGTCGATCGCGATCGACAGCCGCGACCGACAGACCCTGTCAATCACGATCGACAGACCCTGTCAATCGCGATCGACAGACCTCCACGATCGACTGACTGCCACGTAGGACCCTGTCAATCGCGATTGATACCGTCGATCGCGATCGACAGCCACGACCGACACCTCTGTCAATCGCGATTGATACCGTCGATCGCGATTGACTGAAATTCCACGATTGATTGACTTTAGCGCGTAGCCACGTGTCCATCGCGACTGATAGGCCCCCGATTGACTGAAATCTCGGCGAAAAATCCGGAAAACGTGTCGATCGCGATTGATACTGTCGATCGCGATTGACAGCCACGATCGACTCTGTCGATCGCGATTGACACTGTCAATCGCGACTGACAGCCACGACGGACACCTCTGTCAATCGCGATTGACAGACCCGTCGATCGCGATTGACAGGCTTTTCGGCCAAAGAAAATTAGGGTTTTTTATTTCAAATTTGGGGCAATTTTTGGGGCACAATAGTCAATCCATTAGCATTTTTGAGGTTCCTACACTTGTGTCTTGGGAGAAAATCTTAGGATCTGTCAGCCAGTTTGAATCCTGTTTTAACTCCCTAAACCCTGAACAGTCATAACTTTTCCATACGAAATCCATTTTTTGAGCTCTTGGGCTTGTCGGAAAGCTCGTGGCATATACTACACGCCCTCAACTGTTTTTTATAAAGATAATGCGTTGATTTTCAGATAGTGTATTTTGAAGTTGACCATATCAAGGGGGATCAAAGTCAGGGGTTCTTAGGATTGTTTTCTTGAAAATCACTATACAAGTTTGTGTTTGTGCTACAGGAATGAAAATAATTGATTCTGTCTTTGGAATGTAAATTTCAAAGCTAACTTTGAAACTCTTACAGAGCATCGAGAGGCGTTCTAAGCAAGTGTAAGTGCGAGCTTGGGAACACATTTCCTGGGCACTCAAAGGCAACCAAGCAGGAAACAAAAGGTTGGAAATTCTCAACTCCCTTTATCAATTCCTAGCTTAGGCTAAGAACGACGAGAGGTAGGAGTAAGTCAGAGCGACGATAAGCAGGCATCAAGTTGAGGACCACCTAAAAACTCAAGTTCAAGCTAAAAACTTAATCTCTGTACTGTCGGTAACATAAAGGAAAAGAACCTAACGTGGAACGATCAACCTGAAAGTACGAAGAACATTCAAGTATCCCTGACGACGAAATATCAGACAAGACCTCAAACACGAGAAATAACTAAAAGAATCAAGTGACTGATACCAATTGATCGGCAACGAAGTTGTACTCTGGACAAGGAATTGGGCTATTGAAATAGGCATATGAACCTTAGATCGGGACGACATCTAGCAAGAGAGAGACAAAGCCTTAGGTCTTCAGAGGCTAGTGTCAATCATACTGCAAGGTCTTGGGCCCAGCAGTTGAGTCACCACTCTCATTACCCTAGCTCAGATACCAGTGAATCAGGGATGTCTCAAGGCATGGACAGACCTACGGGAAGTTCAGGTGTGCCTTACCTGTACAGGGTAGAAGGCCCTTACAAAACGCAGCTAGAGTACCTTAGGACCAACCGATTAGGTGCCAGCATCTATGAGGATGGCTTAGGAAGATCTGTGATACAGATTAAAAACCCTGATCAATCCATTGGACTAGAACACCCAGCTGTCAAGTTTGAAAATGGTGCATACCTGGACAAAGAAGGAACTATATATGTAGTCACTAGTCACCCTGATAGGACAGATGACTTTGGGAATGTAATCTCAGAAGCGGACTTAGGTGACCTGGAACAAGGGAACATGGGTGCGGAACCTAGAACCCCTCGAGGTAAATCAGTTCTCACTAGGATTATCACGCCTGAATGGGTCCCCCAAGACAACAAGAGCATAGAGTTGCTCCTCAATCGAGAAACTGATGAAGCCTTTTGGAGGTATAAGTCTAATCAGCCAACAGACATAGGAAATATCATGATCTATGAGTTTAAGGATCCGGATAGCCCAGGCAGAGTGACTTACTTAGATCATGCTTCAGAACGGATCTTTGTGGTGACACAAAATGATAGGCATGCTCACACTTGGAAGGGTGAATTTATTTTCCCTCAACCAAGATCAAATGTATCCTATGGTCACCCTGGGGCTGGAACTTCCCAAGCTCATGGTACGCAAAGAGACAGAAGTAGAGATAGACCAGAAGTAAGTTTTGCCAACCCAGTGGGCAGAGAAAGAACGAGAACAGAGACGAATAGGGTAGAACCTGAGATGCATAGAGCCCACAGGAACCAAAGAAATGCAGATGGATTCCCTCTGCCGAGGCCTAGAGAGCACACAAGAACTTTGAGACCCACCCAGCTAGTTAAGTCCATGAAGAATTACTTTGACGGCACAGGAGATCCCTATGATCATGTGGCGGAGTTCAAGCAAGTCTTGAGAGCTGAACAAGTGGAAGATCTGTTCACGCAGTACAATGCCTTCGGTCTAACCCTTAGGAACACAGCACTTACATGGTTTCAGCCATTAGATGAGCGTCAGTTCAGGAGCATAGACCAACTCCTAGAGGCATTCATTGTAGAGTTCTCTAAGAGCGGCATAAGACACAATACATCCTCATTGATTCACAGCTTCAAACAGACCCCCCAAGAGACTGTCAGATTGGCCGGAAGGAGATTTAGACAATATCTTGAAAGGTGCCCTATTTCGGAGCTACCCACATCCGCTAAGCAAGTAGCCTTATTCCTTGATGGATTGTTGAGTACGAAATTGAGATCCTATGTGTATCTGAAGGACCCTAGGACCATAGAAGAATGTGTACGCATGTGCATTGACATTGAAGATAACCTAGGGGAAGATCTAGAGCTTTCCAAAATCTACAAAGATTCAGATAGTGCATCTAGTCACTCTTCCACACAGTCCACATCAATTGAGGAACTTGCCGAAAAGGTAGCTCAGAAATTAGGTGTAACTAGCAAACAAATCCCAAGGTTTGCCCCAGCGAAGAGGTGCTATACATGCGGTGGTGACCATATGGCGAACGTCTGTCCCGTTATGGCTCAACCCCAAGTTAACCCTAGTAGCCAGTACTGCACCATAGAACGGAAGTACACAAACCATACTGCGCAAGATTGCCCATACAACAAGCAGGCAGTTAGGCAACCCTACCCTCAGCCCTACCAACAAGGCAGATACCAGAACCAGTACCCTCCACCACCACAATATGCTAGACCCCAACAAACCTACCAACCACAATATCAGGCCCAACAGAGACCCCAACCGGTGTTAGCTCAACAGCCTCCAAACCCCGCTAACGTGATTCCAGTAAAGTATGCTGTTGCAGAAGAAAACCTGAATAGGGCCATAGTACCAGTAACCCCATTGATCTCAGAAAGTGACCCGAGTGACCATAGCTTTGATTCTACACATGTCGATAGTCCCCAGGCTTACTACATGCAGTCTCCAGAACATGGTGAGTCCTACTATAGTGAAGAACTAAGTGAACCTAGTTGGGAGTCAGACTACACAAATGTCATGTATGCAAACCCCAACCCTAGGCCTCAACCTAGGTAGGTACGACCACCCTTTCCTAGAGGACCATGCTACCGATGTCAGGGGGATCACTTCATTCGTGATTGTCCCTTACCTGCACCTACACAAAATCAGTCCGTGACGATCCAAGGCTTTTGCCAAGATTGTGGAAAAGAGCATCTTTTACGAGATTGCCCAAAGAACCCCAATAATATGCCAAAAATCACTCCTATCAATGTGATTGGTTTGGTTGTAGATTCCTCCGGAAGTGTCACTTCCACTGCACCAGTGCAGGTAGTCACTAGAGCTCAGGCATTGCAGCAAAACCAAGAGGCAAGCCAGGAAAAGGGCCCAGAGGTTAGTGAAACCGAGAGTGTGACAAAGAAAAGGACTAGAGCGTGGAAAGATAGTCGAGAAAGAATGAAAAGACAATGGGCGAAAAAGATGAGTGAACTAGAGGAGAGCGTAAGAGAAACAAGAGCCAGAATAACCGAACTCACAACTCAAACTCCCTCTCACACTACTCCACCACCACCATTCCCACCTCCATCCGTACCACCACCTTCCCCACCACCTCATCAAATCCCACCACCCCCTAGAGTAGGATCAGTCCTAGCAGATCCCACTCCCGAAGACCTTAATATGATGCTTAAAGCATATCAGGCCAGAATCCAAGAAGGGCCAACCATAACCGATCATGAAAAATGCTACCCTAGAGCCGAGCTAGAGCTTGAACGAACAAAGATTTGTGCCAAAATGGTGGAATTGGCTCAGACCATGTTTGAAGCCAGTCGCCTATTTAACATCTCTAGCTCAGCTAAGACGCAGTTACATTTTGATGGACTGCTAGAAAGAATAGAGAGGCTAATTGCACAATCAGAAAAGGAACCTGCCCCTCAAAGAAAGGAAAGGGCAAGAGAACGGATAAGCCAGCCTCTTCAGGAAGCCCATGTGCCTCCTCAAGAAGCTTATCTTCCCCCCCAAAAGTCACATGAGCCTCCCCCGAAAGCTTATGCACCTCCACAGGTGACCCACATTCCTTCTCTGGGAGCATATGAGCCTGCTCGGAAGAGTAATAGAATAAGTAATCCTCTCCAAGAAGCTTGTGCTCCAGCCATCTGTGGGAACGAGGAGAGAGCCAACGATAGAATAAGCCCTCCTTCCCAGGTTGCTTACGTGCCTAATTCTACGGAGCCAGACACTTCTTCTTCTATGAATCGGTTTGCACCAGACTTCCTACGAGAGATTCAAGAAGATAAATGGGATAACGAAAGTGAGGTCGCCCCTCCATTTGAACTTGTGGATGATGCACACGACCAATTCCCACAAGACATCCCATCTATTTACGGGGAACATGAGAGCACTCAGTCTCACGAGAGATTGGACTTTGAGTCTAATTCCATACAAGAGTTACCCCACTTCACAGGCCCATGGGAAGCAAAGTCCACATGTATGAGAGCACCCACAGTCATGGTAAGGAACGATGACTCAGTCATATCAAGGAACACGGAGGTAGTAAAGAACACCAAGGTGCAACGCGATTGCACTTTGGAAGAACTGCCTGAGGATAGACTAAACGCGCGGAAATGTGCAGCCAGTCGAGTAACTGAAGTTGCAAAACCTCATTCCCGGGTAGGATCCCATAGGACAGTGCCAGAAATTCCCTTGGATAAGATAGGAGATATGTGTGAAGGTGAAGAAGGGAACACCTATCTTCCCATCACCTACCAGGACTACACCACAAAGGCAATTTTGGACTCAGGTGCAGGAGTTGCAATTGCCACTACTTCCCTTTGGAAGCGTTGGGGCAAGCCAGCACTCAGGCCAACGAGGATGAAATTGCAGATGGCCGATGGTCACATAGAGAGACCCCTAGGATTGCTAGAAGGAATAACTCTCACCACTTGTGGTGTCGAGTTTGAGCATAGTTTTGCTATATGTGACTTTAGCAAAAATCATGCCTATGAGATGATTTTGGGAAGACCATTTATGCGACAGTTGCAAGTGGTACAGGATTGGGGAACCAATTCTTTGTACCTGCAGCACTTAGGTGTTACGACCAAAGTCAATCTCAAAGATTACTCTCATAGGGATGTACCTCCTATCCAGTGGAATCCCATCCATAGAGCCAAAGATGATACAGAATCCGTGCATTCCATAGGGTCTGGATCCTCATGGATGCATGAAGATACTCACTTATGGATGTGCAAGGTAGCAGTAGAGGAAGAGAAGAGAGAGAAAGCCAGAGAGGTAGGTGCGAAAGAGACCCATAGATCAATCCAAGACCCAGCCTATGCACCTGTAGTTTTTCCAGACGAAGAATTTGAACCTCACGGTTGGGCAGAAATCTTAGCAACAATGGACGTAGCCATCAATGAAGAACAATGGACACCTCACTGTGATGAGGATGGCTATGACATTTCAGTCTTCTCCATAGAGCCAATCATGGGAGAGGCAGTTTTAGAAGAATGCGAACCTAGCCCTGATGCATTTGAGGATGCAAGTGACTCCGATCTAGAGTCAATCATTATGGACCCACCATTTGCATCAGATGAAGAATATTTCCATGAAGTAGAATTTCAACCCCAGAGGCATGGAGAGGTTACAAATGATGTAAGATTAGCAACACATATGACCCCGAAGGAAGAAGGAAAGAAACGAAAGAAGAAAGAAGTCTCACCAGAGGAGGAAGAATCTTTGTTTGAGGTCCCAGAAAATTTTAAGAAGTATGAAATAGATGACAGGAGAGTAATGATAAGAATGCCTAAACGAGAGGCACAAGTAGGAGAGGCCTATGATAACAAAGAAACTACCAAGAAAATAGTAGTGGCCTTAGAAGAAGGAGAGGAGAGATGCACGTATATAGGCCATGACCTGACAGAAGAAGAAGAGTACGAATTGATTGCCTTGCTAAGAGAATACAGAGATGTATTCGCTTGGAGTTACAAGGATTTGAAAGGGGTTGACCCGGACATATGCTCACACACTATTCCCATGACCTCAGATGCTAAACCCTCTAAGCAAAAGCCTTATACATATAACGATAATTACGCCGCTAAGATCAAAGAAGAGATAGATAGACTGGTTGAAGCTGGATTTATCTATGAAATTGAGCACACTGAATGGGTATCCCCCATCGTAGTGGTGCCCAAGAAGAATGGCAAACTGCGTGTGTGCATTAACTTGAAAAAGGTTAATGCAGCCACAATTCGAGAGAACTATCCGCTTCCCATAACAGAACATCTCTTAGAAAGAGTGGCAGGCAAGGAGGTGTACAGCTTCCTTGATGGATTTTCGGGCTACAATCAAGTAGCCATAGCTCCAGAGGATCAGCATAAGACAGCCTTTGCCACAGAATGGGGCATTTTTGCTTTTAGAGTAATGCCATTTGGGCTTACCAATGCACCAGCCACCTTCTAGAGGCTGATGTGCCATGTGTTCAAGGAGTTCCTGAGGAAGAGTTTAGAAGTCTATGTTGATGATCTTTGTGCTCATTCCAACATTAGGCAAACCCATATTCCTGAACTCAGACAAATCTTTGACAAATGTAGAGAATACCAAGTCTGCCTGAACCCAGAAAAGTGCGTTTTTATGGTAAGGCAAGGTAAGATTCTAGGACACATAGTGTCAAAGAATGGCATATCTACTGACGAAGAGAAAGTGAGAGCCATAGCAGAGCTACCTAGGCCAAAGAATGTCAAGGAAGTACAAGCTTTCATGGGGCATTGTGGTTATTATCGACGATTTATACACATGTATGCTGTCATTGCAAAGCCCATGTACGGACTTCTGACAAACTTTGAGTGGACGGATGAATGTGAGAATTCCTTCCAAGAGCTTAAACGAAGATTATGTTCAGCACCAATCTTGACCACACCAGATTGGAATAAGCCATTCCATGTTCATGTGGATGCATCCAATTATGCTATTGGATGTGTGCTTGCACAACCTACTGGTGAAGGTAATATGGATCTTCCAATTGCCTATGCCAGCAGACAATTGAATGCGGCTGAACGGAATTACACCACTACAGAGCGCGAAGGATTAGGCATGGTATATGCAGTCAAGAAATTTAGACACTATTTGCTTGCAAATAAGTTTAAATTTTTTACTGATCATCAGGCACTGTTATATCTTGTAAACAAGCCATGCAATACAGGAAGATTAGTAAGATGGTTTCTCTTGCTAATGGAATATGATTTCGAAGTTGTGGTAAGAAAGGGTAGGACTCACTTGAGAGCAGATCACCTCTCTAGGCTCACATCAGGAGAAGCCCCACAAGGAGTGTCAGATGACCTTCCTGATGCTTACTTGTTTAATTTGGAAGTGGTGCCGCAGTGGGCCAAGCCAATAGTACCAGTATTGACATACGGGCCTAATCATCCAGTGGTGAACACACGGAATAGAGAGATCGTAAAAGCCCAAAAGTACCATATCATGGCCGGAAGCATGTACAAGCACACAGATCAAGGGATCTTGGCTTGTTGCGTAGAAGAGGATGAGTACGCTAAATGGTTGCAATTAGCACATGTAGGTGCGTTAGAGCAACACCATTCAAAGCAACAAACGTTGCAGACTCTAAAGAGATTCGGAGTGCATTGGCCAACTATGGAAGCGGATGTCCAAAAGTTGTGCAAGGAATGCCCAATCTGTTGCACTAAACCACCTGTGGAACATGCCACTCTCTATCAAGTATCCATTGTGCCAGATTGGAGTGAACCTCTAGTATCATTCTTGAGGACAAACACATTCCCTCCAGACATGACTCTAGCTAGAAAAAGGAGTTTGGAACAAGAAGCCCAGGATTATTCACTCGTTGGTGATAATCTATACAAGCGCGGTAAGGATGGTTACCTGAGACTGTGTGTCCATGAAAGTGAGTATCTTAAGATCTTAGAAACTGCTCACCAAGGTGTAGCAGGAGGACACTTTGGACCAGATCGGGTGATCAAGGCAATCCTATTTGCGGGCTTTTGGTGGCCTACCCTTCACATGGATGCACATACCTATGTGAAACGGTGTGATGTCTGTCAGAGGACTCAGTATCCCATACGCAAAGATGAGATGCCACTGAAACCTATGATGGGTGGACGTGCATTCTCTAAGTGGGGAATAGACTTCGTAGGTCCTATTAATCCCCCAGCTAAGGGTTCTCATGCGGAATACATCATTGTTGCGACAGATTATCTCACCAAGTGGGTAGAGGTAAAGGCTACGACAAAGAACGATGCTCAAACAACTGCCAAATTCTTGTTTGAGAATGTATTCACGAGATACGGACTACCTATAGAGCTTGTAAGTGATAGAGGCACTCATTTCTTGAACGAAGTGATTGAAAATCTACTCCAAGAATTCTTGGTAATACACAAGAAGTCTGCCCCGTATCACCCTCAAGCTAATGGGCAAGCTGAGAGCACTAATAAGATCTTATGCAATGTACTAACGAAATTAGTGAACACTAAACGCTCTGATTGGGACAAACAGCTACACCATGCTGTTTGGGCATACCGAGTTGCCTACAAAACGGTACTCCAAGCCACCCCCTTTCAGATGGTATTTGGCCAAAACGTTGTCTTACCCTTGGACTTCTTGATCCCTACATTGAGAGTAGCACAAGAGCACGAATGGATAGGTCATGATCTCTCCTCTAGGATTTTTGACCTTGAACGATTAGGAGAAACGAGACTGAGAGCCGCAGCAGGAATATATGCAGCCAAGAAGAGACAGAAGGCATACTTTGATGCCCACGTAAAGGATAAGGGTTTGAAAGCAGGAGATCTAGTTTTAGTCTATACACTGAAACAACACGCGAGGAAGCTAGAAAAGAGGGGCTACGGACCTATGATTATCAACAGGATCTCCACGAGTGGAGCAGTACAATTAGCCACGTTAGAGGGTGATGTTCTCCCTAACTATATTAGCGGATGCAGAGTCAAGTTGTATCAGGAACCTCTCACAGAGGAAATGCTTAGCCGACTCAACACTGCTAAGAAACGCAAAGAGGAAGAAAAGCGAGTTCGAGAAGAAGCTCAAGCTGAAGCTTTAGAACGCATCAGAAGGATGAAGTTACGAAGGCAAGGTAGAGATCAGCCTAGAGCGAAAGACTATGCAGATCACGGATATCCTATGGCCTTGTGTGAAGCTGCAGGAACAAGCTCGCATAGGATAATTGATAGACGTCCTTTCATAACCCTAGACATAGGACAAGGAAAGAGTGCAAGGACCGTAAGAGCCTTGATTGACTCAGGTGCAGCCACTAGTGCTGTTAGAGTGTCTTACTGTCAAGAGTTGCAGTTAACTGTCAATCCTGTGGAAGCATATCTCATAGGATTGGGAGGCGTGGAAACCCCTTGCATGGGCGAGGTGGAACTTCCTCTCTACATTCATGATGAGGCAATGACAGTTAAAGTACTGGTGTGTCAGGATGAGGATCTCACTGAACCTCTTGTCTTGGGTCAAGATTGGATCTATGACCAAGCGGTCAATCTAAACCTAAGAAGTGGACTTCTCCAGGTTTGGATCAATCATAGTCGAGTTACAGTAGAATTAGACAATGGAGCACTCAAGGAACTAGGAAAGGCACAGACTCCTGGTCCTTCCAGGAATACACATGAAGATGACCATGTTGTTCTTGTCCAAAACTATGTGTTGCAGAGGAATGATATTCGCAAAAAAGGAGTCAGAGATGCAAAGGCACTCCCTTCTTTTCCAAGGGCCAGAAGGAGGCAGCAGCTAAGGGCAGATCAATCACTAAAGACTCCCCGGACGAGAGACCAAAAGAACGTGCGAAGCAGAACAACTCAACCGATGAAGCAGATATGGGTACGCAAAGGAGAGCAACCACCAACCTTGCCCCCACAAATTCCATCCATGCAAACCAACCAGGCCAGAAGACGAAGGCAGCAGCTCAGACAAGCTCAATCACAAGGTATCCAACAAGTTTGGGTGCCTAAGAAGTTAGCTGCAGCTCAACAAGGGCAATTACAGATGTGGGTACCTAAGAAGCTTCTACATCCACAACAACCTTTGTTCTCCCACATGCAAAAGGTTTCAACAAAGAAGCCAAAAAGAGAAAAGGGTAAGAACCACGTACAGAGACCAAAGGACGATCAAATCAGCTCTTCAACATTAGTAAGAAGACATGCAAAAAGGATATGGGTTTGGAAGCCAAAAGTGCAAGTAGTCTCCACCGAACCAAAGCGTCAACCACACTGGATACCACAGTTCAGAAAGCATCCAAAGAGAAAGACGCCTGAAGTGACCTCTACAGTGCCAAATGATGTTCTAAAATGGACTCCAATAAGGAGAATCACATCAGCTCGAGACTCAATGGATACCTCCACCAAGGTCGGCATCAACCTCCACAAATGACATCAAAAGCCTCGAACGAGCAACAACCATGTGCTCCTTGCACAACCCTGTCCTTTGCACCATTCAGGTCATGCATTTCCAAAGTATGCATTAATATAGGGCCACATTACACGGCCGTGCATCGACACACTTGAGAATCCCACGCACAAGAGCACAGTGACATATGTCAAATATTTCTAGTGATACTAACTTCTGTGTTCTTGTTTTGTGATATCCTTTTCCTCAAAAAAAAAAAAAAAAAAAAGGGGGAGAAAGAAAAGCGGGAGAGGGCTTGTTCCCAGGTTTGGCTTATGAAACATGAATGAGTCATGCTTAGTTGAAGGTGGAACTGTTGATTACTAGGCATTTATCAATTTGGATAGAAGTGTGTCTCGGCCAGCAGTGAGATTATTGCTGCCTTATCTGGAATGAAGAGCTTGAAGGTCCGCAACTTGAGTGATGCTTAACTACTTCATGTACCAGAGCATCCAAGGAGATATCTGCAAAAGGTAGTTCTGGAGGAGAAGATTCCTACATATGAGGAGAGAGGATCCACCACTCAAAAGATCTCATCAGTGGACAATCAACATGGACATTCATCAACAATGTTCCATCCCAAAGGCCGAGTGTACAACACGAAGAGACAAACATCCACCAACCTTCTCCATGGTAAGTATCTTTACTCTGGAAACACCATAACCATGATAGTTTAGGAAACCTCTTCGTCAGCATACCCTTGAGCACTTAGCTCAAGACCCGTAATTTTTGCACCATACTTCTTCCAATGCATTTTCCAAGTAAGCATGCGTAGGGCTACATTACCAGGCCTTGCACAAGGCACATAATTTTTTCAACCCAGGCACGAACACACTTACCCATCATTCATTACGGGTTATGAGTAGTTGGCATGACTGCTCTCAACATTATCTTTGGAAGAGTTAGCGGACGTCATGGGAACAACATCCATATCTCGGAAGCAAATTGAAGCCAGTAGTTGCTCCAAATCACTCTTGACAACCTCTTTTGAGCAACTTGCAGTTTTGAAAGCTCACAAAGACACATTCTTGCTGGAATCCAAGGAACGAGCTCATACAACGGATAGACACCACCTCTCAAAGCACTACATAGAACAACCCTTCCAACAAGGGTCTGTCAGGGACGACAGACTCGAGAGGGGGGAGAGTGTTGAAGCTCAAAGTCAAGGACAAAGCATGGAAGCACATCAAAAGGTGGACACACAAGGAAAGGGAGCAAGTAGGGAGCTCCAAGAAGTGTATGTCAAATTTTCAGAAGAATCCCCTACAAAAATAGTGATTTTCATCACTAAAAACCATTGTAAATACCATTATCTATTTTTAGTAACTCCATTTTGTTCAAGCCGAAGAGTCCTCGAGCTTGAGGAGTATTAGAAGTACCATCGTACCAATTTTCATATTTTTTAGATCTCGTTTGAGCCCTCAAATAAGCCTTGGAACCTAATTTTTAACTAGGCCGGACACTAGGTCTGAACAGGGCCAAAATCTAGTCAAAAACTATAAAAAGAGCTAGAGAGCTCATTTTTGAGGTTAGATTGTAATTGAAACAAACTTGTAAGAGCTTTTGAAAGTAATCTAAAGAACTCCATTGATTCTCCCTCTTTGTCTTGCCGTGTGTGCGCGTGTGTGTGTATGTGTGTGCATGCTTGTGTGCTTCTCACTCACGCACTTGTGCCGCCACTTGCTCGAGGTCTTCATACCATCCTCACGTCTTCCCGGATTGACATTAAAGGAGGTGCTACTCATCACTGAGCTACACACCCAGAAAACATGTATGTGAAGGTTGTATTTTGGGTAAAATGTAGCATTCCTCATTCCCAAAAGATGGTTCTATTCAAGCTACATAGAAATTGCAGCTTGTTTAGAGTGATGTATGTGGTCCTATGCAGACACCCTCTTTTGGAAACTATCTCTACTTCATGACTTTCATTGATGATTTTTCCAGGCATGCATGGGTATATCCATTGAAAGCAAAGTCCGAAGTGTTTATGTGCTTCAAACAATTCTTTATTTTGGCTGAAAATCTATCAGCATGTAAAATGGGCACCCTCCATTCTGATCGAGGGGGGGAGTATATGTCTTCTGATTTTAATGCATTTCTGGTTGAACATGGGATAAAACACTGTTGCAGAGCAAAAGGCATGAAAGAGAAGCCCCAAAATTTTCGAATTAATGGGCATATTTTTTCTTCTTCAAAGTCTTAGGAAATTCCCTCAAGCCATGTAAATGCACTAGAGGAGTCCTCTAGATGCATAATCTCAAATCATTGTAATATATTTGTTGTAAAATAATAGGAAAATAGAGATTAGCCAATAAAGTGTCGGTCACTTGTGTGAAAGGACCATTTTTTAGGGCACATGTATATAAGTCACTTTGTGACTCTTTGTAGAGACTTTTTGCCATTGTGAAGAAGGAGAGATCCTGATTTTTAAAATTGCTTCTTTCCTGTCGATTTTCATCTTCTCTTTGATCTTCTATGTGTGTGTATTGCTTGGTATGTGTGTGTAGGACTGTTGTCTACCCCTCCCCACTGTTTTTGAGCCACTGTAGTGTGTGCGTGAGCTAGTAGGAGTTGTGGAGTGAGTGTGGGTGTTTCCTACCATTCACTGTTTTGGTCATAACTTGAAGCGCGGTTGTTAGAATCAAGTAAGACTACTTCCAATAGAGGCGTCTCATCGAGAGCTTCAAAATAAACTTGTTGTTGCCATATTCCAAGTTTGGAGCTAGGAGAAATCCTCGATTTAGTGAAAAATGTTGTAATCGCGACAGACACTTTCAGTATCTAAGTGAGTTAGAGAGGTAGGTTAGTCTTTTCTCATGCATGTGAGCTGAGCTACTTCCTTTTCCATCACGTGTGCACATGTCCTCATACTCTTGGTTCATCGGATTGACAAATAAGCATGTGTCATTTCCCCACTATACGCACTTGTGTGGTAAATGAGATTTAGTCTCTTTGGCACAAGCCCCTAAGACTTCCTCACTTAGGTACACATGTTTTTGGCGTCCTTACTAGGGAACACACTCAACCAAGGTGCCTTCATGATGGTTATAGCTCGAGAGTGATGAAATCGTACTTGTAGAAGTGAATTCGTTCAATGGCAAGTAGTCTAACACTTCAGCACTTGTTACTTCACATCCCAGAGGTGTGTGTAATGAGTTTTTAGGTTTAGGGTTAGAAGAGAGGGAGAGAAGAAAGAGTTAGGGTTAGGATAGAAAGAGAAGTGGAGTAGGATTAAGCCAAGATTACCAAGAAAAAATCCAAAAAAAAATTTGCCCAAATTAGTGTAGTTAAGTTTCAGTCACCAAAAAGTATAAAAACCAAAAATTTGAAGTTCATTTGACACTTGCTTCATTCTGGTATCGTCTGAGCACAGCGACCAGTATTGCCGAGTTGGTATCGTGCAAACTGAGCCCTCATACTTACCTAGTGACCTCAAGGCTTGAGCATTGCGATCTAAAGGTAAGCTACAATCAAACATTAATCTCAAGAATTATGAAAATTTGCATTTCCACGTGATTAATGTCCCGATCAGTATCACGAGGTGGGATAGAGTGTTTTGAGGATCTCTTTTTGTGAAATAGGGGTGTAGGAGTGAAGAGGGGTGACAGAAGAGCAAGGGGGTGAAAAAATTTCTGATTTTGGAGGTGTTTTGGCTTGAGTATCACGATCGGTTGAGTTTTTGGTATCACAATACCAAAAATTCCCTTGTATCGCATTACTCGCCAAAGTATCGTATCGTCGATTACCAGCCTTGGTATTGTGATACCACTTTTTGGTATCATATCGCTTGGTTGGTATTACGATCGCACTCTACCAAGTGGTATCGTATCGTGGTCCACATCTGGTATCGTATCGCCTCACTTCCCAATATTGTATCGCCACCCTTTTTGGTATTGTATCATCCAAAAAGTGGTATCGCATCACGTGCTTACGTGGTATTGTATCGCTAGAATTCTCGATATCGTATTGCCCAGTGCATAGGTATCGTATCCTCGTGAGAAGTCTAGTATCATATCGCCACCCTTTTTGGTATCGTATTGTCCAAAAAGTGGTATCGTATCGTGAAGTTTCCAGTATCGTATCGGGCTCAATAGCAGTATTGTATCGTCTGTAAAAGTGGTATCGTGTCATCTATAACCATAGTATTGTATCGTCCAGTTTTTTGGTATCATATCGTGGACTCCCCAGGTATCGTATCGTCTGAATATTTGGTATCGTATCATTTGACGAGCAGTATCGCTTAGTGCAGTATCGCCAAAAGTGGTATCGCCCAGAACTTTTGGAGCATTTTCAAGGGTAAATTTGAGGCATTTGAGGAGCCACTTAGGGAGAGTTTTAGAGACCTAGAGAGCCCCAGGAGGGTGAATGAACTTGAGGTCAGGAAGGGTTCTAAGTAGCTGGAGAAGTGTCATATCTTGCATTGGAAGTGCCGCTCAGGTCAGTCACCGTTCTGTCTATACGAACACCTCTAGTGACTAAGAGGAGGAGATACCCATGGCTTCAGAAGACATGCAGGGTCCCACTCCCAAGAGAAACTTCATGACCACTGTTGAAGGAGAGTATCGCACTTCCTTATAGTACGTTTCTACGAATGCCCAGGAGATCCCCATCTACCTGGATGATTTAAACAGATCTGTGGCTAGGATGGTGACTTCCCTAGATGAAACAATTGTGCCCAGACCAGCTGTCAAGTATGAAGGTGGAGCATACATGGACAAGTTGGGTCACATCTACATCGTGACTGAATATCCTGATTTGATCAATGAGAGGGGAGAGCTAGTGGGACAAGAAAACTCAGGGAGACAAAACCCTGAGGAGTTAGTGACTACCCCTAGAGGCAAGTCAACAATAACGTGAGTCTTGAGAGGGGACTTGATACCTCAAGACGACTACTTATTGGAAGTCTATTTGATCCATGGTGTTGACTTTTTACTTCAAACTAACTCACCAACTCAAGGAAGAGAAGAAAGCCCGATGACATTTTATGAGCTAAAGGATCCGAAAGACGAGTATAGAATAACATATCTAGATAAGAACCAGAGAAGGTATTGGTTGGTAGATGCCATAGATAGGGCTCAACTAAAATACATGGGATTGCTTGTATTCCCTTAGAGAGAGCAGGCAACCACCTCTCAAAACCCCTTCGGAACACAACAAGAGGTAGAGCACACAATGTCGAGACAAACAAGCCAACGGAGTGTTCCAAACCATGCTCAAGTACAATTCGTGACTCCAGGGGTGCAGACACACAATCAGACCCACCCTGGAATAGGAAATCAATATCGACCACCAGTAAGGCCACGACCACCAATAGGAGTGCAGACTGGAATGCCCCTAGTTAGACCAACAATCCCCGCCTTCCCTGTAATGCCCAGACAGCCAGAACCAATGAGAAGATTGAGACCGATCCAAGTGGCCAAATGTGTGATGAATCACTATGATGGTTTGGGAGAACCTTACGACCACATTGCTAAATTTAAACAAGTTTTAAGAGCTGAACAAGTAGACGACTTCTTTGTGCAGTATGAGTCTTTCGGACTCACTCTCACAGGAATGGCTTTGACTTGGTTCCAGCCATTGGACCCCAACCAATTTGGAAAAATGGAGCAATTCTTTCAAGAATTCATAGGGGAATTCACTAAGAGAGGGATTAAACACAATTCTCCATCTTTAATCCATAGTTTTAAACAGAACCCTAATGAAACAGTGAAAACAGTTGCACGAAGATTCAATCAGTATGTTGATAGATGTCCAGTAGCAGAGAGACCCACTCAGCAAAAGATGATTTCATTATTCTTAGATGGATTAACAAACGGAACCTTAAGAATGCTAGTATACATAAAGAGGCTACAGACATTGAGCGAATGCCTGCAAGAATGTATTGACTTAGAGGACAATCTAGCGGATGATCTAAAGAATGCACCCAGCCCCACTAAATCAGAAGACTCTCGGAGTATGGTTACATCCAATTCTAGTAATGTGGAAGAATTAGCGGAGCTAGCGGCAAAGAAATTAGGAGTCGAAGGACAGAGAAACTATCAACACCAACCCCTAAGAGTGCCCATGTTGCGAAGGTGTAGTCTATGTGGAGGAGATCACCCCACTCACATGTGTGTTCGAGGAGGAACAGGTGTACCACAGACATATCCTTACAATAGACAGCCCCATCAAGGAATAGCCTTGTATTGTCACATAGAACAAAAATACACTAATCACACCACAGAAAATTGCCCGTTCAATAGGCAAACATGGCCTCTACAACTGCCTCAGTATCGACCATATGGGTACCCACCTAGAGAGCCACGTAGAGATATGCCCAGGTACAATCCCTACCCAACAGCACCAGGAGTACCGAGACCATACGAGCAAGCACAATATCCACAACCCCAACCAGTGTTAGGACCACAACTATCACAGCCCCAACATGTGGTACCAGTTAAGTACACTCAACCAGAGGAAAACCTAGAAAGAGCCATTGTGCTAGCATCACCTATGACCAGCGTGGAGTCAACAAACCTAGGTTATGAGCCATCTCAGGGAGAGTTCTATCCCTATGACACTAAAATGTCGAAGTATGAACAAACTTATGATCCACACTACTACGGATACGAAGGATATGAATACGCCTATGGGACAGAAGTGGCAACATTAATGTACACCGCACCTAAAGCACAGGCATCCGTAAGACCACCCCTCAGACCACCTATGCCAAGAGGACCTTGTTATAGATGCGGAGGAGACCATTTTATCAGAGAATGCACTCGGCCTTACAATCCACCACCTCCTAGGACTTGGGAAGGATATTGCAGTGATTGTGGAAAGAGACATCTCTTCCGTGATTGCCTAAAAAGCCCCAACAAGGCTCAAGACACTGCACCTATTAATGTAATCGAAGCGATAGAAGCTCCGGGAAGTGATAAGGAGTACACCGTACCTTTAAAGGCCATTACACGAGCACAAACAAAGGAACGAGAAGGAAAACAACCGGATCGGGATCAAGAAAACAATAGAACCTTAAACCCCAAAATTCAAATAGTGGAAGATTCAAAGGACCCACGTGAGAATACCCAAAACATGAAAGCACAAAAATGGAAGGAAAGAAGAGAAGCTCAAAGAAAAATGGATGAAAAATAAAAGTCAAGAAAATAAGAAACACACAAAAAGCACTAAAAGGCATAAAGAACCAGAGATTTCGGAAGAAGTTCCCATTCCATCACCCATCCAAGAATCAGAGAGACCAGGATCAATTCTAGTTGACCCAAAACGGGATGATTTGGACATGTGGTTGAAAGCATGCCAAGCTAGAATTAAGACTGGACCGAATGTGGAGCAACACAAAAAGCTTTACCCTCAAGGAGAGTTAGAAAAAGAGAGGCTTGCCATATGCAGAAAATTCATAGAGGTAGCACAAGCGACCCTAGAAAAGACCATCCCAGCCCTCCCCGAGACGAGGATAGTGGAGGATCAATACAAGGATTGTGTCAAAGCCAAGGATAATGAACCTAAAGAAAAGAATGATAAATGTGAGCTAGTGAAAACCCAGGACAAACCTATGTCAAGAATACCCGACTTAGAGGCTGAATGGCCAAAAGAATTATGGAATAGAATCCGAGAAGAACACTGGAAGAGGAATGGAGTGACTAAACCTCCTTGTGAGAAATTAGATGTGGAAGTTTATCAGCCAAGTCCCAACATGGAAGAAGTATATGAGGAGGTATCAAGACTAGACCAAAATAGAGAAGAAGCTCAGAGCATTTCGACCCTACCAAATTACATGGGAGAGTGCAAAAAGGAATCCATGATATTCCGAGCACCCATAGTACGAGGAAAAGGAAAGGGAAACTCAGATAAGAATTCACACAATTTAACAGAACTTAGAAAGACAAAAGTACAATGCCGACTGACGGTGGAAGAATTACTCTGGGTTAAACCACAAATATGGAAACAATTAGCCGGTCAACTGGAACTAGGGAAGGAGAAGGACGAAAAGGAAAACAAGGGACAAGAAAACCCATCTAAGGTACCCCAGTGGATAAGGTTGGAGAATTTAGTGAAGGAGATGAAGGTAACACCTGTTTGGCCGTCACTTACAATGGCTATATGACCAAAGCTATACTAGACACAGGAGCAAGAGTAGGAATTGCCACCAAGGAGATTTGGGAGAAATGGGGAAAGCCTGCCTTATGACCCACTCGCATGAAGCTTCAATGGCCATGCTGAGAAACCATTAGGAATATTAGAAAAGATCAAATTGACCACTTGTGGAGTTGAATTTGAACATACTTTAGCCATCTGTCAATTCGGAAAAGCAAATAATTACGAGATGATATTAGGATGACCCTTTATGAGACAACTTAGGGTAGTGCAAGATTGGGGATGAGACTCTTTATACCTTCAACATCAAGGAAATACCACCAAAATAAACTTGCATACATTTGCATATCGAGATGTACCCCCACTACAATGGAATCCTATACACAAGGAGGAAGATGATCTATCTATTCATAGCGCTGGATCAAGCGATCAATCATGGATGCATGAGGATGCCCAATTATGGATGTGTAAAGAAGCCAAGAAAGAGGATAATAAAAGGCAGTTGTGGCCAATAGGACATCCTAACTACCGACCTGTAGAGGACCCAATGTATATGCCTCAAATCTTTCCTGATGAAACATTTGAACTGCATGGATGGATGGAAATCTTAGCAACCTTGGATGTATGTGTGAACGAGGAAGTCCTGATGATGAATGAATGTGTAGACGAAGAAGGCTATGACGTGAATTTGTACATGGTTGTCCTTCAAGAAGTAGAAGCAGGGGAAATATTGAAAAAGGAATGGAAAGAAGAATATGAGAGCATAGAGATGGAACCGGAATTTGATTCGGAAAAAAGTTACCTAGAAACCATTCAAATTAAAGATACACAGGAAATGACCAAGGTCTTAGCGATAGAAGCAACCCCCATAGTGCCGAAGCAAGAGGAAAGTGTGAGTAAAATCGGACCAAATCCTAACCTTTTTGAGGTTTTGGAGCATTTTAAAAGGTACAAAGTAGAAGAGAGAAAGATAGCCATTCAAATGCCTAAGAGAGAGGCTCGAGAAGGAGAAGCATACGACAACAAAGAAAGAGGTACATACATAGGTAAAGATGTGTCAACGGAGGAGGAAGAAGAATTAATACAATTGATCCGAGAATATCGAGATGTATTTGCGTGGACATATAAGGATCTCAAGGGTGTGGAACCCTCTATTTGCTCTCATAGAATACCAATGATGGTGGAGGCAAAACCATCTAAACAATGCCCTTATACATCAATGAGGTCTATGATGCTAAAATAAAAGAAGAAATAGACAAGCTATTAGTGGCTGGATTCATCTACGAAATAGAACACACTGAATGGATATCACCTCTAGTGGTTGTGCCTAAGAAGAATGGAAAACTCAGAGTATGCATTAACCTGAGAAAAGTAAATGCAGCTACTATACATGATAGCTACCCATTGCCCATCACTAACCATCTATTGGAAAGAGTTGCAGGAAAAGAAGTCTATAGCTTCTTAAACGGATTCTCTGGATACAACCAAGTAGCTATTGCTATTGAGGAACAACATAAGACCACATTCATGACTGAATGGGGAGTCTATGCTTTGCGAGTGATGCCTTTTGAACTCACTAACATGCCTGCTACTTTCCAACGATTGATGTGTCATGTGTTCAAAGAATTTCTGAAGAAGAGTATGGAACTGTATGTGGATGACCTATGTACATACTCAAATCAAAGACAAGACCACATTCCTTAATTGCGGAAGATATTTAATAAGTGCCGACAATATAGAGTCTGCTTGAACCCTGAAAATGTGTCTTCATGGTAAGGCAAGGGAAGATCTTAGGACACATAGTCTCTAGCAATGGAATATCTACAGATGAAGACAAGATTAAGGTCATATTGGAGCTTCCTAGACCGGAGAATGCAAAAGAGGTACAAGCTTTTATGGGACATTGTGGATACTACCGTCGATTTATCCACATGTATGCCATAATTGCCAAACCCTTGTATGGACTCCTAACTCAATTCACTTGGATTGATGAATGCGAAAAGGCATTTAACGAGTTAAAAAGGCGACTTAGCACGGCCCCAATTCCGAAAACACCAAATTGGAACGAGCCTTTTCATATTCATGTGGACACTTCTAATTATGCCATAGGATGTATCTTAGCCCAGCCAGCAGACGAAGGGAAGTTAGATCACCCAATTGCCTATGCGAGTAGACAACTGAATCAAGTTGAGAGGAATGTGAAAAAATCTAGAAACTATCTCCTAACCAACAAGTTCAAGTTCTTCATAGATCATCAAGCTTTGCTGTACCTAGTCAATAAGCCTTATAACACGGGAAGACTTGTAAGATGGTTTCTGCTATTGATGGAGTTCGACTTTGAAGCAGTAGTGAAAAACAGAAATACCCATATAAGAGCAGATCACCTCTCTAGATTAACACATGGAGAACCACCAAATGGAGTACCCGACGATCTGCCAGACACTTTAATCTGGAAGTGTGTCCAAAATGGGCAGAGAAACTAATTCCTATACTCACTCATGGCCCACAACACTCAATCAATAAAGAGGGTAAAAAGGAAATTCTGCAGTCTAGGAATTTGTACATTATTGCGAGAAGTGTGTACCATCTTCCTAACTACATAAGTGGATGCTGAGTCAAACAATTTATGGAGCCATTGACAGATGAAATGCTTGCACGCCTCGTAAGTGCACAAAATAGGAAGAAAGAAGAAGAACGGATTAGAGACAAAGCACGGCGAGAAGCCTTGGAGTGTATTAAGAAACGAAAGGAGTGGTTAAAGCAAAGAGATGAACGGTATCTCCAAAGAGAAGAGCTTATTCCCATGGCGAATGACTTGTAATCCCTGGTCAGCCATTTGTCCAACAGAAGCCAGATTCTTTGTTATATTTGGAACATGCAGCACATCAACAAGATGTTTTACCTTTCCATCCTCCATCGATAGTGCTATGTTTCCTGTACTCAATAGGATGTGATGTGTCATCACCTATTTTAACATATCCAGGAACTCGCAATTTCTGCAAAGTACTACACCATTCTGCATGACAGGTCATGTGATTTGAAGCACTTGAATCAACATACCAAACATTATCATTCGATTTTGAAACACCAACAGACATCGTATTCATCATGTGATGTTGAACCATAAATAGCTTCTCAGAATCATCTGCACTTGTGGATGCATAGTTGTTTTGTTGCCTTCTATTATTTTGATTCTTCAACCTGCAATCACGTTCAAAGTGTCCAAGTTTACCACAATTCCAGGATCCTTTACATTAAGACATACACACACATAGAGACACATACACACACACATACACATACATGCATACATAATGCATATGCATATGCATACATAGATACTTACATGCATACACACACATACATACACATATACATGCACACATACACACACATGCATACATTTGCATACATAATGCACATGCATATGCATACATACATGCTTACATGCATACGCACACTCACATATACACCTACATACACATATACACACATACATATGCACACGTACATATATTGATTTCTAACCAATTTTGTTTTATATGTACATGTATTATGGATCCTAGTAGAGAGAGAAAGGCAAAACTCACTCTCATAAAAAGTTTTATGAGAGAAAGAGTTCCACCTGATACTTTATGGATCTGTTGGTGCAAGTACACAAGCCTTCACACTTGGCTAGGCTTGAAAGGAAATATGTGCAACCAATGATTGAAGCATGTGAACCATTGCTTGTAATGCTAGATCATTTACCACTTGTAAAAGATAAGTTCTTGGAAGAATATTGTAATCCCATTCATTTTGTGGAGTTAGGAGAATAAAGAGTTGTGAGTTCTCAATAGAGAATAACCCCTTGATCATAGGAGTTACTTTTAGATGGAGCCAAATTTGAATTCAAATTCAAATTTGAATGATGAACTCATTATAAAAGTGCTT
Source organism: Ceratopteris richardii (assembly GCA_020310875.1). Taxonomy (NCBI): domain Eukaryota; kingdom Viridiplantae; phylum Streptophyta; class Polypodiopsida; order Polypodiales; family Pteridaceae; genus Ceratopteris; species Ceratopteris richardii. The sequence goes on from CM035432.1 coordinate 125,229,806, forward strand.
GTAAGAGTTGCAGGTACATGGCCTCATTGTGAGCTCTTCCATAGATCACTTGCACGAGTTGAGTAGCCTATCCCATAGTCTACTCATTCCACTATCATTGTGCATTATTTCCTTGCCAATGATCTTGTACAAAAATGTGTTATAGTACGTACATTTCATTGATCAACTATCTCTACTTCTCTGTTATGACTTCTCAGAACAATGATCTTTGCTAGCTCATATCTCAGTGAGTTCTTATCCATTTTACATGTTCTATAGTTTGTTGGAACCAGCTCAAAGTCTAATTCATGTTGTAGAATTTTGAAGGTATTTGGTTTAGCTAAGTTGGAGAAATCTGCATGGAAGTGCTCTCTGGTGATTCTCTATATAGTCCCTAAAATGTCAAGGGTAAGCATCCAAATGCTAAATTGATTTCTCAGTGTGTACTTTATCATTTTAAGTGATTGCACTTGGAATCATTAGCTATATAAGCTACTTAGATACCCTCAAAAGGAATTTTCCTAATTGCTACTGTACTTCGAGCACTAAGCCAAAGATCCAACAAGTGTCAAGACCAAAATAGCAAGTTTTGAGTGACTAGCTATTTGCAAAGCAATCTATTTTGATCTAATTGTTTGAAGAATCGTCTCCAAAGTACATGTGTACTTTTTTTGTGTCATTTGCAAGCTAAGAGGGCCTACAACATAACCTTTAAGTGAAATAGGGCAGGTATAAAGCAGGTTTTGGTAGTACCACCTCACTCCTTGAGGTATCCATCCATCTCTTCCAACAATGGTATCAGAGCAACTTGAGGTAAAATGGGAGCTGATTTCCCTTCTTTTAGTGATAAATTGGACAAGAACAACTATCTAGCATGGTCCTTGAGGATGAAGACATATTTACAAGGAAGGAGTCTCTATGGATACATATCAAGAGATGAGGAGATGCCCATTTTCAGAAGCAAAGGGCAACCTACAAGAGAGGAGCTTGAAAGACTCAACTCATGGTGTGCCAAAGATGCTTTAGCAAGGTCATATTTACTTAACTCTATCTCTAACTTCCTTCTACCACACATTAGGAATTGTAAAACTTCCCAAGAGACTTGGGATACATTGTCTTCATATTTTTCTTCCAACATAAGAGCTAGAAAAAATCAATTATGGATTGAGTTTACCACTCAAAGGAAGCAACCCAAGCACAATGTTTCAGAGTATGTGACCAAAGTCAAAGATGTGGTTGATCAATTGGCAAGCATAGTAGAGGAGATTGAAGAGGAGCAAAGATTGAGACAAATAATCAATGGCATCAAGACAGATGATAAGTGGGAAGCCTTCACAATTGCTATGGACTTATACATGGACATGCAGATTCCAGATCTTACCACACTCATGGGACAACTCTTTACCCATGAAGCCAAGATCAACAAAAATGGAGAACCATCAAGAGGTAACAACTCTTCTGCCCTATACATAGATAAAGGGAAAAACAAGAAAGTAGAGGATGAAGGTACTACTTCTCAAGCCAACTATGCAAGGAGAGGTAGGAACTCAAGAGGAAGGGGCAGAGGAGGTAAGCAAGGTAGGGGAGAACTTTCAAATCTTCCCCATGCAATATATGTGGACTATCTAATCACACTACAGATGAGTGTTATAGGAACTTCAAGAATCAAAGAGGAAGAGGATATCAAGGAGGTGGCTACTCTCAATCAAGAGAAAGGTTCAACCATAATCAAGGCTACAATCATGGCTACAAAAACAATTACAATAACAACTACAAGGAGGATACAAATCAAGAAACGAATTTGACAATTATACAAAGGATCAAGAGGATTCCCTTCTTATTATGAACATGACTTCAAAACAAGGTATGAATGATGAGCACCTCTTCTACATTGGCTCAGGTTGTTCAAACCATGTAGCAGGCAATGTAGCTCTTCTTTTTTATCTTGAGGATCCCAAGGGAAAGCACCAAGTGCAAACAGATGATGACACCAAGCATTCAGTGGTCAAGGTAGGAAATGTCAAAACTTCTTATGGGAATAGAAATCTGTTGAGCAGGGTTCTTTATGTACCTACAATCACCAAGAATTTGATGAGTGTTGGACAGATAGTGGAAAAAAGTTTGCAGGTTAGGTTCAACAAATATGGAGCTTTTGTGGAGGACCCCCAACATGGATTCAAGAGAATTGCCAAGGGAGAAAAAACAGGTAGACTATTTACGTTTGAGCTTGAGGACACTAGAAACATTGCACTTTACAATTACAAGGATCAAACATTGTCTGAGTTAGAGATTTGGCATAAAAGATTAGGGCATATTGGTGAGAGAACCTTGAAGCAAATATGTAGAGATCAATGTGTGCTTGGGATACCAAATGTATCCAAGCAACATATTATCTATAAATGTGGTGCTTGTCAACTTGGTAAATCACATAGATTACCCTTTACAAAGAAAGGCTACATGCATGAGGATTACTTGGAACTTGTCCACATAGATGTGTGGGGACCAAGCAAGGACCCTTCAATTTCAGGCTCAAGGTATTATGTGTCATTCATTGATGATTTCAGTAGGTGGACTATCTTGTACTTTATGAAACATAAAGATGAAGTGTTCAGATGCTTCGAGAAGTATCTTGCACTTGTGGAAAATCAAACTGGAAGAAGTCTAAAGAGGATAAGGTGAGATGCAGGAGGTGAGTACTTCTCCAATGAATTTGATGCATTTTTGCAAGACATAGGAATTAAAAGGGAGATTACTACAAGGTATACTCCTGAGCAGCTAGATTGATTGTGGAAGCAGCTAGATCAATGTTTAATGAAAAGAAATTGCCTAATTATTTGTGTGCAAAAAGTGTATCTACTGCCACTTATCTTGTTAATAGGTTTCCATCCAAATCACTTGATGGGGTGACCCCATATGAAGCATGACATGGTAGAAGGCCATCACTTGATCATTCTAGAATATTTGGATGTGTTGCTTATGTGCATGTTCCATCTCAAATCAAAGGTAAGCTAGACCCTAATGCAGAGAAGTGCATCTTCATAGGGTATGATTTAAATAAAAAAGGATACATGTTTTATAATCCATCCAACAAAGGATTTATGGTTAGTAGAGATGTTGTGTTTGATGAGAATGATTCTTGGCTTGAAAGTGAATGCAAGAAAGCCCAATTTCCATATGACTTGGAAGAGGAGTTTCCAAGTCTCACCAAGGAGGAGCCAAACCAAATTGAATACATCAAATCAGATGATGAGGACACCATCAACTTAGAAGAGTTCAAAGCATGGAAATCAAAGGGCAAAGCCAAAATGAAGAGGTTGGAAGACTTACCTGAATCATCCAACCAAGCTTTAAGGAGATCACAAAGGGAGAGTAAGAAGCCAATCAGATATGGGTATGATACTTCATTAGTTATTGAGCATTCCATTTATCTTACTAAAGATTTGTCACTTGAAGAGCCTTCTTCATATGAAGAAGCAAAGACCAAGGCAGAATGGAAGGAAGCTATGGATGAAGAAATAGAAGCACTCCAAGAGAATGATACTTGGGAACTAGTAGAAGGCATCAATGAAGGTAATTGGTTCTAGATGGATTTACAAAATCAAGAGGAACTCAAATGGATCCATAAACAAGTATAAAGCTAGACTTGTGGCTAAGGTTTTTGCACAAACCCAAGGAATTGATCATGAAGAGACTTTATCAACTGTGGCTAAAATGCCAACCATCATAGTATTGGTAAGTGTGGCTGCATCTAGGAATTGGAATATGTATCAATTGGATGTGAAAAATGTTTTTCTCAATGGCTTGATTTCAGAGGAGGTTTACATGGTTCAACCTCCTGATTATGAAGACCCAAGCAAGGTAAATTATGTGTGCAAATTGAATAAAGCTCTTTATGGTTTGAAGCAGGCACCTAGGGCATGGAACCATAGGTTAACTACATACCTTCAAGACCAAGGATTCTTGATGAGCAAGGCAGATTCTTCTCTGTTTGTCAAGAGAAGTAATTTAGAGATGATATATCTATGTGTGTATGTTGATGATATCATACTTAGAGGTAATGATGGCAATGGCATTAAACAAATCAAGAACCTAATGATGCAAGAGTTCAAAATCAGTGACCTAAGGTTCCTAAAGTATTTTCTTGGACTTGAATTGGTCTACACAAATTTTGGAATTTACATTACTCAAAGGAAGTATGTGTACGACATGTTGAAGAAGTTCCACTTGGAGAATGTCAAGAAAACTAGCACCCCCTATGGAGGTAAATCATAAATTGAGTGCTTATGAAGGTGATTTGCATGAAGACATTGTAGGATACCAAAACATAGTTGGAAGTTTAAACTATGCAACCTTAACAAGGATTGACATAGTTTATGGAGTAAGTGTTTTAAGTCAATTCATGCATAAACCTAGAGCACCTCACTTGGAAGCTGGCAAATGGATTTTGAAGTATCTCAAGGGTACTCATAATCAAGGGTTATACTTTCCATACACATCCGATTTGGACATCAAGCTTTACTTAAATGTAGATTGGGCAGGTTGTAAGGATGACAGAAGGAGTACTTTTGGTTATCTTTCTTTTGCAAGTGAGAAGCCCATTTCATGGTCTTCCAAGAAGCAACCTACTATTGATGTACCTTCAACAGAGGCTAAATATAGGGGATTAGCAAATGCTACACAAGAAGCCATATGGATTAGATTGCTATATTTAGATTTGGGACTTCATACTCATTCACCTATGATATTTGGTGACAACACAAGTTCTTTGCATCTTGCAGCAAATCCTATCTATCATGCAAGAACCAAGCATATAGAAGTACACTATCACTATGCTAGAGAAGCTATTGAGCAAGGAGATTCAATTGGCATATGTGTCCACAAATATGCAATGTGCAAATTTGTTAACTAAAGCACTCGATGGTATTAAACTTTGCAGGTTTAAAGCTATGATTGGATTGCAAGACATTCAAGAAGATTCATGAAGAAGTCAAAGCCAAGATTTTTGGCTTGAGGGGGAGCTATTGGTGCAAGTACACAAGCCGTCACACTTGGCTAGGCTTGAAAGTAAATATGTGCAACCAATGATTGAAGCGTGTGAACCATTGCTTGTAATGCTAGATCATTTACCGCTTGTAAAAGATAAGTTCTTGAGATAATATTGTAATCCCATCCATTTCATGGAATTAGGAGAATAAAGAGTTACAATTTCTCAATAGAGAATAACTCCTTGATCATAGGAGTTACTTTTAGATGGAGCCAAATTTGAATTCAAATTCAAATTTGAATGATGAACTCATTATAAAAGTGCTTGTAAGAGTCGCAGGTACATGGCCTCATTGTGAGCTCTTCCATAGATCATTTGCAAGATTTGAGTAGCCTATCCCATAGTCCACTCATTCCACTATCATTCTGCATGATTTCTTTGCCAATGATCTTGTACAATAATGTGTTATAATACATACATTTCATTGATCAACTATCTCTACTTCTCTGCTATGACTTCTCAAAACAATGATCTTTGCTAGCTCATATCTCAGTGAGTTCTTATCCATTTTACATGTTCTATAGCTTATTGGAACCAACTCAATGTCTACTTCATGCTATAAAATTTTGAAACCATTTAGTTCAGCCAAGTTTAAGAAATCTGCATTGAAGTGCTCTCTGGTCATTCTCTATATAGTATTGCTATTGTATTTTGAGTTCTGAGCAAAAGATCCAATAGGTGTCAAGACCAAAATAGCAAGTTTTGAGTGACTAGCTATTTGCAAAGTAATGTGTTTTGATCTAATTGTTTGAAGCATCATCTCCAAAGTACATAGGTACTTATTTTGTGTCATTTGCAAGCTAAGAGGCCTACCACATAACCCTTAAGTGAAATAGGGCAGGTACAAAGCAAGTTTTGGCAGTACTACCTCACTTCCTTGAGGTATCCATCCATCTCTTCCAACAGGATCATCATGCATGAGTACTCAGAGATGCCTGATGATGAGCTAGATTTTACGATCCAGGTGCTTGCCCAACAATCAGAGGAGGTCTTTTTTGCGGCTCCACATGCAAGAAGATAGTTATCTGCCTCATAGGTATGTTTTTTTTTCACGCTTTGTTTTAATGATATTATAACACATATTTTTTTTAATTTTTGTCTATCTATATTTAGGACACCTATACCACCTCTAGATCATGAGAGCAGAGCACATGTGCCTATGAGGACATGCATAGGCACCTTAGGGCTAGAGTGTGATATAGAGCCACAAGGGAATATAGTGTATATAGGGAATGGATTGGAGTTCAAGAGGAGAATGCGAGCATTATGCGACTCTTACATGCACCTTGTCCACTTGCAATGGAAGTAAGTATAAATTTTACATATAAATTGAAATAAATATGTTATGTTTTATTTACACGATTTTTTTTTTTTGTGGTGAGTGATGAGAGGGATAAAAAATACGTACTTACTTCACTTGAGACAGAGTTTGGGATAGGATGGTTGCATAAGTGGTGTCTAAAAGAGATGCAAACACTTATGGCTCATCGTCGTGATAATGCACGATACACCTTGCTTTTATCTATATATATGTGGATATGAGTATGTGTTTATGTATGTATGTATGTATGTATGTATGTATATGAGAGAGAGAGAGAAAAGAGACTAGAGGTACAAATACATGCATACACACACATACACATCATACATGCACATTTACACACATATACACATACATGCACATTTATACATATACACACATACATGCACATTTACACACACACATACACATGCATGCAGTTACACACATATAATGAATACACACATAGACACATACACATACTCACATACACATACACATACTCACATACACATACACATACTCATATACACATACACATACATAATCATATGTACACACACATAGACTCGCATAATCATATTTACATACATATATACACATACACATGCATACACGCACACACATACTCATATATATATATATATATAGTATTTATATCTCATTTTATAACAATATATATATACACATACATACATACATACATACATACATACATACATACATACATACATACATACATACATACACACACACACACACACATATATATATATATATATATATATATATATATATATATATATATATATATATATATATATATATATATATATATATATATATATATATATATATATATATAGAATTATGATATAAATTATATAGATGAATTAGGATATATATATATATATATATATATATATATATATATATATATATATATATATATATATATATATATATATATATATATATCCTAATTCAAAAAACCTATTATAAATATTCTAATTCAAAGATCCTCTATATATAGCTACTCGAATCAATGAGGATCATGATATATATAAAGATACATACACGTCATGTAGATACGCATACATAAATATAAAATGGAGTAGATACATTATGCATCACACATGCATGCCTATATGCACACATGCATATATATACATGCATCCATATTTACATATACACATTTACACATAGACACATATACATATATACATGTACACATCACATATACATGCCTACATGCTCACATGTATACTTATACATGCATACACAATTATAAATACACTTGCATATATTACACAAATGCATATGCATATATACATGTGTGCATACTAACACATGTATACATATACCACACACATGCACGCACATACATATACATGAAACACATATATGTGCGTGCATGTAGGCATGTATACATATAATGCACATGAATACCCACACATATGCATACATACATGAGAAAATTTGCTCATTGAAGATAAAGCTATATATAAAATAATTAGGCATACCCCCGAGCTTCATGTTCTAACTTAAAAGAACATGATTTCATCTCTCTAGTAGGATTCATCGATAGTCTAGTTGAATAAAGAAGAATCAATTATCTGATATCCATTCAAATGATTCAAGTTATTGATCGATAACTAGAGTAGAATTTAATATTTAATCTGCTCATATGTTTTCATTGTTGCCATCATTTTGGTAAGACAACAGTATAGTCTCATCTTCATTATCCTTATTGATTTCATTTATTTCTTCTATTGTTAAATCTGTGTTCTCATGAATGACCATCTATTGATGGATTAATATCAATTTCTGGTAATTCCTCTTCATCATCAGTAGAATCAGCATGTAGAGTATTATCCTCTTCATAAAAAATATTAGTATCATTTTCATGTATAATGATTCTAATTTATCTTCCAGATGTTGATGTATTAGTATCTGATGGTGAATCATCAAGAGGACTTTCTTCAATCTCTTTAACAATTAAATTGTTCAAACAATGTCCTACCTCTAGATTGAACATGAATGACTTGCCACCAAGGATGAGCATCTAGGTTTTTATAAAAAAATGCTTGTTCAATATGCCTAGGAAGAATATATGGTTCTTTAGTAGATCGCATTACCTTGGAAGAATTGATTGCCCAAAAACCAGATAATTCCTTTCTCAATCTGGAATTACTACCTTTATACTCAGCTAAAACCAATCAACCTTCAAATTGACCTATCAAAATATATAAAAGCAAAAAACCATTATTAGGTGCTTAAAAAAATAATAAACTCTATCATAAAAAATATAAACTTTTTTCTACCTGTTTGAATGTAAGAAATGATATTTCGTAGATATCAACAACAGTTCCCACGTAACCAAGTTTGCCATCTATAAGGTTTGTGTCTTTTGAGCTAGCACGTGATAGTTGCTTGAAAGAAGCAACAATACTAGAATCCTTTGTTTTACATAAAGAATCAATGGATTTGATTCTAATATGTTGTCCAAAAGCCCACATATTAGTGAACATTTGAGCCTACAAAAGAAATTAAATTAGTAAAGAGAAACTAATATACATATATGAAAAAAGAAAAATATCATTAAAATAAAATTACCTTTCGTTCACAACCTATCATTAACTCTCTCTGTTCATCTGAGATTTCATCATTATTTGCATTGGCGCGTTGCAAACGACTATATAGCCAATTTGTGAAAGAAGATATATTTGTAATCTCATTATTATCAAGATTACATCTATATCTTTTGTTTCTCCGTCTTTTACTTCAGAGATTATGAATTTCTTGTTTGTACTCGCTAAGGAATGCTTGCATGCATGCACTATTATATGCTACAAAAGTAGAAACTCCTTGCATGTGTCTTTTACTTTAGAGACTATGAATTTCTTGTTCGTACTCGCTAAGGAATGCTTGCATGCATGCACTATTTTCATTTTTTTCTTGAAATGTAAATAAAAATGGAACTCCTTTACCTCATAATACCTCATCTGTTATTTTTGAAGAAGAATCGTTGGTCCATGCACGTGGAGCTTCTTCATGAATTCAAGGTACTCACTAACATAGTACATGCACTCTTCAAAGCATCCAACGCTTTGCCATGGATCCTTCTGGTTTCACTCTTTGTTGCACATAACCTTTTAATATTCCCATATATTGCTCGACCCAAAACATCCATCGAGTGTTGACAACACCTGCAATCTCTATTTCATCTACAAGATGGACTAATAAATGAACTTGAATATCAAAAAATGAAGCATATAAAAAAATTGAATATCAAAAAGTAGGAAGCTCTTTCTCCATCAAACATAGTACCTCTTTGCATTCATGCTTTTTTTGTGGGATTGAGTTTTTGTCAATCTATTTTGATTTAATCCACCTATACGTATCATTAAAAAAATAATAAAGAAGTTAATTCAAAAATAAAAGATATAAAATATTCATATATATTAAATATAAAAGTATCATAATTAACTTATAAGCGATCTAAGATGATAGATCACATCTTGTACTCCTTTCGTTGTACATCCATCAATAACCAAAGGTAAAATATGTTTCAAAAAGTTATGCCAATCATGGGACTTTAACCCATATAAGCTCTTATCGTCCATAGTAAACATGTTCTAGAAGGATGCTCCATATCCTATAGGAGTCTGAATCAATTGAATTCTATTGTTGATAGTCTGTATCTCTTTTGTCGTAAGTACCCAAGGAGCAGGTGCATAAGTCGTTTCCTGTCGATGTCTATAAAAATCTGGCCATAACTTTGGTTTTGAGTTTTGATCCTTCAAATCATTCCTTGATGCTATGGTATCTTTTAGCCCAAGAAGATGCATCCATAATGAATAACCAATATTCTTGAATATATGCATAGGATCAAGAAGATGACATACTTTTAACTCTTTCCAATACTCCAAAGAATACCATATTGATATATTCTCTGCGAGTGCCAGTTTTCCTTTACCTCTCTTCACATACTCATTATCTTCATCATCAGTGAAGATTTTTTATTCTGGATCTATCAGAGATCCATCTGTCCATTTTTTATACCAATCCATAGGTGTCATAGGTTTTGGAGACTGACCTGGTCCATTTTTTATACCAATCCATAGGTGTCATAGGTTTTGGAGACTGGCCTGTTTCAAGCATTCCATTAAAATGTATCGCTTCTCTTTTAGATCTTAATGGATGATCATCAGGCAACAATCGTCGATATCAAAGATAAATATTTTTATTGAGATTCTTACTATAGATATTCCTACATCATGAAAATGATAAAAATATAATTAGATTAACTCACATTCATTTGTATGCATATTGAATAAAAAAATTACATCAATACTTGAACAAACACCATATCCTGGAAAATCGTGAATAGTCCAAGCGACAATACCACGAACCATAATATATCTTTCATTGAGGCTTTTTCATACATCAATGACATTAATACCTCTCCATAACTCTTTGAGATTGTCAATGAGAGGAGCAAGATATATATTCATATCTTTAACTTGTCTTTTTCTTGGGATTAAAAGTGAAAGCATTAAATGTTCCTTTTTAATGCTAAGATATGGCAGAAGATTGTAGTTTATGACTACCACTCGCCATGTTGACCATTTATTGGATTTCATGGAGAATGGATTAACCCCATCTAATGCAACTCCTAACTTTAGATTTTGTGGATTTTTGTGCAAAATCATACCATGTAGAATCAATATGCTGAAAAGCAACACTATCATGAGGAATCCTTATTATTCTTTCAATACTTTTATGATCATGTCCCCATGTCAAAAGCTTTGATAACTTGGGGCTTTGAAACATATGTTTAATCCGTGGAGCCAATGGAAAATGTCTCAATACCTTTTTTGGGATTTTACCTTCTTCGTCCTTATATCGAGGAGATTGACATTTTGGACATGTCAAAGAGTCTGCATATTCACCTCTATATAAAATACCATCGTTAGGACATGCATGTATACATTGATAATCTATACCAAGATTGTTGATTATCTTCTTCATTTCATCATGTGAGGTAGGAAGAATATTCAGACTTGGTAAAAACTTTTCAGATAATAACCTGTAAGTTCATGAAAAAAAGACATATTAATAAATAAATAAATATATATATATATGTGTGTGTGTGTGTGTTTGTGTGTGTGTGTATACATGCATATAATTTTATATATGTGTATGCTTATGTGTATGTGTATGTGTATGTGGATGTGTATATGTATGTGCATGCGTATATGTATGTTGTATATATATATATATATATATATATATATATATATATATATATATATATATATATATATATATATATATATATATATATATATATATATATATATATATATATATATATATATATATATATATGTGTGTGTGTGTGTGTGTGTGTGTGTGTGTGTGTGTGTGTGTGTGTGTGTGTGCGTATATACATGCATATAATTTTATATATGTGTATGCTTATGTGTATGTGTATGTGTATGTGTATGTGGATGTGTATATGTATGTGCATGCATATATGTATGTGTATGTGTATATGTATGTATGTGTGTATATGTGTTTTATATGTGTATATGTATGTATATATATGTATGCATATGTATATGCATATATGTATGTGTATATATGTGTATGTATGTATGTATGTGTATGTATGTATGAATGTGTATGTATGTATATATATGTATGTATGCATAATTGATTTCATTGTTAATTTTTTTTTTTGTTTATTGTGGTTTGCATACTTTCATATGAATCGTTTGGTTGTCTCCCATTTTATAGTCAATCGATTATCTGCCCTGCTAACTAAGACTTACATATTTGTTTACAAGGATTAAGTATCAATTAATTATGGAGGTATTAGGTTGTTTGGAAAATAAGACAAGCAAATTTCTCTCGATGATTTTGGAAGATGGAAGAATAGTTTTAAAGTATGGGTGGACATAAAGTGTTCATTCAATGCAAGTTCTTGTTCGCCCATCCTTTAAAACTATTCTTCCATCCTTCAAAATCTTGAAGGTAAATTTACTTCTATTTTTCAAACGACTTAATACCTCCATAGCTAACTCATACTCAATATTGGTATGCAAAGTTCATAAAAGAGTTAGTAGCCCAGGTATTAGGCCAACTAGAATAGGAGAAGCAAATGTGTTAGGAAGATTCTAAAGGTTGGGCGGACAATTCCAAAGGCTAGATGGACAAAATATATTCATTCAATATAGGTATGTATAATTTGACTTTACTCTCATAACATGTGTATATGTATGTTTATGTGTGTATATATGTGTATGTATGTATGTGTATGTATGCATGTCTAGTTGTGTATATTTGATTTCATTTTGAATTTTCTTTTTGTTTATTGTGGTTTGTAGACTTTCATATAGATATCTAGCCCAATGAATCATTTGGTTGTCTCCCATTTTATAGTCAATCTATTACCCACCTTGCTAATTAAGGCTTACATATTTGTTTACAAAGATTAAGTATCAATTAACTATGGAGGTATTAGGTCATTTGGAAAATAAGACAAGCAAATTTGTTTCAAAAATTTTGGAAGATGGATGAATAGTTTTAAAGAATGGGCAGACAGAAAGCATTCATTCAATGCAAGTTCTTGTTCTTACCTTAGTTAAGGTAAAAACAAAAATGTGCACTGATTGAATGCTTTCTGTCCACCCATCCTTTAAAATTATTCTTTCATCCTTCAAAATCTTCGAGATAAATTTACTTCTCCTATTTTTCAAATGACTTAATACCTCCATAGCTAACTCATACTTAATACTTGTATGCGAAGTTCATAAAAGAGTTAGCAGCGCAGGTATTAGGTCAACTAGAATAGGAGAAGCAGATGTGTCAGGAAGATTCTAAAGGCTGGGCGGACAATTCCAAAGGCTAGATGGACAAAATATCTTCATTCGATACAGGTATGTATAATTTGACCTTACTCTCACAACATGTGTATGTGTGTGTATGTTTATATGTGTGTATACATTCATGTATATATTTTTGTATGTCTATATATGCATGTATTTATATGTATACATTTATGCATGTATATATAAATAGAAAGAAAATTAAAAATTATACCTTAATAGTGCCAAAACAGATACATTACTCCATCCAAAATGATTTTGAAGATTGAGAATAAGTAAGCTCGCACTTAATCGTGTCAAATGACTTCCTTCATATACATGCTTTAGACATTCCTCTCAAAGGTATTTCTCATTTTTAGAAATATCAATGATCTCATTATCATTTTGATACCAATCCTCAATAAAATTTGCCATGCCATCATCTTCATCATTGTCGCACAAATCTTGTACTTTGCATATTCCACAAGATCACTTTTGTGTAGACTCCTCATAGAAGCTTCTGATAAATGAGCTCTTACTGGCGATTGTGAATGGTGTGGAGGAATATCAGCAACATCATACATTGGAATCTACACACATGAATAAAAATCATTAGTATTCCATAAATGAATAAAAAGTAAACTTTAAACATAAAATTAAATATATAAGTTATTAAATATGGATATAAAATTTCCATTCTCTCTCTAGCTAAAAGGTGCTCTTGAAGGTCTACACCATCCATAATTCACCAATAATTCATCACCAGCATGTAATGTAGTAATAGCATGTATCTTGATACATCTCTACTCATGTATGGTGATTCATGACTATTTTCATGCTCCTCAAATGTGCAATTATTCCTTGAAGTGTTATGTAACCCTCAACAACTATTTATTAAACCTTCTATATTTCCATACATGTAAGGTCTTCCATCAATATATAATCTTTCATTTTTTGCATGTGAAATCCTTGTACTAGTAAGGGATGCTGCATTCAAGCACATTCCATAAGTACTCATGTTTTGAACATAACGTGCAAATTGATGCCAATCTCCTCATCCATAAATAGGACCACAAAATGACATAAGAGTGACTTCAGAGTTCGGAGGCACATACAAATCCTCTACAATAAAGAGACCATGACCAGCGTTAGCAATAGTGGATGGAGCAATCATATAGCGATTACCCCAAAAGTTAAAAACCTCTCCATCTAAAGGAAATGGTCCTCTATTCCATCCTCCATATCTTCTTCTATCATATGTTTGTACTAGAGAATGATCACGAGCTGGCAATGGATAATCTCCAGCCGTTTCAGTCTCTAAACCAGGAGGTAGAGGATTTCTAGAACATCTTGTAATTGATGAACAACAAGTCCATGATGTGTATGAGGTATATTAACATTATGAGTATGAGAATTATTATCATCATCATCATCGTCGAGCAAGTATTCCTCTATATCAACAGTAATTTGATTTTGTATATGGTTTTTAAATAAAATAATGACATTAATTTATAGAAAAAATGCATACCCAAGCATTATCACGTTGACCAAGTAGTGATGCACGCTCAAAATTATACTCTGCCTCACGTTCAATACATTCCAATCGTGGTCTTTGATACGTGCCATAGCAAGAGTTACACCAACATATAATATGCTCTTGATATTAAAATTCATCATAATTCCTATCAGAGGACACATGTGAAGTTGTTGCATGGGTAGGGGGTGGTGGAGTGCCCTCTGATTGATTCGAACCTGATTATAATAAGAAAAAAAAAATATCACTTATGTATCTATCAAATATATTTAACATTAAAAGTTTGATATACTTACAGTATATGGTCCTTGCATGATTAGGCGATAGTGGTGGAGTTTTTTGTATGAATGAGTGTATATGCATGCATGTGTATGTGTGTATGTGTATGTATATATGTGTGGATATGTATATGTGTGTTTATGTTATATGTATGTATATGTGTATATGTATGCATATATGTATGTGTATATGTTTGCATGTATACATGTATGTGGGTATGTGTATGTGTACATGTGTGTATATATTTGTATGTATTCTGATTCCTTTTTTCTGTTTGAGATTAAAATAACAGGAGATATTGTATGGTGGAAAAAAATAAGAGGCAACCTAACATACCACCTGGGACATGGCAGTTTTTTCGAAGATAGTTACGTCTTCAGGATTCATTTCCTCAGCAGAAGGTATACTCAGCATATATAATAGTTTTTGTATGTGTTTGTGCATGTGCATGTGTATGTGTGTATATGTATGTATGTATGTATGTATGTGCATGTATATATGTGTAATATGTGTGTGTACATATGTGCATGTATATATGTGTAATATGTGTGTGTATATGAATGTATGTACATATGTATATGTGTATATGCATGTTTGTGCATGTGCATGTGTAAGTGTATATGTGTATGTATGTGTATGTGCATGTGCATGTGTATTTGTGTGTATATGTATGTATGTGCATGTGCATGTGTAAGTGTATATGTGTATATATCTGTATATATGTGTATATATGTGTATATATGTGTATATATGTGTATGTGCATGTGCATGTGTATGTGTTTGTATATGTATGTGCATGTATATGTGTACGTGTATGTGTATATGTGTGTATGTGCATGTATATGTGTATATGTATGTATGTGCATGTGTGTGTATGTGTATATGTGTGTGTACGTATGTGCATATATATGTGTATATATGTGTATGTGTGTGTATATATACATATGTGCATATGTACGTGTATGTGTATAAACATATACAAGTGTATGTATATGCATGTGTATATGTATGAAACATGCTTGTGCGTGTGGATGCATTTCCATTTGCATCCATGTGCATGCATGTGAATGTGCATGCATGTGGATGTGCATATAGATGTATTCAAGTATATGTTAATGTGTGTATGTGTATGTATATATGCAATAATGCATGCATGCAAGTCTTTTTATGTGGTTGTAGAAATGTTTGTGCATATGCATGTGTATATGTGTGTATGTGTAAGTGTATGTGCACATGTATGTGTGTGTATATGTGTGTGTGTATGTGCATGTGTATAAGTGTGAACGCGCATCTTCATCATGTATAAGTGTATATGTGCATATCAATAAGTGTGAGTATGCTAACTAATGAAAATAACACAATGCAAATGATATACAAAGAATGGAAATTGTACTTATAATAGTTAGCCATATTTATTGATTGGTTAGCTTCTTTAATAACCTACAATAAAGAGAGAGAGAGAGATAATTCAAAGAGAAAAAGAGGTATAAAGAGAGAAACAGAGACATAGAGAGACAATAAGATAGAGATTAGACAAAACAACAATTCTGCCTCCAACGTTTTAATTTTTTTCATAAAAAACCCATCGTGTAAGTGATGCTAAGGCTTTGTAAAGGCCCGTGCAATTATCATCGCATAAGCGACGTCAATTAGCATCACTTATGTGATGCAAATTAGTGTCGCTTATGCGACACAAATTAGAGCATCGCTTATGCTACACTTTTTTTAATCATCACTTTAGCGACGCTGAATGTGAGCATTGCATATCCCGTCGTGCCGCACATCGATAAAAACATTGTATTTCTCATCGTTTAACTGACGTTCGGAACTCGACGCTTTTTGCGATGCTTTATGCAATTTTATAGTGACGAAATTGTGTCACGTTAACCATCGCTATGCGCCAGTATTCCTTGTAGTGATGGAATAGTTGACAAGTATAAGGCTAGGCTTGTCGCAAAGGGTTATGCATAGGAAAGAGACATTGATTTTGATGAGAGCTTTGCACCTACATGTCGTATGACTATTGTTCGGAGTATTTGTGCACTTGGAGCTCATCATGGTTGGAATGTACATCAGTTGGACATTAAAACTGAATGGTGATTTGCATGAAGAAGTGTATGTTTTTCAGCCTCGTGGCTTTGTGTAGAAAGGACATGAAAACCAGGTGTGCAGGTTAAGAAAGGCTTTATATGGTTTGAAACAAGCACCACATGACTGGTATGAAAAAATACATGCCTACTTGATTGCACATGGTTTTGAGAACAGTCCAACTGAAAGCACCTTACATGTTAAGCGTGCTAATGATGTACTTCTGATCATTGTGGTTTATGTTGATGACATGCTGCTCACTGGTCCTCATGACATGCATATTGTTGATTTCAAGGCTGATTTACATGCCTCATTTGAGATGTATGATTTGGGTCATTTGCATCATTATTTGGGAATTCAGTTTATGCATGTTGATGGTAGAATGGCTTTGTGTCAAACAAAATATATTGACACATTATTGCAGCGTTTTGGCCTTGAAGATTGCAAACCTATTGCCACTCTTATGGAGACAGGTTTACGATTGAGTCTTCATGATGTTGGGGATGCATTTGATGTTGTTCTCTATCAGCAGGCTATTGGATGCTTGATTTACTTATGCATTACTTGGCCAGATATTTTTTTTGTTGTCTCATAGATGAGCAAGTTTATGCATTGCCTAGGTGTCAAGCATTGGCAAGCGGTTAAGCACATCTTTCGCTACTTGAGTGGTACCCGACTACTTGGGTTGTTTTATCCCAAGGGGGATCACTACCGCCAAATTTGCATGCTTTTTCTGCCTCTGCCTCGGCTAGTTGTTATGACACTCGTGTGTTCACCAGTGGTTTTTTGCTTCATGCTTGGTAGCTTATGTTTATCCTACCTGAGCAAGAAGCAGCCTATTGTGGCCACTTGTAGTTGTGAGGTTGAGTATAGGGCAGCTTTCATAGCGACTGTTGAGTGTGTGTGGCTCATATGCCTTATGGTTGATTTGGGTGGTGTTCAGTCTTCTGCCATCACCATCTTCACTGACAGTCAAAGCGCATTGGTAGTTGCGAGGAACCCTGTGTTCCATGCTTGCACTAAGCACATTGAGGTGTATTATCACTATGTCAGGGAGAGGTTCTTTGCTTCTAGCACGTGGTGGTCGTAATTCTTAGTTTCCTACATTGGTATCAAAGCTCTAGGCAAGCTCCCATGGTGACATCTATGGCTCATCATCTTCTTCATTAGCCTCCATGGAAACCTTATGTTTTTTCTTATCTCCCTCATAGCCAAATTTGTTATCACTCCATGTTATAGTCCATACAAATCATGTAGGATGTTTCTCTTGCTAGACTCTCTCATGCCATGCACTCCCATCGGACTCCGAATCTCTATATTCCGCAGAGAAACGTTGAAAAAAAATATGCAGAGCTTTTGTGCAGGCACTGGGACTTGAACACAGGTCCTTGGCTTGCAAGGCCGAGGAGCTAGCCATGATGCCCTTGGATCTATTATATGAGTTGAGTATAATATAAATTTATTATGTTGCGAGGTCTCAGACGGATCCTTCCTTTTGAATCTCAGATGGATGCCCACATCTGTTCATAGATATGTTTTCACCTATCGAAAATTTTCAAAAAGGAGATACAAGTGTAGCATTAGATACCCTTACGAGACTTGAACTCACATCGATGTGTAAAGAGATTTTTTCTTTGACCACTAATCCCAACAGCTAGTTATGATTTCTAACAAATGTACTTTCTTAATCGTTACCTACTTTTTCTAAATTGAGTTAGACAATTAGGAAAAATGGCAAACTAGTTAGTTGCAAATCTCTTAGCTTCTATGCAATTCAAGTAGCTAGTTCACTTTTTCTTGAAAGTGATACTTAGATATCACATACTAGTGGTCTTGCTTCGGAAAATTAGGCTCGCTGAAAGTCAAGCATTCAATTTTTTGGCTCATTTGAATGGCAAAAAAATAGGGCTACTTGCAAATTTCCCTAATGACTCTAAGTCTAGGAACAAACTTAGAGAATCCTAATGACACGCTTGCATGTCAAAATTCATGCATCCAAGTAGGATTATTTGGAATGATTTTATTTGATTCTATCCCAAGATGTGATGTCAATCAAATGAAATCCAATGGAACTTAAACTAATTGAACTTTTAAAGTTCAAAAGATAGTTAAGATTCAATTGAACTTCAACATTCAATAGATGGTGCTAGGTTCCATGATTGCATCTCCAGTACAAATGCAAAGCCTTAAGAAAAGAAGAAAACTTTAAAAAGAACTCTTCCTTTTAGAGGATTAGAAAATTATTCTTGATTTCATTTAAGCTAATTATGGCTTAAGAAGAAACCTAAGTCAAAGTGATATTTAGGAATTATGATACTTCCTAAAAGATCAACCAATAAATGAAATAATTTGGTTAGCTATTTCATTAGTTGAGAAGATGTATCTTTTGGACAAGATCTTAATAAAGCTCAATTATTAAGTTCTTCCAAGCCCACTTCAGATGATTCTTAAGTGATAAAGAATACCACAAAGAGTTCATAGTATAATTATTATACATTGGTTCAATCATAAAAGATGCTTGTACTTTAAAATAGAAATGTTTAAAGTACTCTAGTAACATCACACAATTGAACAATCATAATAATTTTTCAAACTCCAGAATATGAACACATGTAAATGAAAGTTCCAGTTAAACTTTCATTAGGAAATGAGAAACCATATCCTAAGGTGATCATTTATTTTGATTCTCACGATGTAAAACATTCAAGCAATAAAGTTTTTAGTATTGTCCAAAAGTCAAGAATTTCTTTCACATATCAAAACAAAAGATCCAAGATGAATCATTTGCTTAGTATTGTTTGATTTCATGGAATGAATCTCAAGATTTTGAAAGAATAAATTCTCCTTGGATGCGAGAACAAAAATCTTCAAGTAAGTTTATCAAAAAGTAGTTCCCAAGGATTCCCATACCATCGGTAGTGGTACTTAAGTCCCATTATTGGTATAACCTAAGTGTATAC
The DNA here is from genome assembly GCA_020310875.1 of Ceratopteris richardii. NCBI lineage: Eukaryota > Viridiplantae > Streptophyta > Polypodiopsida > Polypodiales > Pteridaceae > Ceratopteris > Ceratopteris richardii. The sequence goes on from CM035432.1 coordinate 125,249,865, forward strand.
CAATATTGATGAGATTCTGAGCTTTAGAATCTGAAAGGCATTAGTGTATGCCCGAACTTGAGTTGAGGGAAAGATCTCTGTAAATCCTATAGATAATTTATAAAGCTTTAGACAAGCTTGAGAGATCTTAATGATAAACACTAAGTCTTTATTTTGTCACAAGGTCAACAAGACTTGATCAAGCTTGGCAAGGTTTGTCTAAGAAATTGCGATTGGAGCTACATCAAAATTTGTCCAAGTATTGGCAATCAAATTCCTTTTTGGGAAATTTTCACTCAAGTCCCATTTATCCAATGGAACTGTGTGAGAACAATAAGCTGTTCCAAGTCTAAAGAGAGTGAAATATTCCAAGTATGTAGTCTACAACCATGGTGTAGCTCAGTGATGAGTAGCACCTCCTTTAATGTCAATCCGGGAAGACATGAGGATGGTATGAAGACCTCTAGCAAGTGAAGGCACAAATGTGTGAGTGCGAAGCACACTAACATGCACACACATACACACACACGTGCACACACGGCAAGAACAAAGAGAGTAAGACAATGGAATCACTTCTATTGCAACAAAGTTCTCATACAAGCTCAAAACTACAAGAAGCTCCCTCAAAAATGAGCTCTTTAGCTCTATTTATAGTTTTTGACTAGCTTTGGCCCTGTCCAGACCTAGTGTCCGGCCTAGTTAAAAATTAGGTTCCAGGGCTTATTTGAGGGCTCAAACAAGGTCTAAAAAATACGAGAATTAGTAGGCAACTACTTCTAAGGCTTCTCAAGCTCGAGGACTCCTCGACTTGTACAAAATGGAGCTACAAAAAGGTGAAAATGGTATTTACAGGAGCTTTTAGTGATGAGAATCACTGTTAAATGGTGTAAGGGTTTTGAAAAAAAAATAAAGGGTTGCCTTAGTGCTAGATCTGCATGTATGCTCGTACTTGCTTCTTCCCGTATACTGCCAACACTCTCCCCCCCCCTAGCATCTGTCGCCTCTGACAGACCTTTGATCTGCGGGTTGATCAATATAGTCTTGGAGAATGTCAGCTCCCACATCATGTTCTTTGATTCGCAGCCCTCGGATCAGGTCTCTTTGCAGGGTATCCCAATTGACTGGGCCCGGTATGTCCGGCTGTGGCGTTGTGTAGAGTTCTGAGTGCATCGTTTGTTCGCATGCAAAGAGGTGTAACAAATGGGTGGGTCATGGCGCGAACACCTCTGAGTGTGCTTCCCAGAACCCCGTGGTGAACATTTCATCGAAAGTTTGCTTGTAGCAGGCAGGGAGATATCTGATGCGTGCGTGCCATGCATAAGCAACTCGTATGCTCGGGGTGGTGCTCATATCATATAGCATGTCGTAATTACCATTAACAAACCCGGGAATCGGAGGTTGAATATGACATACATTGCGGAAAGTTTTGAGCACAACCTGCATCATATCGAAGATCTTGAGCATCATCTGGGCAGCCACATCTGGCATGGGGTGGAGGCGTGGAAGCCAATGTCTGATGGTAGCCATCATGTAGGCTACAGTAGGCGTGCCGTTTGGGGGTGCAATGGCAGGGTAATTGAGCCATTCTTTGCAATTGGCGTTGTTCTTGACTTTGATGGAAAATGACTTCCATGTTCTTCTCCGTTGCACTGGTCCATAGCAATTGTTATACTTCAAATGCATGGGCGCGTGGTCCCATGTCCGTAGCATCTCGGGATAGGTTTCCAATAGCTTTTGCCTCCAGATGGGTTGGTGTATTTTCCCTTTGCGCACCTCCTCTGGAATGTCCTCAGGTTCAAATTGTGTTGCGAAAGTTGGGTATTTGTTGGTCTTACGTTTGATCTCGGCGTTGTAGTCTGCCAACAGTACAAAGTATGGCTTATATTGTAATTCTGAGCTGGTTATTAGTCATCTAGGGGCCAGATGTCTGAAGTAGTCTGATTGAAGTATGGTTTCTTCAATGTTCTTCATGGCCAACATCTGGTAGGAGATACGTTCTTCATGAGTCTGCCCCATTTCTTCTACCTGTTTCATCCATGCCGATGGGGATTCCTCATAAGTGTCCTGTCCCTCCTCAGTGATTGTGCCTCCTGGAAAAGGTTGAGGCTCATAGTTCTCTTCAAATGCTTCCTCCACTGGAATAATAACTGCTTCTTCTTCTATGGGTTGCTCAGGTGGGGAAGGAGGTCGTTCATATTGTAACAACTTGATTTTCAACTCTGCAATCTGTTGCCGTAGCTCAAGTACCTCACTGTTGGTAGAAGGTTCAGGTTCTGGCGAAGTAGCGGCATCGACCGTCTCTTTAGGTGTGGGTGGGTGTGTTGTCGGTACTTTGGATCCTTGTAGTTCCTTTATCTGGTCTGCCAACTGATCATGGGCTTCCAAGACTGTCGCATAACCTTCTAAAACCTGTTGAATATGCTCTGAGGGGACAGCCTGGAATTTTGCAGGGTCTATAGGTGCTCTCGGGGTGTTTTCCATGGCCGCTTCTAGGTTCTCCTGGTTTTGTTGTTGTAGCCTTCAGTTTTCTTCTTGAGCAGCTGCTAGATGGCGACGTAATAGGGCCATGTTGCGTTGGAGTCTCGCATTGCGGCCCATTTGTTCTCTGAGTTGTTCCTCCATAGCTTTGCCTATCTCTGCATACTTAGCTTCGAGTTCTGTCTTCGATTGTTGGAGGGCAGTCACCTGGTGTTGTAGTGCTGTATTACCTAGTTCCAAGGCATCGACTCGTGCCTGGAGTTGAGCCGAGAGATTGCATAGCTCTGCGTTATTTTCTTCTAATAGCTTATACTCTTGCTTAAGCTGAGTGGCCGCTTCAACCATGGTGTCTAGTGCATTACTAAATGATGTGGATGCATGGGTAGAGGTGGAACATGCAAAGGGTCGGGAGGTGGGTGTCATATTACGGATGCACACTCTTGAGTAAGGTGGCAAGAATGCCACATGGCATCACTAAGGGCATTATGCCCATTTGGTAGAAGGGGGAGAGAGCAATCTCTTTGAGTAGAGAGATTATGAGTATTACACTTAGTGTTTTTGCAAGGCTCTCTCACTATCACTCAAAGAGGACACTAGTAGAGGGCTCGGCGGTTGGGAGGTGAGCCGACGATCTCTGTGTGAGTCCGCAAGCAATCTGAGCAACCATGGCGACGGATCTTCGATCGGGCTGCAGCAACAAAAGAGTTCTATAGCATTGGTATCAGAGCTATTATATGTTATGTTATATGTTATGATATTATATGTTATGGGAATAATCATGCACACACATAATATAGTGTATTGACTTCCATGTAAGATCATGAAATCCAAAATATACCTCAGTTTGATGGGAGTTTGAAGCTCCACAAAACCCCCTTCCATCACAGTTTGACAAAAAATTTCAGCACCTAAATTTGGGAAATTCCCATTTTGGAAGAGGGAAAAATAGGTGCGATAGCTATGGATGGATGGGAAAAAGTATATTTACTGAGAGTATGGTGCATGGACTTCTTAGGCGAATCATTAGATTCATCAAAATGATAAGTTAAGGAGGGATTTTAGTTCCTCAAAGACCCCCTTCCCGCACTTTTTGGAAAATTTCAGAAATTAATCTTTTGCCAAACTCCACTTCTTGGAGTAATAAAAAGATCCTTTAGAGGCTTCCCATGGATTATTGTGCATAATCCAAGAGAAATCCACACTTAGAGTGGATTAAAAGCTTGCTAAGAGCTCCCATTTAAGTTTTTGCATAAAAGCGAAATCTTGATTTAGGCCTCTTTTGGGGGGTGAATTAGCATGCACTAAGGGAGGATTTGGAAAGTTAAAAAATGGCTCAAGCATCTTCATATACCACTCTCTGAGATTATGGAGAGAATTTTAGGATTTGCTTGATGGAAGAATGCTTTTGGGCACCCCAAAAATCACATTTTTACACTTTTTCCAGCCCCTCCAACAGTCCACTAGTTTGACATGTCCCGCTTGGAATGGCCATATCTTGGGCTAGAAAACTCCAAATTGGACGTGCTATGGCTCGTTTCGAAGAGCACAAGATTTACTTTCATTTTATGAGAAAAAAATTTGGAAAGTAAAAATTTTTGCAGGTCTGAACAGGTCTGCAAAATCTGAACAGTTTTGGGCGACTACCTTCCGGGAGCCATATCTTTCAAACCGGGAAGGCAATTTGAGTAATTTCACTTCGACCTATTTGCACATGCTTTCTATTTCAGTTTATGAATATTTGCAGGTCCTAAAGTGGTTTTTGCAGGTCTAAAGAAGGATTACTAATGCATTTTTGAGCTAAATTTGCATTATTTTTGTAATCACCTGACCATGCTTTATGTTTTGAGGAGTGCTCCGATATTTTCGGACACTTCAAAGTGTATGTTAGGACCTGAGGAGGAAGGTGCAGAGGTCTCGAAGCTTGTCCAGAGCGATTGGATGCATGCAATTCCAAAATTAGACTACTCAGGGATGTATATTTTATGCTTTCTGGCATTTTATTTATGTTATGGCATGTCTGTATCTACATGCATGAATGGGATTGCATACATCAAGTGTTGATCATTGTTTAAGCTCTTAAAAGTATGGATCAACATGCAGGAAGTATACTTTTTGATTGTTTGCAGGAAAGAAGATTACAGAAACCACATGGCTATGCAACACCGGGAATGGTTGCTAGCAAATATTTTTGTGTTTTTGCAGGTCATGGAATCCATATATAAGTTTATGGCGTGCATGCCATGGGCCTGTCAAGCCCTATGTTTTTGGGTGGCCTGAGTGCCACTGAGCTATGGTTTAAATTTTTTTGGAATTCCATTTCCTGGGGAAATGCTGTCGAAATTTTTCCTACCGCATGGCGTTATATACGCACTTGCCTTTAGGAAGGAATGTTATGGCATCATAGCATGCCCTTTCTGCAAACATCAATAAGTTTTACGCATGCTTATAAGCATGTATTTGAGGGACTTAGGACCATCAGAGTATTATATATAAGGCAACTTCGGTAGTAGCAGGATCCCTATACATAATCCTTATGGATTTAGACCATAGGATTGCTAACGGAAGGAGCTACACCTTCACCATTAGTAATGTGCACAAGCAATCCTATAGGTTCAGGAAGTTGCATTCAGGCACGGGAGATACAGCTTGATAATCTCCAAGGTAGTGAAGGTTAACTTATCTTCACAAGAGTCTCACATGAGGATTAAGAGACCATGGGGTATCATGATGAATACCCAAAGAGTGACTAGTTTCACTCATGCACATCACTTGACCAAGTAGTGAAGCATTTTTGCTACACTACTAAGGAAACCAAATGGATGGGATCATAAAGATGGGTTTCATGAGATAGCATCGACGGATGCTTATGTGATTCGAGTGATGGTTAGGAAGGTCATAGGCATGGCACTAGCTCTATGGTATAGAGCATAGATCCCTTAGCAAGGAATAGTTGGGGTACCCAAGACATATATATGTATATCGGGATCTACAGAGAGGTACTTAGACTTAGTCTTTGTACCTAGGAACAAGTTGGTTTGGAACAGAAAGGGATATCCATTGTCACGTACTGACTAGAACCAAACTAACTAGTTCGAGGACATGGGACTCATTTCAGTCCACTGATATGATTTTAGTATATGGGATTCTTTGGATTCCACCTATATATTCCATTATATGGAATAGATATTTGGTTTAGTGTAGGTATGACACCGTGAATTGGAAGAAGTTTTCACTGGTATAGGACGGTGGAAACGACTTCCCTTTGAGCACTCTTCTTCTATGGCCAGGAAGAAAAGGACTCATCATTCATGGCATCATGTCTCACTAGATCAGAGGAGAGCTCTTAGTAGACATCTCCTTAGGATTGGGAGTTATCTTTCACAGTATGGGAAGATTTATTCTTCCAGTAGAGAACGTGGTAGGTGATTTTATCACCATAGATATCACATACTCAAGTTATGCTTTCAAGAAGGATAATTCCAATAGTTGATTGGATCATATAGATCCAGGCATAGAGTATGGTTGGCAGAGATAGTTCTTTACTATGGATACACATGTGTTTACGGTATCATGTCACATCATTGCTGACCATTTTAGTAGAGGGCTTTGGCCCTTATTAGGAATTTATTTTTCTCCACTCTTCACTACATACACCTTCATTAGTTAGCGGAGATCTGTTCTCCATCTTCATAGGAATATGTGATGAAGGATTATGCATTAGTTATGGAAGAGAGGACTAAATAAATTCATGAGTTTCTCTTTTAAGGTAAGGAGAAAGTGGGAATCAGCTCAGAGATCCATGAGGGATCTTACTTTAGTTCAGTACTCTCACTTTAGCTCCTATACTTTGGGAGAGAAAGAAAGAAAGGAAAACATAATTTCTTCATAAGGGGAAGAATAGAGTATGTTTTTCTTTGGATAGAAGAGGTGTTCTGAAAACATCTCTTAATCTATATTTGAGAAGGAATTCATTTCCTCTACTTTTCCATATAATTTTCCTTCATATGGGAGTATGATTCTCCACTATTTTGGAAGGAAAAGTATGGAGAACTTAATGCATGTTCTCACCTATGGATGAGTAGAGAAAATGGATTCAACAGAATCTCTTTCAAAGGGAAAGGGAAAGTGGAATAGTTTCCACTACTAGAGCTCTTTTCCTTGGAAGAGATTACAGAGATAGACATGGAGAGAGTTTCACTTTCTCATTTAGATTGTCTAGATAGGAGTGGCACTCTTCTATTAAAGACAAGAGGGAGATCAGTTAATCATGATGGTTAGATTGAGTCTCACATGGAGACTCTAGAGAGGAGCCATTATGTTACTCCAGTGATGGTCTTTGACTAGATGAGATGATCTAGTTATTGACATTAGTTAGACTGGGAGTAGATTGATGATACTTCTCTTTTGAGTTTCCAGGAGATAGGGATATATCTAACCTATTATGGTACCAAACTCTTAGTTGGTGTTACATCATGAGTATGATGAGTAAACATCAGTTAGGAGGATGGGTACTTAGGGATTATCTGAATCTCAAAACGGAATGCTTTCTGCATTCATATGGCAAACTATAGGGAAGAGAAATATTAGAGTTTGCACAAGTGCCAATAGATGCTCTTCCAATAGAACTTAGTCCACAGGTAATAGATGAAAAACCACAAACTTCTTGGTTGGTGAAATGTAGAGATTACATTTTACTATCAAGAAATTCATATATATGAGCTAGATGATGGATTTGCATACATCACAAGGCAGTTAGGGATAAACTATTACTTGTGATTACACTCAAGGTTAGGAAGACCTAGAGTGGTATGAGGGCAATCTATCATTTAGTCTTAGACGGGTTTGGAGTCACTTGTTATGGGACTTTGTTCTATACTTCAAAGGATTTTATGGTTCATTATCTCCATTATGGTATGGTCAAGCTTATGAGTTTGGCACTTTACACTGGCTTTTTATCTTATTACTCCATAGAGGATACATCATATGGAATTAGGTCATTTTGGTGATGTTATATGATATGGGAATGATAATTTGGAAGTCGAGTGTATATGGGAGATAGTAGGCACCATTCAGACGGTTTCCCACCTTTCAGATGATCTCAGATGAGATCTCTTAAGGGGAAGGATATGGGGAAACAACACACAGAGATGACCATGTACATAAAGTGCATGGGGTTCAGGGGAGTCCGAGCACTTTCTTCTACCATTATGGACATTTCATTTACATTTTCGAGGACGAAAATCCTTTCAAGGGGAAGGAAATGTCATATTACGGATGCACACTCTTGAGTAAGGTGGCAAGAATGCCACATGGCATCACTAAGGGCATTATGCCCATTTGGTAGAAGGGGGAGAGAGCAATCTCTTTGAGTAGAGAGATTATGAGTATTACACTTAGTGTTTTTGCAAGGCTCTCTCACTATCACTCAAAGAGGACACTAGTAGAGGGCTCGGCGGTTGGGAGGTGAGCCGACGATCTCTGTGTGAGTCCGCAAGCAATCTGAGCAACCATGGCGACGGATCTTCGATCGGGCTGCAGCAACAAAAGAGTTCTATAGCAGTGGGAAAGGGAAAAGTGGATGATGTGCCTATGAGTGAAGTGAAATGTGCTGATGGTGGAACAGACGTGGTGGTGGGTGCTTTTGTGGATGGTGAAATATCCATGGGATCGGATGTGAGAGTGTGTGAAGTGTGAATTGTGAATACGGGAATGGTAGGTGGTGTGTTAGTGGTGGCAGTGAATGTGGGGGAGTGGGGTTGGGAAAGGGACTTTTTATTATAGTTCTCAACCTGTCGTGACGGTTGTGTGACTTGGGTTGAGCCTGAGGCAGTTACAAGGGAAGTGGTGGATAGGGTTTGGGTGTGGGTGAATGGAAAAGGATGGGATAAGGTCTGGCTAGTGGCACGTGGTTGTCCAAGGGCGGGGAGATAGGAAGGGTGACCTATTATGGTTTGATCGGTGGCAGGATGACCGGTGTGAGGTTCAAAAATTTGGGCAGAAGTGATGGATGTGGGTAAAGGGAAGGATGTAAAAACGGAGGTGTGTACAATGGTTTCATGATGGGTGGATATCGGTTGTTCAGAAAGACTAGTGGAGAAGGGTTCTGAGGGTTGAATGGAAGGTGACGGTGGAGATGGTACCTGTGTATTTACATCTTGTTCGTCAGTGGGACTTGGGCTAGTCATGTGAACATCCTCTGAAATTGTGGTAGGCAAGGCAGTAGAGACTTCCATTTGAATCATTTTTCCTCGTTGCCTCCTCTTCACTCTCCTCTGGTTCATTTCCCCGTTCTTCTTCTTGATTTTGTGTGCTTGGATCATGAGGATGTTGTGCCTCATCTCCCCAATGTACCCTGCTTGCCTCGCCCTGTGGCTGCTCTCTTCGGAATGATGGTCCCGGATCGGCATTGTCAGGAAAATCTTCACTATCAGATAAGTGCGCCGTCTGCAGGAAGCTTTCAAAATCAAAATTGGGATCCTCAGTTAAGGTGGCCATAGATGCAAACTCGGCATCGGTCGGTAGTGGAGGGGCGGATGGGGTGGGTTGTACCACGCCCCCTGATTGAGTTCCTTGGAGATGTACCATGAAAGGTGCTACTTGGGCTTCTTCTCTAGGGGGAGCGTCGGTTGTGGCCTCATGAGGGATCATGACCTGGGAGAGGCGCATTCATTTCGCAGGTTGGTTCCCTGACTTCCGCCCCTTGAAAAACTCCAGTTGTGAGTATTTAAGGGCCCTAGCTATTGGTACGTCATATGCAAGACATCTATAAATGATTCTGGTGATCGCACAGCAGCCATGTAATGTATGCTTCCTCACACCCTGCTTGCCTGCTTCATACAATTGGTCCAGAATCCATACAGGCATCTTAATTGGCAAGCTTCCAGCCTCTGCTAAATATAATCCATACCATATTTTCTTGTGAGGTTGGGTAAAGCGGTCTTGAGCTGGAAATGCGAAGTGTTGCAGGCACATTCGCAGGGGTATGGAGATGTTAGGGGTGAGGGCACACATGTCCTTCAACTTCTTGATTCTGTTGCTCTTCATTGACTCTGGTATCAAGGGATCGCGATCAGAAGGCACATGGGTGCCATACATCTGAAGAGCTTCCCTGATTAAAGTAACATTCAACTCAAACTTCTTCATTTCCTCCTGGTTTGATAGGGAGGGCACCCAGAATGTGCCTGAATGATCTTTATCTCCTGTCGGCTTCAGTGTGGCAATCAAGTAGTAGCACCTAAGAAAATCTGGTCTGGGCAAAGCTGCACTAAAGTAATCTTGCAATCTCGCTTTCTGCCAAATATCCTGAAGAGGAGCTGCATTTTGCAATGCTTCAAATTCTCGTGAGAAGAACTGAAAGGTCCACCACACTCCTCCACATTCCATCTTGGATTCCCAGATATGATCTGTGTCTCCCAGATCTCCCGGCATCTCATTGAACCAATGAGAATGCCCTTTTACTCTTTCTGTTAGGCCACTTGGTGGATCCGGAATGGGAATTCTTCTTACGTTCGAAAGCTCCTCCGGCCTAGCTGTTAGTGGAACCTCCACAAGCATGGTATCCCAATTGATTTGAGTGCTGGTGCCTACCTGAGAACTCGTGCCTGCTGCTGCTGCCATGGGAATCGGGTGCTTAGCTGCTAGAAGAAGAAAGGCACATTAGTGTTGCATAGGAAACAGGAATTAATGGTGCTCCCTTCACAATACTAACATGACAATCCCGAAGGTTAGTGGTCAGAGGTGAAGTGCTTGTGATAGATGTGAGTGGTGCTTAGAGGTCAGTATCATCCTAGATGCCTACTTTGGTTATGCAATGGACTCAGAATGCACCTATGTCAGAGTGGATGGATTTACAAAAATTGGGTCAGGGGGTTTGATACATTGTTTAAGTCTCCAAACTTTGATAGAGGGTTCGTAGCTCTTAGAGCTAAAGACAGATAGAGATTTATGAACTAGAGTGTGATGGAGTTGGGGCCTTTTGGGCACCCATTTCCAGACATTCCTCGATTTGGGTGAGTGTGGGTTAGGGTGGTCTTTAGGTAGAGTTCCTGTGTTGTTTTTCGAGAGGACTTGTGGATGATGAATTATGTTAGTGACTAGAGTTGGAGCTATTTGGGCACGTAAGCAGGCCTTGGGCACCCATATGATTCCAGCGTTGGGGCTAGCCTTTATTGATCGCTTGGGGACCCAAATAGACATGGTGTGCCTAGGAGGTCGCCTAGGGTACTCCTTTACTTGTGTTCTTGATGGTGTGGCTTTTTTGTTGCCTCCTCGAGAGTCTGCTACTCGAGCTGTGGGTTTTCCATCCTTGCGTATCCAGATCTGCTTCGTGTCACAAGGTATTCCGTGTTGCACTAGTTGTCGCTCCTGCTTCTTGATCAATGGGCTCCTTCGTGTTGTATAGTGTTTGGTATTAAACAGCATGGTGTAGCTGTTTGTCCCAATCAGAGCGTTTATTGTTCACTAATTTTGTCAATACATTGCATAGGATCTTATTGGTGCTTTCGGCTTGCCCATTGGCTTGAGGGTGATAGGGGCCAGACTTCTTATGTACTACCAAGAATTCTTGGAGCAGATTTTCAATAACTTCATTCAAGAAGTGAGTGCCCATGTCACTTACTAACTCTATAGGTAGCCCGTATCTTGTGAATATATTCTCAAATAATAATTTAGCAGTTGTCTGAGCGTCATTCTTCGTTGTGGCTTTTACCTCTACCCACTTGGTTAGATAGTCCGTGGAAACGATGATATACTCAGCATGGGAACCCTTAGCTGGGGGATTAATAGGACCTACAAAGTTTATTCCCCACTTAGAGAATGCACGTCCGCCCATCATGGGCTTCAGTGGCATCTCATCTTTGCGTATAGGATACTGGGTTCGCTGACAAATCTCACACCTCTTCACATAGGTATGTGCATCCATGTGAAGGGTGGGCCACCAAAATCCTGCAAATAGAATTGCTTTGATCACCCTATCTGGACCAAAGTGTCCTCCTGCTACACCCTGGTGAGCAGTTTCCAAGATCTTTAAATATTCACTCTCATGGATACATAGTCTTAGGTAACCATCTTTTCCACGCTTGTATAGATTATCACCAATGAGTGAGTAATCTAGGGCTTCTTGTTCTAGACTTCTTTGCCTCGTCATAGTCATGTCTGGAGGGAATGTTTTCGTCCTTAGGAAGGATACTAGGGGGTTCACTCCAATCCGGCACTATGGACACTTGATAAAGAGTGACATGTTCCACAGGTGGTTTAGTGCAGCAGATTGGGCATTCCTTACACAACTTCTGGACATCAGCTTCCATAGTCGGCCAATGCACTCCTAGTCTCCTCAGGGTCTGTAGGGTTTGTTGTTTTGAGTAATGTTGCTCTAATGCACCTACATGTGCTAGTTGCAACCACTTAGCGTACTCATCCTCTTCTACACAACAAGCCAAGATCCCTTGATCTGTGTGCTTGTACATACTTCCTGCCATGATGTGATACTTTTGGGCTTTTACTACCTCTCTATCCTGTGTGGCCATTACTGAGTGGTTAGGCCCGTAGGTTAATACTGGCACTAATGGCTTAGCCCACTGCGGTACAACCTCCAAGTTAAACAAGTAAGCATCAGGTAAGTCATCTGACACTCCTTGTGGGGCTTCTCCTGATGTGAGCCTTGAGAGATGATCTGCTCTTAGGTGAGTTCTGCCTTTTCTCACTACTACCTCAAAGTCATACTCCATTAGTAAGAGAAACCATCTTACTAATCTGCCTGTATTACATGGCTTGTTTACCAGGTACAGTAGAGCTTGGTGATCAGTAAAAAATTTGAACTTATTTGCAAGCAAATAATGTCTAAACTTTTTAACTGCATATACCATGCCTAATCCTTCTCGTTCGGTGGTTGTATAGTTCCGTTCAGCAGCATTCAATTGTCTACTGGCATAGGCAATAGGGAGATCCATGTTCCCTTCACCCGTAGGTTGTGCAAGTACGCATCCAATAGCATACTTGGAGGCATCCACATGAACATGGAATGGCTTGCTCCAATCTGGTGTGGTCAAGATTGGTGCTGAACATAATCTTCGTTTAAGCTCCTGGAAGGAATTCTCACATTCCTCAGTCCACTCAAAGTTAGTTAGAAGTCCGTACATGGGCTTTGCAATGACAGCATACATGTGGATAAACCGACGGTAGTAACCACAATGTCCCATGAAAGCCTGTACTTCCTTGACGTTCTTTGGCCTAGGTAGTTCTACGACGGCTCTCACTTTCTCTTCGTCAGTGGATATGCCGTTCTTAGACACTATGTGCCCTAAACAGCGAGTTGTAACAAACAAGAACTATGTCGTAAAAAGAGAACACTCTCGTCAAATATCAAGCAAATGGAAGCTTATGTTTGAGATTCCTTTATACCAGTATACATATATTACAAAAACGAGGTGAAAACATGTGATTTTTGACATTTTTTGTCATTTTCTCATAAAAAAAGAGCTCAAAATGTAGTCAAAATTTCACTATATAAGGCATTGACATGTCCCAAAATGTATATGATAAGACATTGACATGTCCAAAATCTATATGATAAGACATTGACATGTCTAAAATCTATATAAAGAATGTAGAACTGAATAGTTCTTATACAAAAATAACATTTTAGACATATTTTTAATGGGTGGATATCTGATTGTTATTCAAAATTGCTACAAAACATGGTTTCATTAACCAAACTACTTCGAGGCATTTACATAAGCACTAAAAATGTCTGAGAGCTTCAATGCAACTCACAACTTTGTCGATCTATGTCTACACCCTCATCATCTAATGCACTTGATTCAGTCTCATATTGTTGAGAGCTCTCTTCTTCTTCTTCTTCTTCTTCTATATCCACAAGAGCTCTATCTTCATCCACGTACATACCAAATTCTGCACGATCATGCATAACTCTTCTTGTTTGCCTATGATTTCCTGTACCACATACATCTGGAAGCTTTTGTTTTATCATGTTGATGGTTGCTTTCCTCAAGTGACCTGTTTTTGTCAAGGAAAAATCATAAACAAGAATATCTACATCATCCATTTTAAGAGTGGATGTGCTTCGAATATTCTTTTTCTTTTTTGAACCTGTTCGTTTAGTATCACACACCATTTCTAAGTTATATTTACCTGTGAATGCATTACTACTTTTAGTGTAATACCAATGCACCATCAAAGCCTCTATTCTTCTCTGATCAATATCTTTAGTTATCTCTAAAACCTTTGCAATCCAAAATGGTCTGGTAGCCTCATCACCATCAGCAAGAACTGCAATAAGTGTTCCAACATTTATCTCTATTAAATTTCCTTGCCATCTTGCTTCTGCCTGTTTTGTCATCCTTGGGCCTACATAAATATTTCTTTCTGGTGGATGTATAAAACTTTGAAGTGCATCTGCATTACATGCTTGGGCCACATTCACGGATCTTTGTGTACAAAAATCCCATGTGAATGGAACATCAACTGGCCAGTGACCTGCAATTGTATACTGTATAATCTCTTCTTGATGATTGAAAAAGTCCTCCCACCAAGATACATCTTGATCTCCAGCATATTTTTTGCACGCTCAATATGTCTCTTCTTTTCAATGAGTGCATGCATCCAGCTTTTACTTTGATCAACCACATTTCCACATCTTTCTGTATTGTTTTTATCTTCATATGGTGATTGTTCTGCACCATACACTGTTACAGTAGACAAATTAGGCACCTGCAATAAGAATCTGCATCCCTCTTTAGGCTCCCACCCAAGAGAAGATGAATACTGCTTTGCAAATAAAAGGGTTATTTCATCAACCCTCCTCATCAAGAATACATGGTTGAAACTAATATTGTGCAATGGAGCCAAAACCTTAGCACTGTTATCAAGGCCCATTGAAGAAAAGTGCTTAAAGTCATAAATCTGTGTGAGGTGTTGAACTTCTGGTTTTGGAGTATATGCTTCTGAAATCAGCTCAGATAAAATCGGAAGAGTAAAAGCATTGTTACGTGCCAACTTCTTAGAGAAAGTACTGAACATTTGATCAATGTGATCATGAGTGTGGCCAACCAGAAGGAAATTTACCTTAACCTTCTGAAATACCTGTTTTTCAACAAGCATGCTTAAATATCCAAAGACTGTAGAATTTTTATTCTCTCTTGCAGTATTATCTAGTTGCAAATATAGAGTTGGTGGCAAAAGACCCTTCCATGATTGCAAAACACGATGAATGACAGTAACTGTAAGGTTTGGATCATTATGCACATTCGGATATGTGAAGAAAACCTTGGACATTACAGTTCCATTGTATACCAAAGCACCAACCAAATGCATTTGCACAAGGACTTCATCTCCAATGTCCTTAGGGATGCGATAAAAATGTGGCAAACAAGTTTTTTTTTATCCATACCATCAATCAACAAACACATATAACGCTCCCGATTTCTGAGTGCTTTACTTCGATGATGAATTGCTTTCTTTCTCTCTAAAGCTTGACTCTCACGATGGTTGTTAAGAAGGTTTTTAAAATTATTCTTTTCCTGTGGTGTTGTAGCCCCTTTTGCCATGTTTTTCAAAGTGACGCAAACTGAACATTCACCCATTCTAACTTTACGAGGAATAGAAACATTGTTAAACTCTTCCTTCCATAATCGAGTAAAGTGACGATACAACACATACTTCTCATTTCTATTTTCCATGTCTTCTCTATATATTTGAAATACCTCTCGACGAGTAAAGTTATCTGACAAGTGCAACCTTCCAGTTGTAGGCATAACCTCACAATGCAAGCTAAAATAGTTCATCATCCAATTCATTGCATGACGTCCAACAGATCCTTTGGTCCCAACATGGAACGTATCCAAAATGAGATCCCCATTCAAAAGCCCTTGTTGAACCCTATGTATTCTAAAATTTCCCACACCCATTGCAATTTTAAATGCAGCCCTACAGCATCGCATCCCTTGAATAAAGAAATATTCAAAACCAACACGCGTTACTGACATGTTATCCTCAATCATTTGCATGCGAGAAACAAGGTATATATCCTGCCTTTCACTATCTAAATGGAGGAATTTTTCTCTTAGGTGCTTTAGTTTCTTCATTCCTAAATTGTACAAACATTTCAAACCACAACAATGCTTCACAATATCCAATGCAATCTGTCTATCTAAAGTAAGAAATTTAAATCTTTTTTGACTTACTTCACGAGGCCTTCTTTTAAATCGTAGATTGAGCTTGCTTTGCTTTTCCGTTGCTCCACATGCACTTGAGTCAGAAGGGAGATCAATGGTTGGATCAAATGGGAGATCAAGAGGTGCATTTGGTTGAGCAGCATTGCACTATGAATTGGATAACTTAAATAACTCAATAGAAAACATGGAATCATCAGCACGTTCTAAATCATAGGGATCATCACTTCTGTGGAAAGGATCAACTAAGAACAATGAATCCGAAACTGTATCAATATGAGCAGAGGAAGCTGATGCCCAAGCATCCACTGAAAAGATTGAGCTCATCTTCACTGAGTTCACAGAAGACTGAAGATGAATGACCTTTTTAAATAAGTAAAAATCCGAGATCAAGTGAAGATGTCACATCAAATGTCACATCAAGAAGATATGAAATCAAAAGTTTATTAAAGTACATTAAATAACATTAAACATCAAATTACATCAAAACACTTAATTACTCAAATATACACTAATAAGGGAACCAAAGATTTGATTCACTTTTGAAATGAGAAACACAGTTGATTTCTAACTAGATATGAGTCATTGAGACTTAGCATTGTGAGTGAATCAAAATATATCCAAGTTGAGTTCCAACTAGATTATATATTAAAATTGTTTGGAGTAGTGCCATTGAAGACTATACAAGAAGAAATTTTACCTTTGGTAAATAAGATTTCAAGGATCAGGTTTTATTGTGGTCTTGACTAGATCTCAAAGAGGTACACGGAATAAAGTATATTAAAAAAGAATTATGTGTAAAAGAGGTACACGGAATGTTTATGATAGATTCATACATTGATTTTCCATTTCAACAATGTATTACAGGATAAATCTGACAATGAACTAAAGTCAGGAGGATAACACTATAAAGATGTCATTAATCTCCCATATTCAACACAACTTAGACTTGATTTTCTCCCAAGCAAGAGATTCTAAGAACAAATCTCTACATGAGATTAGACATCCTCATGTACATACCATACTCTTGCCATTGAAGTGTAATTTCTATGCAAATGTATATAAATAGTTGCAAGGTTCTTTACTTGAATGTTTATTCATACATTGATTTTCCATTTCAACAATGTGTTACAAGATAAATGTGAATATGAACTAAAGTGAGGAGGATAACACTATAAAGATGTCATTAATCTCCCATATTCAACACACCTTAGACTTGATTTTCTCCCAAGCAAGAGATTCGAGGAACAAATCTCTACATGAGATTAGACATCCTCATGTACATACCATACTCTTGCCATTGAAGTGTAATTTCCATGCAAATGTATATAAATAGTTGCAAGGTTCTATGAATATTTCATTAAAGTGGCTCTGAAACAGCCTATTTGTGTGGGTGGTATTCCCTGGTTAGATAAGTTGACAGATATAGTTAGCAACTGGACTCATTCAGTTAGATCCAGTTAGTCTCTGGTTCAAGTTACCCAATTGCTTATAAATAGCAGAGGAGGAGATCATTCTCATTTTAAAAATCCATGAGCAAGAGAGAGCAACAGAGCACAGACAGCCATGGAGCACAGAGCTCAGCATACCAGCAAGGCAACTCTGATGGAGAAGAAGAATGTTGGCAAGAGTACCAAGAGGTAAGACAAAATCATACCATAAAAAAAGATTCCTAAAAGATTCCCTTTGTATGTTTGTGTAAGAGTCTGCTTTCTAGGTTTTTGTTTTTCTTAGCTCTAAAAATATAGATCAAATGAGGCTACAGCTCGATGCCTGGCATCGACTTTTAGGTGTAAGTCGATGCCAGGCATCGACTTGAGGCTGCAAGTCAATGCCAGGCATCGACTTGAGGCCTCAAGTAGATGCCAGGCATCCACTTTTGGGTGCAAGTCGATGCCTGGCATCAACTTACACGTAAGAGTCGATGCCAGGCATCGACTTTGTGTGCAAGTCGATGCCAGGCATCGACTTGCCTGGCATCGAAGTTGCCCTGAAAGTCGATGCCATGCATCGACTTTAGGGTGCAAAGTCGATTCCTCGCATCGACTTTTGGGTTCAAGTCGATGCTAGGCATCGACTTTTAGGTTCAAGTCGATGCCAGGCATCGACTTTTAAGTGCTAGTCGATGCCAGGCATCGACTTTGTGTGCAAGTCGATGCCCGGCATCGACTTGAACCTAAAATTCGATGCCTGGCATCAACTAGCACTTAAAAGTCGATGCCTGGCATTGACTTGAACCTAAAAGTCGATGCCTGGCATCGAGTTGGACCACCAAGTCGATGCCTGGCATCGACTTGCACCCTCAAGTCGATGCCGGGCATCGACTTGCACACAAAGTCGATGCCTGGCATCGACTTGCACTTAAAAGTCGATGCCTGGCATCGACTTGAACCTAAAAGTCGATGCCTAGCATCCACTTGGGCCTTTGAAAACCACATTTACGTATGAGCTGATATTTCCAAGCACCTTCAGGGATGCGGAGTCCAAGAGTGAGAGGCCCTTCAAGAAGCTGAGAGTGACCATGGGCTCTGGTGATCAGCAACGTGACAAAGGCATTGGTCACCAAGCAAAACCAAAGAAAATTATCGCATCCTTATCCTCTGAGAAGGCCAGCAACCCGCTAGGAATATCCTCTGGTGGACAGAGTAGCATCAAAATTCTTGAGGATGATACAACTATGAAGGATAGGTCGAGGGACGCTGAGGTCTTAAGGACAGATCGTCCACTGCGGGACATGACAAATCTGGAGTGGTGCCTTCAGTATGTTGAAGAAAAGAATGCAGTCCTTCTTGTGTTCGCAGGGGCATATGGGAGAGGAAAGATCACGACAACACAAGGTTTTCAGTATGGACTTGTGTACAAACTCGATTATGAAGATGAGGATTCTGACAACCTCCTTTTCTTGGTAGAGACATCGAAAGGTTTAAGAAATGTTATTTGCAAGATGGATTTCTTGTGCCCAGAGTGATGTGTTCCAGATGGGCTAGCTGAGATATGCAGGGACTCAGTCAATTTTATCAAGGACTTGATGCCATGGATCCAGGGCAACATCATGCCAACACAACAGAAGATGACAACCCCTGTAAAGGCAAGGGGTAAGCAGAGCGTGCAGAAAAAGTTCCAAAAGAAAAAGAAGAGAATTTCAGAAGAGGAGTCTTCTGACTCAAGCTCTAGCTCTGAGGATATAATTGTTGCACCTGGTGGAGAGCTTGCCTCGGGTGTTCTTGGTACTGAGCAGAACAAGGTGAGGGAGGACATAGCTAGAAGAAAGGTAGTTAAGAAGGGGCAGTTGTTCCACCTGCCAATCAATATCATCCACAGGCCACCAATAGATCCAGTCACAGGGAGGAGGCCCCTTGAGATCAAGGAGCCACACAATTTGCACGTGTAGAATCTTAAGAAGAAAATGAAAATAAATCCTCATGCTACTGTTGTGCCATTCCTTGTCATGGTAGATCCGAATGAGTGCAGCTCTGTGGACGAGTTCAATGAGGGTTTGTTTGAGGATTATACTTATATGTGATTGGAGGTTCACACTCTGTAGAGGCCCGTAGACAGCTAGTGAAGGAGCACCCTACCACATTTTTCTTTAGGTATGCAGAGTGTAAAATATATGCTGGTCTTACTACTGAGGAAGCCAAGCTTCTTGCTTGGGATCACAACAATGACAATGACTACAGGCAAAAAATGTCCTCCATTGAGAGAATTCGGTTCTTCCACCATGAATATGAAGATTGTCTTGTGAAGGAAGCTGGAAGAATACATCCCAATCTACGAAAGCAATGCCTTATTGAGGTTGGAATTGCACTGGATGAGAATAGAAAGTCTGATGCTTTGAGGAAATATGATCCATGGTTTCAACTGGCATTCAGATCAGGTGAGATCTGGGATCTACAAGATAAAATTTTCACAATGTGGGAGAACAAGGAGGTCAAGGGCCAGAAGCAACGAAAGTCGAGGCCAGACCCACAGGTTGATCTGAAGGGAAAGGGAAGGAAAGTTGACCTCTCAATTGAAGAGGCTCCTGAGGACATGAAGCTGACACCATGGAGGGCCCTTCAAGGAATCAAGGATGATACATTGATTATATCAACTTTGTCAAGGGTAATCTCCAAGGAGTTAAGCCTGGAGGAGATGGTGACTGAGCTCAATAAGTATGTATGTTATTCTCAGATCCTTTTTCCCTCCTCCCATGTTTCTGGTCTAACCTAGTCTCTTTTTTATTTCTTTGACTGTAGTCATAAAGTATACATGAAGATTCAGGAGGTGATGATGAAGAGGCTGGGTTGCTTTTCTTGGACAGAGGTCCAAGCAGACTATCCAACCACATCATCCTACAAAGCTTTATCAGAATATTTCATCTTGTTTCGTGATTGGGTACGTTCTCTTTCTGAGGTTGTGCCTGGTTTACCATTAGGTTAGATGCCTTGATTCACCTAACCAATTTGATGCCAGGCTTTTAGTACGAATTCGATGCCTGGCATCGACTTACGGCTATATTCGATGCCTGGCATCGAGCTGCAGCCAAAAGTCAATGCCTGGCATCGACTTGGGCGCATAAATCGATGCCTGGCATCGACCTGCAGCATAACTCGATGCCTGGCATCAATCTGCAGCATTACTCGATGCTTGGCATCGACCTCGTGGCATAAGTCGATGCCTGGCATCTACCCCCACACGAAATCGATGCCATGCATCGGTTCCTTATGTTCTGTTTGCTGTATTGAAGAGCACATTTAATTGTCTTTCCACTTTTTTCTGCAGAAACCAAAGAAAAGTAAGTCTGCAGAGCTACTAGATGATTGCCCCCCTGCATTCCTGGCTCACATTCAAAGAGCAAGGCATGAGAAATCTAGACTGAAAGCCAAGGAGATGGATTTTGATGATGAACCTGATCTGAAATGTTTCTCCAATCCCCTAGACCCCCTTAGGCTTGTATATTACAATGTATTCTGTAGTGATGTAAATAATATTTGTTCTGTTGTGCCTAGAAAACATTTCTCCCTTCTCATAGCAGACATACCCTATGGATTTAGGATGTTGGGATCCGTTAATGATGATGAACCCTTCAAACATCCTCAGATTCGGAAGATGGTCACTGATTTTGTAGAGTTGACTATGTCTCCTCTTCGGAGGATAGTAATTTTCCATAGTAGAGACCAGTCTTTCTCTGTTTCAACTGCTCTGAAGGCAAGATGTCATGCTGTGGAGTGCCTCACGTGGTAAGTAATCTTCTTTCTATCTCCATGGCTTTAATGATGCTCTCTGTGACTCATAGTTCTTGTTTGCAGGGTGAAGACAAACGTAAATCACACTCCTTTGCATAGGTTTGTGAGCTCCACTGAATGCATTACAGTTGGCTATTATGATGAAGTAAGCAAAAGGAGAGTCAGGGAGCATTGCAATGAGAATGGGATCTCAAATGTGCTCATGTTCCCAGCCGTTACCAAGAAACTTCGTCATGTAGCTGGGGACATGACATTGGTTAACCCCTATCAGAAGCCACAAAAGCTCATAATGAGATTGCTTCAGCTATTCTCCAATGATGATGACTGGGTCCTAGACCTTTTTTCGGGCACAGGTAATTTCAATTTTCACAATTTTAATTAGTCATGGTTGATTGAAGCCTCTAAGTGGTTTTCTGCTGTTTCAGGAACGACTCTGGCTTGCTCCTTAAAGATGTTCAGGCACTGCATAGCTGTGGAGAAGGATGATGCTCAAGTGAGCTTCATTAGAATGAGAATCAATGGGCTGAATGAATGCCCAGATGAAGACCAAGAGGTTGGAAGGAAGCACATTGCAGACACGGAGAGATTCCAACCGGCTTCAAGGGAGCCTGTTCCCCCACTTGTAGATGAACCGGGGGACATGGCTGACCTTGAAGAGCCAATCTTGGAGCAAGCGAGGCAGGATATGTGTTCTAATGTTCCAAAGGATCCCAATATCCTTGAGCCTGAGGAAAGCTATGATCAGCTTCTATTGTAGATTCATATTACTCTTGTACTAGAAAACATGAAATGTAAAAAATCATTTTAATAGAAATATAATGTCGAGTTCTGCTTCCACTTTGTGTTCAGCTTGATTTATCTTGAGCATTTCTCTGATCATGTGTGAATGTTTCTTAGTATAATTTTGTTGATTATTATCTTCTCTTGGGAATGCTTTTGTGAAATGTATTTCATATTCTGTGAATATGGCCAGGCATTCAATGAGGATCTTAACCATACAAAGGGGATGATCTTAATTGGCTTGTTAAAATGTTCCGATTTTTGCAACACATGTAGTCTAATTTTCGAGTAACTTTTAATCAGCTATAATCTGTGCTTGTTGAGGTTATAGATGTAATGAAGGAGCTTCCCGAACTCTTACTTGTACCTTCAACTCTAATCTATTGTCAAAGATCATGATGTGGGATTCTTGATCATGCTGAACAACTAGTTTTCATGGCAACAAGAATTTTATTATATCTATCTTGACTACTTGGGATATGAGATCAAGCTTCTAGTGACAATATTTACAAGCAAGAACAAGTGATGCTTTCTAGATATTGTAATATGCCCACTTTATTGCTTAATATAATGGTCTTTAGGTAAAAAGGAATAGAGAACATGTCTTTGTTCTCCTTTGTTGTGACTCAGTGTTCCTAGAATTTTTCCTTGCCTGACCATGAAAACACACTTTTCTGGGTTCAGGCAGACTTGATATTCTCTGCATTTATCAAAGATCTGTCTGAGTTCGGGTATATGGGTCTGTCTAATGTTGGAATGAGCGCAAAGATCATCAACATAGACTTCCAAATTCTTCCTCAAGAACTCTTTAAACACGTGACACATTAATCTTTGAAAGGTAGCCGGTGCATTGGTAAGCCCGAACGGCATTACCCGAAAGGCAAATATGCCCCACTCTGTGGCAAAAGCCGTCTTATGTTGATCCTCTGGAGCAATGGCTACTTGATTGTAGCCCGAAAACCCATCTAGGAAGCTGTACACTTCCTTGCCTGCTACCCTTTCTAATAGATGCTCAGTGATAGGAAGCGGATAACTGTCTCTAATCGTGGCGGCATTAACTTTTTTAAGGTTAATACACACACGCAGCTTTCCATTTTTCTTGGGCACCACTACAATGGGGGATACCCACTCAGTGTGCTCAATTTCATAGATGAATCCGGCTTCAACCAGTCGATCTATCTCCTCTTTGATCTTAGCAGCATAGTTATCTATGTATGTGTAGGGCTTCTGTTTCGAGGGTCTGGCGTCTGAGGTCATGGGGATTGTATGTGAACATATATCAGGGTCTACCCCTTTCAAGTCCTTATAACTCCAAGCAAATACATCTCGGTATTCTCTTAGCAAGGTTATCAGCTCTTGTTCTTCCTCTTCTGTCAGGTCATGACCTATGTATGTGCATCTTTCTTCTCCTTCCTCAATGGCGACAACTATTTTCTTGTTGAGCCCATAAAAGTCATGTTGGTCAAAGTCAACTGCAGTCAAAGTCAACAGGTCAAAGTCAACAGGTCAAAGTCAACAAGGTCAAGGTCAAAGTCAACAGGTGCAAAGTCAAAGTGCGTAAGTGCAGGTGTCAAAGTGCACAGGTAGTGCACAATGAATTGTCCACAAAGGGTAAATTGGAGAAAATAGGTTGCAGGTTGCAGAGGTACTTTCTCTAATTTCCCTAAGGTTCAAAGTGTGTTTTAAAGTGTTTTGGAAGGTTCAGGTGAACCCCCCTTATGTGCAAAAGTGAAGAATTAAAAGGAAATGTGAAGGCATGTGAAGCGGCAAAGTGTACGCACAGGTGAAAGTATGGCCCCCCATTAAAATTTTTGGTTTTAGACTAAAGTCACTACAAGACAAAACAGTGAGTAGTTGGCTGCCACTTGTGAGAGCAATCTTGGAACATCAAAGTGAGCACCAAGATTCACTTGCAGTTAGGAGCGTACGTGATCGACACACTCAAATCAAGGAAGAACCATTCTTGGACCAAGGGAATAAGCAAGAGAGCATAGGCTAAAGGGGAGCAAGAGAGAGAAGTGCAAGGGTCACCTGAGTACGTCGCACAGAAGTAGAAGTGCAAGGTGCATAGAGAGTGACCAGGGATTTTGGTGCAGAGAAGTGCTAAGCTATAGTTCCCCCAAGTATCTCAAGGTCCTTTGGCAGTGCACGCTTGCCGACAGCAGGTATTCACTCCTCCCCCTTTGTGGAAGCTTGGTGCAAGGTGTGCACAAGGAGAAGCTTGAAGCAGGTGGAGGTCTGTTGCAGAGGAGGTCGACAGCAAGAGGACATTGGGATATTGGATATTTTGTAATTGGGCACTCTGTGGGTTTGTGCACAGAGGTATTGGTGTATCTTGTATTTCAAACATTGTACTTTTCTTACTGTAATCAAACGGCAGAAACTTCCAAGGTGTATTTTCTCTTTTGGTCTTTTCATTTTCTCCTACAAACCCTCAAACTCCTTCTTGTCAAAGAATCCCCCAACAAATTTGGCACGCCCGGTGGGACTTCCAAGGAGCTTTGAGCATAGGAGACTATATATTGCCATTGGAGGACAATATTCCAATGTCGACAACATTACTCCAGTGGGCCAAAAGGTACATACTTTTATCAAGGGTCTCATTTTAAGTGGACTATGAATAGCTCATGACCGCGACCCGGTCACAAACCTTGAGAATCAAGTGCAAGCAGACAAGAAGAAAGACGAACAGAAGATCATCGAGTCCACTTTCATCGACTTCATCGGTAGGAAGCATGGCAGGACAGGTGGACCTAGAAATCTTGCTCTCCAGATTAAACATAAAATTTCCCTCCTTCAGGGGTTTAGCCCAGGAGGACCCATATGAGCACATTCGACGATTTATTGCATTATGTAAGACTAGGGGGCTAATGGGTAGGGAAGATGCTTTCTTGATACTCTTCCCCGCCACATTGGAAGGACTGGCAGACAAGTGGTTTAGCCAGTTTGCTGAAAATCACTTTACCTCTTGGGATTTGATGAAAGAGGCCTTTAAGAATCAATTTCAGCATGGCAACACGGTTGAGATCATTATAGAAGAATTGGAAAACTTAAAGTTGGGTCCAGGAGAGAAGTTCCCCGAATTCGTGACCAGGGCCAAAGCATTAATGGCTAAACTACCGGATCCACCACACGACTTCTTTGTCAAGAAGTGGTTAGCCAAACCCTTACCTGTGGTCACCCAATGCAAAATAAAAGAGTTAGTGCTACCTACAGCCTCCATAGAGGAGTTCATCACCACGGCTACAAGACTGGAGCAAATAAGGCACCAATATGGGACAACTTCTTCACCACCAACATATGGTACAGAGATGGAGGATCCAGTGACCCAGCTGAGGAGGGAGTTGGAGGGCTTAAAGAGAAATAAGCCCTACAAAGAGGAGGAGACTGCTGTGGCTCAATTGAGAAGGGAGATTGAAGCACTCAAGCTTCAAAAGGAAGAGGAGGCCCAAGCAGAGGAATTAGCTCAGCTGCGACAGGAGTTGCAGGAGCTCAAAGGAGGGGGCATCAAGAGTGGTCTTTGGTGTTCCATGTGCAGCAAACAAGGGCATATAGTAAGTGAGTGTCCTCTGCTAAGTGTAACTTGTCAATTATGCAGGAAGGTTGGCCATGAGGCCCATGAATGCCAATCAAGGGGAATACCTGCAACGACATACTGGACACAAGGAGGACCCCCAACAACCACAAATGTGATGGCTGCTGCACAAAATCAAGGTAACAACTATAATCCTAGACAAAGGAATAATTTTGGAAATGGGCCTAGGAGGCCAATCATCTGTTTTAGGTGTGGAGAATGCAGGCACTACCAAAGTAGGTGCACCCTACCAGAGAATGCACCTCCTTGCAGGAACTGCCCTGAGGCCAGAGACCATTATACATATGGTTGCCCCAAGACTCAAGCCTCTTCATCAGGGCCCCATATCCAAATGATTTCTGTGCACAAAGAAGAAGTGTGTGATCTAGGTAATGAGCCATCACCATCTACCAGGGTGGTGCAATTGGAAGAAATAGAATCTTTTACTGTGCAGACAAGAAGCAAGGGGAAGGCTCCAATGGACATGGGTCAAGAATCATTGATTGATGGATTAAACAGAGACAAAGGTGTGTCCGAAGACCTAGCCACCACAAGTGCAGACACAAGGCAAAAGAAAAATTGCACAGGTACCAGTGATGCCATTGGACATGCATTCAGCAGGGCTCAATGAGGAGTTGGATAAGTCAAATGGAGCCCAAGCTCTTAAGGAATCAGAAGCCTCCAGACTGCTCAAATCCATGAAAAAGGAGGTTAGTATTTTTGATTTAATAAAGATGGATGGGAAGTTCAGGTCAGAACTCTTGCAGATAATTGATGAAGCTTCCACTACAAGTTTGGTGGCAAAGACTGCTGTTGTACATGAAGGAAAAATTGTAAGGGAAGCACCCCTTACAGATTATAAAAGTCCTCGGCTGACAGTATCTATCAAGGGTCATGAATTTAAAGGAGTTATTGTGGATGGTGGTTCTGGCATTAACTTGATGCCTGAACATACAATGAAAAAAATTGGACTCCACCCTTCAAGACCTGCAAATTTCACGGTTACTTTGGCAGATCAGAGCAAAGTAAGGCCCTTAGGGGTAATCCCAAAAGTTCCACTTGAAGTACAAGGTAATCTATTTATCCTGGATTTTGTGGTTTTAAGATTGCCCCAGGTTGAAGGAGGATTTCCTCTCTTAATTGGAAGACCTTGGCTGAGGCATGCCAGCGTCATTCATGATTGGGGTAAGGACACCATGTGGGTACAAAAGAAAGGGCAGGAGCTGACACAAATTCATTTAGAAGAAGGCCCAGACAATCAAGGAAACACTAGTATGATGCAAACAGTGAGCATTTGCATGGAAACAGAAGCGGAGGATCAACCCCAAATAGATTTTGAGGAAGAAGAGGATATTTTAAGTTGGCTCCAAGTAGGCGACTCTTCCTCTTGTTTTGGAGTTTTCATTAATAATTGTTGTACAATTGAAGGTTATGATGAAGATAAGGAAAAAGTCCAGCTTGATGGATTGGGAGAGCCCATTACAAACCACAGAAGGGGCAGGAAGACAACCCTCAAATGCATTTTTGAGGAGGATATGACTACTACAGAAAATGAAGTTAATAAAGCTAAAGGCAAGGTAAAAGATTCTAGTGAAGAGTGTTCTTTTCCAATTCAAGAAATACCTGCAGGATGGATGCAGGATAAGGAAGAACAGATTGAAATCCAAAACACCCCTGCTTATGAAGCAATGCAAGAAAAGCTAGAAGACAAAGACAAGGAAGGAGAGGAGAAGGAAGATACTCTGGTAGAGAGAAATCCTGTCCAAGAAATACAATTAGGCAATCAAGACAATGATCGGCCAGTTTTGGTGGCCACTTGGCTGTGGAGCCACCCAGGGCTCCTGGAAAAGGTAAAATCATTCTTGACCCAATATATAGATGTTTTTGCTTGGCATTATAAAGACTTAGAAGGAGTGCCTGCAACTTATGGAGAGCACAGAATCCCTCTGGTTGATGGAGCAAAACCTATAAGAGGGAAGAGTTATAGACTTAACCCAAAATATGCTGAAGCTGTCTATGTGGAAATCCAGAAGATGGAGGATGCAGGAATCATCATTCCTGTAGAACACTCAGAGTGGCTCTCCCCTATGGTTATAGTACCCAAGAAGAATACTAATAAAATCAGGATTTGTGTTGATTTTAGAGCACTCAATAAGGTGACCATTCCATATGGTTTCCCAATGCCTTTTGCAGAACAGGTCATTGAAGAAGTAGCTGGGCATGCCTTATATAGCTTTATGGATGGATTCAGTGGCTATAATCAAATATCAATACACCCAGAGGATCGAGAAAAGACTGCTTTTATCACACCTTGGGGAACATATGTGTATGTAAAAATGCCATTTGGGCTCAGAAATGCCCCAGCCACCTTTAACAGAACGGTCAATCTCATCTTTGGCCCCCTATTGCTGGAATCACTTAGAATCTTCATGGATGACTTCTCTTCGTTTTCAGGATCTCACAAAGAAACTCCTCTAGATTGTTTGGACCACCACTTGAGACAGCTGCAGAATGTTTTCAAAAGATGCAGGGAGACTAAGTTAAAGCTCAATCCAAACAAGTGTCATTTTCTTGTGACAGAAGGAACTCTCTTAGGACATGTGGTGTCAGCTAAAGGTATGGCCCCGGATCCTGACAAAATCATTTCTATCTTAAAGTTGCCTAAACCTAAATCCCCTAAAGAGATCCAGAGTTTTTTGGGGCATACTGGATACCATAGAAGGTTTATTAAAATGTATGCAGAGATAGCTAGACCTCTGGCTAGACTTACGGGTAAGGAAGTGCCTTTTAAATGGGAAGAAGAGGAGGAAAAAGCATATCAAGCATTGCGGTCAAGGTTAGTGTCTGCTCCCATCTTGATCACACCTGAGTGGTCAAAAATATTTCACATACATGTAGATGCCAGTGCCTATGCAGTGGGGGCCGTTTTGACACAACCTAGTGAAGAATTTAAGATGGATAGACCAATTCAGTATGCCAGTAGAATTTTGACTAAGGCTGAAAGGAATTACAGCACCACAGAAAGGGAAGCCTTGGCAATGGTTTTTGCTGTCCAAAAATTTCGTCATTACTTGTTGGGAGTAAAATTTGTTATTATAACAGATCACCAACCACTGAAATATTTGCTCAACAAACCACAAGCCACTGGTAGAATATGGAGGTGGTTATTGTTGTTCCAAGAATTTGATTTTTCTATGGTCCACAGACCAGGTAAAGAAAATGTTATGGCGGATCACCTTTCCAGAATCAATATGAGGGAGCAAGTTAGTGGAATCAATGATGATTTTCCAGATGCTCATCTGTTTGCTGTCCAGGCTCAAGGTTGGTATTATGATATCAAGAATTTCATTAAAACAGGGATGTATCCAGAAAAGGCTAGTGCTGTGCAAAGGAAGAGATTGCTACTCAAGAGCAGACCATATACCTTCCTTGAAGATAAACTCTACAGACAGGGCAAGGATGACAGGATGAGGAAATGCTTAGAGGAAGATGAAGTGAGGGAAATACTGCAATTTGCACATGAAGGAACAGGTGGTGGGCACCTTCCAGGGCATATCATGAGCCAGAGAATACTAGATGCTGGTCTATGGTGGCCTACACTCTTTAAGGATGCAGATGATTGGAGAAAAACATGTGATGTGTGTCAGAGGTGTGGACCTAAGCCAACAAAGCAGAGGCATAACCCCTTAGTTGTTTCCAATTCCTGGCAACCATTTGAGAAGTGGGGGCTGGATTTCGTAGGGCCCATCTACCCTCCGGCAATTCCAAAAAGAGAGAAATATCTCTTAATAGCTACAGATTATGCGACCAAATGGGCTGAAGCTATTGCTTCCCCCGACTGCACTGCTCAAACTGTTGCTGATTTTATCTACACTAGCATCATTTGCAGGTTTGGATGTCCACTTGAAATTGGTACAGATCAAGGTACACATTTTGTCAATAAGGTCCTGCAGGAAATTTTCACCAGGTATAAAATTCTACATAGGACCTCTTGTGCTTATTACCCAAGAGCCAATGGACAGGCTGAATCGACAAATAAGGTTTTAATCTCAATGTTAACAAAAGAGTGTCTGTTACAGCCCACTTCATGGGGCATTGCTTATCAAGGTACACTATGGGCATACAGGTTAGCATACAAAGAGGCCACCGGATATTCTCCTTTCCAACTGGTTTATGGCATATTGCCCATTGAGCCCTTTGAATTTTTACATGGCTCACCTAAGATAGCATTCATGCAGGGCAAAAAAGACTGTGATGTCTCTCAGAGAATAGAGGCACTACATAAAGTGGAGGAGATTCGTCTCCTAGCAACAAAACAATTGATCGAGACTCAGATGAAGAGGAAAGAGGCACATGATCGACACCTGTGGAACAACAACATTGAAGCAGGCATGTTGGTTCTTCTCCATAGACCTAACCTTCATACACAACTGAGAGGAAAATGGCTTCCAAATTGGGAAGGACCTTATAGAGTCAAAACAATGCTAAACTTGGGTGCTGTGGAGTTAGAGACGCTGAAAGGAGAGGCCTTGCCACTGGTCAACATTTCAAGGTTGAAAGCCTATCATCAACACACTTAATGACGTATGGATCACCTGAAACTGCCAAATATGTCCAGGTTGTACATAACTTTCTCATCATATTTTGCTCAGTTTTAGTAGTTTTCCTTATCAATTTCATCTTTGTTATTGGTGTTTTTAGAAAACCTAGAAGATATTTCAAAACCACGGCCAAGCAAGCTCTTTTTTGGAAATTTTCTAGCAATTTTAGCATTTTTCTAGCAATTTTTATCCCTTTCCGATGTCTTTTTATTGCCCAATTTGAGGAATAAATGGAGGGTCTCTGTGGTTTGATGAAGGATTTTAGGCTCAACATGTAGAAAATTTCATCAGAATTTTTTCAGAATTTTTTTAGAATTTTTTGGCCAATTTTTGGCATTTTTTTCAGATTTTTCCTTGATTTTTCTCTAAATTGGGCTATTTAAAAAAAAATAATAATAAATAAATAAAACAAATTAAAAAAAAAAAGCCCCCTAGGGAATTTGCGGGTTCCCAAAAAAAAAAAAAAAAAAAAAAAAAAAAAATCCCCCCAGCCCCCCCCCCTCCCCCCCCCCCTCCCCCCCCCCCCTTCCCCCCCCCCCTCCCCCCCCGCCCGCCCGCCCCCCCGCCCGCCCCCCCGCCCCCCCCCCCGTTCTGACAGCCCCCCCCCCCCGCCCCCCGTTCTGACAGCCCCCCCTCCCCCCCCCCCCCCCCCCGCCCCCCGTTCTGACAGCCCCCCCCCCCCCTCCCCCCCCCCCCCCCCCCCCCCCGCCCCCCGTTCTGACAGCCCCCCCCCCCCCCACCCCCCCGTTCTGACAGCCCCCCCCCCTATTTAAACCCCTCCTTTTCCCCTCCGCCGGCAACCCAGCGTGGACCACTCCAGGTATTCCCTTTCTTTTTCTTTTAGTTATTTTATTTTATTTTTTACTTTCTTATGTTTAATTTTTAAATTTTTTTTTTCTTTTTTTATTTTTCTTTTTCTTTTTCTTTTTTCTTTTTTTTGCCTTATACCTCTCTGTTTTTATTGTTTTTACAGTCATTTTTAGGGTAATTCAGCATGCCGGATCCAAATTTTGGGTCCTCCGTTCTCCATTTCAGTGTTTTTCTAGAGTTTTTTCAGATTTCCTCTAGAGTTGCTGTTTTCAGCCCTTGTTCTCTGTGGTTGCAGCACCTTGTGACAGCATTTTGCTCTGCACCTATGGCGTCTTCTACTCCTCAGACGGATTCCTCCATGGCTACCGAGGCATACTCAGAGTTTGCCCCTTCGGCCTTGGCTTTCGGTCCACTCCCTCCTGAGGTAGGCCCCCTTCTCCCTAGGACCACATCCCTGTCCGCCCCCCTGGCCTACAGCCCGACCATCCCTGTCGCCAACGTTTATCCTACCCCTAGGGCCCCCCTTCCTCCCATTGTTCACCCCGTCCCTCGCGCACCACTCGCACGCCCTGCAAACCCCCCCACCACTATCCATCTACCACGTAGTCAGCCATTCACGGGTTCACTTCCCTGTTTATCCCTCTCGGGTTCCTCATTACATAGCCCTGGGTCTCTCCCCCCTGGTCACCACCTTCCCGTTGCAGCAACCCACATAGCCGTGCCGACGCGATCCGATGGTTCTAGTGGCCACCCCAAACGCAGCTCCGGAAGTCATTCCACCTCCACTGTTCCCCGTCCCCCGTCGTCCTCCATAGTTGACTATAGAGCACCATCTTCGACCCTCTCCCTCCGCCTGCATTTAGCTTTGCCTACCATCCCGCTCATCGATCTCCTTCCCGAGGGTTGCCTCCGTCAGGCCGGTCTTTGGCGCCTGGCCTCCCTCCTCCTCTCCGAGGCAGAGGGGTCAGATATTCGCACGGCGCTGTTGGACTTCCCTAGTTTTCCATCGGGTTCACTAACCCCTGCGGTCGTAGCTGCAGGTATAGGTTCGAGCCTTTCTTCGTTTCCCGCTCCCCAGACACTCTACTCGGGGTTATCTCGAGAAGATACCATCGCTTTCTGCCTATCTTTATATGGCGCAGATGCCATCCCCACTCCCTACCAGCTCGCCGTCCTTCACTCATTCATTTTCTTGTTTTTATTTCGTAGTCCATCCTCCGACCTACCCTTGCATGATATCCATATAGCCGACCCGCTTTTCTGTTTTTTACATGGCCGACCCTTTCCCTATGGCTCACTCATGTTCCAGTCATTTCTTCTTCGTTCTCGACGCTTCCACGAAGCCCTCCATCGCGGCACTCGTTCCTTTTCTGTTTATTATGCCCCAGTTTTAGCTTGGCTTTTTCATCTGCCTAGTACGCACACCATTGCATCCAGCCCTCGTATTGACCCCTCTCATCTTATACATTCCATTGCCCATTCTCCCCATCCCCATGCTCAACCGTCCGTCGCCATGCATTCGACTCCTAGCTCTCTTCCGCAACCACCTCCTTCCATGGCAGCCTCCACTCCTCCTCCAGCTCGGCGCGTACGTACCCGGCTGATGGATTCCTTTCCCACTTCACTCCCTACCTCACCCATCCAGTCACCACCCCCGGTGGGTACCTCACAGCCTCCTCCATCTCCGGCCATCTCCATTGAGTCTGCCTCCACCTCCCATCCGCATCACTCGCCTCCAGCCTCTCCGACTTTTCCCCAGCCTATTCCTGTACCACCCCCACCACCTCCCACCTCGCAGCCTTCCATCCCGACCACCCTAGACGATGATCCACCTTTCTTGAGCCTACTTCGTGATGCGAGCGTCGTAGCGAGTGATGGGGCCGATGCTGCCCGTCACTCCCTTGATTCTGTCTCCGCGACAGCTGCGCTTCATCAGCAGTATGCTCAGACGATCGATCGTATTCGTGCGGCTGCAGCAGTTCAGTGGCAGACGTCACGCGAGGCCTTGCGGGCCATGCAGCAGGACCGCGACCGCTACCGCGATGAGGCTGATGCAGCGACTCGAGCTCTTATGGAGATCAGCCAGCGTGCGGCATTAGGCATTTGTGATAGTCCTGCGTGTCGATTGGTCCGACGAGAGCGCGATCATCTCCGACGATATAGGAGCCGGATTGCTGCCTGGACTGAGGAGGCAGCCATCATTCCTCCCGCCTCTCCCGACTTACCTCTACCTCGGGATGACGTTCCACCTGGGGAGAGGCCGCCTTCACCGCCGATGCCTTAGTTGGTTTCCCTAGTTCCTTTGTTTTCTCCTCGCCCTTTTTGTTGTTGAGGCTCCGTGTAGGATGCATATATTTATCTTTTGGTTTCGTTGCACCTCATTGGCTCCTTATTTATCTCTGCTAGGTAGATATTCGCATTTCAGTGGCACTTCATGTATTTCTCATGGCAGCTATTTCCTTGTTACTTTCTGCTTTTATATGATCTTCTGGTTCAGTATTCATGGTGTGTTACTTGTACATTTTCTGGGTTATTATTGATGGTTATTTCTCTGCCTGTGTCCAGTTTGGTCTCTACTAGAGTGTTGTCTTTCCTTACCCTTAATAAAATTCTGTTCCCCTCTTTCCTTTTTCCCTATGCATCCCACTCCCCTCCCCCGTCATTTCCCCCTCCCTTCTTCCTACCCACCCCCCTCTCTGATGCTGGGTTTCTATGATGTTCTGGTGGACTTCGTTGCTGCTCTGAGGTCCTCTTCCAGTTTCTACTCCTACATTATTTGATGTCCTCTATGTTCCGCGTTTTGGCTATCGCTCTCCGGGATGGAGAGCACATTAGGTGGTGGGCAACTGTTGAGCCCATAAAAGTCATGTTGGTCAAAGTCAACTGCAGTCAAAGTCAACAGGTCAAAGTCAACAGGTCAAAGTCAACAAGGTCAAGGTCAAAGTCAACAGGTGCAAAGTCAAAGTGCGTAAGTGCAGGTGTCAAAGTGCACAGGTAGTGCACAATGAATTGTCCACAAAGGGTAAATTGGAGAAAATAGGTTGCAGGTTGCAGAGGTACTTTCTCTAATTTCCCTAAGGTTCAAAGTGTGTTTTAAAGTGTTTTGGAAGGTTCAGGTGAACCCCCCTTATGTGCAAAAGTGAAGAATTAAAAGGAAATGTGAAGGCATGTGAAGCGGCAAAGTGTACGCACAGGTGAAAGTATGGCCCCCCATTAAAATTTTTGGTTTTAGACTAAAGTCACTACAGAACAAAACAGTGAGTAGTTGGCTGCCACTTGTGAGAGCAATCTTGGAACATCAAAGTGAGCACCAAGATTCACTTGCAGTTAGGAGCGTACGTGATCGACACACTCAAATCAAGGAAGAACCATTCTTGGACCAAGGGAATAAGCAAGAGAGCATAGGCTAAAGGGGAGCAAGAGAGAGAAGTGCAAGGGTCACCTGAGTACGTCGCACAGAAGTAGAAGTGCAAGGTGCATAGAGAGTGACCAGGGATTTTGGTGCAGAGAAGTGCTAAGCTATAGTTCCCCCAAGTATCTCAAGGTCCTTTGGCAGTGCACGCTTGCCGACAGCAGGTATTCACTCCTCCCCCTTTGTGGAAGCTTGGTGCAAGGTGTGCACAAGGAGAAGCTTGAAGCAGGTGGAGGTCTGTTGCAGAGGAGGTCGGCAGCAAGAGGACATTGGGATATTGGATATTTTGTAATTGGGCACTCTGTGGGTTTGTGCACAGAGGTATTGGTGTATCTTGTATTTCAAACATTGTACTTTTCTTACTGTAATCAAACGGCAGAAACTTCCAAGGTGTATTTTCTCTTTTGGTCTTTTCATTTTCTCCTACAAACCCTCAAACTCCTTCTTGTCAAAGAATCCCCCAACATTTCTTGGTAGTTTCCTTGCTATCATAGGCTTCTCCTGCTTGTGCCTCACGTTTAGGCATTCTTATCATGACTCTCCTATCGTCTATCTCATATTTTTTAAAGTTTTCAGGGACCTCAAACAAGGATTCTTCTGCCTCCTGAGTGACTTCCTTCTTTTTTCTTTTCTTTCCTCCGCTCTTAGTAGCTACTTGTGTGGCTAACCTCTCCTCATTTGTAAGCTCTCCGTGCCTCTGGGGTTGAAATTTTACTTCATAGATGTATTCTTCATCTGATGCAAAAGGTGGGTCCATAATGATTGACTCTAGATCGGAGTCACTCGCATCCTCAAATGCATCAAGGCTAGGTTTGCATTCTTCTAAAACTGCATCTCCCATGATTGGCTCTATTGAAAAGACTGAAATGTCATAGCCATCCTCATCACAGTGAGGTGTCCACTGCTCTTCATTGATGGCTACATCCATTGTTGCTAGGATTTCTGCCCAGCCATGGGGTTCAAATTCCTCATCAGGAAAGACTACAGGTGCATAGGCTGGGTCTTGAATTGATCTATGGTTTTCTTTTGCACCTACCTCTCTGGCTTTCTCTCTCTTCTCTTCTTCTACTGCTACCTTACACATCCATAAGTGGGTGTCTTCATGCATCCACGAGGATCCGGATCCTATGGAATGCACAGACTCAGTCTCATCTTTGGCTCTATGGATGGGATTCCATTGAATAGGTGGTACGTCTCTATGAGAGTAATCCTTAAGATTGACTTTGGTTGTAACACCTAGATGTTGCAAATACAACGAATTGGTTCCCCAATCCTGGACTACTTGCAATTGCCGCATAAATGGCCTTCCCAAAATCATCTTGTAGGCTTGGTTTTTGCTAAATTCGCATATAGCAAAAGTATGCTCAAACTCCACCCCACATGTAGTGAGAGTTATTCCTTCTAGCAATCCTAAGGGCCTTTCAATATGACCATCGGCCATCTGCAATTTCATTCTTGTTGGTCGGAGTGCTGGCTTGCCCCAACGCTTCCAAAGGGAAGTTGTAGCAATTACAACTCCTGCACCAGAGTCCAAAATCGCCTTGGTTGTGTAACCCTGATGGGTAACTGGGAGATAGGTATTTCCTTCTTCTCCTTCACTCATGTCTCTTATCTTATCCAATGGTATCTCAGGCACTGTTCTATGAGATCCTACTTGGGAGCGCGATTTCGCTATGTCTGGCACTTGTTTGGCTACATGTTTCCACACTTCTGGCTTAACTTTGAGTAGCTCTTCTAAAGTGAGATTGCACTGCACTTTAGTGTTCTTTACTACCTCTGTATTCCTAGGTATGATAGAAGCTTCATTTCTTATCATGACTGTGGGCGCTCTCAGACAAGTAGACTTGGTTTCCCATGGGCCTGTGAAATGTGGTAATTCTTGTAGAGAATTAGACTCAAAGTCTAATCTCTCTTGAGAGTGGGTGCTCTCATGCTCCTCATAGATGGATGGGATGTCCTGTGGGAATTGATCATGTGCATCATCCACAAGTTCAATGGGAGGGGGGACTTCACTTTCTTTAGCCCATTTGTCTTCTTGAATCTCTCGTAGGAATTCTGGTGTGAATCGATTCATAGAAGATGATGTGTCTGGCTCCGTAGAGTTAGGCACGTAGGCTTCCTGGGGAGGTAGGCTCACGTTCTCACTTGCCTTGCCCTTATTTTGAGAGGCGGGTTCCTTTTCTGATTGTGCAATTAGCCTCTCTATTCGTTCTAGCAGTCCATCAAAGTGTAACTGCGTCTTAGCTGAACTAGAGATGTTAAAGAGGCGACTGGCTTCAAACATAGTCTGAGCCAATTCCACCCTCTTAGCACAAATTTTGGTTCGTTCTAGCTCTAGTTCTGCTCTAGGGTAACACTTTTCATGATCAGTTACGTTTGGCCCTTCTTGGATTCTGGCCTGATATGCTCTAAGCATCATGTTTAGGTCCTCAGGAGTGGGATCGGCTAGGATGGATCCTACTCTGGGTGGTGGGTGGGTTAAGGGTGGTGTATTGAAAGGTTGGGGAATGGAAGAAGGTGGATTGGCGGGTAAAGGGAGAGGTGGTGGAGGGGTGGTGTGAGAGTGGTTTTGAGATGCGAGTTCACTTATCTTTGCTTTGAATTCTCTCAAGCTTTCTTCAAGTTCGCTCATCTTTTTTTCCCATTGCCTTTTCATTCTTTCACGACTATCCTTCCAGGCTCTAGTCCTTTTTTTGGTTATGCTCTCTGTTTCACTCACCTCGGGGCTCTTTTCCTGACCAACACCTTGGTTTTGTTGTAGTGCTTGGGCTCTTGTGATCACTTGCACAGGTGCAGTGGAAGTCACACTCCCTGTGGAGTCTACAACTAACCCAACAACATTGATAGGAGTGATTTTAGGCATGTTATTAGGGTTCTTTGGGCAATCTCGTAGGAGATGCTCTTTCCCGTAGTCTTGACAGAAACCCTGAATTGTTACTGGTTGAGGTTGTGTAGGGGTAGGCAATGGACAATCCCGTATAAGGTGATCTCCCTGACATCTGAAGCATGGTCCTCTAGGAAATGGGGGTCGTACCTGCCTAGGTTGAGGTCTAGAGTTGGGGTTTGTATACATGACATTAGCATACTCAGGCTCCCCACTATTTTCACTTGGGTCCTCATAATAGTATGAATCGTTATGCTCGGGTGACTGCATGTAGTAAGCCTGTGGGCTATCAATATGTGTGGAGTCAAAACTATGGTCACTTGGATCACTGTCTGATAGCAAAGGGGTGACTGGGACTATGGCTCTGTTCGGATTTTCTTCAGCAGATGCATATTTCACTGGGATCACATTGGTTGGAGCAGGGGGTTGCTGCACTAGGACTGGTTGAGGTCTTTGCTGCCCTTGATAAGGTGGCTGATAAGTTTTCTGTGGTCTGTTGTATTGTTGTGGTGGGTACTGATTCTGGTATCTACCCTGTTGTGGATATGGCTGAGGGTAATTTTGCCTAACAGTTTGTTTGTTATATGGGCAGTCTTGTGCAGTGTGGTTGGTGTACCTGCGCTCTATGGTGCAGTACTGGTGTTGGAACCTTGAAGTTATGAAGGACCCATGAAGCTATGAAGGCTATGGAGTACTTGGAGGCCTCCCTCAAAGCTTAAGGATACTTGGTTCAAAGCCTTGTGTGGCGGTCTTCCAAATTTTGCATTTTTTCCTTTTGTATACAAGTTCTTCATAGGAACTTTCTCTTATTTTCTTTTGTGAGAAAACTCATAAAAACTCAACCTTACCCTTCTTTTTTGTAAAAGGCTTCTTTTTGAATCCTTGCCTTATTTTAGATATGAGAGCTCTCTTTTGGATACGTGCAAGAGCTCTCTCTCTAAGAAGATTCCCTTTTTTATTTTCCCAACTACCTACCTTTTTTTAGAACATCTTTAGTTAATGAAGCCTTTGGCCACTTGTATTCAACGGATCCCTCTCCTCTCTTATATAAGGAGAAGCTCATTTTGTAAAAAAGGGGAGGTCCCTTGGCCATGGCCTTGGGCTCCATTTTGGTAATGGAAGAAGGTGTCATTTGTTACTCTCTTGCCTCCTTGTGTGCAATGGCGTTGGTCTTGGTGTATGGATTTGCATGTGTGTGTGCATGGTTGGGAGGATGTTCCCGTTTGCTCTTTGTGACGTTGGCCATTGTTGCCATTGCTCCATGAGCGTGGGTGAACCTCTCCTCTCATTCTTTGCCCCAACTTGGAGAAACTTCTCACTTCCATGTGAGGCGGTTAGGGTCTGTTGTTCCCCTTTTCTCAACAATTTTGGCGCCGTTGCCGGGGAGAGAGCTTCGAGGACGAGCGTTGTGATGGTAAGATCGTAGATTTGCGACGTTGGAAGGTAAAAAAACTGTCATTTCAGTTCATTTTCTGTTTTTTCCTCTTCATCTTCATCATCATCATCATCTCCACCTTCTTCCATCTTCTTCTTCATAGAAAATTCTTGTTTTTTAGTGCATTTTCACCATTTTCATACCATTTTTCATGCATTATTGTGTGGGAAGGAGTTAGGAGGTGCAAGGGAGAGCAAGCGCTGCATTTTTTTCATGATTTTCTGCTCATACGGAGCTCGCCATAGCCGGCGCTCAGAAATTTGAATTTCCCGCCAAAAAACGCGATTCTGTGATGAAAATCGCGATTCTGTGAAAATTCAAAATTTTTTGAAAAATCACGATTTTCAGTTTTCCCGCCTAAAAGTTGGTTGAAAAAATCGCGATTCTGTGTTTTTCTCAAAAAAACACGATTCTCTGCTCAAAATCGCGATTCTAAAAAAAAACACGATTCTCTGCTCAAAATCGCGATTCTCACCAATCACGATTTTCAGCAAAAACACGATTTTGTGAAAAAGGCGATTCTGTGAAAACACGATTTTTTGCTCAAAATCGCGATTTTCAAAAACACGATTTTGTGCTCAACATCGCGATTTTCATGTGAAAAATACGATTTTCAAAAAACACGATTCTCTGCTCAAAATCGCGATTCTCACCAATCACGATTTTCAGCAAAAAACACGATTTGGTGAAAAACACGACTTTCTGCTCAAAATCGCGATTCTCACAAATCACGATTTTCAGCCAAAAATACGATTTTGAGAAAAACACGATTCTGTGGGACAAAATCGCGATTTTCAAGTCAAAAACACGATTTTGAGAAAACACGAATTTTTGCTCAAAATTGCGATTTTCAATTCACGATTTTCTGCTCAAAATCGCGATTTTCATGTCAAAAACACGATTCTGAGAAAACACGATTTTCAGTCAAAAACAGGATTTTGTGAATCACGATTCTCTGAGTCAAAATCGCGATTTTCAGAAACACGATTTTGTGATCAACATCGCGATTCTCTGAAACACGATTTTGTGACCAACATCGCGATTTTCAGAAACACGATTTTGTGATCAACATCGCGATTTTCAAATCACGATTTTCTGCTCAAAATCGCGATTTTCAGAAACACGATTTTGTGATCAACATCGCGATTTTCAAATCACGATTTTCTGCTCAAAATCGCGATTTTCAGAAACACGATTTTGTGATCAACATCGCGATTTTCAGAAACACGATGTTGTGATCAACATCGCGATTCTCTGAAACACGATTTTGTGATCAACATCGCGATTTTCAGAAACACGATTTTGTGATCAACATCGCGATTTTCAGAAACACGATTTTGTGATCAACATCGCGATTTTCAAATCACGATTTTCTGCTCAACATCGCGATTTTCAAATCACGATTTTCTGCTCAAAATCGCGATTTTCAAAAACACGATTTTGTGCTCAACATCGCGATTTTTTTGACTTCACAGCATCGCGATTTTCAGAAAGTTCACAAAATCGCGATTTTCTCCAAAGGTCCTGTTTGCCTGTTTTGACCCCCAGGAGCCTGATTTGACATAACTTTCTCATCCAAAGTCCATTTTTTGAGCTCTATAGCTTGTTGGAAAGCTCGTTTCAAATCCTACACGATCTCAACTATTTTTTTCAAGAATAATGTGTTGATTTTGAGATAGGATAATTTGAAGTTGACCCTCAGGTGGGACTAGGGAACCAAGGGGG
The DNA here is from genome assembly GCA_020310875.1 of Ceratopteris richardii. Classification (NCBI taxonomy): domain Eukaryota; kingdom Viridiplantae; phylum Streptophyta; class Polypodiopsida; order Polypodiales; family Pteridaceae; genus Ceratopteris; species Ceratopteris richardii. The sequence continues at coordinate 125,289,958 of CM035432.1, forward strand.
CTCTAAAGGATTTTGAACCATACCAAAGGGAAAATTTGGACTCTTGACTAAAGCTTATGAACCTGAGATCTGGTAGACACTTAGGCAAGGATAAACAAAGCATTAGATCTTCTGAGGCTAGTGTCAACCATACATCCAAGTCTTGGGCACAACAACTAAGTGGTCATCTTTTACTCAGATCAGACACAAGTGATTCAGAAATGTCTTTTAGTATGGGAAAACCTGCAGGTGGCTCAGGGACTGCCCATCTACAAACACCGGAAGGTCCCTATAAGACACAGTTGGAATATATTCGGACCAACCAATTAGGTGCTCGCATCTATGAGGATGGTCTGAGGCGATCAGTGGTCCAACTCAAAAATCCAGATCAATCCTTTGGACTTGAACACCCGGTGGTCAAGTTCGAAGAGGGTTCATACATTGATAAGGAAGGAACCATGTATGTGGTTACCAACCAACCCGATAGGACCGATGAGGTTGGAAATATCATTCATGAGAATGAGATAGGAGACCTAGAACAAGGAAATATAGGACAAGGACCCCAGACTCCTAGAGGCAAGTCAGTTTTGACCCGAGTGATCACTCCAGACTGGATCCCTCAAGACAACAAAAGCATAGAACTATTTTTGAATAGAGAAACAGAGGAAGCCTTTTGGAGATTCAAGCCAGAACAACCTAGCCAATTGGGCATAGTCATCATCTACGAGTTCAAGGATCCAGAGATACCAGGAAAGGTTGTCTACCTGGATAACACATCAGAGAAAATTTTCTTGGTAACAGAACATGATAGACATGCATATACTTGGAAGAATGAATTGATTTTCCCCCCACCAAGATCCAATGTTTTCCACGGCCTCCAAGGAGTAGGGTCATCCCAAGCTCAGGAAGCCCAGAGAGAAAGAACTAGAGAGAGACCGGAGGTAAGTTTTGCATACACAGTGGGCAGGAATAGGTCAGGATTTGAAAATGAAAGACCTGAAAGAGAGAGATATCAAGCACATAGGCAACAAAGAAATGAACATGAATTTCCATTGCCTAGAACCCTCAGACCCACTCAAGTGATCAAGGCAATGAAGAATTATTTTGACGGGTCAGGAGATCCTTATGATCATGTGGCTGAGTTCAAACAAGTGTTAAGAGCCGAACAAATTGAGGACTGGTTCACCCAGTATGAGGCATTTGGTTTGACCCTTAAAGGCACGGCCTTAGCTTGGTTTCAACCATTGAGTAGAAGCAGCTATCGCGATATAGGTCAACTGCTAGACGAATTCATTGTAGAATTTTCCAAGAGTGGTATCAGGCATAACACATCGTCCCTGATCCATAGTTTCAAGCAGACACCCCAAGAAACAGTGCGACTAGCAGGTAGAAGGTTCAGACAGTACCTAGAAAGATGCCCTGCTCCAGAGCTACCCACACCAGCCAAACAAGTGGCTTTGTTTTTAGATGGCTTATTGAGCACAAAGTTAAGATCCTATGTATACTTGAAAGATCCTAGATCCATAGAAGAGTGTGTGCGGACGTGCATAGACATAGAAGATAACTTGGGTGAGGAGTTAGGATTGGCCAAACTCTACAAAGATTCGGATAGTTCTACTAGTCATACTTCAAAGATCTCCACAGAAATAGAAGAGATAGCTGAGCAAGTTGCCAAGAAGCTGGGAGTCCAAAATAAACAAACACAGGGAGTCACTTCATTGAATCGGTGCTATACTTGCGGAGGTGACCACATGGCTAACGTATGCCCAATGCAAAACCAAAACATTAGAGAAAGGAATACTCCATATTGCACTATTGAGAGAAAATACACAAACCACACGGCTCAAGATTGTCCCTACAATAGGCAGGCTGTTAGATAAAATTATCAGCAACCTTACCCACAAGGTAGGTATCAGAATCAATACCAACAGCCATATTACAGACCACAACAGCAATATCAGGTACCATATAGGCCACAACCTGTCTTGGTAAACCAACCACCAGCTCCAGCGAACGTGATTCCAGTCAAGTATGATGTGGGAGAGGAAAATCCAAATAGAGCTTTGGTGCCACTAACCCCATTGATACCAGACAATGACTCTCATGCTCATAGTTCAGACTACTCCCATGAAGGTAGTCCACATGCTTATTACACAGAGTCACCTGAACATAGTGAGATTTACTCGTATCAATATGAGGCACCGCCTATGGAGCAAAATTGGGAGCCAGAATACTCCAAGGTCATGTACACAAATCCTAACCCTAGGCCCCAGTTGAGACAAATGAGACCACAAGCCCCTAGAGGATCTTGTTTCAGATGTCATGGTGACCATTTCATTCGTGACTGTCCCCACCCACCATCTCCGAGTCAAGGACAGGCTATCACAATACAGGCTTTTTGTCCTGATTGTGGCAAAGACCATCTCCCCAGAGATTGTCCAAGAAACCCCTCTAGTGCACCCAAGATTACACCCATTAATGTGGTAGGCTTAGTGGCAGATCCAAGTTCAAGTAGTAGCAATGTGGCTCCTATACAAGCTGTCACTAGAGCACAAGCCTTAAAACAGGATAAACCAGTAGAACAATCAGAGCCGAGTGAATCGGGAGAGCCTAGTAAGAGGAAAACAAGAACATGGAAGGATACCAGAGAGAAGGCCAATCGCAAGTGGAATAAAAAGTTATCGAAACTAGAAGAAAGCTTAAAAGAAGCGAAAACAAAAATAGAAGACATTGCATCTCAAAGCCCCTCGCATGCCGAAACTCCATCCACTCCACCTCATCCCACCCCACCACCCATTGTAAATAGACCGCAACCAGGGTCTGTTCTTGCAGATCCAACCCCAGAAGGTTTGGACATGATGTTCAAGGCCTACCAGGCTCGACTTCAAGAAGGGCCTACAGCTGCAAACCTAGACAAGAGTTACCCTAGAGCAGATTTAGAGATTGAACGGATGAAAATGTGCATGAAAATGGTAGAACAAGCTCAAGCTATACTTGAGACTAGTCAAAAGTTCAATCAGACAAACTCTATCAAATCGGATTTGCATTTCCAGGGCTTACTAGAACGATTAGAGCAGTTGGTAAGCAAACCACAAGTTTCTCTACCTCCACAGGCTCAACCAGTTATTGAAAGAGGAAGCTCACCACCAAGGGGAGCTTATGTTCCTAATTCCACGGATGCTGGAATACCTCCTTCTATTCAACAGTACTCTCAAGAGTTCTTGCGGGAAATACAAGAGGAGAAATGGGCCAAGGAGAAGGGTAATTCCCCTCCTATTCCTGAGATTGATGATCTTCATGATCAATTTCCCCAAGACACTCCATCTATTTACGAAGATGAAGCAGAACAAGAAGACGAAAGATTAGATTTTGAATCTAATACCTTAGAAGAACTGCCTCAATTTCCAGGCCCATGGGAATCTGAATCACTCCATATTAGAGCTCCCACAATACTAGTAAGAAATGAAGACTCAGTGGTTCCAAGGAACACGGATGTCGTGAAGAACACTAAGGTTCAGTGTCATCTCACTGTAGAAGAGTTGCTCAAAGCAAAACCTGAGTTATGGAATCATGTGAAGGATCAGGTCCCAGAACTTGAGTCCAATATGCCAAAAGCAGGCTCTAAGCAAAGGGTACCAGAGATACCTCTAGACAAAATAGGGGACATGTGTGAGGGTGAAGAAGGTAATACTTATCTTCCAATCACCTACCAAGGTTACACAACCAAAGCAATCATAGATTCAGGTGCTGGTGTTGCTATTGCGACCACCTCCTTGTGGAAGCAATGGGGCAAGCCCACATTAAGACCAACTAGAATGAAGCTTCAAATGGCTGATGGTCATTTTGAAAGACCTCTAGGATTGCTAGAAGGGATCACTCTAACCACTTGTGGTGTAGAGTTTGAGCACACATTTGCTATATGTGACTTTGAGAAAAATAATGTCTATGAGATGATCCTAGGAAGACCCTTCCTACGACAATTGCAAATAGTACAGGATTGGGGAACTAACTCCTTGTACTTACAGCACTTAGGGGTTACCACCAAGGTCAATTTGAAGGATTACACCTTCAGAGATGTACCACCCCTACAGTGGAATTCTATCCACAAAGTGAAAGAAGATTCCATCTCTGTGCATTCTGAAAGTTCACCTGATCCATCATGGCTGCATGAAGATACTCATTTGTGGATGTGCAAAGTCGCAAAGGAAGAGGAAAAACGTTTAAAGGCAAGAGAAGAAGGAACTTCGTTAGGAGATAGACCAGTTAGAGACCCAGCCTACACACCGATGATCTTTCCAGATGAGGAGTTTGAGCCTCATGGCTGGCCTGAAATCTTAGCCACCATGGACATTGCTGTCAATGAGGAACAGTGGACACCTCATTGTGATGAGGAGGGTTATGATATCTCAGTGTTCATGTGTCAACCCTTGCTAGAAGAATGTGACCCTAGTGATGTCATAGAAGAGGAAGAGAATGACGATGATCTGGAGTCTATTGTGATGGATAGTTGCTTTAACTCAGAGCAGCACTATCTAGAAGATATAGGAGTGTTCACCCAGAAAGAAGAAGAACCTCTCATAAGTATTAAAACAGTAAACTCAAAGGATGGAAGTGAGAGTAGTCAAAAGAAAAAGAAAAGAAAAGCAGTGAAACAAGAAAAGGAGGAATCATTGTTTGAAGTACCAGAAAACTTCAAGAAATATGAAGTTGACGACCGCAAAATTTTGGTACGAATGCCTAAGAGAGAGGCCATCATAGGAGAATCATATGATAATAAAGAAAAGACCAAGAAGATTGTAGTGACCATTGAAGAGAACGAAGAGAGATGCACATATATAGGAGATGACCTAAGTGCAAGAGAAGAAATGGAGCTCATAGCTCTATTAAGGGAATATAGGGATGTGTTTGCATGGCACTATAGAGACTTGAAAGGGGTAGATCCAAGAATTTGCTCTCATACTATCCCCATGACTGCTGATGCTAAGCCCACCAAACAGAAGCCCTACACATATAATGATACCTATGCAGCCAAAATCAAAGAAGAAATTGATAGGTTGATTGAGGCTGGATTCATCTATGAGATTGAGCATACCGAATGGGTGTCCCCCATTGTTGTGGTACCCAAGAAGAACGGGAAGTTGCGAGTGTGTATTAACCTTAAAAAAGTTAATGCCGCTACGATTAGAGATAGTTATCCACTTCCAATCACAGAACACCTATTGGAGCGTGTTGCAGGCAAGGAAGTTTATAGCTTCCTTGATGGATTTTCAGGTTACAATCAAGTAGCCATTGCCCCAGAAGATCAACACAAAACAGCTTTTGCTACAGAGTGGGGAATCTTTGCATTTCAGGTGATGCCATTTGGGCTCACCAATGCACCTGCAACATTCCAAAGGCTCATGTGTCATGTCTTCAAAGAGTTCTTGCGAAAGAGCTTAGAAGTGTATGTGGATGATTTATGTGCTCATTCCCAAGAAAGAAGGGTTCACATCCCTGAGCTCAGACAAATCTTCAACAAGTGTAGAGAATATCGAGTGTGTCTAAACCCAGAAAAGTGTGTGTTTATGGTGCGTCAAGGTAAAATCCTCGGTCATATTGTTTCTAAGAATGGAATCTCAACGGATGAAGATAAGGTACGAGCCATAGCGGAGTTGCCAAGGCCAAGGAATGTTAAAGAGGTACAAGCGTTTATGGGCCATTGTGGATATTACCGTAGGTTTATCCACATGTACGCGATCATAGCTAGACCCCTTTATGCCTTGTTGTCTAATTTTGAGTGGAACGACGAATGCGAGAATTCTTTCAATGAACTGAAGAAACGTTTGTGCACAGCACCAATACTGACCACTCTTGATTGGAATAAACCATTCCATGTCCATGTGGATGCATCCAATCATGCCATAGGATGTGTGCTGGCACAACCCACAGGTGAAGGGAATTTAGATTTGCCCATAGCATATGCTAGTAGACAACTAAACCCAGCCGAAAGAAATTATACCACAACCGAGCGAGAAGGGTTAGGCATGGTATATGCTGTAAAGAAGTTTAGACACTATTTATTGGCCAACAAGTTCAAGTTCTTCACTGATCATCAAGCTTTGTTATATTTGGTCAATAAACCTTGCAATACTGGACGCTTAGTAAGATGGTTCCTCTTACTAATGGAGTATGACTTTGAAGTTGTTGTCAGGAAAGGTAGAACCCACCTTCGGGCAGATCACCTTTCTCGCATTACTTCAGGAGAGTCACCACAAGGAGTGTCTGATGAACTACCTGATGCTTATCTGTTCAATTTGGAAGTTGTTCCTAAATGGGCAAATAAGTTGGTACCAGTCCTAACCTTCGGCCCTGCAAATAAGAATGTGAAAACATCACAAGAAGAAATTGTAAAATCACAAAAATATCACATATTGGCAGGAAGCATGTACAAACAAGATACTGAGGGTGTATTAGCTTGTTGTGTCGAGGATGATGAACATAGTAGTTGGTTGCAGCAAGCTCATGAGGGATTGCTAGGAAATCACTATTCTAAACAACGAACATTGCAGAATTTGAAACGTTTAGGAGTGTATTGGCCTAGCATGGACAAAGAAATACATGAGTGGATCAAGAATTGTCCAATGTGTAGAGAGAAACCACCAGTGGAGCATGCGACCCTTTATCAAGTATCATTAATTCCAGATTGGAGTACTCCATTGGTAGAGTTTATGAGATCGGGAAGATTACCCAAAGAGGCCAGTCTAGCAAGAAGACGAAATATGGAGCAAGAGGCTCAAGGCTATGCCTTAGTAGGAGAAAACCTATACCGAAGAGGTAAAGATGGTTACTTAAGACTGTGCGTTCATGAATCAGACTATTTAAGGGTCTTAGAGACTGCACACAGTGGTGTTGCAGGTGGACATTTTGGCCCTGACCGAGTGATTAAAACCATTCTATTCTCAGGACTTTGGTGGCCCACTCTTCATATGGATGCACATACCTATGTGAAGAAATGCGATACATGCCAACGTGCACAATATCCAGTGAGAAAAGACGAGATGCCCTTGAGGCCAATGATGGGAGGACGTGCATTTTCGAAGTGGGGCATAGACTTCATAGGTCCTATTAACCCCCCCGCTAGAAACTCCCATGCAGAATACATCATTGTAGCCACAGATTACCTTACAAAGTGGGTAGAAGTCAAAGCCACAACAAAGAATGATGCTCAGACTACGGCTAAGTTCTTATTCGAGAATGTGTTCACGAGATATGGACTACCAATAGAGTTGGTGAGCGATAGAGGCACACACTTCTTGAATGAAGTCATTGAAAATCTTCTCCAAGAATTCTTGGTGATACATAAGAAATCTGCCCCCTATCATCCACAAGCCAACGGACAAGCCGAGAGTACCAATAAGATCCTCTGTAACGTATTGACAAAATTGGTAAATAATAAACGCTCTGATTGGGACAAACAACTTCATCATGCTGTTTGGGCTTATCGAGTTGCCTACAAAACGGTACTCAACGCCACCCCATTTCAGATGGTCTTCGGACAGAACGCTGTGCTACCATTAGATTTCTTAATCCCTGCCTTAAAAGTAGCACAAGAGTATGAGTGGAATGGGCATGAATTGTCCTCTAGGATCTTTGATCTCGAACGCTTGGGTGAAACGAGGCTACGAGCGGCAGCAGGCATCTACGCTGCAAAGAAGAGGCAAAAGGCATACTTTGATGCACACATCAAGGATAAGGGATTGAAAGAGGGAGATCTAGTGTTGGTATACACACTAAAACAGCATGCCCGTAAGTTGGAAAAAAGAGGTTATGGACCCATGATCATTAATAGAATTTCCACTAGTGGTGCAGTTCAGTTGGCCACTCTAGAAGGAGATATCTTGCCAAACTATATTAGTGGCTGTAGAGTCAAGCTATATCAAGAACCTCTTACTGAGGATATGCTAATGAGACTCAACACTGCGAAGAAGCGAAAAGAAGAAGAGTTAAGAGTGAGAGAAGAAGCACAGGAAGAGGCCAGAGAGCGTATTAGGCGAAATAAGTTAAGGCGATTAGGCCTAGATGTCAACTCAAAAGCCCCAAAATATCACATGGATATGTGTCAAAAGTCAGGCATTGCGACTTCTCAGGTCATTGACCGAAGACCCTTTGTGACCATAGAGATAGGACAAGGGAAGGGTGCAAGGACGGTGAAAGCATTGATTGACTCAGGTGCAGCAAGTAGTGCAATTAAACTTTCCTACTGCCAAGACTTGGGGTTGAACATCAATCCCATAGAAGCTTATCTCATAGGATTGGGAGGTGTGGAAACCCCTTGTCTGGGCGAGGTGGAACTTCCCATCTACCTTCAAGATGTTCCAATGAAAGTCAAAGCGCTAGTATGTCAAGATGAGAACCTTACAGAACCACTTGTCTTGGGTCAAGATTGGATCTATGACCATGCAGTTAACTTAAACCTAAGAAGTCAAATTCTTCAAGTTTGGGTACATGAACAATGCATTACATTAGAATTAGAGAACTGCATGCTCCTAGATCATGGCACCACACACTCTCTTAGTTCTTCCAAGACTAATCATATGAAAGAAGATGTTGTATGTGTCAAAAGCTCTATGATGCAGAAGGAGTCAGTTGTGGAAGACCAGGTTCGAAGGCGGGTGGATCTTTCTTCTTCTCCAAAGACTCAAGTAGCCACAGTAGTGAGCCCACCACACAAGCAAACACCACCGTTCACGACAACTGCTACATCAAATAGAAAGACACCATTCGGTAAAAAAGCGGTTCCGGGCATGAAGCAGATCTGGGTACGCAAAGGAGAGCAACCACCAGCCTTACCCCCACAAATCCCATCCATGCACACTAACCAAGCCAGAAGACGAAGGAAGCAGCTCAGACAAGCTCCGTCACAAGATATCCAACAAGTTTGGGTGCCTAAGAAGTTAGCTGCAGCTCAACAAGGGCAATTACAGATGTGGGTACCTAAGAAGATCCTACACCCACAACAACCTTTGTTCTCCCACATGCAAAAGGTTTCAACAAAGAGGCCAAAAAGAGAAAAGGGTAAGAACCACGTACAGAGACCAAAGGAAGATCAAATCAGCTCTTCAACATTAGTAGGAAGACATGCAAAAAGGATATGGGTTTGGAAGCCAAAAGTGCAAGTAGCCTCCACCGAACCAAAGCATCAACCACACTGGATACCACAGTTCAGAAAGCATCCAAAGAGAAAGACGCCTGAAGTGACCTCTACAGTGCCAAATGATGTTCTAAAATGGACTCCAATAAGGAGGATTACATCAGTTCGAGACTCAATGGATACCTCCACTAAGGCCGGCATCAACCTCCACAAATAACATCGAAAGCCTCGAACGAGCAACAACCATGTGCTCCTTGCACAACCCTGTCTTTTGCACCATTCAGGTCATGCATTTCCAAAGTATGCATTAATATAGGGCCACATTACACGGCCGTGCATAGACACACTTGAGAATCCCATGCACAAGAGCACAGTGACATATGTCGAACATTTCTATTGATACTAACTTTTGTGTTCTTGTTTTGTGATATCCTGTTCCTCAAAAAAAAAAAAAAAAAAAAAAAAAAAAAGAGAGAGAAGTGGGAGAGAGCTTGTTCCCAGTGTGTCTCGGCCAGCAGTGAGATTATTGCTGCCTTATCTGGTAGAGGACAAGCATTTGGCATGAACATGGCATCTACAGCTATGATTTTCTCTTACCATGGTAGGAATGAAGAGCTTGAAGGTCCGCAACTTGCGTGATGCTTAACTACTTCATGTACCAGAGCATCCAAGGAGATATCTGCAAAAGGTAGTTCTGGAGGAGAAGACTCCTGCATATGGTGAGCTAAAGAGTATATGTGAAACACAGCTTGGTGTAGTTACCCGATGTTGCTTGCCAAGGAATATAAAGCAATTCAATTCTCAGTATTTCCTGAACCAGTATGGAACAGTAGCACTGGTGAATGGTCTATGTCAATCAGCATGGTAATCTCTTAGAAACCGGCACATGTCCAATATTCCTCTGAGTGTCAATATAGGGAAGTGAACGTGCATGAGCCCAAGCTCAGAAATGCACATTGTTAGTGACAAATGTTGCTTTGAAAAGAGGAGAGGGGATCCACCACTCAAAAGATCTCATCAGTGGACAATTAACATGGACATTCATCAACAAGGTTCCATCCCAAAGGCCGAGTGTACAACACGAAGAGGCAAACATCCATCAACCTTCGCCATGGTAAGTATCTTTACTCTGGAAACACCATAACCATGATAGTTTAGGAAACCTCTTCGTCAGCATACCCTTGAGCACTTAGCTCAAGACCCGCAATTTTTGCACCATACTTCTTCCAATGCATTTTCCAAGTAAGCATGCGTAGGGCTACATTACAAGGCCGTGCACAAGGCACATACTTTTTTCAACCCATGCACGAACACACTTACCCATCACTCAATATGGGTTATGAGTACTTGGCTTGACTACTATGAAGATCAACTTTGGAAGATCTAGAAAACATCAACGGAGACTCACAACGACACAGGCATGCTGGAATACAAGGCAGAAGCACATACCAAGAGACTACAACCTGCAAAGACTCACAAGTGATAGATGAAGAACGTCGGACGACTTGTGTTCATACAGAAGGGACACTCCCTCTCAAGGCACTACTTGGAACAATCACTACAACAAGGGTCTGTCAGGGACGACAGACTCGAGAGGGGGGGGAGTGTTGAAGCTCAAGGTCAAGGACAAAGCATGGAAGCACATCAAAGAAGTGGACATAGAAGAAGAGAGAGCAAGTAGGGAGCTCCAAGAAGTGTATGTCAAATTTTCAGAAGAATCCCCTACAAAAATAGTGATTTTCATCACTAGAAACCATTGTAAATACCATTATCTATTTTTAGTAACTCCATTTTGTTCAAGCCGAGGAGTCCTCGAGCTTGAGGAGTATTAGAAGTACCATCGTACCAATTTTCATAATTTTTAGACTTCGTTTGAGCCCTCAAATTCAAAATTTAGACTTGTTAAGTGGTCACACCACTTAAGGCCCTCTGTTTGAAGACAAGTTATTTAGAACACCTCTTGTAAAAGGGAATTTGAGACTAGTTGTTGCACTATTGCTTAAATCAAGTTTTGAATGCATAACACTCAATTAGCAATCTTGTTGATAGGAGCATAGTGTAAATGTTGGCAGAACCATAGGCTACATTAATCTCATGCTTTACATTGCAAAATGTCCCACTCTCACTTGAAAATAACAGAGAATGGAATCACTGAGACATAAGGGATAGGAGCTCTTGGTCTTGATTGGGCTCCTTGTTTTTTGGGGCTATTTTTTCTTTGTAGGAGCAAGAAGACTTTCATGCAGAGTTCTCTCTAGTAGAGCAAGTCTTGCAGCAATGGATGTTCCCTGACGTGGAAACTAAAAATGGAATTACATTTTGTCGCTGGCTCTTTTCAAATTCAGTCTACTTGTTGTGTATGTTTAAATTTCAGGTATTGGAGCTTTGAGAGAAGGCACATTGGATGGAGGCTGGGCTGACTGCCCCCCAAGGGAATTGTGTCACTCAGCATTACAGGCCTGAAAGACTTGAAGACTTGAAGACTTGAAGACTTGAAGACTTGCAGACTCAACACGACCTGGATCAGCTATGTATGGTCCTTTTTTCTCAGCTTTGTCGAGGATGACAAAGACTAGGTGGGGGAGGGTGTTGGAACCTTGAAGTTATGAAGGACCCATGAAGCTATGAAGGCTATGGAGTACTTGGAGGCCTCCCTCAAAGCTTAAGGATACTTGGTTCAAAGCCTTGTGTGGCGGTCTTCCAAATTTTGCATTTTTTCCTTTTGTATACAAGTTCTTCATAGGAACTTTCTCTTATTTTCTTTTGTGAGAAAACTCATAAAAACTCAACCTTACCCTTCTTTTTTGTAAAAGGCTTCTTTTTGAATCCTTGCCTTATTTTAGATATGAGAGCTCTCTTTTGGATACGTGCAAGAGCTCTCTCTCTAAGAAGATTCCCTTTTTTATTTTCCCAACTACCTACCTTTTTTTAGAACATCTTTAGTTAATGAAGCCTTTGGCCACTTGTATTCAACGGATCCCTCTCCTCTCTTATATAAGGAGAAGCTCATTTTGTAAAAAAGGGGAGGTCCCTTGGCCATGGCCTTGGGCTCCATTTTGGTAATGGAAGAAGGTGTCATTTGTTACTCTCTTGCCTCCTTGTGTGCAATGGCGTTGGTCTTGGTGTATGGATTTGCATGTGTGTGTGCATGGTTGGGAGGATGTTCCCGTTTGCTCTTTGTGACGTTGGCCATTGTTACCATTGCTCCATGAGCGTGGGTGAACCTCTCCTCTCATTCTTTGCCCCAACTTGGAGAAACTTCTCACTTCCATGTGAGGCGGTTAGGGTCTGTTGTTCCCCTTTTCTCAACAACTGGCTACTAGGATTCGCCTGGGGTTGGGCCATAATGGGACATACATTTGCCATATGGTCACCGCCACAAGTGTAACACCGCTTAACTGGGGCAAATCTCGGAATTTGTTTGCTAGAGACACCTAGTTTTTGAGCTACCTTCTCTGCAAGTTCCTCAATGGATGTGGATTGACCAGATGTGAGGCTACTAGAGCTATCAGAATCCTTATAGATTTTTGATAGTTCTAATTCCTCACCTAGATTGTCCTCAATGTCTATGCATATGCGCATGCACTCTTCTATCGTTTTGGGGCCCTTCAGATACACATATGACCTGAGTTTGGTGCTCAACAATCCATCTAAGAACAAGGCCACTTGTTTGGCTGGTGTGGGTAACTCCGGCATCGGGCATCTCTCCAGGTATTGCCTAAATCTTCTTCCAGCTAGTCTGACCGTCTCTTGAGGTGTTTGTTTGAAGCTATGAATTAGTGAGGAAGTGTTGTGCCTGATTCCACTCTTAGAAAACTCAATGATAAATGCCTCTAAGAGCTGGTCTATGTTTCTGAAATGCCTCTCGTTCAGTGGTTGAAACCACGTAAGGGCAGTGTTCCTAAGGGTTAGACCAAAAGCATTATATTGTGTGAATAGGTCCTCTACCTGTTCAGCTTTCAATACTTGCCGAAATTCTGCCACATGGTCATAAGGGTCTCCAGTGCCATCGAAGTAATTCTTCATGGACTTCACCAGTTGAGTTGGTCGCAGGGTCCTAGTGTGTTCTCTCGGCCTTGGCAAAGGAAAATCGTCAGCATTCCTTTGATTCCATGGGGTTCTATGTCCCTCAGGTTCCACTCTATTCCTTTCCGTTCCCGTTCTTTCTCTTCCCAGGGAGTTGGCAAAACTTACCTCAGGTTTGTCTCTACTTCTATCTCTTTGAGCTCCATGAGCTTGGGAGGTCCCAGCTCCTTGGTGACTGTATGACACATTAGTCCGAGGTTGGGGAAAAAAAAATTCACCCTTCCATGTGTAGGCATGTCTGCCATGCTCGGTGACCATGAAGATCCTCTCTAATGTATTGTCTAAGTAGGTTACTTTGCCTGGGCCATCAGGGTCTTTAAACTCATAGATTGTGAGAGCACCTACTTCATGAGACAAGGTAGGCTTATACCTCCAAAAGGCCTCATCAGTTTCTCGGTTTAAAAGCAAATCTTTGCTTTTATTATCCTGTGGAATCAATTCTGGAGTCATGATTCTGGTCAAGACACATTTACCACGGGGGGTTATTGGCTCTCTCTCTACATTCCCTTGCTCTTATCACCCATGTCGGTCTCCGCAATCACATTTCCAAACTCATCTGTTCTATCAGGAAGAGTGGTGACTACATATATAGTCCCCTCTTTATCTAGGTATGCTCCATTCTCAAACTTGACTACTGGGTGTTCTAGTCCATGGGGTTGATCGGGGTTCTTAATCTGGACCACCGATCTTCTCAGGCCATCTTCGTAGATGCGAGCACCTAGACGATTAGTCCTGATGTATTCCAATTGAGTCTTGTAAGGTCCTTCTGGCTTTTCTAAATAAGCCAACCCTGAACTACCTACTGGTCTCTCCATGTGATAGGACATTTCAGAATCACTCGTTTCTGATCATGGAGTGTATGGGTAATCACTCAACTGCTGGGCCCAAGACCTAGCAGTGTGATTGACACTAGCTTCAGAAGATCTGAGGCTTTGTCTGTCTCTGCCTAAGTGTCTACCTGACCTAAGGTTCATATGTCTGGTTTCTCTACCCCCTTGATCCCAAGTACACTCTCATTGCGGGTTAATTGACACCAATCACTTTGTTCTTTTTAGTTGATTATTATGTTTATGATCTTCTCTGGTATCACGTCGTCAGGAATGCTTAAGTGAATTTCGCACTTGCTAAGTGATCGATTCAAGTTTACTTTTGTCCCTTAGGGTTTTCGCACTTAAGTCCTACTTAATGCTTGCACTTAGTTGCTTAGTTCTCTTGGACTTGATGTGTGCCTAGCGTTGTCCTAATTAATTACAAGTTAGATTTGATCCTCAGGGAAACTAAAATTTCCAAAGAGTGTTTAAATTCCAAGAGGATAATATAATGATCTCAAGATACTTCAAGAAAGGAAGCAGAAGATATAAAGTTGGTAACTTCGAAGATCTTCTTTTTGAAATAAAGACTTTTTATCATTTGAATTATGAAATGCTTCAAGATTAAGTGTTGTTGATTAGAAATATTTGATACATTTCTAAAAAGGGACTTTGACATTGAAATGATCCTTTCAATTAAGGAATAGATTGACTAATTCAAGCACCAAGTTCTTAGTGTAACGCAGCAAATTCAATCCTTTGACTCAACACAATGCACTAGAATTGCATTCCTAGTAAGGAGACATAAAGATTGAATATAGGCATGAACTTAGTCTCATGTGAAGCATTATTTGAGCAAAAACACACCAATAGAACTAATGAGTTGACATTCTGATGTTGGATACCACACTAGTATCTTGTGGTTGGATGATGTTTAGATTTACTCTATGAATATTTTTGAGAATCGAGTTCCTTTCTCTTAAAGATAGGAAAAAAAATGCTTCAATACCTTGTTGAAATAGATTGTTAAGAAGTTAAAGTCTTGGGTCATCAAGTATTTGACTCATATCACGTTTATATCTTAGAACTTTGAATTAGTTATACAAAGTTATAGTTATTTCCTTTCGCTTTCCAAATCTTTTGGAATTGACTCAAATATGGTATCTAATTCCTTTTGCAAAAGTTCAGGGTTAGTCAATTGGAACTAGATAACTAAATTAAACACCTAGATAGATGTTCTATATAAGAACTTGTTCAATCTGTAGATTTTACAAAGCCTTTTATATATGTTTCTTCTAAGTTTGAATTTTGAATTCAAACTTGGCTCCAATTAAAAGTAACTCCACTAGTTTAGGAGAGATTCCTTCAATTTGGAGTCATATCTAATATTCTTCCTAACTCCACAAGATATAAGCTTTTACAAGATTCTCCAAGGAATTAATCTTTTACAATGGTAAATGATCAAGTAGTTACAAGCTATAGTTCACATGAATCATCAAGTGCTAGTTCCACGCATTGTCTTCCATGCTAAGCCAAATGTATAGGCTTGATCATTTGCACCAACAGCTCTTCCTCAAGCCAAACATCTTGGCTTGCATTAATCTTCTTGAATATCCTGCATTCCAATCATGGTTTTAAAAAAGGTTAGTACGATCAAGTGCTTTGGTTAACAAATCAGCACACTGCACATTTGTAGATACATATGCTAGTTAAATCTCTTTGCTCAAGAATTTCTCTCTAACATATTGATAGTGCAGTTATATATGCTTAGTTCTTACATGATAAATGGGGTTGGCTGCAAGATGCAAAGAACTAGTGTTATCACCAAAGATCATTGGTGAATGAGTGTGAAGTTTCAAATCTGAGTAGAGCAACCTAATCCAAATAGCTTCTTGTGTAGCATTGGCTAATCCCCTATATTCAGCCTCTATTGAAGATAGAGCAACAATTGGATGAGATGGGTTTATCCCCTACAAAAGATAAATAGCCAGAAGTACTTCTTCTATCATCCTTAGATCCTGCCCAATCTGCATGTGAGTACAAATTTATGTCCAAATCTGATGTGTATGAGAAGTAAAGACCTTGATTTTGAGTACCTTCGAGGTACTTCAAAATTCTTTTAGCAGCTTCAAAGTAAGGTGATCTAGGTTTATGCATGAATTGGCTCATAACATTTACTCCATAACATATGTCAATCCTTGTTAATGTTGCATAGTTTAGATTCCCAACTATGCTTTGGTAACTTGCAATGTCTTCAAGAAAATCACCTTCATGAGCACTCAATTTATGATTTACCTCCACAGGGTGCTAGCTACTTTTGCATCCTTCAAGTGGAACTTCTTCAACATGTCCTACACATATTTCCTTTGAGTAATGTAGATTCCAGAATTAGTGTATACCAACTCAAGTCCAAGAAAATATTTCAGAAACCCTAGGTCACTGATCTTAAACTCCTGCATCATCTGGTTTTTTATTTGTTTGATGCTATTGCCATCACTACCTATAAGAATGATTTAATCCACATATACACATAAATATATCATTTTTGAATTACTCCTCTTGATAAACAAAGAAGAATCTGCCTTGCTCATCATGAATCCTTGGTCTTGAAGATAGGTTGTTAGCCTATGGTTCCATGCCCTAAGTGCCTGCTTCAAACCGTAAAGAGCTTTTTTTTAATTGTATACATGATTTACCTTGCTTGGATCTTCATAGCTAGGAGGTTGAGCCATGTAGACCTCCTCAGAAATCTGGTTTGTGCAAAACCCCTAGCCACAAGCCTAGCTTTGTGCCTGTTTATGGATTCATCCGAGTTCCTTTTGATTTTGTAAATCCACTTAGAACCAAATACCTTCATTGATGCTTTCTTGGGTACTAGCTCCCAAGTGTCATTCTCTTGGAGTGCTTCTATTTCTTCATCCATAGCCTCCTGTTGGAGATAGACGTTTGCGGGAGCATGCGAACAGCACAAGGAAGAAGAAGAAGCTTGGAGCACAACACACAATACTTAATGTTACTAGAGAATGTACAAAGATAAGTAGCCCATTAGGGCAATAGGCATATATACAAGCCGGGGGAAAAAAACCTCCTAAAGAGGGAAAAAAGTGCCCTGGTGGTCCTAGAGTGTTCACACACATCACCACCTAAATATATCAACAGATCCCCCTTGGGAGTGATGCGGTGAACAAGTAGTTGGAACTCATGTATAAGGAAGTGCCAAGCTATGTGGAAATCACTCCACAAAAGGAAGTAAGCCCAAAGCTTTGCGGAAAGCTTCAAATTTCTCCCTAGGCAGAGCCTTCATGAAAAGGTCTGCAATGTTCTCGTGCATGGGCACATATGCCAAGATGATCTCCCCAGCAGAGAACCTCTCCATGACATAATGATAATGCACCTCAATGTGCTTAGTACGAGCATGGAACACAGGGTTCCTCGCAACTGCCAATGCGCTCTGACTTTCAGTGAAGATGGTGGTGGCAAAAGACTGATTAACACCCAAATCAGCCATAAGGCGTCTGAGCCACACACACTCAACAGTCGCTGTGAAAGCTACCCTATACTCAGTCTCACAACTGGAAGTGGCCACAGTAGGCTGCTTCTTGCTCAACCAAGATATACATGAGCTACCAAGCATGAAGCAAAAGTCACTAGTGGACACACGAGTGTCATAGCAACCAGCCCAATCAGAGTCAATAAAAAGCATGCAAATGTGGTGGTAGTGATCCCCCCTTGGGATAAAACAACCCAAGTAGTCGAGTACCACTCAAGTAGCGAAAGATACACTTAACCGCCTGCCAATACTTGTCTCCTGGACAACACATAAACGTGCTCATCTGTGAGACAGCAAACTGAATATATGGCCGAGTAATGCATAAGTAAATCAAGCATCCAATAGCCTACTGATAGAGAACACAATCAAATGCATCTCCAGCATCAGGAAGACTCAATCGTAAACCTGTCTCCATAGGAGTGGCAATAGGCTTACAGTCTTCAAGGCCAAAACGCTGCAATAATGTGTCAATATATTTTGTTTGACACAAACCCATTCCACCATCAACGTGCATAAACTGGATGCCCAAATAATGATGCAAATGCCCCAAATCAGACATCACAAAGGCATGCAAATCAACCTTAAAATCAGCAATATGCTTCTCAATAGGACCAGTGAGCAGCATGTCGTCAATATAGACAACAATGATCAGAAGCACATCATTAGCAGGCTTAGCATATAAGGTGCTTTCAGTTGGACTGTTCTCAAAACCATGTGCAATCAGATAGGCATGTATCTTCCCATACCAAGCACGTGGTGCTTGCTTTAAACCATATAATGCCTTCTTTAACCTGCACACCTGGTTTTCATGCCCTTTCTGCACAAAGCCACGGGGCTGAAAAACATACACTTCTTCATGCACGTCACCATTCAGAAGTGTTGTTTTAATGTCCAACTGATGTACATTCCAACCATGATGGGTTGCAAGTGCACAGATGCTCCGAACAATAATCATACGGCATGTAGGTGCAAACGTCTCATCAAAATCAATGCCTCTTTCTTGTGCATAACCCTTTGCAACAAGCCTAGCCTTATACCTGTCAACTATACCATCAGGTTTACACTTCAGTGTGTATACCCACTTAGTGCCAATGGCCTTCTTGCCAGGAGGCAAGTCACATAAAGACCAAGTACCATTCTTCATTATTGCATCATATTTAGATTGCATAGCAGCCATCCAATTTTCTGAATTTTGTGCTTCATCAAAGAAAACAGGCTCAATCTCATCACATAGACTAGATGCAGCCATAGCATAGCAATCTAATGCAAAAGAGGCACTATGAGAGCCTGATCGAGTACGATATGACAGAGGTGCATCTAATTTGCTATCACACAAGTTCTGCACCAGCCATTTTGGCATAGTTCTTGCCTGCTCAATATCAACTCTCTCATCAATAAGTGCATCATGTAAATCTGCATCAGAAATGGAATGATCTGCATCATCACATGAAACCTGCAAAGCCTGAGAAGTTGCCTCATTAGGACTAGCACTAGACTGTCCACCTGTAAAAAGAGGCAGCAAAGTATCATACATGTCTTTGGAGCTCACACATGTCTCCTTAGTACATGAAAGCAACGGCTGAATATAAAAACAACATCACGGCTAACCAGAATGCATTTAGTTTATGGATGATATAGACGATAGCCTTTACTTTCAGAATTGTACCCAAGAAAAATACATTTTACTGCTTTATCATCCAATTTTTTGCGATGTTGTTCAGGCACTAATGCATATGCCAAACAACCAAAAACACGCAGATGAGAAACAGATGGCTTGCGGTCATGCCAAGCCTCATATGGAGTGATAGACTTCAGTGCTTTAGTGGGACACCTGTTCAGTACATATGTTGCACACATGACAGCCTCAAGCCAGAAACTATGTGGTAAAGCCTGACTCTTGACCATACACCTCGCCATCTCCATGAGTGATCTGTTCTTTCGTTTAGCAACTCCATTCTATTGAGGTGTATACGGCACTGTACACTGGTGTTTTATCCCATGTTCAACCAGAAATGCATTAAAATCAGAAGACATATATTCCCCCCCTCAATCAGAACAGAGGCTTCCCATTTTACATGCTGACAGATTTTCAGCCAAAACCAAAAACTGTTTGAAGCACATGAACACTTTGGACTTTACCTTTAATGGATATACCCATGCATGCCAGGAAAAATCATCGATGAAAGTCACAAAGTAAAGATAATTCCCAAAGGAAGGTGTCTCCATAGGACCACAGACATCACTATGTACAAGCTACAATTTCTGAGTAGCCCAAACTGAACCATCTTTTGGAAAGGACGAACGCTACATTTTGCCCAAAATACAACCTTCACAAACATGTTTTCCACGTGCCTCAAGTTTGGGCAAAGAGGACACCATTTTAGACTTCTGCAGGCCTAGCAAACTAGCAAAATTCAGATGACCAAAGCGTGCATGCCAAAGCTTTGCATCTGACATAGCCTGAGAATCATTTACTGCACATGCCAAATCATTTACTGATCTTTCATAGTCTATGAGCTTATACAGCCCACGGCATAAAATGCCAGAAGCAATAATCACATCGCCATTTGACAAATCATGAACTGTACACCTGTCATCAACAAATTTCACAACCAAGCCAATCTTGGCTAATGCAGAAACTAATAACATGTTCTTCTTGATCCCCTGACACAAATAAAACATCTGACAAAGTGAAAGAATTACCATCAGCAGTAGTCAAAATGATCTTACCAACTCCCATAACAGGATAAGAGGAGTTGTTGGTGCATGTAACATTATTCCCTGTAGGGGCAGGCTCGAGTGAAGAGAAGAAACTGCACTGCGAGGTAATATGTTTGGTCGCCCCACTATCAAAATACCAAACATCTGAGTCTACTACAGACATGCACTGCTCATGAGAAGATGGGTCAAAACTGCAGACAGTAGTAAACGCCCAATCTTCTTCCTGCACAAGATTAGCAAACCCTGTTTTTGGTGTAGAGGCCTCTGCAACAACCATTCCAAACTCTTTCTTCTTTGCCTCTTTAGCAGCCAGTTTTTGACAGTTCTTTATGATATGATCATTCCCTTTACAGTACTTACAAAACAATTTCTGCTTTTTTGATTTCTTCTCATCTTTATCTTCCTTCTTTGAATATGCAGAATTAGTAGATTTCTGCTTACTAGTTGAAGAGCTTCATTTTCCTTTGCCCTTCTGACTAGCCAGGAAAGCTTGATCTGCAACTCGCATAATGGACCTGTTCTGCCTGGACTGATCTTCCTGCAATAGAACAGAGACTAACTCCTCAAATGATAAGGCTTTTAGATTGCCTTTCATCATCAATCGAAGAGTAGAAGCAAAACTCTAATATGAATCAGGAAGACCATTCAAAACGGTCTACACAAGTGAGCTATCTGGTATAACCTCATCAGCAGAAATCAAATGTTCCTTCAAGTCTTTGATCTTTGTTAGGAAGCTGACCATAGAATCACCTTCATTCATGTGCTCACTCTCCAACTATTTTCGGAGGTAAGCAACATGAGCCTCATTCCTAGCTTGGTACAATGTGGTAAGTGTATCCCAAGCATCCTTAGCTATCCTGCAAGAGAGAATGTGAGGATTAATGGCATGTTTGACAGACAAAGCTATCAATGCATGTGCGTGGGCATCTCTACCATCCCAACGAATGTGCTCTGCAGTAGGTGCAGCAGAAACTGCAACACGAACAGGAATATGCAGAATGTCACCATCTTCGACACCTTCTGCATCAGCTTCAGTACCTGCAGTTGTAACAGTTGCAGGTGTGATAGGACGTTTTTCGACACCCTACACAGTGCTCCATAGTCCTTTTGCAACCAACACATGTCGCATCATATAAGCCCATAACGGGTAGTTGGTACCATCCAACTTATCCTCAACAGCCAACATACAGAATACATCACTGCTTTCAGCCATGGCTAGTGACTAAAATACCTTGATGCAAAAAATTGACTATATCTCAAAAAGTTGAACAGAACTGCCCAGACGAGTTCTACTAAACTTGTAGCAGACTTTGAGACGCTTATACTAGCGAACAAAAACAAGTATATACCTTTGGCACAAAAAGATGAAATAGCCTGCACAAGCACTGTGATAGTGCATTCGGAGGCCGAAACGAGCTCAGATCGCGATTTTGGCACCACACCACGAAGCTGTTTTGATCTTGAAAACACCCTGAGTATGCTCACCAAAATTCGTACAATTCTGAGATTGCAACTGGAGGAGTGTCGATGTCGCCCTCGATGAAGCGACGACCTGCTTTGATACCAATTGTTGGAGATAGACATCTGCGGGAGCACGCGAACAGCACAAGGAAGAAGAAGAAGCTTGGAGCACAACACACAATACGGAATGTATCACTAGAGAATGTACAAAGATAAGTAGCCCATTAGGGCAATAGGCATATATACAATCGAGGGAAAAAAACATCCTAAAGAGGGAAAAAATTACCCTGACGGTCCTAGAGTGTTCACACACATCACTACCTAAATATATCAACACCTCCTTCCATTTTGCTTTAGTACTTGCTTCTTCATATGAAGAAGGTTCTTCAAGTGATGAATCCTTAGCAAGATAAATAGAATGCTTAGTGACTAATGAAGTATCATACCCATATCTGATTGGCTTCTTACTCTCTCTTTGTGATCTCCTTAAGGCTTGGTTGGATGACTCAGGTATGTCTTCCAACCTCTTCATCTTGACCTTGCCTTTTGATTTCCATGCTCTAAATTCTTCTAAGTTGATGGTTTCTTCATCATCTGATTTGATGTCTTCAATTGTGCTTGGCTCCTCCTTGGTGAGGCTTGGAAATTCTTCTTCCAAGTCATATGGAAATTTGACCTTCTTGCATTCACTTTCAAACCAAGAGTCATTCTCATCAAACACAACATCTCTACTGACCATAAATCCTTTGTTGGATGGATTATAAAGCATGTACCCATTTTGATTTATATCATACCCTATGAAGATGCATTTCTCTACCTTCGGGTCTAACTTACCTTTGATTTGAGATGGAACATGCACATACGCAACACAACCAAATATTCTACAATGTTCAAGTGATGGTCTCCTACCATTCCATGCCTCATAGGGGGTCATCCCATCAAGGGACTAAGAAGGTAACCAAGGTGTATGTGAAGCAACCTGGTGGATTTTCCATCAAAGGTCAAGAGCATATGGTTGCCACTTGCGTAAGGCTTTGGACATAAGCAAGATGCACGTGCATTGTATATAAAAGTAGCATGGTGTTTTGAAAGAAGACGTCTATGTGATGAAACCTCATGGAATTTCCATCAAAGGTCAAGAGCATATGGATGCCAATTGTGTAAGGTTTTGGACATAAGCAAGCTGCACGTGCATGGTATGAAAAGTATATAAGCACTTGATTGCTCTTGGTTTAACACATAATTCAACTAAAAGCACACTTTATGTATGTAGAGATGGGCCTGATATTATAGTGTTTGTTCTTTATATTGATAAAACTCTTTTGAATGGGTCTTGTGATGAGAAAATTGGTATGCTTATGGCTGATTTGCAACATACTTTTGATATTATATACCTTGGTCTATTGGAGTATTCTTTACTCTAGAGCAGGTGAGAGGTTTTTTACCTATGTAACCACATATATATGATACATTTTTATGTGGTGGTACATAGTGATTGACTTATATTTCTCACTACAATTATTCTCATATTAATGATCATCTATCAAGAGAGATCTTTTCGAACCATTTTCTTGCTTTGTGTGTCGATCTCCTTCTTTGGTCTTGTGTGTACTTGTATTCATGCTTCCCCACTCTCTTACACACCCAACAAAAATCCCATTCTTCTTGAGCAATTGGATTCCTCACAATGATTCTACGTTAATTGCCAATCATGAGAGTATGATCAGTGAGATAATTTGTAGGGAACAATGAGAGATAAAAAACAAAAATCATGTCATGACCTCTTTTTAAATTCCCTCAAATATGCTAAAAATCAAGATATGTAGGTCTATTTCCAATTCTTTCATACAATTTGAACATCCATTTCAAATAGATCCTAAATCCAACTCGTTTTAGAACATAATACTTCATGTCAATGCCACATGAATTTTTTTTTATGCCTACAATATGCTATATTCAAGAATCTAAATTCAATTAATCTATCGGACCATTCTAAATAGGAAAATAACCACCTACAACTTATAGAGGTAATTACCAAAAGGTAATAAATTTTCTTCCTTTCCCACATATAAGTTCAATTCGTGCCTTATTAACAATGAAAAAGAATAACATTTGACACCAACTAGTTTTCCAAGACTTCAAAAATCATGTTTGAAAATTTTAATTATATGCATTACAATGGATGAGTTCATCCATACAAGAAAATTTGAACTAAAGCTCACCCTCTTAAAAATAAACATTTTGTTACAAAATCATTCCGCAACCATTATGAAGTCCAATATCATATGTGTTAGTTGGTCATAAAATCATATTAAGCCAAACAAATTATCATCAACATAAAATCACACAAAATAGATATAATATTGTACTCAAAATAATAGGCATAACAACATAGATACGAGATAAACTTATAAGCAAGTACAACAAGAGCAAATGATATTCTCATAATCAAATATAATTTTTACAATTGTCGTTTACAATGTAGCCCATGCCAAAGGCATATCTCATAATAGAAGTTGTTCATACTCCTACTCTTATATAATCAATTTTATTTTGGAAATCCTCACATGTTTTCTCTTCAACAATAGGTTCTTCTAGGTTATCCATGTCACTAGGCTCATCTACAAATGATGGCATTGGTTCCCTTGATGTAGGCCAGAACCTTTCTATGTCATCAATATGTATTTTTCTTACCACTTAGTCTTCATCTCGACACTAATTAAGCCCATTTATGTGCATCCTAATAAAACTTATTTGAGTTTCCTCCTTCTCAAAAAGTACAGTTTCCTAAACATTTTCAAGGCACAAGATAATGTAGCACCTAGAAAAACAAAAATTCTATTAGATTGGACATTAAAAGAATGATAAATAGAACTCTAAAGAAGTACATTAATTTTTCTAGAAAATAACTTAAGGAACCAATCCTTTCATTAGGAAATAAATTATTTAATATTATTGTCACTATTTGTGGCTTTTGGTATGTCCTGACAAGAGTCTTGTATGCAAGCTAATGTCTGAACTTCTTGGTCACCATAGAGAACATCAATACATTTGGGAATCCCATTGTCATTACAGTGTTCCGTTACTCTTTTCTAACTAAAATCATCATAGTATGCTATAGTTGTACATTCAATTGCACTCTCAAAATGGTGATCAAACATATGATTTACACTAGCCTTGGCATTGGATTTAACATGATCAATGTGAGAGACAAGAAATATCTAAAGTAAGAAATACATAGTGAATAGGAAACCTACAATCCCCTCAAGTACATGGCATCTTGACTTTTGTGTTATGGAGACAAAAAAGGATTGATCTCTACTATGGAAATCATAATTCCCTAGAAGGGTGAGAGTGTACTTCACCATCTTCAATATTTATGGATGTTTGAGTGGCTTGCTTCTTTATCTTCTTTAGGTTCTACGCGTGCAAGTTATGATGCTATTAGATCTCAAGAGGCTTCCTTCATGTTCCTAGGTCTATTAGAGGTCTATATGTGACATTTATAAGCAATTGGAACAAGAACTCCTTCCTCACAAGATTCTTTATTATTATCTCTTCTTATTTTAATCTAATCTTTTAATAAAATCCATGAGGGAGCTCCCTTCCTAGGGCAACAATCTCATCTAAAATACCCAAGCTATGAAATGGATCATATTACATCTTTATAAGACTCATTGTAAATTGGTTTCTTTTAGTTAGTTGGCTTTAGAATGTATTGGGGTGGTTCTCTGGGGTTATCTAGCAAGATATTTCCCTATATCGAAGGAAGTAGGTCCACAAAATTATATTCTTATTAGAATTGCATCTTTTACTTAGGCTCATGGGTGACTAAGGAAGAGGTAAAAGTATAATTCTTAACCCTTTCATCATTTTGGTAAAATATATGATATTATGAGAGTCTTCATCCTCATTTTGGTAGATCAAGTGATATTGGAACTCATTCATATTCATACTTTTATCATCACAGGTCCCTTGGCTCCTCCAAACATAAAAGAATTTGTAGATTTTGCCTCAATGTACTGGAGATACCACTCAAGACCTCTCATGTCCTTGAGTATTTTCTTAAATCTCAAGTCCTCCTCCTTACTAGGCTTCACATGTGTTGAGCGTAGAAAATAAAGGACCCTCTAGGTTGTTTGATCTGTAAGTGCTTGACACGACTATACTAATTTCTAATGATTCCAAGAATCACAATAACTTTCTCTACTTTTTTTTGGCATTTCTCTATAGTGAAATATATAGGTGGATGGATATATACATGGATATTTAAATATAAATAGTTAGCTTATATATACATATACATACATACCTACACACACACACACACACACACACACATATATATATATATATATATATATATATATATATATATATATATATATATATATATATATATATATATATATATATATATATATATATATATATATATATGTGTGTGTGTGTGTGTGTGTGTGTGTGTGTGTATATATATACACACACACACACACATATACATACATATATATATATATATATATATATATATATATATATATATATATATATATATACACACACACACAAACGAAGAGAGAGGCATATAGATGGATATTTAGTAAGTTTATAGTTGGTTGATATAGAAATATAAATACATAGATTGATAGTTAGTTGAGATAGACAACGAGATATGTATTATAGATAGCTAAATACATGGATGGATGGATAGATAGATAGGTAGATAGATAGATAGATAGATAGATAGATAGATAGATAGATAGATAGATAGATAGATAGATAGATAGATAGATAGATAGATAGATAGATAGATAGATAGATAGATACATACATAGGTAGGTAGGTAGGTAGATAGATAGATAGATAGATAGATAGATAGATAGATAGATAGATAGATAGATAGATAGATAGATAGATAGATAGATAGATAGATAGATAGATAGATAGATAGATAGATAGATAGATAGATAGATAGGCAGGTAGGTAGGTAGATAGATACATAGATAGATAGATAGATAGATAGATAGATAGATAGATACATAGATAGATAGATAGATAGATAGATAGATAGATAGATAGATGGATGGATGGATGGATGGATGGATGGATGGATGGATGGATGGATGGATGGATGGATGGATGGATGGATGGATGGATGGATGGATGGATGGATGGATGGATGGATGGATGGATGGATGGATGGATGGATGGATGGATGGATGGATGGATGGATGGATGGATGGATGGATGGATGGATGGATGGATGGATGGATGGATGGATGGATGGATGGATAGATAGATAGATAGATAGATAGATAGATAGATAGATAGATAGATAGATAGATAGATAGATAGATAGATAGATAGATAGATAGATAGATAGTGTTGGGTGTGTGTAGAAGTGTGACACACACTAGAAGCACACACAAGGAGCACAAATGTAGCAAGACACATAGAGAAGATAGATCATTGGAATAGCTCTCTCTATTGAGGATGTTCAAAACTGAACTAAGAGCTGAATAATATCCCTAAGTACAAAGTAGTGCAACATATGAGTAAATCATGTATGTGGTAACATGGGGAAAAAACTTCTAGCCAACACTAGAGTAAAAAGTGCCCTTGTATAGGGAAAAAGGTTCACATCAAAGCTACTTGAGGAACACATAAGTGTAACAAACCCCCTGGAGCAAATGATGTGAACACATACAGGGAGTGACAAATCAGCCCCCACAAGGTAATAAGCCTAAAGCTTTGCGAAAAGCTTCAAAATTTTCCCATGGAAGAGCTTTGGTGAATATGTGTGCCACATTATCTTGTGTAGGCACATATACCAAATCGATATCTCTTGCATGAAGGCACTCTCTCACATAGTGATAATGCACCTCAACATGTTTGGTCCGTGCATGAAACATTGGATTTTGTGCAACAGCCAATGCACCCTCACTATCAATGAGAATATGTGGCACAACATCAATCTCCATGCAAAGATCCATCAATAAGCATCTTAACCATATACACTCCATTGTTGCTATGAAAATTGCCCTATACTCAGCTTCACAACTCGATGTCACCACTGTAGGTTGCTTCTTACTCAACCAAGATATGCATGAGTCTCCAAGGAAAAAGCAATTAACAAGAGTGGAAACATGAGTATCATAACAACCAAGACAATCACTATCTATAAAAGCATGCAACCATGGCTGGATATCTCTTCCATAAAAGAGACCTAAGCTCAAAGTGCCTTTGAGATATCTAAACACACGTTTCACCGCTTACAAATGCCTAGTGACTGTGCTATGCATGAATCGACTCAACTTGAAAACTGCATACTGTATATCCGGCCTTGTGTTGCATGCATATATAAGACATCCCACAACTTGCTCATAAAGAGAAGTGTCAAATGCATCACTAGAAACCTCAACTAAGAACCTAAATCCTATCTCAACTAGTGTGGGAACTGGCTTGCAATCCTCAAAGTCAGAACACTAAAGTAATTTTTCAACATACTTTGCTTGATGCATAACAATTCCCCCCTCAACGGATACAAATTGAATGTGAAGATAGTAGCTCAAAAGACCAAGATAAGTGACATCGAAAGCCTGCTGCAAATCAGCCATAAGAATGTCAAATTTTGCATCACATGAACCAGTTAAGAGTATATCATTGACATAAAGAGCAAGCACTGTAAGATCAGCCCCATTTTTGCATACATAGAGTGTACTTTCAATGAACTACATACGAAACCAAGAGCAGTAAAGTGCTTATGGATTTTGTTATACCATGCACGTGGAGCTTGCTTGAGACGATACAAGGCTTTATTCAAGTGACAAACCATATGCTCTTTCCCTTTCATAACAAATCTAGGACGTTGCTTCACATAGACCTCTTCTTGAAAATCACCATTCAAGAAAGTTGTTTTTATGTCCAACTGATGTACTTTCCAACCTTGATGGGCAGCCAATGCAACCACGGTACGAATGGTAGTCATGCGTGAAGTACGTGCAAAAGTTTCCTCATAGTCAATGCCATATTGTTGCACATATCCTTTGGCAACCAATCTAGCTTTGTAGCAATCAATCCACTTTGTACCAATGGCATTTTTTCCTTTTGGCAATTCACACAACTCCCAAGTGTTGGTGCATGACAAAAATCAATCAATGTTATAGATAAAGACTTGAATTCAAAAGATGAAGATAAGATCAACAAATGAAGTTTGAAGATAGGGCATATTCAAGAAATCAAGGCTTGTATACATATGTACATTAAACTTGTAGTTAGCTCACTTATACCTTTTGTTATGGTCATGAGCTTGTACATATATGCCTATATATACAAGTAGAAAGTTGGGGCAAGTATGAGAGAGCATGGGATGAGAAGAATTAGAAGTTTTAAGAGTCCTTAGACATTTTAGAAATGAGGAAGATCTCTCTCATCATTCAGATGTAAAAACTTTCTGAGTAGAAGAAAATTTGCACCCGATATTTCGATGTGTTCTCCTTCTATGTTTGATCATTTCAGAAATCCTTTTGTAGATGTCTAATTCCATAGTTAATACTTCTATGGTTAAGATTTGAGAGCCTAATTGTAAACAGGCTGAGAGAATTATGTGTAGGAACATTTATATGTGAAGAAGTGATGCTTCTAAAACAGGCGCAATCTCGATGGTCAAAGAATTGATCAGATCTCAGTGCATAGTGTAAAGTTTTACACAAATGAGGAGTCAAAATCTAAGTTCAAAGGTAAGCCATCTATGGCTAAAAGCATTTGGTTAAACGGGTTGTAGTTTGGGAGAACCATGCATTAGAAGTTGCAAGTGTCAAAGTCGACTATACAAGAGGACAGTTTCAGACATAGGTAGATTGTTTGGATCATTTCTAAAGATCTACTGAATCTTTTGAGAAGATGTAACTTGGAGGAAGTGCGCAAACATTAGGCAACATCTCATACAAAGTTTCATTGAAAACTTTACACATTTGGTCACTCAATAATTGAGTTATGTGCAGCAAACTTTTCTGAGTAGTAACCTTCTTCATGGTTAGTGCAGATTTTGATAGTTTGGAATTGGTCTTCCAAAATTGATCAAGGTTTTGAGATATTCTTGATATAGATGTGTTCTAACATCAAGGATAGCTTTTTCTTTTTGAGATTAACACTCTCCATCAGTGGTATTAGAACAGGAATCATCAAAATAGAAGAAAGGAGGACCTCGATGTAGTCATACAGAAATCAACATTTGAAGGTTCAAAAGGTGAAAGCTTAAAGGAAAAGCTTGAGAAGGAGGCCTGAAGCTATCGAGAAGATCAAAAGGAACTTCATTCAAAGTAAAGGTACACTTATTCCTCATAAAGCTTGAGAATTTAATACACAGGTGAAGAAAGGATGGGAGATTCTCTTCATATAGAGAAATTGGATAGAGGAAACCATCCAGCTTGGTCAATGAGGATGGAAGCTCATCTCATGAGCAAAGACCTGATATGTTACATCACAGGTGAAGAAGAAAAACCATAATTTAGAGATCCTAGTGTTCCAACTAGGGATGAACTCTCAGATTTGAAGACTTGGATGAAGAAGGATGCTCAAGCAAGGAGCATTATCTACATGGGAGTCAATGACTACTTGTTACCTCATATTAGAGACTTGAAAGTGCAAGTGACATATGGAATGCTTTGGTGGAGCATTTCCAAAACACTACAAATTCAAGGAAGGCATCTTTATGGGAAGAGTTCACTACATTCAAAAAGAAAACTTCTCAATCCATTTTTGATTATGTAACAAGGATGAAGGACATTGCAGATGCATTAGGAGAAGTTGATGATGATATTGAGGAGGATAAATTGGTAAGGAAAATCCTTGTTACCATTAGTGTCCATATGAAAGGCCAAATGGCCACTGGACACTTCTTTGTATATGTTGTTTAATAAAACATATAGTGGCCTGGTCAGTCACGGATTGTAAGTTCGACCACATTTGTAAGACCTAAGAAGTCTGTCTTCGTGCTCCCTGTGTACTCTGTTTTCTGCAGCCTCTCTGCGGAGTACTGCGTGCGGCCTCAGGAGCTTGGTTTTCTACTCCGAGCATATCGTTGTGGAGCTATCGAGAAGGAGAGTGCACTGTGGTGCATCGACATCGAAATACTTCACTGGTATCAGAGCAGTTCGAGGCAAAAGCTTTGTTTCTTTTCTGCGAGCGAAGCGAGCACGCTTTCCCCAAGGCTTATGACTAAGGCGGCGACCAAGGCATATACCTTGGCATACCTTGTCATCCGAGTCACCAAAGTCATCGTTGGCGCCATTGGCTGCACGCGAGGGAGGACCTCAATGATCAAGGAATATAGAGGTTCCCAATACTTCCCGGGAGGTCACCCATCCCAGTACTGTTCCCCCCAGAGCTCGCTTAACCGTGGCAATCTCTTGCCACTAAGTTACACTCTTGTGGTGTGTGAAGAAGGGGAAAGACTAAGGTTGACATTACCTTGAATAAGTTTTGGTCCCTCAAAGCTTCATTCTTTGCTTTCAAAGCCGATTTCTGAAGCATTTTTGGGGTGCCTTTTGGAGCCATTTTGGAGTACTTCCGTACATAGTTCTCTTCGCACAGGTCCAAAAACATCAAGAAGAGTGTTCTTATTACTTCTCAGACAATAAATATCAACCTTTGGGGCTGCATTTTCAGCCACACTCGTAAAACTATAGGTTTCTCGAGAGGTTTTTTAGTTTTGGTGGGAGCAGCCGCTGCAAATTTATGCAGGCTTTTTAAGCCTAAAACATCAGAGCTGATAGACACTTGCAGGTGTTATTGGCTAGTTTTTGGGCTATGTATTCAGCTTTTTAGTGTCATTTTACTGCATATATTGAGCACATACACACCATGTACGCTTTTATGGATACCACTTATGTACGTCCATGTGGTCATTGATATAGCGATTACGTTCTTTGCATAAAGCCTTTTACGTTTGATAAAGAGGGTCGTGGTGAGGTTTTCTTAACTGGGAGACACCCAGATGTCGGGGTCTCTTCGGTGATGCAGGTGGAAGACT
Source organism: Ceratopteris richardii (assembly GCA_020310875.1). Classification (NCBI taxonomy): domain Eukaryota; kingdom Viridiplantae; phylum Streptophyta; class Polypodiopsida; order Polypodiales; family Pteridaceae; genus Ceratopteris; species Ceratopteris richardii. The sequence continues at coordinate 125,321,730 of CM035432.1, forward strand.
TACCCAGCCTCGCCATAGGAGATGTATGATAGTTGTTCATAGGTGCTCGATAAGCCTAGTTGGCTTCTATTGGGTAACTGATCATATGCAGTGGAGTCAGTGATTCACTATGCAAGTATACATGTCAGTACTTGCAGTTTTATGATACTTTGACACTGGTCATATGCTAATTTTGCAAAGCATACTTTGGCAAAATGTTTCCAGATTTCTAGTTTAGTCAACTACATAGTGGTCCATTTACTCCTTGATACACTTATTTGTTGGTGTTTGGACTCTTTTAGCTCCATTATCATTCTATTCAGTTCTCTACCATCATGGCATCAGAGGTCTCAGGCACATCTGGTGGATCAGGGTCTAGTGCTAGTGTTCCGAGGAGGAGCTATAACTTGTAGGGCAAAGACCATTTTGAGATCCGAAAATTTGATGGCACAAACTTTGCTCTATGGAAGAATCAGATTAAAGATGTGCTGATTCAAAGGAGGCAATGGAAGCCAGTAAATGGGATTTCAAAGAAGCCTGCTGACATGGATGAAGATGATTGGGATGATTTAGATGAAGTGGCCAGGTCTACCATTCGCTTGCACCTGGCAGATAATGTTTACTTTATAGTATTAGACTGTGAAACTGCAGAGGAGCTTTGGAAGAAGTTATTCAATACATATGAAAAAGAGACGGCATCAAATAAAGTGTATCTGATGAGAAAATTATATGACCTTCGTATGAAGGACACAGATAGTGTTGCTGCTCATCTAAATGAGTTTGATGCTATATTCTCCCAATTACAGGCTCAGAAAATGGATATGGATAATGAAATGAAAGCAGTATTGTTGTTATGCACCCTGCCATCATCATGGGATACGTTTTGCACAGCTATTAGCAATAGTGCACCTGGTGGTAAACTCCTCTATGATGACATATGTGGAGCACTCTTGAGTGAGGAGATTTGTAGAAAATCTATGGTTGGCACTCAGAGTGGAGATGCATATAATGTTCGTGATTCTTACCAAGGAAAGAATCAGCAACGTGGCAGGAGCAAGAACAAGGAAAAGAATGGTCAACAGAATAAGAGTAGAAGTAAATCAAGGAAGAGGGATATCGAATGCCATTATTGTCATAAGAAATGACGCATGAAGAAAGACTGTTATGCATTAAAGAATGCTAAAGGTAAAGGATAAAATGTTGATGGGCATGTTAAACAGTTACCTACACCATCTACTTTGATTGTGAAGATTGAAGAAATTAATGCTATTTTTGATGATGTTGATGTGTTGACACTTGATAGTACTGTGCCATGTGAGGCACTTATGGCTGATTCTCCTTCCCACACGTGGTTGCTAGATTCTGGTGCTTCTTTCCATGTGACACCACATAGAGAATGGTTCTCTAATTATGCAGCAAAGTCTCTTGGTACCATGAGACTTCGTGACTCTTACCAATGTGATGTTGTGGGGATTGGAGATGTGGTTGTGCAGTTCATTGATGGTTCAAAATTTACTATGCATAATGTATGCTATGTACCTCAGTTATCACGCAGTTCGATGTCAGTTGGTCAACTTGATGACCTTGGTTACAAGGTGGTCTTCTATGCTCAGTCCTTTCGTATATCAAAGGGCAATATGGTTATTGCAAAAGGAAGCAAAGTTGGCTCACTTTATCCTTTATTTGTATCACAGAAAGAACACTTGTTAGTTGTTATTGAACAGCCTATGGCTTGTATTTGGCATGGTTGTTTGGGCCATATATCTCGTAGTGGAATGGAAAATCTTTCTCGTTCTGGCTACTTACCTGTGTTATCTTTCTCTGATTTTTCATTTTGTGAGCATTGTCAATATCAAAAGCAAACCAGAAATGTGCATAGAACGCACATTGACTCTTCAATTCAGCCTTTAGACCTCGTTCATATAGATGTGTGTGGTCTTATGCCCACTAGGTCCCTAGGTGGTTCTCTTTACTTTGTCACTTTCATAGATGATGCTACTAGAAAATTCTGGGTATATCCTATCAAATCAAAGGATGATGTATTCCCTACTTTCAGAAAATGGCTTGCTTCAGTTGAGACTGAAAAAGGAACTAAGCTTAAGGTTTTACATTCAGATAATGGGGGTGAGTATACCTCACATGAATTCAGCCTTTTCTGTCAGTCTAGAGGGATTCGTAGAGAGTTTACAGCTCCTTATACCCCAGTACAGAATGGTGTAGCTGAGAGGATGAATAGAACTATTCAAGATAGAGTAGTCTCTATGTTGCATCATGCAAACCTCTCACAAGGTTTTTGGGCAGAAGCAGTATTGACTGCAGTTCATGTGATTAACCTTTCACCTAGTACTGTGTAAGGAATTGAACTCACAACCTCTTGGTTAGGAATGTGATGGGCTAACCACTTGCCCCAAAAGCCATGGTTGAGGATTACTTCCTAATCCTCTCTCTTAGGGTGTGGTTCAACCATCTCCTACTAGGATTATGTTACATTCTTCCCCCCTTGGTCGATCATTGTCCTCAATGATCTACTCTTGTATCCCTCTAGCCTCGGTGATCAGTCCCTTGAACCCCTAGGTGCCCTTGAATTGATGTCCCTCAACCTCGCATAGTTTCTTGAACCTTGTTCGCAACCTTGGTCTCTTGAACCTTTGCTCTCAACCTCGGTGTCTTGAACCTTCTTGTTCGCAACCTCGGTGTCTCGAGCCCTTGTTCTCAACCTCAGTCTTGAACCTTGTTCTCACCCATGCTTGGTATCTTGAACACTCAATCAAGTGCCACCCAAGGATTCCCAAGGAATTCACACTTCCAAGCTAGCTCATTGGAAAGTTCGTTCCGAGAGCTTTCCAACGGTATATTACATGCCTCAATCCGACATACGGATTGAGAGATACACCCCAATCATTGTAAGGTCCATCCTTGAAACCGACGCGCGCGCCTTCCACAATTCCTACCCTTTCACATAGAGGATGCCCAAGCGCCTTTTTTAGAGGCCATTGGATCATTCCACCTTGCCCAAGCCTACTTCCTAGGCTCTGATACCAATGTAAGGAATTGAACTCACAACCTCTTGGTTAGGAATGTGATGGGCTAACCACTTGCCCCAAAAGCCATGGTTGAGGATTACTTCCTAATCCTCTCTCTTAGGGTGTGGTTCAACCATCTCCTACCAGGATTATGTTACATACTGCCAAAGGTCTGAAAGTGGCACAAGAGTTATGGACAGGGAAACCACCATATTATGATCATCTTCGACATATCGCTTATGGGATCATGAAACACGGTCAGTGATTAGAAGTAGTGATGTCATTTTTAATGAGTCTAAGATGCATAAACAGCCCATTAAGGAGGTTGAAGTGAGAAGAGTGGTGTTTGAGGATACTAGTCCTCCGGTTAGCATGCATAAAAATGCTGCACATAGGGATGTTCAAGAGAATGTCCATTCATATCAATCTGCACATGTTCTTGTTCAGCAAATATTGAGACGTTCTGCACGTGTCTCACATCCACCTGATAGATATGTTCCAGGTTTAGATTTTGTTATGCTAACAGATGCTGGTGAGCCTTCTTGCTACAAAGAGGCTATGCAGACAAAGGATCATGTCAAGTGGGAGTGTGCCATGAAGAGTGAGTTGGATTCTATTCACAAGAATGGTACTTGGGACTTAGTACCTTTGCCAAAGGGCAGGAAAGCTTTACCATGTAAATGGGTATATAAGCTGAAATTCACATCAGATAGTGCTTCTCCAAAATATAAAGCACGACTTGTTGCAAAGGTTTTTAAGCAACAACATGGTGTTGATTTTGAGGAAATCTTCTCTCCAATGGTCAAGATGACTACTTTGCGCATGTTGCTTGGATTCGTTGCAATGGAGGACTTAGAGCTAGTCCAAATGGATGTGAAAATAGCTTTCTTGCATGGAGATCTTACAGATGAGATCTATATGAAACAACCAGAGGGTTATGTAGTTCCTGGCAAGGAAAGTCTAGTTTGTAAGCTCAAGAAGAGTTGTATGGACTTAAACAGTCTCCTAGAAAATGGTACCAAAAGTTTGATGCTTTTATGAAGTCCCAAGGCTATTCTCGGAGCAATGAGGATCATTATCTCTACACAAAGAGATGCTCTAATGGAAGCTTGATATGCTTGATACTTTACGTCGATGATATGTTGATTGTTGGGAAGTCCTCTTATGATTTGTCAATTCTCAAAAAGAAGTTGAGTCAGACATTTGATATGAAGGATTTGGGGGATGCCAAACATATTCTTGGCATGCGCATTACTCGTGGTAGGAGTAAAAGATGCATATACTTGTCTCAAAGTGAGTACATATCCAAAGTACTTCACCGGTTCAATATGCAGGGTGGAAAGGCATTGAGTACACCTTTACCCACATATGTGAAATTGAGCAAGGATGACTGCCCCAAATCAGATGAGGAAAAGGAATTCATGAACAAAATTCCCTATCAGTTTGCTGTTGGTAGTCTCATGTATGCTATGGTAGCTACAAGACAAGACATTGCATTTGCAATGGGAGTTGTGAGCAGATATATGTCTAATCCTGGGAAGAAACATTGGGAAGCTGTCAAGATGATTTTGAGATATCTGAGTGGCACTAAGGACAAGTGTCTATGCTTAGGTAGAGGGAAAGCATCCATTATTGGTTACACAGATTCTGACTATGCTGGTTGTGTAGAAAATCGTAAGTCTACATCAGGGTACATTTTTCATTTTGTTGGAGGCGCTATCTCTTGGAGATCTCGTCTTCAAGAATCCTTTCTAGGAAAGAGATGACCTGAGTTTCTAAAGAGACCATATGAGTCTTAAGTTACTCTATAAGAGGCGTCATGCTACCAATGACCATCTTAGCCTAAGGGTTTTGTCCTTAAGCTCATTGAATTATTTGTGAGCCACAAACTTATCATGAAGCTAAGTCTAGGAATACTCTTCCTCTTGCTCAACCTCTTGCTCTTGCTCGACCTCTTCCATCCTATGATTTAGTTCCTCTAGATTTTGTTCCTTAGGTGGGAAAGTGTGTTCTAATGGTTCTTTATTCTTAGTTTCCATGTTTAACTCCCTCGAAACATGTAACTAGAGTGTTTACATAAGATGGAAGTAAACTTTATAAAACAAGAAAGAGAGAAATGAAACAAGAACACTTCCATGATACAGCCCAAGCTTTTCAAGAGAAATTGAAGTGATCTTCGAAGTGATGAAGCTCTAATTTGAACTCTTCGCCAAACACCACACAAAAAATGAAATATTTATTTAGTTGGTTTGAGGAGGATCTTGGCACCAATAATCAATCAAAATGCTCCCAAGTGAAAAATGGTTGAGTACTTGTACATCAAGCCTACGATGCCAATCCAAGTGACAAAAGTGAATTTGGACACCAAATACTTGAAAATGAGTCACAAGAATGATCGATAAGCTCTTGTTGGAACGCCATAGAGCTTTTTGACCTACTAAATATACTCCAAATGATACACATTTGTTGTCAAATGAAGCTTACGCGAGTAGCTTTGAAATGAAAAAAGAGTCACTCAATCCAATCTTTGAGTGCCAAGCTATGGCTCAAAGAAGTTAATGATGTAGGCATAGGTAAGTGGAATGGAAATATTGATGGAGATGTCACTTTCCAAGATCAAAAAGCTAACACAAGAAGGCCCTTCACCTGATTTTCTTATCCCATCCAATTCAACATAGCCAATAATGCATGTACATATGCTTGGTAGATCCAAGTTTCCTAAATTTCATCCTCAAATAGGTTCTCCAATTTAGCAAGAAACTCAAAATTGCAAGCCCTTTTAGCTTCCAATCCTTCCGGTGGCTTTTAGGTCCACGAGTTTTTTGGAGGAAGTTAGAGCTTTGATATTTATCCCATATACATGCTCAATTGCGCCCTTTTTGGGTACAAATGGAGCTTCTCATTCTTCCCTCTCCCGTCCAAGAGGAAGGGTGGAGAGAGGTTGCCTCCTCCCTTGCACTCATGGTCATTTAGGGCTGGTGTAAATTGACTTCCACCATGCTTCACTAGTAGGCGCATGTGGGCTGTCCTTTGGATATTTGTATGGTTGTTACTAGGCCTAGATAACAATGTTGAAAGTCTCCTCAATAAAACCCTTCATTTTTGGGTTGCACTGGCATGAATTTTGACATCAATGGAGAAACTCGTCGACTATATTCTTGGATAGAGATGCACAGAGAATATCTCATATGATACATTACCCAGCCATGTAGAACCTCACTTAATTCCCTCTCTTGCTCTACCATTTCAAGCTCCCACATGGTTTCACACATGAGTGCCACATGGCACTCATGTATGAGCCCACATAACTGAAGTCTAAGGCGTGATTTCCACACTCCCTTAGTCAAAGCTCCCATATGATATATATTTTTATCTTTCCATGGAGAATTTGATCTTATAGTCTTATCTCTTCTTAGGCTTTAACAATGAAAGGACTAGTACGCATGGTACCCATTTGAGCCTTCTAAGCCCACACAAGCAAGGGTAGAACACCTTGCACCTACTATGAATGTGAAAAGATATATTTATATTTAAACTGATGAAACATTGCAATAATGTGCACGTGTACAATCCCACTTGTGAATTGTCACAATCAAATGGTTCCCACTCATTGAATCACAAAAACAATCAAGATGCTCAAGTGAAATCAAATTATTCCTTTGGTGAATCCAACTTTGGGAAAGTATTTGTTATTGTAGATACATTCTCAAATTTGATTTTAAAATCCATTCACATATAGCAGGAGTGATCATATATATTTTTGAATAGAGAAGGGATGGAACATGTGACAACATTTTTTTTATGAAGGAAGTTAAGTTGAGGCTTAATCTCTCCGGATTAGCTTGAGTTAATTGGAAAGTAAAAGCGAAGACGGGCTTAGTCCATGGAACCCTCCATATGGCAGGGCATGGATTATAGAGCCTGATGGCCTACTAGGGTAAAGCTTGGGAAGGGATGGCCCTAAGGCCCAACTCTAGTTTTTGACAGACACAAAGGTCAAAAAGGAAGAGCATCTAGCCCAAAGTCCGCAATGGATAGGGAGCTGTCCACAATGCAATTCATGAAGATTGAGCCCTGCCCCCACCTAGAGGTAGCCAATTTAACCATGATGTCAAACATGCTTGAAAAACATTTGACAACACGTCTATTCCTCTTAAAACTAGGCCATCATGTTTGAATTCAATCTTAGGTGGGTTTCACATAGCGTGCATCTGTTGAAACACTTGCCCTTGAACCATTCAGAATAAGCCATGTATCACTTTGTATTCACACAAGAGCGGAACCCAATAACAATTTTGCTACCAACACACGACACATTTCAAAGAGAAATGTATCGACAAACCCCCCTCCCCCCCCCCTCCTTGCACCCTTGCACAGATTTTGACAATGTTAGATGCCATGCGGGAATTAAAAAAAATGAGGAAAAGCAAGTTTTTTTTTTTGGCTCATTGTTTAATTGGTTGCGGATGTACATTCTTTAGGAGTTTTTGTAATTCACATAAGGCACCGACACATTAAAAAACTACCGAAAAGGTAAGTGCTTAAAAATTTTTAACAATAGATTCTCTTGCTCTTGCTCGACCTCTTCCATCCTATGATATAGTTCCTCTAGATTTTGTTCCTTAGGTGGAGAATGTTGACGACATGATTGCTCCTACTTCATCTACATTTGTTTCTACATCAGTGCATCTCCATTTTGTATCTAGGAGGCACTCCATTTCTAGTCTATTTCCATTTTATATTGTAGTTGCTTTGTATTTGGGTACCTTGCCATGTGCTTCTACCAGTTGTATTCATTCTCCTTTCAGGAGAATTATCCCACGTGAGATGTACTTTGGAGAGCCTCTCCCAAATCTATATAAGGAGGGCCTCTCCCCTCATTTGTACTTGGTTAGAAGCTTGAGGAGCGTAGTCCATGCTCTTGGAAAGCTCATTTCTAATCCACATGAGTTTACCCATTTCATGGTCTACTCATTTTGAGTCTCACACACTCTTTGTTTTGTGAGTACACTCTTCTTTTCATTTTGCTTGCGCATGTGTACTCTCTACATGGTATCAGAGCGCTAGGTGGAGGTCTTGGTGGTACGTTTGGTGGCCACTTTGGTGGTGGTGCTTGAGTGGTGGTGGCTTTGCTTCCTCCTCATTTAGAGAGGCTTTTGCCATCATATTTACTCTTTGAGGGCTCATTTTTCCCATTTGCCCACCCTCCCACTCCTTCTATCACTCTTTCCCTCCCTCCCACCCTTGCATTTGGCGGTATTTTGTGCTCATTTCGTGTTTCATTGTAGTTCATTATTGTAACCTTCATGTGGAGACTACACTGTTTTGTCATGCAACATGGCAATTTTTTGAGCTAGATGCATCCATCTCAGTTTTTCTGAAGTGGTTATAAACACTTTGTGTAATTATTGGTGCACATTCAATCTCTCTAGCTTTTTACTATCGATACAACATGGATGTACTTTGATGATCTTGGTTGTGCATCTCATGCATGTGCCACTGCTATTGTGAGGATGCCCGCAAGCAGAGCTCTCTAAAGGATACGAGTTAGAGATATTAGTTTTGAATACATTCGGACTAAGATGCACATGTGATTCTACATGCTATAGTATGTATTGACAATCAAGCAAGTTGCACTTTAATCCATGAACAATCTCTGTGTTGATAGAAGAATCATGAACAGAAATCGTGGATGAGGCGCGGCCCTTTGGGTGGATCATAACTGACAAAGGCCATTGGAAGGAGGAGACACTCCTTCATTGGCATCTACAACATTTTTCCAGGTCAAACGGTGAGTGATTGGATTTCTCCAGCCAACTACTTCAGATCTATTGTTGTGTTTGAAGACATTCAACATCACTGCCTGCTGCTGCTACGAATGGATGCCATGACAACTTGGCATTAAGCTTAGGCGCTTCATCTCGAGCTGTCACAGAGGCCGAGAGAGAGAGAGAAAGAGAGATTGCTTATTCTCTCTGTACTGAACGCCACTTGCTTAAGCAAACCTTGCACAATAGAAGCCATAGAATTGGCAACTTGAATGTGTGACAAACCATCTCGGAGAGAGAGGGACAAAGTTCTTCTCTGTTTTGTTGGTGACTTGCTCCAGCTGTGAGTAAGCTCGACCTGAGCGCTTCTGTTCTATTGGTTACTTGTGCCATCTCTGTGAGAAAACAAAAAGAGAGAGAGAGAGAGAAAGAGAGAGATTCGCCAGTTCGTTTGTCCTAGTCTCCCTCGAGCTATGACGATACTAGCAGCAAGAACGGTGCAATTTGGGACCGCGTGTTTTGCAGAGAGCTTATCATTACCTGTCCTAAAGAATTGTGATTGAAGATGCACACACTGAAGCTCAGTTGGCAGCTTGCTTTGTGACATCACTACTGATGTTTTGCTCCAAACTCACGCTAATGCATTTGTAGCATGTTGCGCCATCATGGTTGGCATCACTGAGTCTTTGCCCGCTATAGTGGTTTAGTAGCGTGCTGACATACTACGTTTGGTTCCCACCTTCCCACTGACTTTAGTCATAACCGCAAGTCTGCAACCTCTCAACACATCTGAAATCGGTGCGTGTGACAAAATAACTTTCTTTGGTGGAGTCTCCATATTCAGATTCGTGTGTTGATTGCAGAGTGCATTGCCACGTATAGATGCACTAAATCACTTATTCTCAGATTGCGCATATTCCAATTGTCTGTTATGTTTTTTTTTACTCTTGCTCTATGTGGCAGTTAACAAGTGGACCGGTTCTTTCTCTCTCCAAGACGTGAAGAAGTGGACCCATTCTTTATCTCTCCAAAATGCGTACCATCAGTCAATATGGATTTGTCATTTTTCCCATCTTTTATGTTCATTCGTACTTTCATTTGCACAAATCGAATTGAAGTGCTCACCATTTAAGTAGGTGAATACATTGTGGCACACCAATATTAAGAGATAAATTGTGCATTTCATATTATTTTTCAGAGGATTCGACCCTTAGCCCTTGCCACACTTTGGATTTACTTGCCTCGAACCTTATAAACCATCAAGTGCATATTGTTTTAGTCTTTGACTTTTTAAGGGTACCCACACTTAACTTTGGCAATAAGTACCCATCTTTGTACATCAAGAATATAAGAAGAAGAATATTTGGTGTGTGCAGGTGTGGGTTGGAGGCTAGTCTAAGCCCACCCACCAAACTCCCTCCAAGTGTCTAAGCCTACTCTAAGACTCCATTGGTGTACAACGGGCTAATCTAAGCCCTCTCCTCTTGCGTCGACTCATCTTGGTGTTTTGCAAGAGTAGGGCTAATCTAAGCCCCCCCCCCCTCCCCCACATCCCTCCTCAAGAATTTCTAGTGTGGTGCCAAGCTTTTCAACATTTTTTTGCGACTATTTTCAAGTACTTTCTTCGCACACAAGGGTCTTTGAAAGTGTTTCTAAATACTTGACTCTCACTCTTGCAAAGCACACATTCACTTCAAGTTCATTCAAACTTTGTAATGTCAAAGAGTGAAGCTAGCACCTCATCTATGGCTAATTTTTTACCCTCCTTCACACCTATCTTCATGCCTAAGGATGAACGATTAAATGAGAAAAACTACAATCTATGGAAAGATGTAATGTGAGCGTATTTGTACACCAATCTCCTTCACGATGTAGTAGATGGGTCTGAACCTGAGCCCAATAAAGCTAGCAATCTAGAAACATGGCATATCTGGAATGTTAAGGATAAAAGGGCATTAGGCCAACTTTTACTTGCCTGTGATGAACTGACCAAAGGGCACATCACGACATGTAAAACATCCAAGGAAGCCTGGGACACTTTAGCAGCCTTATACGAAGATAAAACACCATCGAAGATCTATGCTTTAGAAGCAGAATTTCATAGTCTCACTATTAGGCTGCAAGATACAATCACCAAAGTCATAACTCAATTTGAAGACTACCAACGAAAGTTAGCCCTTTGCGGTTGGCAGATTTCCAGTGAAGATATGGCGATAAGGTTACTTAACAAACTACCTAGGCAGTATGAGACCTTTGTAACAACCTTGTACAATCGAGGGCAAGTCCTTACTTGGGAAGAAGTCCGTCATCTTCTACTCCTTCATGACTCGCGAGCGAAGTCGACCTCCTCCCAAGAGACTGCAATGAAAGCCAAAGGACCCTTTAACAAAGGCAAAAATAGTAGTCAACATACAAGCAATGGACCGAAGCTAGGATCGACTACTTCCTCTAAGAAGTATACTTGCAACTTCTGTGGAAAAGCAAGTCACTTAGAGAAATTCTGTTATAGGAAGAAACAGACATCAAAGGCTTCTAGCTCCAGGCATTCACCCAAATCTTTGCAACATAGGTCACATTGCTCTAGTGAGGAACTCTTTATCTCTACCGAGAAAAATGCCCTAGTTACATCTAGCTCCCCTCATGAATGGATCTTTCACGGTGGAGCGACCTCGCATACGTGTAAAGATAAAGATTCTTTTCAAGAACTTGAAGAGCACACAGGTGAAGTGTACCTTGGCAATAACAAAAGTCTACCAATAGAAGGGAGAGGCAAAGTACAGATCACCAACGCTCAAGGGCAATGCAAATCACTTTCAAATGTGCTATTTGTTCCCAACTTATGCATGAACTTGCTGTCAATCAAAGCAATTACAGATCATAACAAATAGGTGTTATTTGATAACACCTCTGTCAAGGTCATTGATCCTCATACGCATGATATAATTGCCCAAGGTGTTGAAGAGAAAGCTTTATATAAATTATCTTGCTTTTTATCCACGGAATCACTATCAAGTTTGTGGCACCAACGATATGGCCACACCTCCTATTTACCAAGAATCGCTTCATCACAGATAGTGAAAGGTTTGCCTAAGCTTGGGCAACTCAATGATGTCTGCCAGGCTTGCACTCAAGGCAAGCAACACAGGGCCCCAGTTCCAAAAGAAGCATCGACAAGAGCTAGGAACCCTTTAGCCCTTATCCACATGGATCTTTGTGGACCAATGAACACCCCGTCTCTCAGTGGATCACTCTACTTCTTTCTTTTAGTAGATGACCACTCTCGTTACCTTTGGGTGTATTTCTTGAAATCCAAGGGAGACATCTTTACTAAGTTTCGTGAATGGATCACCCAAGTGGAGAATGAAGCTTCCAAGTCCGTTAAGACAATTCGATCAAATGGAGGAGGTGAATTCATAAATCATGACTTTGACAACTTCCTCAAACAAAAAGGGATCAAACGACAAGTTACTCAACCACACACTCCATCTCAAAATGGAGTAGCTGAGAGGAAGATCTGCAGTGTGATGGAAATGGCAAGAACTATGCTTCATAACAAAGACTTACCCTATAAGTTTTGGGCAGAAGCAGTACATACCGCTGCTCACATACTTAATCGAGGCTTCACTAGTGCATTGCATAACAAGACACCATTTGAAGCATACTATGGAAGAAAGCCTAATGTGCATTACTTTCGAGTATTTGGTAGTGATGCATTTGTCCATGTGCCCAAAGAAGATCGCAACAAGTTGCAATCCAAGTCTAAGAAGCACATCTTCATAGGGTATAGTAAACAATCAAAAGCCTATAGACTATATGATCTTGACAATCATTCCATCACAATTTCAGAAGATGTTATCTTTGATGAAGCTTCAAGATATTTCACAAAAGATCCAAACACAAGTCTCAATCCAACCATCTCCACTTTAGGGGGGGACACAGTTTTTTCAAAGCAAACATCAGAAGCAAGTACTTCAAGTCATCCGAGAAGATCTCAAAGGCTTATCGACAAGAGGCAGCGAGAACAAAGTCATTATGCAAGTAGAATTGGATGCAATCAAGAAGAACGAAACTTGGACTCTTGTACCTAAGCCCACAAATCATCAAGTCATAGGAGTTAAGTGGCTTTATAAAGTTAAGTACAAGTCAGATGGCACATTAGACAAGTACAAAGCAAGGTTGGTAGCTAAGGGATACAAGCAACAACATGGCATTGACTATGAAGCAACCTTTGCTCCTACTGCAAGATTCACAACCATAAGAATCATCTTAGCACTAAGGGCTCACTTTAAGTGGCCCATTTACCAATTGGACGTCAAAAGTGCATTCCTCAATGGAGATCTTCATGAAGAAGTATATGTTGAACAACCTGAAGGCTTCAAGATCCAAGGAAAGGAAGATCAAGTATACAAACTTCACAAAGCACTTTATGGACTCAAGCAAGCTCCCAGGGCCTAGTATGAAAAGATTCACAAGTTCTTTGAAGACAAGGGATTTCACAGAAGCAATGCTGATGCTAATATCTATATCTATCAAAAGGAGTCCTTAGTGGCCATCATCATTCTCTATGTAGATGATTTGATCTTAACAGGCTCCGACGAAGAACGCATCCAGTTTATCATCACACAGCTTCACCTTGAGTACTCTATGACAAATCTTGGATTACTTCACTACTTCTTGGGTATGGAAGTTTGGCAAACAAAAGAAGGCATATTCCTATCACAAAAGTACTGCTCTGATCTACTTTCCAGATATAACATGGATCAGTGTCACTCAGTTTCTACACCACTTGATCCAAACATCAAGCTTATACTGGAGGACTCATCATCACTTATGGATGTGCATACCTATCGACAGCTTGTTGGCTCATTATTCTATCTTTCCAACACTAGACCAGATATTGCTTATGCAATTGGTATACTCAGTCAGTTTGCACATCAGCCTTGTCAGACTCATTGGGATGCTGCTCGGAGACTACTTCGATACCTTGCCCTCACCCGACATCATGGTCTTTGGTATAGAGGGGGCATGGAACTCACCAGATATTCAGATTCAGATTGGCCTGGTGATCCTGATTCTCGACGGTCTACTTCTGGGTATATATTCTTGCTTGGCTCAGGACCTATCTCTTGGGCAAGTAAGAAGCAACCTACAGTTGCTCTATCATCTACTGAGGCCGAGTACCGAGCATCCATCTTTGTAGCATGTGAGGCCATCTGGCTTTGACGTTTATTATCTGACATTGGTGTTTTGCAGGATACTCCGACATATTCGCATGGACAGCCAGTCAGCCTTGGCCATCGCGAAGAATCCAGTGTTCCATGCTCGGATGAAGCACATCGAGATCCAGTAGCACTTCATCCGCGAGAAGATCATATCTCAGGAGATTACTCTGGAGCAGTGTACCTCTCAGGAGAACCTGGCGAATATGTTCACGAAGGCTCTACCTCCGGTTCCGCTTCAGCGCTTGGTGGACCTCTGCAGCGTTCAGCCGCTCCAAACACTACAAGAAAAAGGGGGGCGTAGCGACGCCCCCGAATCGGGAAAAAAACGAAAACCGTCGCTCATGCGACGAAACCGTCGCATAAGCGACGGTAAAAATTTCGGATTTTTTTTTTTGGCCGAGCATCGTCGCATAAGCGACGATAGCGTCGCATAAGCGACGCTAAACCAGAAGCGTCGCTAGTAGCGTCGCAGGTTAGCGACGCACTTACCGACGATGGCAAACTGCAGAGCGTCGCATATGCGACGCTCTGGAATGTAAAAAAAAAAATTCAATTCTCCCGGCACATTTGTGCCGGGCCTTGAACGCGAGGAAGAATACAGACCGAGAGAGAGAGAGAGACATACAGCGCGCGAGAGGGAGAGAGAGAAGCGAGACATACACAAGGTATGCGCACACACACACTCACACACACACATATACACGCATAGACACACACACACATACGCAGACACACACACACATACACACAAATACACACATAGACACACATACACAAGACGCGCACACACATACACACACATAGACGGTCACACACATACACACACATATACACTCACAGACACATACACACATAATGATGCATCCACACACATACACATGCATACACACATAGACACACATATACACACACACACATATGCATACACACACACATAGAGAGACATACACACACATACACATACATGCATACACATACACACATAAACACATACACACACATAGACACATACACACATAAACACATACACACTCATAGGTACACACACATACACATAGACACACACACATATAGTATATACACACACATGCACACATAGACACATACACACATACACATGCATACACACACATACACATGCATACACACATACAGACACATATACACACACATACACACACATATATGCATACACACGTGACACACATAGAGAGACATACACACATAAACACATACATGCATACATTTGCATACATAATGCATATGCATATGCATATAATGTACATACATACTTACATGCATACATAATGCACATGCATAGATACATACACACACAGATACATACACACATAGACACATACACACACATGAACACATACATACTCATAGATACACACACATACACACACAGACACACATACACATAGACGCGCACACACATACACACACATAGACGCTCACACACATACACACACATATACACTCACAGACACATACACACATAATGATGCATCCACACACATACACATGCATACACACATAGACACACATATACACACACACATATGCATACACACACACATAGAGAGACATACACACACATACACATACATGCATACACATACACACATAAACACATACACACACATAGACACATACACACATAAACACATACACACTCATAGGTACACACACATACACATAGACACACACACATATAGTATATACACACACATGCACACATAGACACATACACACATACACATGCATACACACATACACATAGACACACACACATACACACATACACATAGACACACACACATACACACACATACACACATAATGATGCATACAAACACATACACATGCATACACACATACAGACATGTACACACACATACACACATAATGATGCATACACACACATACACATGCATACACACATACAGACACATGTACACACACATTCACACACACATTCACACACATTCACACACATATACATACATGCATACATATTGCATATGCATATGCATACATACATACTTACATGCATATGCATACACACACATATGCATACATACATACTTACATGCATATGCATACACATGCATATGCATACACATGCATATGCATACACATGTATATGCATATGCATACATAATGCATATGCATATGCATACATAATGCATATGCATATGCATACATAATGCATATGCATATGCATACATAATGCATATGCATATGCATACATAATGCATATGCATACATAATGCATATGCATACATAATGCATATGCATACATAATGCATATGCATATGCATACATAATGCATATGCATATGCATACATAATGCATATGCATATGCATACATAATGCATATGCATATGCATACATAATGCATATGCATATGCATACATACATACTTATATGCATACATAATGCACATGCTTACATACACTGTCATAATGTATACACACACACATACACACATAGACACATACACACATAATTATGCATACACACACATACATATGCATACACACACATATGCATACATACATGCATACACATACACACACATAGATACATACATACACACTCATAGACACACACACATACACATAGACACACACACATATACACACACATACACACATAGACACATGCACACGTAATGATGCATACACACATACACATGCATACATAGACACACATAATAATGCATACACACACATACATATGCATACACACACATGCATACAAACATATACACACATATACACACACACATGCATACACACATATACACACACATATACACATATACACATATACACATATACACATATACACATACACATGCATACACACACATGCATACACACATACAAACACATATACACACACACATACACACATAGATACATACACACGTAATGATGCATACACACATACACATGCATACATAGACACACATAATAATGCATACACACACATACATATGCATACACATACATATGCATACATACATGCATACACATACACACTTAGACACATAGACACACATAGATACATACATACATATAAACACATACACACTCATAAACACACACACATACACATAGACACACACACATATACACACACATACACACATAGACACATGCACATGCAATGATGCATACACACGTACAAATGCATACATAGACACACATAATGATGCATACACACACATACATATGCATACACACACATGCATACATACATGCATACACATACACACATAGATACATACACACACGTAGATACATACATATACATAAACACATACACACTCATAGACACACACACATACACATAGACAACACACACATATACCTACACACATACACACAGATGCATACACACACATACACATGCATGCACACACATACACATGCATACACACACATACACGTATATATATATTGATTTCTAACCATTTTGTTTTATATGTTAGGTATTATGGATCCCAATAAAGAGAGAAAGGCGAAACTCACTCTCATAAAAAGTCTTATGAGAGCAAGAGTTCCGTCAGATACTCTAGGGGCCATAATGCGGGACTACGCAGACATGTCCGATGAGGAGCTGGATTATACGATCCAGATGCTTACGCGATCAGACGAGGGCTCTTCTGCGGATCCACATGCAGGAAGAGAGCTATCTGCTCATAGGTATGTTTTTTTTCATAATTTTTTTTAATGATATTATAGCACATATTTTTATTTATTTCTATCTATCTATTTTTAGGACACCTATACCACCTCCAGCACGTGATAGCAGAGCAGAGTTGCCTATGAGGACATGCATAGGCACCTTAGGACTAGAGTGCGACATAGAGCCGGAGGGGAACATTGTGTACATAGGGAATGGATTGGAGTTCAAGAGAAGAATGCGGGCACTATGCGAATCTTACCTGCGCTTTATCCACTTACCATGGAAGTAAGTAAAAGTTTTACATATAAATTGAAATGTATATCTTATGTTTTATTTACATTATGTTTTTTATTTTTGTAGTGAGCATGATGAGAGGGATAAAAAGTACGTGCTTAGTTCACTTGAGACAGAGTTTGGGACAGGATGGTCCCTTAAGTGGTGTTTAAAAGAGATGCGGACACTTATGGCTCATCGTCGCGACAATGCACGGTATGTATGTATATGAGAGAGAGAGAGAGAGAGCTATGTATGTATGTACGTATGTATGTATCTATATATGCATCTATGTATGTATGATGTCATTCCTAAAATCTATTACTCTATGTTTACTGAAAGGCATGTATATTAACTTATATATGTATCTAATATACATGTTTCTATTTTTGTAGTATGTATGTATGCATGTGTATCATGTATGTATACATCTATGTATCTCGACAAAATTGAAGCTGCATATTTACAAATCATGATTATCTAGAGATTAGAATCTGAATTCTGAAGTGTGTGATAACTGAAATCTGAAATCTGAATGTTCAGCTGCATATTTATATATTTTATGAATCTGAATTTTGAAGTGTGTGAACTGAAATCTGAAATCTAAATGTTCAGCTGCATATTTATATATTTTATGAATCTGAATTCTGAAGTGTGTGAACTGAAATCTGAAATCTGAATGTTCAGCTGCATATTTATATATTTTATGGCTGTTTTCTGTTATATTATATTATATATTATTATTATTATATATATATATTATTTTCAGATTTTTTTAATACTTTTTTTCTCACACGTATGATATCACGTATGGTATTTTTTTTGAAATTCCATACTTTTTTCATACTTCCATACCCGTATGCGTTGGAAGTATGTTTCACGTATGGAAAAACTATGTATGTATGTATGTATGTATCTATATATATATATATATATATATATACATATAAAAAAATCTAAAATAAAAATGTATATACATATACATATAAAACCTTTTAGCCATATGTTTGAAGTATATATACACCTCCGACGTCCTACTAGAGAGATGTCTCTCCTCCCAACCTTATGCCTCTATATATAGCTACTCGAATCAACGAGGATCATGATTCATAATATATGTAAAGATATATACACATCATGTAGATAGGATACATAAATATAAAATGGAGTAGATATATTATGCTTCACACATACATGCCTAAATGCACACATAAATATATATATACATACTAACATATTTACATGTACATATTTACACATACATGTACATGCCTACATGCACACATAAACATATATATACATGCATACATATTTACATGTACATAT
Organism: Ceratopteris richardii; assembly: GCA_020310875.1. Classification (NCBI taxonomy): domain Eukaryota; kingdom Viridiplantae; phylum Streptophyta; class Polypodiopsida; order Polypodiales; family Pteridaceae; genus Ceratopteris; species Ceratopteris richardii. The sequence continues at coordinate 125,341,023 of CM035432.1, forward strand.
TTACACATAGACACATATACATATATACATGTACACAATTATAAACACTTGCATATATTACGTACATGAATACATGTATACATATATCACACACATGCAAACACATACATATACATGAAATACATATATATGCATACTAATATATGTATACATATAATACACATGAATACACACACATATGCATACATACATGATAAAAATTTACTCCTCGAAGATAAAGCTATATATAAAATAATTAGGCATACCCCCGAGCTTCATGTTCTAACTTAGAAGAACATGATTTCATCTCTCTAGTAGGATTCATCGTTATTCAAGTTAATAAAAAAAACCTATTATATATATCCATTCAGAAGCTTCAAGTTACTATCTAATCTGCTCATATGTTTTCATTATTGCCATCATTTTGGTAAGACATCAATATAGTCTCATCTTCATTATCCTTATTGATTTCATTTATTTCTTCTATTGTTAAATCTATGTTCTCATGAATCACATCATCTATTGGTGGATTAATATCTATTTCTGGTAATTCCTCTTCCTCATCAGTAGAATCAGCATGTAGAGAATTATCCTCTTCATCAAAAAGATTAGTATCATTATCACGTATAATGAGTCTAATTTCTATTCCAGATGTTGATGTATCAGTATCTGATGCTGAATCATCAAGAGGACTTTCTTCAATCTCTCTAACAATAAACTGTTCAAACAATGACCTACCTCTAGGTTGCACATGAATGACTTGCCACCAAGGATGAGCATCTGGGTTTTTATAAAAAAATGCTTGTTCAATATGCCTAGGAAGAATATATGGTTCTTTAGTAGATCGCATTACCTTGGAAGAATCAATTGCCCAAAACCCAGATAATTCCTTTCTTATTGTAGAATTACTACCTTTATACTCCGCTCGATACCAGTCAACCTTCAAAATGACCTATCACAATATATAACAACAAAAACGTCCCATTATTAGGTGCTTAAAAAAAAACTAACTCTAAAAAAAATATATAAACTTTTTTCTACCTGTTTGAATGTACGAAATGAAATTTCGTAGATACCAACAATAGTTCCTACGTAACCAAGTTCGCCATCTATAAGGTTCGTGTCTTTTGAGCTAGCACGTGATAGTTGCTTGAAACAAGCAACAATACTAGAATCCTCTGTTTTACGTAAAGAATCAATGGATTTGATTCTAATATGCTGTCCAAAAGCCCACATATTAGTGAACATTCGAGCCTGCAAAATAAATTGAATTAGTAAATAGAAACTAACATACATATATGAAAAAAATAAAATATATATTTTAATAAAATTACCTTTTGTTCACAACCCATCATTAACTCTCTTTGCTCATCTGAGATTTCTTCATTATTTGCGTTGGCGCGTTGCAAACGACTATATAGCCAATCCGTGAAAGAAGGTATATCTGTAATCTCATGATTATCGAGATTACGTCTAGATCTTTTGTTTTTTCGCATTTTACTTTGGAGACTTTGAAGTTCCTCGTACTCGCTAACGAATGCTTGCATGCATTCGCTATTATATGCTACAAAAGTGGAAACATCATTTTTTTCTTGAAATGTAAATAAGAATAGAACCCCCTTACCTGATAATACCTCATCGGTTATTTTTGAAGAAGACTCGTTGGTCCATGCACGTGGAGCTTCTTCATGAACTCTTTCAAGGTACTCACTAACGTAATACATGCACTCTTCAAGCATCCAACCCTTTGCCATGGATCCTTCTGGTTTTGCTCTTTGTCGCACATAACCTTTTAGTATTCCCATAAATCGCTCGACCCAAAACATCCATCGAGTGTTGACAACACCGGCAATCTCTATCTCATCTACAAGATGAACTAGTAAATGAACTTGAATATCAAAAAATGAAGTAGGAAGTTCTTTTTCCATCAAACATAGTAGCTCTTTGCATTCACGTTTTTTTTGTGGGATCGAATTTTTATCGATCTCTTTGGATGTAATCCACCTATACAAATCATAAAAACAATTGTAAAGAAGTTAATTAAAAAATAAAAGATATCCAATATTCAAACATATTAAATATAAAAGTATCATAATTACCTTATAAGTGATCCAAGACGATAGATGACATCTCGTACTCCTTTCGTTGTACATCCATCGATAACCAAAGGTAAAATATGTTTCAAAAAGTTATGCCAGTCATGGGTCTTTAATCCAGATAAGCTCTTATCATCCATAGTAAACATGTTTTGAAACGATGCTCCATATCCTGTAGGAGTCTTGATCAATTGAATTCTATTGTTGATAGATTGTATCTCTTTTGTCGTAAGTACCCAAGGAGCAGATGCATAAGTCGTTTCTTGTCGATGTCTATCAAAAACTGGCCATAACTTTGGTTTGGATTTTTGATCTTTCAAATCATTTCTTGATGTTGTGGTATCTTTTAGTCCAAGAAGATGCTGCCATAGTGAATAACCAATATTTTTGAATATATGCATAGGATCAAGAAGATGACATACTTTTAACTCTTTCCAATACTCCAAAGAATACCATATTGATATGTTCTCTGCGAGTGCCAATTTCCCTTTACCTTTGTTCACATACTCATTATCTGAATCATCACTGAAGATTTCTGCTTCTGGATCTATCAGAGGTCCATCTGTCCATTTTTTATACCAATCCATAGGCGTCATAGGTTTTGGACACTGACCTGTTTCAAGCTTTCCATTAAAATGTATCGCTTCTCTTTTAGATCTTAATGGATGATCATCAGGCAAGAATCGTCGATGTCGAAGATAAATATTTTTGTTGAGATTCTTACTATAGATTGATCTCAACCAATCACCACAATATGGACAAGCTTTATAACCCTTAGTAGATATTCCTGCATCATGGAAAATGATAAAAATATAATTAGATTAAATCATATTTATTTACATGCATATTGAATAAAAAAATTACATCAATACCTGAACAAACGCCATATCCAGGAAAATCGTGAATAGTCCAAGCCACAATACCACGAATCGTAATATGTCTTTCATTGATGCTTTTTGATATATCAATGACATTAATACCTCTCCATAACTCTTGAAGATCGTCAATGAGAGGAGCAAGATATACATTCATATCTTTAACTTGTCTTTTGCCTGGGATTAAAAGTGAAAGCATTAAATGTTCCTTTTTAATGCTAAGATATGGCGGAAGATTATAGTTTATGACTACCACTGGCCATGTTGACCATTTACTGGATTTCATGGAGAATGGATTAACCCCATCTAATGCAACTCCTAACTTTAGATTCTGTGGATTTTGTGCAAATTCAGGCCATGTAGAATCAATATGCTGAAAAGCAACACTATCATGAGGAATTCTGATTATTCCATCAGTACTTTTGTGATCATGTCCCCAAGTCAAAAGCTTTGATAATTCGGGGCTTTGAAACATATGTCTAATCCGTGGAGCCAATGGAAAATGTCTCAATACCTTATTCGGGATTTTACCTTCTTCACCCTTATATCGAGGAGATTGACATTTGGGACATGTCAAAGAGTCTGCATATTCACCTCTATATAAAATACAATCGTTAGGACATGCATGTATACATTGATAATCCATACCAAGATTGTTGATTATCTTCTTCATTTCATCATGTGAGGTAGGAAGAATATTTTGACTTGGTAAAAACTTTTCAGATAATAACCTGTAAGTTTATCAAAAAAATGATATATTAAAGAAAGTAAATAAATAAATATACATATATATATATGCATATAATTTTATATATGTGTATGCTTATGTGCATCTTTCAAAATATTCGTAAAAAATTTGATTGTTTGGATGGCAGGATACGATTGTTTGTTTTGGAGGATATGAAGTATGTATCTTCATTGAATGATTTGTCGATTCACGCATATGTTCAGTTTGAAAGTGTGAGAAGCGGATTTATAATTTGTATTCAAAGAATTTGACACTGTTTATAGGCCATACGATGGTGACCTGGATGAATCGCATGCACAGAGGTTACTCAAGATAGAGCAACCTGATTATAAGGGACTAGTACTAGCAGGATTCCTGGGGTATGCAGTAAACCTCTTGCATGTATATGTGTGATCCTCTCAAGCCACCATGATTTCCACTTTGTATCCTAAACTTCAAATGCGCCTCATCATTGACATGCAAGAGGTTTACTGCATACCCTAGGAATCTTGCTGGCACTAGTCCATTATAATCAGATTGCTCTATCTTGAGTAACCTCTGTGCATGCGATGCATCCAGGTCACCATTGTATGGCCTATAAACAGTGCCAAATTCTTTGAATACAAATTATAAATCCGCTTCTCACACTTTCAAATTGAACATATGCGTGAATCGACAAATCATTCAATGAAGATACATACTTCATATCCTCCAAAACAAACAATCGTATCCTGCCATCCAAACAATCAAATTTTTTATGAATATTTTGAAAGATGCATTAATAGTTTTAAAAGATGCGCATATATATAAGTAGATAGAAAATTGAAAATTATACCTTAATAGTGTCGAAACAGATATATTACTCCATCCAAAACGATTTTGAACGTTGAGAATAAGTAAGCTTGCACTTAGTCGTGTCAAACGACTTCCTTCATATACATGCTTTAGACATTCCTCTCAAAGATATTTCTCATTTTTAGAAATATCCATGCTCTCACTGTCATTTTGATACCAATCCTCAATAAAATCTACCATGCCATCATCTTCATCATTGTCACACAAATCTTGTACTTTATCATCTTTTGAATATAGATCTTTCAACTTTGCATATTGCACAGGATTAGTTTTGCGTAGCCTCCTCATGGAAGCTTCTGATAAATGAGGTCTTATTGGTAATTGTGAATGTTGTGGACGAATATCATCAACATCATACGTTGGAATCTACACATATAAACAAAACTCATTAGTATTCCATAAATGAATAAAAATTAAACTTCAAATATAAAATTAAGTATATAACTTATTAAATATGGATAGAAAATTTTTATTCTCTCTAGCTAAAAGGTGCTCTTGGAGGTCTACGCCATCCATAATTCACTAATAGTTCATCACCAGCATGTAATGTAGTAATAGCATTGACAACTATGTATCTTGATACATCTCTACTCATGTATGGTGATTCATGACTATTTTCACGCTCCTCAAATGTGCAATTAGTCTTTGAACTATTATGTAACCCTCGACTACTATTTATTAAACCTGCTATATTTCCATGTGTGTAAGGTCTTCCATCAATATATAATCTTTCATTTTCTTCATGTAAAATCCTTCTACTAGTAAGAGATGCTGCGTTCAAGCATATTCCATAAGTACTCATGCTTTGAACATAACGTGAAAGTCGATGCCAATCTCCCCATCCATATATAGGACCACAAAATGACATAAGAGTGACTTCAGAGTTCGGAGGCACATACAAATCCTCTACAATAAAGAGACCACGACCAGCATTAGTAATAGTGGATGGAGCAATCATATAGCGATTACCCCAAAAGTTGAAAACCTCTCCATCTAAAGGAAGTGGTCCTCTATTCCATCCTCCATATCTTCTTCTATCATATGTTTGTACTAAAGAACGATCACGAGCTGGCAATGGATAATCTCCAGCCGTTTCATTCTCTAAACCAGGAGGTAGAGGATTTCTAGAAACCTCTGCTTGTAATTGATGAACAGCAAGTCCATGACGTGTACGAGGTATATTAACATTATGAGAAAAATCATTATCATCATCATCATCGAGCAAGTATTCCTGTATATCAATAATAATTTGATTTTATACATGGTTTTTAAATAAAAAAATGACATTAATATATATAGAAAATACATACCCAAGCATTATCACGTTGACTAGGTGATGGTGCATGCTCAAAAGTACCATACTCTGCCTCATGTTCAATACATTCCAATCGTGGTCTTCGATACGTGCCATAACAAGAGTTACACCAACATATAATATGCTCTTGATAGTAAAATTCATCATAATTCCTATCGGAGGACACATGTGAAGTCGTTGCATGGGTAGGAGGTGGTGGAGTACCCTCTGATTGATCAGAATCTGCACATCATAAGAAACATAAAAAAAATATATAAGTTATGTATCCATCAAATATAGTTAAAATTAAATATTTCATATACTTACAGTATAAAGTCGTTGCACGATGAGGAGACGGTGGTGGAGTTCCATCTGATTGATCAGAATCTACAAATAATGGTATTTGATATTAATAATTTGATTATCTACATAAATAAAAAATTCACATATACATATTTACACATACACACATATTCACATATACACATTTATACATACACACATATTCACATATACACAACACATATTATTGTGGGATAAATGCATGTATTTTGTATGAATGTGTATATGCATGCATGTGTGTGTACGTATATATGTGGATATGTATATGTGTGTTTATGTTATATGTATGTATATGTGTATATATATACATATATGCATGCGTATATGTTTGCATGTATATGTGTATGTGGGTATGTGTATGTGTATGTGTATGTGTATATGTGTGTATAAATGTGTATGTATTCTGACTTTTTTTTCTATTTGAGATTAAATTAACAGGAGATATTGTATTGTGGGATAAATGCATGTATTTTGTATGAATGTGTATATGCATGCATGTGTGTGTACATATATATGTGGATATGTATATGTGTGTTTATGTTATATGTATGTATATGTGTATATATATACATATATGCATGCGTATATGTTTGCATGTATATGTGTATGTGGGTATGTGCAACAATCTAAGGATTACGACCACCACATACTAGAGAGATGACTCTCCTCCCAACCAAATGCCTCTATATATAGCTCTCTCCAGGGGACTACCTTCTTGGGCAGGTGGATACTAACCAGCCAAGTGTCAGCCATGTAACTACATGTGCGCCAAGTGTCCAGTGGATGCTTCTAGAAGGCTCTAGAGCTCTTTGGGCAAAATACTCTTCCCATGTACCTCATGGGGATTGAACCCAAGACCTCGTCCTTCACATCCTTGAGACTTAACCACTAAGCTAAGTGGTTCACTTGTTCACAAGAGCACAAGACCTCCTAGTAAGTCTAAACTCGAGATCTTTGGTCATACACACGGATGACCAAACGGTGTCCGATTTCAGATCTGTCTGAACCGGCCAGACCCTTGGATCATAGACTTACTTTATTACATTCTTCCCCCCTTGGAAAAGATTTTCGTCCTCGAAAATAGAGCTATATACATACTGTAGGCAACCCCCGAGCCTCATGTTCTAAAACTGGAAGAACATGGTCATGTTCTAGAACTGGAAGAACATGTCTCATCTCTGTGGTGGCATCCTTGCCCAAATGTTTCTAAACACTATCTTGCTTTGCACTTTAATAAACTAGTTAAAGTACAAAATAGTGAATGAATAATAAAGGTGGATTTAAACACATATCCCTGGCTAATTCACAGTTTCTCGATGTGCGATCTAGGCACAAACATGTGAATTAGGTGGATTCAAATTACTAGTCCATTTCTAGGCATAACTGGTGCATGGGCTTAGTAATGAAGGTGGGATTCTTATCCCTCGCAAGACTTTGAGAATTCTTGATTCACTTGAATTTGTTTTGGAGAACTTGAAGTTTGGTTGTCCCATACATCTAACTTTAGATGTCTGTATGATGGTTTACTTTTATCTAACAGTTACTTGATTTTTTCACTCGACTAGAGGACTACTTTGTCCTTTTGAGTTTAAAAATCCTTTGTAAACTGTAGGAGAAAGTTTACCATTTCGGTGGAATCAACCATACTAACTTCACCAATTCAAATTCAAAATGAAAATTGTCCAACTTAGGACACTTTTCTCAAAGACTTTTAACTGAAAGTTCTTGGGAATTGTCAATCTAATGAGCAATTCCTAACTTCTTGATTCTAGAGTATACTGGACTCTAGGAAATTATTTATGCTATAACTTGAAGATAAATCAAATGAATAAGTCTACTTAGACTTATCATCTTTTGAAGATTGAAAAGGTTCTTGTACATAACATCTATCTAGGATGTTCAAGTTAGTTGTCTAATTCTAACCGGCTATCCCTGATCTCTTGCAAAAAGAAATCAGATACCATATCTGAGTCAATTCCAAAAGATTTGGAAAGCGGAAAGAGATAACTAAGACTTTGTACAACCAATTCAAACTTCGCACATACATAAACTTGCTATGAGTCAAAGTCTAGTTGACTCAGGACTTTAACTTTTCACTGGTCAATTTCAACAAGATATTGAAGCATTGACTTTATCTTTAAGAGAAATAAGCTGGTTTCTCCAAAAGATTCAAAGCAAATCAAAAACATCATCTAACCACAAGATACTAGTGTGGTAACCAACATCAGTGTGTCGACCCACTGAGGTTCTATTGATGAGTTTAGTTTTCAAATAATGCTTCACTTGAGACTAAGTTCAGGTCTCATTCAATCTTTTTGACTCCTAATCGTGAATGCAATTCTTGTGCATTTCTTTGAGTCAAAAGAGTGAATTTATCAAGTTATACTAGGAACTTGATACTTGACTTAGTCAATTAAATCTTAAGTTGAAAAGATCAACTCAAAATCAAAGTCCAACTTCTTTCAAAAATTTATCAAATATTTCTGATCAATAACACTTAAGCTTGAAGTGTTCTTAGAAGATCTTGGAAGTTACTTACTTCATATCTTCAGTTTCCTTAATCTTGAAGTTACCTTGAAGTATCGTAAGATACTACTTTCACATCCTTTATGAATTAAACTTTCCTTGAAGTCTTAATTCTCTTGAGGATGAAACCTAACTTCAAAATCCAAACTAGGACTATAAGATAATCATCATCCCATGGTCCGATGTCCCATTCCATCTTTCCTACATTAATGTGTGGGTGATTCTTATCCTAAAGTCTAAACATCTCTTGATAGAGTACCTTATTTCTTCAATTCTCTTACAAGAATTGGAAGTTTCAGGCATTACCTCTAACTAGATTTTCCTAGGTTTTGATTCCTTCACATGATCGTCTGACAATCATGTGCTTTACCTTGGGAACTTGAAAACCTCTTAACAGAATATCTATTCTTCTTTACTGGGGCTTTCAAATGAAAACCAATCAAAATTTCCAAGTACTTGAATTTTCTTGAATTCAAGTTCAATTGGTTTACCCTTGACCAATTTTGTAGCGACAAGAGCTTTTGACTTCTTGTCTTTTTAGATTCCTTTCTTTACTGTTGCTTTAGGTACCTACCCCGGGGACTTTATTTAGGAATCTCTTTACTGCTTAAGTCTTAAGCATCCGCTCATGCTTTCTGGATTTGTACCAAAATCCCTTTAAGGATAGGCAAACACTTATGTTTTACCTTCCACAGACTTAAGTACCGTCTTCACGGTTGCAGACTACATTCTTGGAATTTCTTTACTCTGTTCAGACTTGGAACAACTTACTCTTTTTCACAGTTTTCCATCGAATAAATGGAACTTGAGTGAATAATTCCCAAAAGGAATTTTATTGCCAATACTTGGGCAATCTACAAAGTAGTTCTAATCGCACATTACTTGGACAATCATGGCCAAGATTGATCAAGTCTGGCTGATCTTGCGATAAAAAGACTTAGTCTTTATCTTTAAGATCTCTTAAACTATCTTTAAGCTTCTTTGCTTACCTGCAGGATTTTTGAGATCTTTCTCAAGTCCAAGCATACACTTATGCCTCTCAGATTCCAAAGCTAAGAATCTTTGATATACCGTTAGGTTATATCACTTATTTGGACTTAAATACCAAAACTGGTGGTTAGGGATTTACTGGGAACTACTTACTATATAACTTTTCTTGAAAGATGCTAGTCTCACGTCTGGGGAGATTTTTCTTTCAAGAATTTTTTTGATTCCTATCAAGTAATACTAGGCTATAATTTGAAGCAAATGATTCATCTTGGAATTTTTTTGCTTTCCAGTCTAATGATTCATCTTGGAATTTTTTTGCTTTCCAGTCTAATGATTCATCTTGGAATCGTTTGTAAAAAGAACATTTGAAAGAACTTCTTTCAAATAATATCCAAAAAATTTACTGATTCAATTGTATTCATTTCCTGAGTATCAAACTAGAGACGAAATATCACATTTGCCAGTTTGAAAGTTTAAGTTAAACTTTCATTTATGTGATATCGACTTCTATTCTTGAGTTTGATACAAAACTCATTATTATTGGTCAATCTTCAGATGTTACTAGAGTCCTTTAAACATATTTCACCAATCAAAATTATGTTTAAAGTCCAAGCATCTATTGATGATTGATCCAATAGTAATGTTATTGTGAACACAACTTTGAACTTTATAACTTGTTTAGGAGAAGTTCATGGATTGAAAATCCATTTCTTGGAACTTTCTATTCCTAAATGAAAAGTTCACACTTGCTTCAAGTCTTTAGGAACTTATATTATTTCTTAAAGACTGCTTAGCTAGTTGCATCATTTACCAGAGATGCAACTATAGAACCTAACATCCTTTTATTGATATCAAGGATCAATTGATGTTAAGGTTTAACCTTTGTTTTCCATCACCCCTTAGGATGAAATCAAATGAAAATTTATAAAAGATTGGTACCTTTATATCTTGGCAAAACATTTATATCCTAAAGAGGTTTTGCCTGCATCATTCCTTGGACCTATCATATAATATGAATTTATGTGTATTTTTGGGAAGAGTTCATGAATCATTTAAGATCCTCTACTTGGAACATCTTCCTTCCCAAAACTAAATTCATCTTGAACATAGTAGGAGAATGATCTCACATGAAATAGAAGGCTTGACTATTTCATATCTCTATTTCAAAAAGTCACATACCGAGGTTTCATCATGAGATATAAATCTTGAAACCACAAGAAACTTCTTTAAAACTTTCGAAATCTTCTAAATAGAAGAGTGCTCATGGAACTTTGGAAATATAGTTGATACTCTCATCCAACCTTGGGATGCTTGAGAAGTTATATAAAATATATAACTAATCAACTAAAGCTTATCCGCATGACTTTCTAAGTACATCCAGGACTTAGAGTCATCATATATCACAAAAGAGTTTGCAAGTAATTAAATTTTCTTGGTCATCAAGGAAATTTATTACTTAACTTTCTCTTAGTGCTTACTTATACCTAGCAAGACATCTAACATACTTAATTCTCATTAAGTATTTATGTTTGATAGTAGAGTATCGACTTGGGAAGAAATTGACTAATTACTTGAGTTGCAAACTAGAACTAGTATGTCTTTGCAACTAACTAGTCCTTGGTCTTCCCTAATGTCAAACTGCGAGCTTTACAAAGTAAGCTAAATACTAAGAGAGTACATTTTCATATCTACTTGCAAACAACATTCCATTCTTCCATGCAAATGCATGTATCTACATGCAAAAGCATATGTTCACATGCGTATGCATGCATGTTCTTTGCATGCTCAAAAAATAATACAATAATCATGCATGAACTTGATGCACGATTTTTTCCTTGTACTAAGAATGTATATCATGCAATCCTGATGCATGAATATCCTTTCCTTTGTCCTAATGCACTATGATATAAAAACATACCCTTGAAGTGCAATAGAAAACTTACTCAATGGAAAGGAAATATGTATTTAAACTACCAAAATACATTCTTTGATGCACAAGGATCTTTTTGAAATCAAGTCTTTCCTTGATGCAAACTAATGCTTGAAATAAGAAATGGATTAATTCATTATTCTAATCTAGACTTAATCAATTGAAATCTTGGCTATTTCAATGTGCATCTATGATTAAGTGTAGAATAATGAAAACAAGATAAATCAAGCATTAAGGCCAAGCAGAAACTGGAAAATACTTAGCTTTGATCAAAGCTTCGTCCATCCCTTGATCCTTTGGAAGAGTGATTCTCTCAAGACTTTGGTCCGAATTCAAAGTTAGTTTGACTTTGATCACCAAAGGCCTCCGAATCTTCACTCCACAGCTCCAATTCCTTCAAACTTTGCTCAATCTTTGATTCTTCTTGGATGGATGAGAGGACTTGGCTCCTTGAAAAGATGAGAGTTGGGCTTGCACTTTAGCTCTGTTTTACTGCTTTAGTAGAGTTTGTTCTGTATTAGAGAACAAACAAATCGGGCTGGGCGCGTGGCTACGTCTTCTAGCTCCCATTCAACCCGTCTGGGTTCAAGTCCGGGCTACAGCAGAGAGGATCAACTTCTTTTGATCTCTTATTTGAGATCTTCTTCAGCGCGGGATTTGATCAATAATAGCTGCTGCAGACCTTTTGAGCATGAACGCCTATGACGTAATGGATAGGCGAGTATCCTGTTGTTGGGGGGGCGGGGGTTCGACTCCCCTCTGCTGCACCAGAGTATGTACCCTTTTGGATTTACAAACCGAGATCTTCTTCAGTTTTGATGTTGTAAGAAAAACTTTCAGCAACGTGCTATAAGATTGTAATCTGCAGCGCCTGGCTTAGGTCCACTAGTCGGTGTCGCCTTCTTGGATAAGACAGATCTGCCACTTGAGGGAGGTCACGAGCTCAACTCCCGTGCGCGACCTGCTGCACATAAGATTGTTTTGTTGTTCATTACAAATAGTAACATTAACCAAATGAATCCCTCCAGCACGAAGCCGACTGGATATTGTGGATACAGCGAAGTACTGCACGCGATCCGGTCACGAGTTCGGGTCTTGGCGCCACCATATGCAGATTGAAACTACTTTTATAAGCTCGTATGGCGCGAAACACAGATCTAGATGCTTTTCTCTTAGAATATCTTCACCCGAGCTCTGTGTGTTCTTGGATATGCGAGAGACGCCACTCCCGTGAGGTCACGGGTTCGAACCCCGTGCGCAACAGGCTGGATATAGGACTTAATTCTGTTTTTTTTTAATAACCTCCTCCTCCTCCAGATAGCCTGCCAAGATTACATTGATTCGGAAGGATATTTCGAAATAGCCGCGACCAGCGATTGACGAGGAAGAAGTTAGAGAGAGCAAAAATAATAAGCAAGAAGCTAATGGAAGGAAAGATGATGAAGCCCACTCCAAGGTCACCATGGAAGCTCAACCTTGAGCTCTGATACCAATGCAACAATCTAAGGATTACGACCACCACATACTAGAGAGATGACTCTCCTCCCAACCAAATGCCTCTATATATAGCTCTCTCCAGGGGACTACCTTCTTGGGCAGGTGGATACTAACCAGCCAAGTGTCAGCCATGTAACTACATGTGCGCCAAGTGTCCAGTGGATGCTTCTAGAAGGCTCTAGAGCTCTTTGGGCAAAATACTCTTCCCATGTACCTCATGGGGATTGAACCCAAGACCTCGTCCTTCACATCCTTGAGACTTAACCACTAAGCTAAGTGGTTCACTTGTTCACAAGAGCACAAGACCTCCTAGTAAGTCTAAACTCGAGATCTTTGGTCATACACACGGATGACCAAACGGTGTCCGATTTCAGATCTGTCTGAACCGGCCAGACCCTTGGATCATAGACTTACTTTATTACAGTATGTGTATGTGTATGTGTATGTGTATGTGTATATGTGTGTATAAATGTGTATGTATTCTGACTTTTTTTTCTGTTTGAGATTAAATTAACAGGAGATATTGTATGGTCGAAAAAAATAAGAGGCGAGCTAACATACCACCTGAGTCGTGGTAGTTTTTTCGTAGACAGCTACGTCTTCAGGAGTCATTTCCTCAGCAGAAGGTACACAAATTAATAGTTTATATTTATAATTTTTAGATATTTTAGTAATTTTTTAATTTAATTTATGTATTTTTTTCCTTGAATAAACAGGCTGCTGCAAGGAAGAGAGTGGAGTCGGGCCACACATCGCACTTAGGCCAAATGGGCCATAATGGTTTTGTAGCTACGTTTGTAAGTATATGTGTTATTGTGAGTATATTTTTTATTTTAGTTAAAATGCAAGCAACTAATGTTTTTTATTTGTTTCATTGCAGCGAAAGGATTATGGCCGATATCCTACGAAACACGAGATCGAGTATGCTACACATTTTGGATATCGGCGTTTGAGCGAGTATATACAAGATCATCCTGATGCCTTTGTGAGTATTTTTAAATTTTATATAATTATTTTGTTGTTATGAATGTTTTAATTATTTTATTGATTTATGTTTGTTATATGTAATACAGGAGTATTATGGGGAGACAAATATGGATGAGGTGGAGAGACAGACACAGGAGGGACGATCTCGATCGTCACAGGGTGATCATGAGGATGAGGATGAGGAAGATCCATCTGATCATGATATTGCTGATGATGATGATGATCATGATGACGATGATTAGGATTTTAGACGTTGATTATGACATTGGATTATGTATTTACATTGATATATACATATATTTATCTATATATTTTTCATTTCAGTCATGTTTTGAATTGTGTGTATGGTATTAAGTAATGAAGAGTTTTGTTCTATTGATTTTTATTATTGTTTATATTAAGCATGTGTTTTAATACTTTAATTATATAATTCATTCATATGTGTGTACCTAAGTGTATATATGTGTGTGTATATGTATGTATGTGCATGTGTATGTGTGTGTATATGTATGTATGTGCATGTGTATGTGTGTGTATATGTATGTATGTGCATGTGCATGTATAAGTGCATATGTGTGTATGAGTATGTGCATGTGCATGTGTATGTGTGTATATGTATATGCATGTATATGTATAACTCTATGTGTATGTGTGTGTATGTGCATGTATATGTGTATATGTGCATGTGTATGTGTGCATATATGTATGTATATGCATGTGCATGTATAAGTGTATATGTATGTATCAATATGTGCATGTTCTTGTGTATGTGTGTGTATATGTATAACTCTATGTGTATGTGTGTGTATGTGCATGTATATGTGTATATGTAGGTATATGCATGTGTGTGTGCTTCTTCGTCATGTATAAGTGTATGAGTGCATATCAATAAGTGTGAGTATGGTATGTAATGAAAATAACACAATTCAAATGATCTACAAATAATAGAAATTGTACTTACAATTGTGATCCATAGTTTTTGCTTGGTTAGCTTCTTGAATAACCTGCAATAAAAAGAGAGAAGAGAAAGAGAGAAGAGAGAGAGAGAGAGAGAGAGAGAGAGAGAGAGGGAGATCTAGAGAGAGAGAGAGAGAGATCTAGAGAGAGAGAGATATCTAGAGAGAGAGTGAGATCTAGAGAGAGATCTAGAGAGAGAGAGAGAAAATTCAAAGAGACAAAGATGTAGAAAGAGAGAAACAAAGACAGAGGGAGACAATAACAGAGAGCTTAAGCAAAACAACAATTCTGCATATACTTGCTTCAGTTCGTAAGCGCAGCGCAATTGCGAACGTTGGAGAGCTCTTTGATCGGATGCGTGAAAATGCCGATTGCAGAGCCTCCAACGTTTTAATTTTTGTCCGTCAACAGATCGTCGCATAAGCGATGCAACGCGTCGTCGTATAAGCGATGCAATAGACCGTCGCTTATAAACCGTCACATAAGCGACGCTTTTTAGCGTCGCATAAGCGACGCTAAAGAGCGTCGCTTAAGCGACGCCATTAACAAGCGTCGTTTATGCGACGTTAGACATATACCGTCGCAAATACCGTCGTTTTTTGCGTCGTATAATCGACGGTCCGCGCTCGACGGTATTTCCGACGCAAGTTGCAATTTTACAGCGACGAAATTCTGTCGCGTTAACCGTCGCTACACGCCCGTATTCCTTGTAGTGAAAATGGAGCTACAGAGGGGGTGTTGATGACATGATTGCTCCTACTTCATCTACATTTGTATCCGCATGAGTGCATCTCCATTTTGTATCTAGGAGGCACTCCATTTCTAGTCTATTTCCATTTTATATTGTAGTTACTTTCTATTTGGGTACCTTGCCATGTGCTTCTAACAGTTGTATTCATTCTCCTTTGAAGAGAATTATCCCACATGAGATGTACTTTGGAGTTCCCCTCCCAAATCTATATAAGGAGGGCCTCTCCCCTCATTTGTACTTGGTTAGAAGCTTGAGGAGCCTACTCCATGCTCTTGGCAAGCTCATTTCTAATCCACATGAGTTTACCCATTTCATGGTCTACTCATTTGGAGTATCACACACTCTTTGTTTTGTGAGTACACTCTTCTTTTCATTTTGCTTCCGTGCGTGTACTCTCTACAGAGAAGTGTGTTGGAGCATGTAATTAGAGTGTTTAAATAAGATGGAAGTAAACTTTATAAAACAAGAAAGAGAGAAATGAGAGAACACTTCCCTGATACAATCCAAGCTTTTCAAGCAAAATCAAAGAGATCTTCGAAGTGATGAAGCTTTGATATGAACTCCTCACTAGATCCCAAACAAAATTTGAAATATTTAGTTGGTTTGCGGAGGATCTTGGCACCAAAAACCAATCAAAATGAGCCCACAAACTACTTCCAATTGCCCAAAAAGCCAAAATTGAACTATGTTTTGATTCTCACTAGTCCTTGCTAGTCATTAAAAATGGTTGAGCACTTGTACATCAAGTCTACAATGCCAATCCAGGTGACGAAAGTGAATTTGGACTCCAAATACTTGAAAAAGAGGCATGAGAGTGGTTGATAAGTTCTTACTAAAGAGATGTAGAGCTTTTTGACCTACTAATTATCCTTCAAATGATAGAGTCTTTGTTGATAAATGAAGCAAATAGCTTCGAAATGAAACAAGAATCACTCAAATCCAATCTTTGAGAGCCAAGCTATGGCTCGAATTAGTGATGTAGGTGTAGGTAAGTGGAATGGAAATATTGATGGAGAGGTCACTTTGCAAGATCAAAAAGATAACACAAGAAGGCCCTTCACTTGATTTTCTTATCCCATCCAATTCAACACATCCCATAGTGCATGTACATATGCTTGGTAGCTCCATGTTTCCTAAATTTCATCCTCAAATAAGTTCTCCAATTTAGCAAGAAATTAAAATTGCAAGCTCTTTTACATTCCAATCCTTCCCATATCTTTTAGGTCCATGAGTTTTTTGGAAGAAGTTGGAGCTTTGATATATATCCCATATAGACGCTCAATTGCACCCTTTTGGGTATAAATGGAGCTTCTCATTCTTCCCTCTCCCATCCAAGAGGTTTTGGGCGCATATGGTCTATCCTTTGGCTGTTTGTGTGGCTGTTACTATGTTCGCATACCAATTTTAAACGACTTCTCAATGAAACCCTTCATTTTTGGGTTCTGTAGGCATGAATTTTGAAGTCAATGGAGAAACTCATCGACTATATTCTTGGATAGAGATGCATGGAGAATATCTCATATGATACTCTACCCAACCACGTACAACCTCACTTAACTTCTTGTAACTCACCATGTAGGAAAGCATTCTTCACATCAATCTGATGCAAAGTCCATCCTTTTGCTGTAGCTAATGCAACAAGTGTCCTAATAGTAGACATTTTAGCTACAGGGCTGAATGTTTCCTCATAATCAATGCCATATGACTATGCATATCCTTTAGCTACCAATCGTGCTTTATACCTGCTTATGCTACCATCAGCATTATGCTTTACCTTGTAAACCCATTTACAGCCTATGGGTTTCTTTCCTTGCGGCAATGGAACCAGCTTCCATGTATCATTTCCATAAAGTGCAGCAATCTCCTCATCCATAGCTTTTTCCCAATCTGCAATTCCAATTGCATCTTCAAAGCAAGAAGGTTCAACATCTTGTATTACCTTTGTCATGTAGGCATAATGACGAGCCATGTAACTATCATATGTCAATCGTTGCACTGAATTCCTCATCCTCCCAGATCTTCTTGGTCCTGGGTCACTTCTCCTTGTATCATCTGCATGTGCCCTTCTTACTCTTGGAGTCTTCACAGAGGGCAATCCAAGTTCCTCATCAAGACTCTTTTCTGAACCGCTTGAATCTCCATCAACGTCTTCAAAACCTGCACATGTTTTATGACCAGTAGAAAGCTTTTCTTTACCTTTCTTGGATGTATTTGATGAATTTGCTGGACTGAAATTTCCACGTAATCTTCCACTCCATGGATTTGAGTTGGAACTATTGCTTGGTGATGCATCCGGTCCACTCAAAACTTGAGATTTTGCACTTGATTTTTCAGCATTTTCTTTGTCATTTGGTTCAAGATTCAGTCCTTCTTTGGCATCTGCATAGAAGCTTGACATTTCATCAATTACCACATCTCTGCTCACCTTCACCTGTCGTGTGAGTGGGTTATAACATTTGTACCCTTTTTGCTCAAGGGAGTATCCAATGAAAACACATTTTTCAGCTTTCGGATCAAGCTTCGTCCTCAAATCATCTGGAACATGTACATATGCAATACAACCAAAAACTTTCGGATGTGATAAGTTTGGCTTTTTACCTGTAAACTTCTCTTCAGGTGTAACTTTATGTACAGAAGCACTCGGAGTTCTGTTCATGCTGTATACAACAGTATTTCTACCCAATAACAATGAGGCATATTCTTCTCAGCCATCAAGGCTCTTGCTATTTCTGCAATATGTCTATTTTTGCGTTCAGCAACACCGTTCTGTTGTGGTGTGTACCTGCATGAAAACTGACATCGAATTCCATGATCTTTTAGAAAACTGCTGAACTCATTTGACATGTATTCACCTCCTCCATCAGATCTTAATGTCTGAATGTACTTCCCTATCTGCTTTTCCACCATAGCTTTAAAATTGTGGAAGTGAGTGAAAACCTCACTCTTCTCTTTCATGAAATATACCCATACTTTGCGTGTATGGTCATCAAAGAAAGTAACATAAAACCTGCAACCGCCCATAGATGTGGTCTTTGCTGGACCCCAAATATCTGTATGTACTATTTCTAGTACATTCTCACTAACATGCTTGTCACGAGGAAATGATGTCCTTGACTGTTTACCAAATTGACATGCTGCACATACCTTTTGCATTTCTGCAACTTTGAAATTTGGTAGTCCATGGACAATCTCCTTTGACTGCATCAATTTCAGCCTTTGCAAGTTTGCATGTCCAATCCGTTTGTGCCACATCTCTATATCTGCAATAACTCCTTCACCTTTTGCAAACATGGCTGCATTCATTTCAGGAATCTTCACATTTAAGGTGAACATCCTACCCACTTTGTTTCCTTTGGCAACCAATCATCCATCCTGCTTGTACTCTTCTACATATAATCCATCAGCATTGAACCTGACTTGTAATCCCTAGTTAACCATTTGTCCAATAGAAACAAGATTCTTTGTTATATTTGGAACATGCAGCACATCAGCAAGATGTTTTACCTTTCCATCCTCCATAGATAGTGCTATGTTTCTTGTATGCTCAATAGGATGTGATGTGTCATCACCTGTTTCAACATATCCAGGAATTGGCAATTTCTGCAAAGTACTAAACCATTCTGCATGACTGGTCATGTGATTTGAAGCACCTGAATCAACATACCAGACATTATCATTCGATTTTGAAACATCAGCAGACATCGTATTCATCATGTGATGTTGAACCATGAATAGCTTCTCTGAATCATCTGTACTTGTGGATGCATAATTGTTTTGTTGCCTTCTATTATTTTGATTCTTCAACCTGCAATCACATTCAAAGTGTCTAGGTTTACCACAATTCCAACATCCTTTACTATCATTACCTGAATCATTTCTTTGGAGATTTCTGCAACCTCTTTGGCTCCCCCTGCCTCGAAACTGTCCTTTTCCTCCTGCATGATTTTGTTGTTGACTTTGGTCTTGGTTACTGTTTCCTCTTCCATTTCCAAAACCTCTACCTCTGCCTCTTCCTCTGCCAGAGTAGAATACCTGCTCAGAACTGGGCTTTCCTTGGGAGTTTGAATTCTCACCAAGATTCTTTTCTTCAATAATCAGCATAAATACCAAATCAGCAAAATTTGGAATATTTTCCCTTGTCTGTATGGAAGTTCTGAACTGCTTATATGCAGCTCCTAAACCACGAAGGCACACTTCCACCTTATCATCATCATCATCTACATTCACACCAATAGATGCAAGTGACTCACATATGCTTTTGATTTTTTGAGTGTAGTCACTTACCAACATGCTCTTCTTTTCCAATGTATGCAGCTCGTTCTTGAGTTGCAATTTCCGTGCCTTTGTATTAGTCTCATACAAAGTGACCAAACTGTTCCAAGCCTCTTTTGGAGTCTTGGCATCCTGTATGTGTCCAATCATGCTATCTTGTATGCTAACAGATAGCCAATACATTACCTTTCGTGCTCCTTGATTCCATTCCTCATATGCTTTTAATTGGTCTACAGTCCGATTCCTTTCTGGTAACTGTAGAGCATTTTCATTCTCTCCTTCGATGTACTTCCAGTAACCTTTTCCCATCAAGAAATTCTTCATTCTGAATCTCCAAGCATGGAAGTTGTTCTTTTCCAGCTTATCACTCATAACCTGACTCATTCCATCTGCATTTGCCATTTCTGCAATAATTCACAACACTGTAAAACACTACAAGCAGCACTTCTGCTTGAACACTGTTGCACTATGACGTGATAGTTCGATCTCAGAAAAACACAGTTTTCGTGTATCAACAGTACACATGACTCGCTTGAAATTATGGGCCTGGAATATATGAGTGTCGCCAAACACAACACAAGTTACAATTTCTAAAACTGACCTGGTTTTTCTATGGGCCCCACCTTGTGGGCTTGAAATGGAGGTCGAGATGGCTCCAAAACTTCGATCTGACAAAAACAAGTGACCCTAAAGGAATAACTCTTGAAAATATTTTGAGGTCTTCTACCTTCACGCCGATTTTCGTAGCAAACGGAGGCCGTTTGTGAAATCGCATTTTCTCCACGCCTTGCCGCATAGTCTTCACCGCCGCCTTCTCCACGAGCTCTCTATAGCCACGCTGGTTGTGATACCATGTCAAGAGGAAGGAGATAAGGAAGAGAGCTCACACACACACTCTCACTCTCAAGGAGAAGCACACACACAGATTGAGGCAAGGAAGAAATGATCTTCTTCTTCTTCTTCTATTACATAAAAGGAATGTATAAGAATGACCTAAAAATAAGAATACAACAAGTGCAATATATAAAGATCAGTACATAAGGAAAAACCTAATGTCCTCGAATGAGTGAGCTGGCAAGAAACAAATGTGCCATCACTCTCGGTAGATAAAGCTAATAAAGCTCAATGAAGTATCCCTGGCATATACCAGCATGAACACTATACATGTCAGAGAAAGGAAAAACTGGTACGTGATATCCGTGATCATCACATGTTGAGCTTGATATCTCAACAATAAGGTGAACATGTACGGTCCAAGAGTGTAACCTAGCTGATTGGGTCTTTTGTTTCCTTTGATAGGATTGCATGGACATGTTCCCATCCAATGCGATGAGATAAAATGGTACCTTTTTAGGTGTTTCCCATGAAATTTATGATCTATAAATGGATAAATGGAGTTATGTTACACAATCTCGAAAGCTGAAACACTAAAGGGGGTAGAGATGGAAACTCAAATTCTATTATAAGATGTGAAAATCTTGCAAAACATGTTTCTTTTCCCACTTGTGAATTGTCACAATCAAATGGTTCCCACTCATTGAATCACAAAAACAATCAAGATGTTCTATCACCAAGAGTGAAGCCAATCGAAATTATTCCTTTGGTGAATGGAACTTTGGAAAAGTATTTGTTAGTGTAGATAAATTCTGAAATTTGATTTTAAAATCTATTCACATAGAGCAGGAGTGATCATATATCTTTTTTGAATAGGTGGGTTTCACATAGGGTGCACCTATTGAAACACTTGCTCTCCAACCATTCAGAATAAACAATGTGTCACCTTGTATTCACACAAGAGCGGAACTTGACAACAATTTTGCCGCCAACACATGACATTGAAGAAAAGCAATTTTTTTTGGTTCATTGTTTAATTGGTTGGTGATGTACATTGTTCAGAAGTTTCTGTAATTCACATAAGCCACTGACACATAAAAAAACTACTGACCGATTATTCAGCGGCATGGTTTAACGGATGTGCATTGTACTCCTAAGCAGATGGCCAAGGTTCAAGTCCCACCTAGGGCTAGATGCCTCAGAGTTTCCCAAGATGAGTGCCTCTACCTTACGAGATTAGGTGTGTGTCTTTTCAATTCATTGTACTCTAAAAAAGAAAAGAAAAAAAAAAAGAAAAAAAAAAAGAAAAAAAAAAACTACTACCGACAAGGATTCTCCTATAGAGTACAACTGAATTTGAAAAATCGTCTACAATGAAGAAGCACTTTTCAAATTTCTCGCCTGAAGAAGATTAACTTTGTTGAGTACAGTAGGAGGATTCAGGAAATAGAACATATGCATAACGCGAGCTGCAGCCTGCAATTCCTTTCAAGTTCCGAGTCTCCAATGCTCTCCTATATGATGTATGATTCTGAACAGTGCGCCCGTGTATGATTATGAGCAGTGCCCACTCATTTAACACAAACTGATCACTAAAATGAAAAGCCACACTCTGATAATCGATTGACAGACCGTCACTTCGCTGAGAGATATGACGACCAAAATCGAATTTCTCTACGAGTTTCAGCAGTGCTTGCACACAGTATGTTAATTCAGGTTTTTTTGAAGAGGATCCTTCCTATAGATGCGCTTCAGGTAGTAGCTCACAATTCCAATTTCCAAAGAACATTTCCTGTGCATTCTACATGCACATGCAGTGTGTCATGACTTGTCCGTTTGTGTTGTATGGAAGCGCGACTCATGAGTTCTAGCTGCTCAGACGACTATGTAGTATGATGTATCCATTGCTCCAGCCTCCCGCCCAGAAAGGCATGTTGCTTCAGCCGAATAACCAGTGGAATTTCGCTCCAGCCGTTCTTGGAGTCAGACCCAACTCAACTTTCAATATTCCAGGTTTCGCACAACTCAACACCCGTAAGAGTCTGGAGAGAGTCAAGAGTTGTGTTGTAACATGTCCGCTCAATTCTCAAGCCTAATTTCTGAAGTGGTGGTTCGATGGATCATGAGCGTCCTGACTCGGGAATCTGGAAGTCATTTTGGTATCCCGAGGTCATTCTGGAATCTGTACTCTGAACACAATATATATTTCACTTATACATCTATACTTATAAACTAAACTAGTACATATGAAAATGACAGTGATTTTGCTATTTGCAGTTCTCAATTGACATGTTAATTTACCTTCAATCTGTCCATGATTTTGCTATTTGCGCTTGTCAATTGATATGTAAATTTACCTTCAGTCTCTCCATTGACAGGTAAAACTTCATGTGTACCTGTAACTTGAAATGTAAAAAAATTTCTTACCTGTTTTTGACAGGAAAAATGGCCTTTGATGGGAAAAAACTGTCAATTTTAGACCGTGCCGGGTCAAGCTTCAAATTGCAACCGGGGTTGGTTCAAATTGACACAATGGGGCAGCAGGAATCGCGCATGGTTCATGGTCATGGTGGGTGTCAATTTTTCTAGGATCTTTTGTTGGACCATTCTGGATTGTCCAGTTCCGTTACACTAGGATCACCCTCACGCCAGCCAATCATCTTTTACGTATGAGAGTAGTGTCATGACGCATACGAAAGGCCTTGGTTGGTGCTGCAGATCAGTGGTGATTGGGCTTGGTTATGCTCAAACAGTGGCTCAGGTTGGCAGATTTTGATTTTTGTCCAGAACAGTTTGGTGGGGCATGCTGGATTGTCTGTCGTGTTACACTTGGATCAACTTTACATCAACCAATCTTTTTTAACCTCCAAGAGGAGCATTATTCAAAAGACCAGTGGCGAATT